>CM053568.1:16372683-16382958 GCA_028646485.1 Cryptoprocta ferox | reverse complement strand
TAAAGCCCACAGTGGGGGCAGCTGCAACACATGATATTTGAGACAGTGGCTCATCAGGGAAGCATTGGTTCATACTAAAACTTTCTATCTTCTGAAATTCAGAAGGAAGTGCTTGAGCTGAAGATAACCCCCTATAAATGTGAGCCTCCAAGTTAGAAAGCCGCAGACAGAGCTCTGGCTCCACAATTGACCAGTCTATGAGTTTAGTTAAGTTGTGGCATCTCTGTGATCTGATCTGCAAGACAGGGATGATAGCCCTTGTTCAGTTTGCAAGGCTGTTTTGATGTATATGAAAGTCCTGTTGGTCATTAGCTCAGTTTGCAAAGGTGGTCAGAAAGAGAAAGTAATGACTTTGAATCCTAAATACAAAAACACATGATATGCTTAATTGATAGGTTCATAGTGAGTTATAAAGTCAGTGGAATGATCTGGATCTAGTATTGAAAGTTGCCGTTCCAGAGTGATGTCTATAATGCTCAGAAATCAGGCTACCCCGCCAAGACACCATCATCCTGGGCCAACGTTATCTCCCAAGAATAACGAACGATAGCTACTCAGCAGATCTCCCTCCTCAGTGCTGCTGAGACTTGAGTAACTTGGTAACTTGCTGACAGGAAGCTTGCTATTGAATACTTTTCTTGAACCTAATTTATCAGAGAAGTGGCTCCACTTTTTCTTTTTCATCTATTCTAAACTCAGCATCCATACAATATAATGTCAAGTAGTATTTTGGACATTTAGGAAACATAGTTCCCAAGTTAGAAACTTGTAGGGTGAACGCAAAATTGGCCAAGACTCTTTACCTTTTCCTCTATCCACAGCCTTTGCAGTGCAACTTGTCCACTCCCTCCATTAAGAAGGAGTCTGGTCCCCTATCCCTTGAGTGTGGCCTTGTGACTTAAATTGGCTAAGAGAATATGGTGGAAGTGATAATGCAATGGTTTAAGCCTAGGTTTCATGAGGTGCTTTTGTTCACTTTCTTTGGGACCCTAACTATTGGCCATATCAAAAGCCCTGGCTAACCCTCTGGAGGATCAGACTCTTACAGAGGAGGACCCTGCTGAAGCGATCTCAGAGCTATTTATAGTCAGCAGCACTGACACACAGCTTACAGCAGATCTACAAGTAGGCAGGTTAAGACAAGAAGAACCACTCTGTTGATACACAAACTCAAGAGTAATAATAATGTTTGTAGTTTTAGGCCATTAAGTTTGAGGTGGTTTGTTAGGGAACGATTGTTAACTCCTATAAATGCACAATGGAGATCTTCGAAAGGAACATTTTTGTGACTTTATAAAAGGAAAAAAGTGAAGGGAAAAAATACCAACCTAGCATGAGTTTACCAGCAACCAGATTTATCTACTCTCTAGTTTTAGTTTAAAAATTTTTTAATTGTGATAAAATATCTAATTGCAGTTTTATTGTTCATAGTGGAAAAGATCTCGATCACCTATAGAACTGAACGAAAGAGGCCATGGAATGACCAATTTGTCTCTGGATTCATTTAAAAAACAAAACACCTTTCTGGGTACCTGCTCTGTGTCCAAAGTGTTGGTAGGTGCTAGGATGTAAAGTAACTAAGGCACGTTTGACATTTCATTTTTAGTGAATTATTCTTTGAAAATCTGCTTTGAAATATTCCTAAAAGTTAGGCCATTTTAAGTTTACCTCAAGGACCAATGCAGATGAAATTCTCTGTATGTATTCACTTAACTCTCTTCCCTTCATTGATGATCAATTTTATCATTTGCAAAGCAAAATTTTAGGGCCAAATTCTCTTCCATTTCTCTATTATTTGATGTGAATAGGTTTCCTCATTTTTGTTCCCAGATCATATATGACTGATACAATGGCTAAATGGATATCAATGACTTAACTCAAAGAAATGACATTCTAATGGTGAAAATCTTAGACACTGGATTTCAGTGTTCTGTACCAACATGTACAGAGTAATCACTTCAGTCCTAAGCATAAGAAAAAGCCAGACAAACAGAAAATCAATGATTTTTCTTGGGCCCATTAGAGAACTGAGCCTGTGGGGCAGGCAAACTGTCACTCCAAAATCTGGAGAAACAATTTTGTCCAGAAGGATGCAGCTAGATCTCCTGCAAAAGCTGCTGGAGTCACATACTGAAAGGAACACAGTAGTGATAATTTTGAAGAATTTCTGGATACTGAGTCTGGCCTAGTATTGGAGTGAAAATGCCAGGGACTTCAATCTTAGGGTACCCCCTACCCTTTCATGGGCTTTAGCTCCAGGAACCCCACCAGATTCCCATTTGGAAGACCTGAGAAGAGCCCTTGTGTCCCTGGCAGGAAGATGGGAAGGGATGAGTAATCATTATAAAATACTCCCAGAAGCTCTCCATAACAAATGCCTACACTATAGGTGGGTGAGATAGGTCCATTATTCTTTGTTGCAGGAAGGAGAAGGGCATTCTTATTGCTCCAGCCCTTCTAGCATTCCTGTTTCATCTAAGGGGGGATAAAGAAGAATGGCATAGTCCATAGGGATCTGGGATTCAAGGAAATTGATGGAGAATGCTTCAGCCAGGGAAGGGAATAAGAGGAAAGTGGGAAAAAAATGTTATAGCACTGGGGAGGCACTGGGGAGGTCATAGCCCTAAGACACAACCTCAGTAAAACACTGAAATTTAATGAGAAGATTTTAGAATGTTCCTATGGTATCTGAGTCTGGCATACTGCTAAGATATCCACATCTTAATCCCCAAAGCCTGTGTCTATGTTATCTTACATGGTTAAAAGGGACCTGCAAGATATAAATTAAGTTAAACAATCTTGAGGTGGGAGATTATCCTGGGTCTTCCTAGTGGGTCTTAAATTTAATCACAAGGGCCCTTAGGAGGAGGGAGAAGGTCATAGCAAAAAGAAGATGTGGAAAGAGAAGCAAGAGGTTGGAGTAATTCAAGGAAAGGGTCACCAGTCAAGAAATGCATGCAGCCTCCAGAAGTTAAAAGTCATTGAACGGGTTCTCCCATTAGAGGGTAGGGAAGAAATCAGTCTTGCTGAGTCTTGCTCGGTGACATAGATTTCAAATATCTGACCTTCAGAACCATGAGAAAATACATCTATGTTGTTTTAAGCCCCTAAGTCTGTGTTAATTTATTGCAGCAGCAGTAAGATACTCATACAGCTTCCCCTCCCCTACACCTTACTATCACATCAACAGGATTATGGTGTAATGATGGTGGCTTGCACCTGAAGCAGCTGAGAGACACAGACTTCCTCTGCGTATTACTTAAGGAAACCCTAATTCAAGAGGGGAGACAAAAACTAGGGCACTAGAAGAATGTGAAGCTTCTGAAACCTAAAGTTACAGTAAACATCCCAATTCCTAGCCAGATCACCATAAATCCTCACATGAAGAGCCTATTTACCACAGTTCTTGTTATCTGATACAACTTGTCTGCCTTTCAACAAAAAAAAATTGATAAGACATGCCAAAAGGTAACAAAAAGCATAGTCTTAAGTGACAAAGCTAGCATCAGAATCGACTCAGATATGACATAGCTATTTGAACTATAAACAAGGCATTTAAAATAACCCAGGTGAATATGTTAAGGATCAAATGGAAAAGGTATAGAACATGCAAAAATGGATGGGTAATGTAACTAGAGAGATGGACACTAGACAAAGAGCTTTAAGGCTAAAGCAAGCAGAAGAAAAAGAATAATAAAAATTAGAGCAGAAATCAATAAAATTGAAAACAGAAAAAAAATGGAGAAAATCCACATAATCCAAAGATGTTCTTTTGAAATTATCAATAAAATTGATAAACCTCTAGCCAAGCTAACCAATAAAAACAGAGAGAAGATATAATTACCAGTATTAGAAGTGAAGGGGTGGTCATGAATATTGATCACATGAACATTAAGAGGAGACTAAAGGAATATTATGAAAAATAATTATGGCTAAAATTTAACAACAGAATAAATGGATCAATTCCTTGAAAGATAAAAATACTCACACAAAAAGAAATATATAACCTGTATATCCCTGTATCTATTAAAGAAACTGAATCAGTAACGAAGCACCTTCTGAAAAAGGAAACACCAGGCCCAGATGGTTTCGCTGGTGATTTCTAGTAAACATTCCAGGAGGAAGTAACATCAATTCTCAACCACCTCTTCAGTAAAGAGAAATTGAAGGGTTGAGGGGGCAACATTTTCAAACTAATTCTATCAGGCCAGCATTACCTTAATACCAAAACTGAATAAATAATGACATTACAAGAAGAGATAACTACAGACCAATATCCCTCATGATCATAGATATGAAAATTCTCAAATATTAGCAAATAAATTCCACATTGTATAAAAAGAATTATACACTATGACCCAATGGAATTAATTCCAGGTGTGTTAAGTCTACTTCCACCATTGAAATCAATGTAATCAACCATATAAATGGACTAAAGAAGAAAAATCATAATATACCAATTCACACTAAGAAAGCATTTGAAAAGATCCAGCACTAAATCATGATAAAAACACTTAGAGCATTAGGAATAGAGAAGAATTTCCTCAGCTTGATAAAGTACAGCTACAAAAATCCTACAGCATCATACTTAATGTTGACAGGGCACGTTCCTTTTAAGATTAGGAACAAGACAAGATTATTCTTTCTCGCCACTTCAATTCAGCTTCGTAATGAAATCCCCACCTCGTGTGATCGGAAAATAAAGAGTCATAGAAAGCACAAGATTGGGAAGGAAGAAGTGAAACAATCTTTATTCTCTGATGACATGATCGTCTATGTAGAAAATCCCAAAGGATCAATTAAAAAAAGGTCCTGAAACTCCTATGTGATGAATAATATACAAAACCAACTGTTTTCCTATATCTCACTAGTAAATTTTACTATGAAAATACCATTTACAATAACACCCACAAAATGAAATATTAAATATAAATGTAATGAAATATATTACAATATCTGCATGTGGAAACTACAGACGACTTATGAAAGAAATAAAGGCAGAACCAAACAAACGAAGAGATCATTAATATTCGTAGACTGGAAGATCCAATATTGTTAACATGTCAGTTTTTTCCAACTTGATCTATAGATTCAGTGCAATCACAACCAAAATCCCAGCAGAGTATTCTGTAGATATTACAAACTCATTGTAAGGTTTATGCAAAAAGGTAAAAGACCTAGAATACAATACGAATGAAGTATAAGCTTAGAAGGCTAAACTCTCTGATTTCACGACTTATTATGAACCTACAGTAATCAAGACAGTGTGGTATTGGTGGAAGAAAATAGATTGAGCAGCAAAATAAAAGATCCCCCCAAACAGACCCACAAGAATGTAATCAACTCATCTTTGACAAAAAGGCATAGGTAATTTAATGAAGAAAGAAAGACTTTTCTTTTCAACAAATGATGCTGGATCAAGTGGATATCCACATGTTAAAACAAAACAAAACAAAACAAAACAAAAACAAAACAAAACAGCCTGGGTGGCTTAGTCAGTTAAGCGTCTGACTTTGGCTCAGGTCATGATCTCGCTGTTCATGAGTTCAAGCCCCACGTCAGGCTCTGTGCTGATCGTTCAGAGCCTGGAGCCTGCTTCAAGTTCTATTTTTCCCTCTTTCTTCCTCTCCCTCGCTCACACTCTGTCTGTCTGTCTGTCTCTCTCTCTCTCAAGAATAAATGTAAAAAAACACTAAAAAACCCTAAGAATCCAGGCACACACCTGCCACAAAAATTAACTCAAAATGGATTATATACCTAAATTTAAATGTAAAATTATAAAACTTCTAGAAGCAAGAGAAAATCTACATGACCTTGGATTTGAAGGTGAGTTTTCAGATATCCTAACAAAAGAATGATCCATAGAAAAAAAAAATTGATGTTAGACTTCATTAAAATAAAAAAAAAAATTCCTCTTTGTAACACATTTCTAAGAGAACAAAAAGACAAACCACAGCCTGGGAGAGAATATTTGCAAAACACATATCTGAACTTGTATCCAAATATACAAAGAACTCTCAAAAATGGGGCAATAAGAAAACAAACAAATCAATTTAGGAAAAAAATATCTGAACATGCCTCACTAGAGAAGACATACAGATGGCAAGTAAGCATATGAAAAGATGCTCCACATAATTTTTCATTAAGAAAATGCAAATTAAAATGAGAAACCACTACATACCTATCAGAATGGCTACAATCCAAAAAGCTGATGATACCAATTTCTGGGAAGAATGCTGAGCCACAAGGACTCTCATTCGTTGTTGGTAGGAATGCTAAATAATACAACCACTTTGGAAGACCGGTTGGCAGTTCCCTACAAAAGCTAAACATAGTCTTACCATACGCCTCAGCAATCTCACTCCTGGGTATTTACCCAGCTGATCTGAAAACATGCCACACGATAACTAGCATTTAAATATTTATAACGGCTTTACTGATAATTGCCAAAAAACTGATATCAACCAAGATGTTTTTCAGTATGTCAATGCATAAACAAATTACGGTACATCTGTGTAGTAGAATACTATTCAGCACTAAAAGGGAATGAGCTTTTCTGGCCAAAGATGTGGATGAATCTTAATACTGCAAAGTGAAGGAAGCCAGCCAAAAAAGGCTACATGTTGTATCATTCTATGTATAAACTATTCTGGAAAAGGCAAATCTACAGAAATGGTAAACACGTAAGTGTTTGCCAGATATTCAAATTAGGAGGGAGACAAACAGCTGAAACATGGGGCATGTATTAGGAGAGTGAAACTAATCTACAGGATACTCTAATGGTAGATATATGACATTAGGTGTTTGTCAAAACACATAGAACTTTACAGCACACAGTAAATTTGCATGAACTTCAATGCATGCAAATTTAAAAAATAACGTGGGAGTCCAGAGACTCCCAGGACAAAATGCAGAATATCACAAGAGACTCTAATTGTATGTAATTGTATTATACATACAACCTCACTGAAGGGAGTGAGTTGTGGAAAAGGTGCTGACCTGGGTAACCTTGGAAATGAGTGGAGTCCATAAGACTAAAGGCAAAAGGAACTGTACATAAGCACTGTACTCTAGTTGAAAAAGTTATTTTGCATGGTACAAGTTAACTATTCTGAAACCACTATTCTGTACACTGACACTGAAAAATTAAGTAAATGACGGCTGATAGTAGGAGCCAGGTTTCTCACTGTTCGAGGAGGTGATTATAGACAAGCAAGAAGAGGCTAGAATGATCCATGCAGATCAGAGTTAGTAACATCAGGTGGAACTCATGTTTTGCTTAATATGGATACAGGTGGTTACATGGAACCAGTCAAAAAAGGAAGAATACAAGGGTTAGTACACACACACACACACACACACACACAGGGGTGTGCCAAAAGGATACAGGAGCCATTTGTAAGAGCTCCCACTAATGCTGGGACAATTTGAGCAATACAAGACGTTTTATGTGGTATTGAATTATAGCCTAAAGTATAAAATAAATATCTACGAGTCCATAATGATTTAAAGAAATTTAAAGAAATGATTTAAGTAGATAATTATATGAAGGAATGCAGACAAATCTCCTATACAGAAGAATCCCAAATAAGTTTTGTGAAAAATTATATATGGAAAGGGTTATGAGAGGGGGAAAAGGGAGAGAAGTCTGGAAAGAGGGGAAGGTTAAGTGTAGAGTGGAGAAACCTGAAAAGCACTATCTTAGCCATGTGATCAAACTGAACATTATCAGTGATAAGCTGTGTTGATAACATGGCCTTGATATGAGGTGACGAAAATGACATTTCATCTCTGTGATCTTCCTCCCCAAAAGCCATACCCCCAGTTCAGTCATGAGAAGAACATCAGACAAATCCCCATTGAGGGACATTCTATGAAATACCTGAATAGTACTCCTCAAAGCTGTCAGAAATGAGGAAAGTCTGAGAAATATCTCAGTGAAAAAGAACCTAAGGAGACCTGAGGAATGAATGCAATGTGGAAATGGAAATAGGATATTAGCTAAAAACTAAGAAAACCTGGATAATACATAGATATTAATTAATGATATATGTTAGTATTAATGCATTCATTGTGGCATGCTAAGGTGAGATGTTAATAATAATAAAAATGTTAATAATAGGGAAAGATGGGTGTGGGTTATATCGGAACTCTGTAATATCTTTACAGTTTTTTTATAAGTCTGGAAGTATTCTAAAATTTTAGAAGTTAATCTAAAAAAATCCTGGGAACTAGGTTGGTGAGATGAATATCTTTTAGGTAGAAGGGGAAGCCAAGGAAATCAACCCAGTGTATGGATATTGGGCATTAGTGCTAGACTCATGGGTTCTGAGATCAATCCTGTTACTTTGGGGATGTGTGATAATGAGCATCTAATTTAACCTTTATTTCCTCATATGTTAATTGGGCATCATGTAGTGACTACAGCCAAATTATGTAAGGCGTGTGGCACATACACCATATGGCTGTGGCGATGGCTGCCATTCTCATTATGACACGCCTCTTCTTGGTTTGTTATCCATGCTGATTATAAGCCTCCACTGGAGAGATGTCTGTGGTGTATTTGGATGGCTATTGCATTAAGAAACTCCTTCCTTATACTCAACCCAAGTCCAGCCTGCTGTCTCTCAAATGTGTCTCTCTCAGGGAGACAGAAACCAGATGCGCCCCTTGCCCCCAACAAAGATGTTGATTATTTACTCAGACTTCTCTGCAGGCTTAGGACTTCCTGTCCATCTTTTGCATTTGCGCAAATGGGTCCTTTTATTATTACAATAGAAAGAGACTGGAGGCTGAAATATTTATTATGATGTCATAAATAACTGTTCAGTAGTTTTCCTTTTTACAAAAACAACAGATATTCACTATAGAAATTGATAAAATGCTAACAGTCACAAAGAATTAAAAACCACTATAATGCCAATAGTTATAAAGTTTTACAACCTGCTTTCAGAAACTAAAAGGCATCTTGTAAACGCACGATCATGTTCGTGCGCCTAACTATTGTCACATGAATAATTTCTAACTGCTCCATAGAACTCCACATATAATGACTGTGCCATAGTTTATTAGTTCAATCACTTAACTTTGGGTGTTTATTTATTTTTATATTATAAATAGTTTGGGGATGAGCATCCTGTAATTAAGTCTTTATGTATGTTTTCAATTATGTCCATCGGGTGGTATGTTATTTGTCGTTGTGGCTCAGGCTGGTTTGCATCAGGAGGATCCTAAAACCAGCACTGATGAGATGCAGGCTGGGAGGTGAGGTGGTTCACAATGAATATTTGGGTAATTTAGAGAACAACAAAACAAAACAAAGCAAAACAAAACAAAACTTGTATTCATGCTAGGTTAGACTGTGAGTCTCAGTGTCTACTCGCCTGCCTTATTCTTGTGGCAAAGATTCCAACTGCTGTGCCCTTTGCAGTCAGTCCTCTTGATTATTAATCTCAGTTATGCCACACGCCAGCAGAGTGACTCATTATATCCATCTGTTAAATGGGGTTGTCTTGTGAAAACGAAAAGAAAAAAATACACAGACATCTTCCTGCACCTGATACAGGCTTGGTAAACAATGGATGGCCTCCACATGAGTGATGCTTGAATCTTTCCCTAGCCCACATCAAGGCATCCCCCTCCCCCCGCCCTCAGCTTTGGGCAATTATTTATTTATTTATTTATTTATTTATTTTCCTTTTTTTCCCTTTTTTAAATTATTTTTAAAAAAATTTACATCCAAGTTAGTTAGCATATAGTGCAACAATGATTTCAAGAGTAGTTTCCTTAATGTCCCTCAGCCATTTCACCCCTCCCCCCAAAACCCCTCCAGTAACCCTCTGTTTGTTCTCCATATTTAAGAGTCTGTTTTGTCTCCATATTTAAGAGTCTGTTTTGTCTCCCTCCCTGTTTTTATATTATTTTTGCTTCCTTTTGCTTATGTTCATCTGTTTTGTACCTTAAAGTCTTCATATGAGTGAAGTCATATGATATTTGTCTTTCTCTGACTAATTTTGTTTAGCATGATACCATCTAGTTCCATCCATGTAGTTGCAAATGGTAAGATTTCATTCTTTTTGATTGCTGAGTAATACTCCATTATATATACATGTGATATATATATATATATATATCACATCTTCTTTATCCATTCATCCATTCATCCATCAATGGACATTTGGGCTCTTTCCATACTTTGGCTATTGTTGATAGTGCTGCTATAAACATTGGGATGCATGTGTCCCTTTGAAACAGCACAGCTATATCCCTTGGATA
>CM053568.1:16263212-16372583 GCA_028646485.1 Cryptoprocta ferox | reverse complement strand
TTGGGATGCATGTGTCCCTTTGAAACAGCACAGCTATATCCCTTGGATAAATATCTAGTAGTGCAATTTCTGGGTCGTAGGGTAGTTCTATTTTTATTTTTTTTTTGAGGAATCTCCATACTGTTTTCCGGAGTAGCTGTACCAGTTTGCATTTGGGGCAATTTATTATACCCAGGCAGTATTTTTCTTCTGAGGAAAGCAAAAACGACATTTTTCTCCTTCTTCCTTTTTCTGTATCCTCACAGCCTCAGGCCCTTCTGAGAGTCCTGTGACCACAAAGTCACTTCCATTATAATCAGTACTAGAAGAATATCTGTCCTTGACAAACAGGGTTTTAATTCACCAGGGGCCTCCGAGTACACCAGTGTCCAAAATGCTTTATCTGGCATTTTCTTGGCCAACACATGGATAAGGAAGAAAAGGCAAGATGCTATGCAGAGTAGAAATCTAGTAAGCCCTGGAAAAATTACCTCTTGCTTCCCGCCACCTCCTTTTTTGGGAGCTACCCATTTTCCAACAGCTTCAGTTTTATATCAGAAGGGACCAGAAGAGAAGGACATAAGCTGGATAGTCAGACACATCAGGGCTCTACTCTACATCTTTGCTACTTACTAGCTTTGGGATCCTAGGCAAGTTGATCGAGGTCTCTGAGCCTCAGTTTCCTTAAGTGCACAAAAGGATAATAACAGCAGGTGGATGATAAGTTCATGAATCTTGTAAAATGCAGAGCATAGTGCCTGGCACATCATAGCATTTCCCCATTCATTGGGTTTCTTATCATCACAAGCTTTCCTTACTATACCTCTCTATTAAAGTGAGCTTAGGAGAGAAATAAAATCATTCATCAATATATCCCCCTAGTTGTGCGTTCCAGAGTTTTAGTTATAATAGCTGCCTAAAAACCTGTCTAACTAGACTTGTTCATTCATCCATTCTCTCAGCCTGTGCCAGGAATTATGCTGGGCACTGGGAATGACAAAATCAACAAGGCAATCTCTACCCTAAGGGAGCTCATAGCCTAGTGTGGGGGACAGACAAGTAAACATGAAATTATAATTCAGCGACAAAGGATCTGTGTGTGGCAGAGGGATGTAAAAGGGCTTGGCAGGGCACTGAGCAGGGTCACTTAACTCAGCCTTGTTGGGGACGACGTCCTGGGAGAGAGGACAGCTGAGCTGAGCTTGATGATTCAGAATGAATTAGGTTGATATAAGTTAAATCATGTGATTTAACTTTATGACAACTCTGAAAAAATAGACATTTTTATTTTACGAAGGTAGAACCTGAGGTCCAAAGAGATTGTTTTATCCAAGATTACCCACAAGTGTGGCGATCCAACAAAGTCTGAGGGAGGCGGGCTCCAGAACTCAGGATCCTTCCCCTGTACCACACTGCCTCTTCCAGACTGAGAATGTACCCTTGACAGTGAAAGTTTGGGCAGCATGTCAGTATAGCTGCTGCATATGTAAAGGAAGCCCCATAGAATACTCTTCAGCCTTTTATCCCTCCATCCTTCGTTTTCATGCCAAAGCTCTTCTTTTTCAATACTTGAAAAAGTGTTAGGCTGGGGAGTTAGAGGAGGCAGGGATTCAGCTTTGCTCCCAATGCCCAGCCCCAGATGTGGGCTGCAGGGGCCTCAGCCACCCCCCTGTCATCATTCTTTCTTCCAGGGACAGAGTTATGGCCCCCAGGAGAGGTCTGTTCCACCAGAGTAGTCAGTTACTAATGAGCTTCATTCTGCTTCTCCGCCCCTGGCTCCCCAGCCATTCTCCACCCCCACATCTCCTAAGTCACCTTCATCTGGCAGCTGGAGACTGGTGGGAGTGTGTGTATATGGGTGCGTGGCCCGGCAGCTAGATGCCTCCGGGGCCCCTGTGGATATCCACTGGTGTGAGCCGACTTCAGAGGAGAGGGGTTTAGCCCCGCAGACCGCTGCCAAGGACAGATAAGCCTGGCCTCAGTGCGTCAGGCCTTGTGGCTCCCTCCCTTCTGAACAACCTGAGGCCCACCAGGCGCTGGCCTTTCTCTGCCAGAATCCCAGGACCCCTATGCTAAGCCTGTTCATACTGCACGATAGGACTATATACTATCCCATGAATTCAAATTAGCAACATCAGTGTCAGCATTCCATTTACTGGGAACTTGCTATCTGCAAGATACAATTACTACCTCTGTTCTTTTTTTTTTTTTAATTCTTTTTAATGCTTAGTTTTGAGAAAGAGAGAGATAGAGCACAAGCAGGAGAGGGGTAGAGAGAGGGAGACACAGAATCGGAAGCAGGTTCCAGGCTGTGAGCTGCCAGCCCAGAGCCTGATGCAAGGCCTGAACTCATGAGCCACGAGATCATGGCCTGAGCCGAGGTTGGATGCTTTACGGACTGAGGCACCCAGGCACTCCTTATTATCTCTGTTCTATACATGAAGAAATTAAGGCTCAGAGAAATTTAGTAACTTGTCAATCTTCTCACAAGAGTAAGTGATAGATCCAGAGTTTTACCCCAGCAGTGTGACTGCAGACCCTGTACCCCTAACTACCATTATGTAGAGAGAGGGACTAATGTTTGAGTACTTACTGTGTGCCAAGCATTGGACTAAGCTCTGTGCATAGATTATCTTAGTGACACCTTCCTACCAGCCTATGGGGTAGGTACTTTTATTTTCTCTACCTTATAGATGAGGACACTGCGATTCAGAAAGGTTAAGAGATTTTCTGGGTCACACAGTGGGAAAATGGCAGTTCTGAGATTAAAGTCCCAGGCAGCCTGACTCCTGAGTCCACACTCCTAGGCCCCACGCTATTCTGTCTGTACTGGTTCGAATAGTGTCCCTCCCAAAGTCCATGTCTGCCTAGAACCTCAGAGTGTGACCTTACTTGGAAATAATGTCTTTGCAGGTATAATCTGGAATCTGGTTAAGATGAGATCATCTGGAAATAGGGTAGACCCTAAATCTAATGACTGGTGTCTTTATTCTTTGTATATAAGAGAAAGGAGAGGAAGATGCAAACACATAGACATAGACACACAAAGGAGGAAGATGGCCATGTGAAGGCAGAGGCAGAAATTGGAAAGATGTAGCCATAAGCCAAGGAATTCCAAGGATGGCTGGTAACCACCACATGCTAGAAAGAGGCAAGGAAGGATTCTTCCCTAGGACCTTTTGGAGCATGGCCCTACCAACAACTTGATTTTGGACCTCTAGTTTCCAGACCTGTGGGAGAACAAACTTCTGTTGTTTTACGCCACCCAATGTGTGGTAATTAGTTATGGTGGCCCTAGGAAACTAATACACTATTTGAGAACCAAGTTATCTCCTTGAAAACAGGAGACTAGGCTTCATGCTCCCACGGAGTTCCTTTTGGCTCCAAGAAGTATGATTCTATGATTCTTAATTAAACCAAAGATTTTGGAGTTCCTGCAGTGAATGATCTGTGGGAAGCCATGGTTACTAAATGGGGTCTAGCAGCATAACTCCCTCCTTCATCTCACGTGGTGTTCTCTGGAGCAGGGAGAATGGACCTGAGTTTTCCAATAGAGCGGTCTTAGATGAGTCAGTTAACCTCCTGGCCTCAGTGTTCAAATCTATAGAATGGGAGTAGCTGTATCCTTGAAATTGTGAGGATTGAATAAAATAGTGGATATGTCATCCCTGACCCATGGAAGAACAAAATTGTGCATTAGTCCCTCACCTTCACTCGAGGGAACCTTTTTTTTTTTTCTTTGAAGGTGTAACATTTTTGCAAGGACATTCCCAGTAGGAGAGGGGCCGGAAAGTGAGGGGTCCAGGGCAGTGTCATTGGGTCTTATGAAGATGTTGGCACAGGAGGCATTTGCTGCTGGGGGCGGGTATTAGGCAGGATTCAGCAGGTCAGTTCAACAAAACCTTCGCTGACCCTCTGCTATGTCCTGGGCACTGGGATAGAGGCCATGGCAGAGGAGGAATCTCCCAGAGGCTGGGTGCCAGATGGGGTTGCTTGCTCCATAGTAGAGTTTAGCTGCACCTTGCTATATTTAGATTCTATCTTTGTCAGGCAAAAAGACTTGTTTGACAGGGCTCTGGTTTTTCATCTCTGAAAAGCCACTCATCCGTAGAGCTTGGGGTTTGGGGGAGAGGGAAATGGGAGGAGATCTGGCTTCTCTCCCCCACTCGGAACAGATGGGATCAGAACAGGGCCCTTCCACATCCCCAGCCAAGATGCCTGAGCCTTGGCCGGTGTCCCAGGACACAGACAATGGGGTCTGATGGCAGCTTCTCCGGCCTGGCTCTCCCTGGGCAGGAGGTTTCTCCTGGGGCTGGCAAAGCCATTTCTTCAGACTCAGAAAAGGGGATTTTGGGAGAGAAGACTGCACTGAGGCAACTCCTGACAGCTTCCCTGGAAAATTGGGACACAGCTTGTGGGATCCCAGCCCGGCGGCCCCACCACCTGACCCTTCTGTCTCTGCCAGGACCATTGTCTAGGGAGACAGAGGCAGAACTGGCCTAGGAACGTCGATTTGTTGGGTGGCGAAGAGGTGGGGGGAGGAGGATCGGGCAGCCAGGATGGTACAGTCGGTTAGAGTCTGATGTTACTCTGTATTGGTGAGGCAGCATTCGGAGGGAATGGGTAAGAACAGTTGGCCTCTGAGCACAGCCAAAATAGAAAAGATTAAGCATCGGGTAGGGGAAGGGATCTGTCTGCCCATACATCTTAGACACAGACCTGAAAAATGAAGGAATCAGATCCTGAAGAGTCTTTCAGAAGTGCTCGAGCCCAGACTCATGGCTTCAGAAAGATGAATTTCAAAACCACCCAGGGAGGATGGCTGAACGATAATCCCCCCATTCATCTCCTGGCGACTCCATCCTGCAGTCTCAGCTACTTATATTCCCCATAAGTGCTCAGCTTCCTCCTTCCTAAGTAGATGACTTACCTCATTTCTTTACTGAAATTAAGTCCATCTGGTGCTATCTCCCCTGACTTCCTCCCTCTCTCTCTGAAAATCCAACAGATTGTAAGCTCCTCAAGGGAAGGTACCGTGCCTTATTCCTTGTCTGTGTCCCTATCATCTGGCATAAAAGGAAGAGGGAGGGAGAGAGAGAAGGGAAATGGATATATTTACAGATATAAACATAGATATAGATATATGGAGAGAAATGCAGCAGAATCATAGAGAAGCATACAGAAAGCAAGCCAGGGACAGAACAGTAAAGCATATAAAGTCCTTGTTACGTGCCCAGCACAGTGCCAGGCATATCAAATACATTATTATTACTATTTGGACGGAGGGACACTTCATTGGGTGTTCTCTTCAAATCACAAAGTGCAATAAATTCTGGTCAACAGGTGGATACTTGCCAAACAACTCAGATACGAACACACATAAAACCAGAAATCTCCCTCTTCCCTGGACACACATACCCCCACACACTTTGTAATAAATATCAACAATTAGTGTGTTAGCTTTTGTCTTACTTGGGCTTTTCATATGCTTGTATAAACACAGGCTTCTTTGTCCTCTATTTCTTAATTAAAAAAACCCCCACAATATTCTACTATACCCACTGACTCTGTATTTTGCCTTTTCCACTAACGATAAACCATAGACATCCCTTTTGGTCAATATACATAGATCTAACTCATTCTTTTAATAACTAAACAACTCTCCACAGGGTGGATGCATAAGAATTATTCTACTATTGATGGACATTCAGGTTGTTTCCAGACTATGCTTTACGTTACGATAAACAATTATCTAATAAAGATCCTTGGCGATCTTTTCATATAAATGGGTGTTTTTATTTCTATATGCTGGACTCCTCCAAGTGGGATTGCTATGGTAAAGGTTTATAGCTTTTAAAATTTATTAGATCCTTCCAGCCTAATTTTTTAAAATGTTACAGCAGTTTATATTCCCACCAGCAATATGAGACAATTTTTATTTTTCTAACCCCTCATCAGCAACTAGATGGAATCAGTCTTTAATTTTCATGCATTAGACGGGAAAAAATGTTATTTCCTTGTTGTTTTGATTTGTACTTCTCTAACAACTAGGGGAGACTAATCCTATTTTGGACTTGTATTGGTCATTAGGGTTTTCTCTTCTGATATTTCTTTTTTTTAAATGTATTTTTTATTTATTTTGAGAGAGAGAGAGAGAGAGAGAAAGACATAGAATCCAAAGCAGGCTCCAGGCTCCGAGCTGTCAGCACAGAGCCCGACGCAGGGTTCGAATCCACAAACTGGATCAGAAGATCATGACCTAAGCTAAAGTCTGATGTCCAACAGATTGAGCCACCCAATATCTTCTGATATTTTCCTGTCACATTCTTTGACTTTTCCTACGAGGATGTTCCATTTATCTTTTTACTTCGGATGCTCCACATTTTCCTATCCATTTGTTAGGGTTTATTGTATAGTATGCATATTACACATATATAATTTAATTTAATCTTTAGCATGATGTGTCAAGGTGCCCAGGGGGCCACAGAAAACTTAGAGGGACACTGAGAGATAGTTAACACTTTAGGGAGAAACTCAGTGACATTTAACATCTGCTGAATCCCTGAAACTACTAAAGGGAGGAATTCACCATCTCAACAACAGATCAAGCTACAATCCCATCAGTGATGTTATATGTATGCGGTGCTGGCTTTCGGAGGGTTGCTATAATTAAAAAGCAAGTAACATGCAAAGATCAATGTGGAACAAGAAATGGAAGCCATGGTGTTCAATCTGATTCCAAGTTTTGAGAAGTTGTAGTGTCCAAAATCCCACACGATCCACAAATAAGTGACTACATTTATTTAAAAGTGAAATGATAGGGGCACCTGGGTGGCTCAGTTGGTCAAATGTCTGTCTCTTGATTTCAGCTCAGGTCATGATCTCATGGTTTGGGAGATTGAGTCCCATGTTGAGCTCTCCACTGGCAGCACAGAGCATTCTTGGGATTCTTTCTCTCTCTCTCTCTCTCTGTCCCCCACCCAACTTGTGCTCGCTCTCTCTCTCTCTTTCTCTCTCTCTCTCTCACAAAATAAATAAACATGAAAATAATTTTTAAAATGGAATGATAACATCATTCTTTCAAACTGTGTGTATGACAGGACATTCACACCTATTAAATTGCTTGAACCTAACTCTCAATAAATGGAACTTCTGGGTATTTCTTTTGGTCAAGAAGTCTTGTGAAAAGTCACTTAGACACTAACCAATATGTGAATCAGGCATGTTTGGGACTCTTTGCTTGGGAACAATCCAGAGTTGGGTGATGACATCTCTGTTTTGCATCTTTTTTTCAAAGATGCAGAAACTTAGGCTCAGAGAGGTTAACTGATTTAAGATCAGAGAGTTAGAAAGTGACAGAGACTGGATTTGAACCCAGGTCTCCCTTGCTCATACCCTGAGATTTACTCACTCCAGTAATCTGACATGGTACCTTCATTGGTCCAAGTTTATAGTATGCCCAGAGCCTTAGAGGAAGGTGACCCCCATTTCTGAAGTGCCATCCTCTGACATTGCCTTTGATCAAACCTTGGCTTTTATCTTTGATCTCCTCTTCTCCACCAAATCCTGTAGCCCATGACAATGTCCAATTCTTATCTTAAAAGAAGTGGGGAAATAGTCCTTGACCTTGATAATCCCTTCAAGCCACTGTGTCACTGTTCTCCTCTGGACCACAAATTTCTCCAAGATTAATGCTGTTACCTGCCCTTCCTCCCTTCTCACTATGATACCAGCACTGATTGTAATCCAGCCTCCTATATTCAGCTGATGTGGTGGTATTCACCAAGGCTACTGAAATGATTTTTAAAAAGTCATCACAAAGCTCAAGTCTTGTTTTAAGGACCCCATCCCACTTGCCCTTGTGCATATTGTAATTTCATGCATTAGGTGCTCATAGCATGCCTAGGACTTACTTGTCTCTGCAGGTCTGCCCACCAGTGTCCTTCCTCAGCTCCAGGCCTCTGTTAGTTTCTAGATGCCTCATGAGTCCCTCTAACTGAATGAGGTTATGGAAGGATTATCTATATAAGTCCATCATCCCAACTGACTCTGAACTCCATTTGTCCCAGCCCCAAACCCTCTTTGCTCACCTCTCACTCTTTTCCTTTTACTATTGTTTATTGGAAGTATTGGACTTTTAAATCTATTCAGAGGTAGGTTGGAATAATCCCTTATGTGACCTTGAGTAAATCATTTTACTTCTCTGAGCCTATTTGTTCATTTGTAATAAAACATAACAACAACAACAACAATGAGAATAATGCATTGTATGGATGCTATAAGGATTAAATGAGAGATTTCATGAAAAGTATCTAACATAGGACTCAGCACTCAGTAGGGTTTGAAACATGAAGCAAACATAAGTGTTCATTTATGAGTGCCATCTTTGTGACCATTGTCATTACTATCATCTTCCCCACAATAGACCTGTTCCTCTTTTTCCTGTTGAAAGAAAATGTGTTTTGGTAAAAAAAAAGAAAGAAAGAAAGAAAGAAAGAAAGAAAGAAAGAAAGAAAGAAAGAAAGAAAGAAAGAAAAGCACCAGGTTTGAAGTCAGAAGACCTACATCCAAAGCCCAACCATACATCTACTGTATGACTTTGGGCAAATTACTTTACCCCTCTGAGTCTGAGTATCCTCCTCCACAAAAGGGAATTCCTATCATTCATCTGTAATGGAGTGTCCAATGGGACAATAGGTGAGAATCCACTTTACAACTTATATATTGCAACACAGGTCACTTTCAGCTGATGGTTTATGACTATGTCCCTAGGGCTACCATTCTCACAAAGAAAAGTTCAAAGTCATTTTTGACATCCAGCTTCTACCCCTCCCACACATACCCAAGGCCCAGCATTCACCCTGTTCTTCAATTTGCTTGTGCTGGTCAGAGATGGGCACTGAATCTGGGAGCACTTTCTCTGATTGTGTCTACTCTGGACTCACAATTCATGTTTAACCCCCAGGAGAACGAGAGATTTAGTCCCACGGGTTCTCTCCCAGCATCTTTTCCTAACATCGTATGTTGTCTACTTGCCTGATAAGGTTTTCCAGCAAGGTGAGCATACTTTCTGAGTATCTCCGTATCTTAATGGAAAATTCTCCTGCAACTTTTCAGACACTTTATCTGTGATTAAATATTAACATTCCCAACCAGCATATTTTTCATCACAAAGTGTGAAATATTACAAGATCCTCTCGTGTTGCCTATTCACACGACTTCCTGAAGCCAGTGCCAGATTGGGAAGCTGATTGGAAATACAAAAGATATTAAAAAGAGGAGAAGGTACAATGACACTGAGGGTGGAGAAGGAGAAAGAATGCAGACAGACCTCTTGATGACTGCAGGGACTGGCATGGAACAGCTTTCCTTTATCATGCTATGATTGGCAGATACCTTGCAATGTTCCCAGATACCCCCTCTCAAACTGCTGAGCCCCCCTGAGATTTATTTATATGACTCACAAAACATGGGGAGCAAAATGCAACTCTCAGGAAGATATTATAACCAGGATCTGTTTTTAATGCAAAATCTTTAACTCATCAACTTATTCATCTTCAGGAAAAGGTTTCCCTGTCCAAACCCCTTGCATCAGAACTCGGTGAAATGTATGAGGGAGAGAAAGGAGTTCGCTTTAACCGATAGCATTCACCGTTTTTTACGGTGCTATTCGTCTAAGTGACAAAGCCAGAAGGCAAACCTATACTTCTTTCTGACTTTTTATTGCTTTTCATCCCAGTGGGAACCAGCAGACGGGGAGAAAAAAAAAGTCTTTTGAATGGTGAAATGTGCTTAAGATTTGCTTTTTTTTTTTTTTTTTTTTTCAGAAGGAGGAGGAGAAAAATGATCAACAAATGTGATTCGAGTTTGTTATAGTTTAGAGAAAAATGTTGTTGAAGCCAGGCTTCTGCAAATTCTTTGTGACTTCTGGGGATCCAGCTAGAGATGAAGGGTAGCAGTGGGACAAAAGCTACAGTGGGAAAAAGCTACTGTGACTTGCATTTTGGCTTACTGTAAGAGAGTTTAGCACAAAGAACTGTGTACAAAGTGAGCTACTGTACAGGTGGGGAGTTCCCTATCACCAGAAGTATTCAAGTATATGTCTCTTGGTGGAGATATTCTAGGGAGAATACAGACATTGCAGAATAGGGCAAGTGGATGGCTGCCGAAAACCTTTCTAGGTGTTAGAGTCTATAATTCTTTGCAATCAGCTGAAGGAAAAAAAGGGAGGGAGGCTTTGGTTAGTGAAAATGCAGGAACTTTCTTATCTTCTTTTGATCCAAACAGAACTGAGGTTTGATCACTTTACTGAGCGAGAGGGTATATATTCCATTTTATAACGGGAGGGACTAATAATATTAACATTAGCAACAACCGCAGTGATAATAGTTAATTTACATTTAGTGTTGGCTATGTGCCAGGCATGGTCTTAAGTGCTTTCTAAGCATTATCTACTTCATTCCTCAGAATAACCCTATAAGGGAGAAGCTGTAATTATTCCTCCCAACTTAGCATTGGGAACTGAGATTCAGAGAGGTTGTGTAAGGTCACTGGAACCTCCTTTATTGATGGAAAAATTGTAGCCCCAGAGCATGTTTGAGGCAGGGGGATCAGAAAGGATACGGAGATTTGGAGTGGGAAGACGAGGGTCCTTCAGTTCCAGGTATCGAATATCAGAGAGTGTCCATTATTGTACTAGATACTTTATCTCACTTCATCTCACGACAGACATGAGAGAGTGATAATTTAATCCCCCTTTCGTGGATGAGGAAAGTGAAGATCAGAGAAGGTGAGTAACTTCCCCAATATTGCAAAGCAAGGTCAAGGTAAAGCTTAACATTTTCAAATTGGTTGCTATGCTTGTACACAGAGACCCTCCATACTTGAATCAGATCTCAGGAAAGCCAATTAACATTTTTTTTTTTAGGTTTGGTTTTGCTCATTTGAAAAACAAACCATAATAGATGTCCTTGGCTTGCCAGTCGTCCAGAGTTGTTTAAGTCCGAATATTGCAGATTAAAGTACATTGTGAAATAAGTATCGAGTCTCTCATTTTTGCAATCCCTGGGGCTTCTGATTATAAACCTGGGGATCCTCCTACTTGGCACTGGGTTCTTTTCCCCCCTTAAAGCAGCAGCTAGAGGCCAGGGCCTGGAGCTTCTGAAGGTGGATCAGTGTTCTTTAAATGCCAAGGCCTTGTTGGGTGGTGGTTCTGCACCTTTAAGCAGGTGAAAGTATGTGCTGGCTTCTCTGCCTGATGTACTCACCAGGTCTCAGAAAGCAGAGGGGCCAGAGGAAAATGCTCTTTGAGTGAGCTTGGCCTAATGGGGCCCCTCAACTCATTCCCTACATCTCCTCCCACATAAGTGACAGGGTCTCTGTGGCCTCGTTTGCACGTGACCAGTGCTTGTGGCAAAGCCGCTGTACGTGCCTCTGTCTAGAAGGAGCTTCCACTGTGAGTTTTTGCTCTTAAATCTCACCTGTGTGTAACCAGTCTGGAAGATAGAATCCAATTGCTAAGATGTCCCTAAAGGCACGACTTCTTTCCTCTCTGGTAGTCCTAAAATTATTCCTCAATAAATTCCATGTCGAACAACTTTTTTTTCTTCAAAATGTGTGATCTATGGAGGGAAAAGCCAAATGGTTGAGGTTTTCAAAGGCCTTGTGATGTCCCACAGCAAACAGAGCTCTTGAGCTAGGAGGAGACCTAGCACTGGCCCGCCTCTGCCGTGAGATCTCAGGGAAGCCATGTTCACGTAACAATCCCATCTACAAAGAAGATGTAAATGCAGTAAGAGAAGTATATGTTAAATGAAGGCATGGAGTGCTGAAATGCCCAGAGCAGGCACTCAATCGATTCTGGAGTGAAGGGGTGCAAGCAGTGAAGGCTTCCTGGAGGAGGTGTGATGAAGCTGACACTTGATGGGTGAGTTAAAGTTGGCAGGTAAACAGGTGGAGGAAGGGCATTCTGCAGAGGGGATAGTTTGTTCAAAGGCACAGAGGGACAGTAAGAAGGCCCAGGCCTGGTGCATTGAGGAACCAAAAACCATAAGGTGTGGCCAGAGCATGAGGTGACTTTCATGGGATGGTGAGGCCAGGTCATGAGGAACCTTGTAAATGCCAAGAGAGGAGTGTGCCTCTATCCTTTTTAAAATTTTTTTCTAGGTTTATTTATTTATTTTGAGAGAGAGACAGAGAGAGCAAGAGGGAGAGGGGCAGAGAGAAATGGAGACACGCTGTCAGCGCAGTGCCGGATGTGGGGCTTGAACTTATGAGCCGTGAGATCATGACCTGAGCTGAAATCAAGAGTCAGACGCTTAACCAACCGAGCCACCCAGATGCCCCGCTGAGTGTGCCTCTATCCTAACAGCAACGGGGAGACATCAGAGAATGCTAATCCATCGGAGGGTAAGAGGGTTATATACTAAAAAGACCACTTGGTTTGCAGTTTGAAGGTCAATGGGAGGGGAAAGTAGAGGCTAGGACCTGCTAGCACTATTGTGTTATGTCCAAGAGAGTAGAGACAAGGCATAAACTAAGGCAGCGGTGGTGAAGAAGAGGAGTTTCAGGGTATAACTTGCTTCTTTGGGCTCCCCCTTTCCTCATCTAGAAAATGTGGGGATCTCTGTCATCCAAATCCTTCATCACTTCACTCCTAACTTTTTCTTCCAGAACTTTTCCTTCCATAGACCCCCAATGTTTCAAGAGGTTATGTCTATTAAGTTACATCTATTAAGGGATAATTAGTTTTCCAATAAGTACTAATTTTAGTTGATATAATTCCCACCAAAAGCAATTAAAGTCTGATTTTATTGGGGAAATATATGATTCCCGTTAGCATTTTTGAAATATTGAAAGGAGATCATGGACTGCCATTATATCTTCTGGGCTTTTCTTGCCAGGGAGTGTGGGGCAGAGAGTCCGCAAACCACTGGACGTGTTCATCGGTAAGGTTCACCTCTGAAATTTTATGAGTCTGGGAAATAATCCTCTCCAACAAGTACTTGGTAAGTTGTAAATCAGTCTGTAAGCATGAGGGATCATTACGACTCATTATGATTAGGTAGATTCTCCCAAAATAGGAGACTTCAGACACAAGAGGTAGTAAGGCGGAACCACCATGATTTAACAAAGGAGGAAGCAGAGGCTCAAACACGTTGAGGGATAGGTTTTAAAATGTCAGCAAATCAGTGAAAATAGCATCAATTGCTCCCCCTGCTTGACTTCCTTGGGCATCTGCTGGTTTTAAAGAATGTTTGAAGTTTTCCTCTCTCCACCTTCTGCCATTCCCACTTAGTGGGAAGGAGTCATTTCTTGGTGCAAGGGAGCGAGGAATCAAAGGGTGGTGCTAATGGGAAGTTCAAAGGGGCCAAGTTCATGGGTGGAAGGTGGTATCCCCCTGCACCTGGTCCCAGAGGGAAGGGCAGAGAGTGCGCAGTAGGGGAGATGCTGTCAGAGTGAAAGCATGGACCGTTATAGAAAGGCGTTTGCAGGCTCTCAGTTCAGCCCCCAAGTGGGAGGTGACAGAGGACAAGATTAAGAAGCCTGTGAGTGGCTCTGGTGACCTGAAAGCCCTATAGTAATCTGAAACGGTGATGGGAGGAACAGATGGAGACTGAGTTTCAATATCAAGGTGCACCTAACTGCGACGCATTTTAAATGGAAAAAAAGCACATCGTGAGCTAATAGATCTGGTATGATCCCATTTATGTATTAAAGAAATAGTAATTCAGCCTCAGACTCTTTTTCATCAAACTGAGGGTAAAAACAGCACCTATCTTACGGTGTTGTGGAGATTCAATGAGTTAATGTACAAGTGTTTAGAGCCATGTCTCACATGTGGTGAGTACTGTGAAATGGTTGCTCTTGTATTTATCACTCTTTCTTTGAAAATTTTAATATTAAAAAAATTTAAGTTTATTTATTTATTCAAGCAGGCTTCGTGCTCTCAGCATGGAGCCCAATGCCAGGCTTGAACTCACAAACCATGAGATCATGACCTGAGCCAAAATCAAGAATCAGACGCTCAGCTGACTGAGCCACCCAGCCACCCCTACTTTTAATATTTTTAAAAGTTTATTTATTTTTGAGAAAGAGAGCAGGGGAAGGCCAGAGAGAGAAGGAGACAGAGAATCAGTCCCAAGCAGACTTTGTGCTGCCACTGCAGAGCCCCACACAGGGCTGGACCCCACAAACTGTGAGATCATGACCTGAGCCAAAAACTGAGAACCAGACGCTTAACCGACTGAGCCACCCAGGCGCCCTATTACTGTTTCTAAGCATTTAGACACCTGTGACTGAATAGGATGGATTTGAAAGATCCACTGGTGGTTAACTGTGGGGAGAAAGAAGTATGACAAGGATGTTGAAGGAGGGTTTTTCCTTTGCTGTAATCATTTGTTTATTGTTATTTTTTATTCCTGTAATGATTACTTCTTTTGCATGAGACAGTATTTCTGTATTACATACTAAGAAATAATTTTGACTTATTTGCCGCTCTGATAGCATAACACATAGTTCTGGAAATGCAGAGCCAACAGATGAAATATTCTCATCTATTTGTTTATTCATCCATCCTTCATTCAACTAGTACCTGCTGCATGCCTGTTTTGTGCCAGGACTCTTTCTGGAACAACAGATAAAGCAATGAACAGAACAGACAACCCACCCTCGGTTTCCTGGGAAGACCAGTGAAAAGACAAGTAAAATATTTACCATATTCGATGGAGGAATGTTCCCGGCTATCCACTGTCAGCCAACACCAGCCATGTTCTGTGGGGGAAAGTAAGGCAAGTAAGGAATGGGAAGGACCAAGAGGGAGAAGCGTTGCAATTTCAAAGGGGATGGACAGGAAAGAGTAGAGCAAAGGTCTGAAGGGTAGCAGGGAGCTATACAGTTATGGGGAGAAGAACATTGAAGGCATTATTTCATTTAATCCTTTCAAAGATGCTCCCGAGAACCCTAAGAGGTAAGTATTATTAAAAGCCTCAGTTATAGACTGGGAATCAGAAGCTCGGAGAGAAGGAGGTTGCCCAGCTAGTAAAGTAAGTGTCAGAATTGGGACTCAGCCCAGTGCTCTGCCTCATGTGCCAGGAACTCTCTTTCCTTCTCGATCTATCTTCAAAAAAAAATTGGTAGCTGACTTTGGGACAGCTCAAGGCGGCTCTAAGCCCGCTCAGGATCTGTGGCTCTGGGGGAATGAG
Organism: Cryptoprocta ferox; assembly: GCA_028646485.1. Taxonomy (NCBI): domain Eukaryota; kingdom Metazoa; phylum Chordata; class Mammalia; order Carnivora; family Eupleridae; genus Cryptoprocta; species Cryptoprocta ferox. The sequence continues at coordinate 16,357,401 of CM053568.1, read as the reverse complement.
TCCTCTAGTGCCACCTTTTGCTGCTCTAGCAATATTAGAAGGTGACCAGCATTTCTCCCTCTCCCTCTCTATCCTTCCTTCTTTCTTTTCATTTCTGGCATCTCCTGTCCTAAGCTCAGAAGTGTGGGCAGAGCCTAGTGACTCATTTCAAACCTGCACACCAGCCTCCACCTATCATACCTTGGCTGTCCCGCTGTCCCGCTGTCACACTGATGTGCGACTGAGAGGCACTGCAGTGACGGGGAAGAGTATGGCATTTGGAGACAAACGACCAGACATCTTGCCATCTCTGTGAACACTGTCAACCCTCTCTGAGCCCCAGTTTCCGATTTTACCCGGCTAACAGATTTCTATTGCTGATTACATGAGAAGCAAACTAAGATTCTGCTCCCCAATTCCTGTGTGTGTGTGTGTGTGTGTGCAGGCGCACGCGCACAGGGGGCTGTGGGGTGGCACCTTCTCCACATTGACAAATAATTCTGGGACACCAGCTAGGTGTCTTACAATTCAACTCAGTTGTGACACATCTACCTGGAGATAGCATCCGATTTCACAGGTTAAGGGCTCAGTCCCAGCCCTCCACTTCTGGCAATCTCAAGTTCAGTTTCTCACCTGTGCTTCTGACTGACCGGCTGTAGAGTGGAGTTTCTAACAACCCGCTCCTTGGGTTCAATTAATTTGCTAGAGTGGCTCGCATATCTCAGAGAAACATCTTACTCACTAGATCACTGGTTTATTATAAAAGGATGTAACTCAGGCACAGCCAGATGGAAGAGGCATAGGGCAAGGTAGGGGAAAGGGACACCGGAGCTCCAAGTGCACAACTCTCCCCAAATCCCACGTGGTCGTCAACTCAGCAACTCTCTGAACCCCATCCTTTTGGGGTTTATGGAGGCTTCATTACATAGGCATAAATGAGTAAACCATTGGCCATCGGTGATTGATTCACCCTCTAGAAATCAGAGGGCAGGACTGAAAGTTCCAACCCTCTGATTAGGGATGGTTCCCTTGGTAACAGGTGCTTTCCTAATCCTTAGGTGCGTCCCCAAATCCCCTCATTAGCATAAACCCAGTTGTGGTGGAAAGGGGCTTGTTATGAATAACAAGACACCCATTTTACCCTTTTGTCTCTGAAACCTTTCAGGAACTAGGAAGAGAGACCAAACAGAACAAAGGATGCTCCTGTTGCTCTTATCCCTCAAGAAATTCCAAGACTTTTGTAGCTGTGAGCCAGGAACTGTGGACTTAGTCCAAATATAAACGAAAAAGATATTTTGGTCATCTGAATGACCAAATACATATTTCTTATGAATCACAGTAATGCAGTAACTTTATTGCAATAATATAATATATAAATATTCAATATTTAGAGGGCTAATAAATATTCCATTTGTTAGAAGTCTACCCTGAGGCTTAATTAAGGTCAAGGCAACAAAGATAACCAAAACAGGAGCTCACTTAGGGGACCAAAGTGAGTCCAAAGCTACCATTTTCTTTTCTAAAACAAAATCTAATGATATGTGATGAGAGAGGAAACAATAATGTTTTATCTGATAACTTGGAAGCCAAAGTCAATAAATGTGGTTGTAGATACACCAGGCCACACCCCCTCCACATCCCTCATCCAGGACCCCACCAGTTATTACTAGGGTTAGTTCATAGCTCTGGCCTTCTCTCCTTCAGTCATATACAACCACACAACAGCCAGAATGAATTCATAAAACACTCATGGACACATGCTATGACTCTGCTGAAAACCTTTCCATGGTTCCCCATTGTCCTCAAAATAACTTTCAAACTTTCCAACATGGCTCAAAAACACTCTTGATGAGTAGGTCCTTGCCAACATCTTTAGACTTACCTCTTACCCTCATGATTCTTCCCCATTTTCTCCATGACTGTAAACTCCGGCCAACTGAAGCTGCTTGCAGCCTCCACAGTGCACCGGGGTCTTTCTCCTCTCCTGGCTTTTACTGCTTTTGCCTAGAGACTGCCTATGTCTCCACCTCTGTTTCTACCTGCCACGGCCAAGGCTAGTTGCGTGGGCCTGCTCTGGGCTACTCCACTGCTCCCACTTGTCCCTACAGCACCAGATGTTTGCAGCATCTCCAATCAGATCATAAGCTCCGAGGGGAGAGGTCATGTCTACCTGCTTCACTTTTTAATGCCCAGAACCTATCACAGTTTCTGACATAGAGACAGTGTCAGTAAAAGTAGAAAATGAATATAAATAGCAGCCATTTGTTGAATTCTTCCTGTATTGCAGATACTGTGCTAAGCTCTTGACATACTTAGCATTTAATTGTCTTAACACAGGCACTGATCCTTCAGACAGCACCCAGTCTGGGGGTGGGGGGTAGTCAATGGGGATGGTCTGGCTGCTCTGCTTTGCCTGGCATTAATTCTTCAGTAGCCAAATTATCTATTTATGCATCGTGTCCCAGGGGCAGAGGCTGGGCATCCAGGTGTGATGTGTGTGTGTGTGTGTGCGTGTGTGCGTGCACACGTGCAGTTGCTGTTTGCCAAAAGGAATGGAATTGTTTCACCAAATATTTTAGCCACCATAGCTATATTTAGGGTGACCATATAATTCACTGTCCATACTGGGACTTTTAGCATCGAAAGAAGGCACAATTAACAAGTAACTAAATCAGTGATTTAAAGTGAAACTTCAGTGTGCATCAATATCATTTTGCAGGGCCTGTTTCCAATTCAGTAGACCTGGGAGGGGCATGAAAATTTGCATTTATGGCAAGTTACCAAGTGATTCTAAAAAGGATGGGACGGGGGATGGAGGAAGAAAAGAAACACACAAAGGGAAACAACTACAGAGTATAGGGAGAAATGAAGTGATCTAATTTCTCTTTCTTTCTTAGACTTCCCTACCTCATTTTTTTTCTGTTTTGAAGGAGTTGTTACAATGCTCTTGTCTTAATAGAAGGGAGTGTAGTTCAGTAATTCTCAAATTTTATTTCCTGCTAGACTATTTCTAGGATATGATAACAACTGATTCCTGAAGGACAACAAAAGCTTCTGTGGGTTAGATAACATTTCTAGCTTAAAGGCACTGAGGAGGTCTGCATAAAGAAATTTGCACAATTGAGAATTGAATTTCATTTTTCTGTCAACGGTTTAAAAAAATATGTTTTCCCTAGAGAACATTTATTAGAATTTCACAGTAAGAGACTTTCCTGGCACCCAGTCTGGGAAATCTGTGGAAGTAAAGAGGTTTTGTAAAATGTAAATAGCCATTTAGACCCTCCCCCAAAACATGAAAATTCATGTGATATTTTCATAGTGATAATTTGATTACCTCATAAACCTGGGAACCTGATGGAGAAGGCATATTAGATATGAAAACCAAGACTCAGAGGCGGTGTCCAAGATGACCCCAAGAAGAAATGGAAGGAGCAAGATTTGAAGTTATCTGGCTCCCTGAAACCTGTAGGAGGCAGAGGAAAACAAGAAGTGGAGCCTTGGAGTCAAAATATGAGGCAGAGAGAGGTGTACATTTTGGGGGCAAAAGAGAGTATCTTGAGAAAGCAAGTCCTACTGTAGACAAGCTTATGCCAAGAAAAGTTATAAGATGTTCATCTGTAGTGGGGTAATGAGAAGAGGGAAAAGAAGACTGATTTCACCCAGCGCCCTATGAGGACCAGAGAGCAGGTTCTGGCCGGATGATGTTTGAATGATATTCTGTAATTAGTTGGCAAATAGATGCTGATATTTCTTTTAACTGCCTGGAATACAGCCCTGGCGCTGTGCCTCCATTGTGCTTGAAGCCAAACATGGGGTCCCAGCCGCTGCCACAACTTTGGGTCTTTTGTTGTTTCCCTTGTCATTTCTAATCAGGTCATGTAGACACCTGATAGTACCACTCGAGAGCTGAGGTTGCCACAGTAACCCCATAAAGGTGCTCAGGTGCCGCGGCTGAAGCTCTGTCATCTGGATACATGCCACCAGGTCCCCCCTGGGCCCTTGCTTTCTCCGGGAAGGAGAAGATGGGACAAACAAGTAAGAAAAAAGGTGTTGCAAAAGGAGATTGTGTGAGTGCCTCCTTCATTCATTCTACACTGTTACATCTGGTTGAACCATTCAATATTATTTCATATGTCCCACTTTACAGATTGGAAAACTGACGTAAAGAGAAGGGAGGTACCTGCTCAGATGTCTCCCAGTGAGTCAGAGGCAGAAATAAGTCTCAGCTGAAATCTCAGACTCCTGGAATGGTGTTCTTTCAACTACCCTAAATTTTTATTCAAAAATATTTATGGCCAATTCTTTTCAAATTGTATTCTCCAGAAATGTAAGGTTTTCAAGGAAAGTTAGAAAAAGTTCCTCAAAGGAAATCTGAAAACAATTGGTCCAGAAGGATTCATAGAGAACTCATTCTCCAAGTTTGGATAGGTTAGGATTTGCTCATGTGATATGATATTTATCACTGCATTCAATGTGAACATGGAGAGAAATTATCCTGGCATTCCGAGCCCATGACGGGAACAGTAAGGCCTTTGATTTATTCATCCAATAAGGCCCTGCTTGGGCCAAGATGCATATAGCAGCGGACCAAACAGGCAAAAATCCTGGCTCTGAGGTGCTTAACGTCTACAGAACTGGCACTACTCTTCCTGATTCTACCACAAGTATCAACCCCTTATGGGAATGGGGTGACTTCTGACATTACAAAGGGCTCCTACAACTCTTGTCTCACTGGAGGCACTGAGCAGATCCCTCTGAGGCAGGGGTGGGTAGAGGTGGCATTTTATGCTCACTTCCTAAGAGGAGTTTGTGGTTACAGAGAGAAAGAGGTACACAGGGGCATCTGATTCTCAGTGAGAAATGATGTCGGATCATTATAAACCTGGAGTCTAGCATGGTGTCTCCCATGCATGTTTGACTGAACGTTGTGTGCACGGTGGTGGTGAAGATGGTAGGGATGAGTAACATCTCAAGTCAGTCAGAGTTCTCCAAACAGACTGATCTTGCAAGTGAAAATGCTGAAGCATACGGGAGTGAGGCTACGTATCTATGTCTGACATTTGGTGGCCGCTGTGCTATACAAGACAGACCTAGAGACTCGATGTGTGTAGAGGGGGTTTGGGGAGACTTCTTGGAGGAGGTGAACCCAGATTTGCATGGATGAATCTGGAGTTTATCCTGCATGATGGAGAGAAGGGTATTCCTGTCAGAGGGAAGAGCTTTCTGAAGCAAAAAGATCACCCTTGCGTAGAGAGTGAACTCAAGAACTGAGAGTTGGACAGGTGTCAGGCCATGAAAATTGTCAGTGTGACAGTCAGGAACTTGGAGTGTGGACATCTGGAGCTGGAGATAGGCTTGAAGTGGGGCTAACACGATTTTCCTTGATTTGTAAACATTTTTGTGAGGTTGTACAAATCCGGTGAACATAATAACTCTGTCCACAGGATGGATTCTGACAGTTACATGCCTGTATCAAAGCACTTAGGACCAATTCTCTCAACGAATGGTTACTTCCACCCACAGCACAGGTAGGAAAAGATCACAGCTGGAGCACATTCATGGCTGAATCATCCTGGATAAATAGGACAATGCCCTTCTTTTACAAGTGAGGAGTCAGGCCCAGAGAGGAAAAGGGACCTACCTAAGGACACTGAGATGGAGAATGTCAGAGTCAGGGCAGAACTTGGGTTACTACATACCAGGGTCTTTTCCCCCCACTCCCTCCCCAGGAGATATCTGACAATTTCTGAAGACATTTTCACTTGTCACAACTGGAGAAGGTGCTACTGGCCTCTGATGCATAGAGGCCGAGAATGCTGCTAAGCCTTCTGCAAGGCACAGGACAGGCCTCCCCAAAGAGGCATCGATTCAGCTCAAAATGCCCATCACGCTGAGGTTGAGAAACCCTGCTTATGCCATTGCCTAGTTGAAACTCTTGTTGGATGGGGTCCTTGGAATACAACTGGTTTCCTTCCAGCTGAGTTAATCCAGGTCCAGTGAAGATGTGTGACTTCTCCAAGGTGGGTGGTGGAATGTTGCCATGTAACTTCCGGTTCAGCCCTAACATTTATCAGGAGCCTCTCATGCATCTGACCATAAGTATGGAGACAGTGTCTTATGAGGATAGAAGAGAGATGCCACCTCGAATGGCCAGAGAAAGTTGTCCTGACCAAAGTTGTATGGCAGTCACTCATACCCTCAACGGGAGGGGAAAAAACAGGCCCTAGTGGAGCAAACAGTCATGGTCAGCGCACATGAACTCAGTGGATATCTGTGGGATGCCTGTCCCTCTTCAGGCACGGTGCCAAGTACCAGAGGGTCAGTCACGGACAAGACATGTCCCTGCTCTTTCAGCACATGTGCAGGCAAATAAACACACTCCCCACCACCCAGACTTGGAGGATTCAGTGCTTGAGAGTCCAAGCTCTGGACTCAAATGAACTAACTTCATACACGTCTTCGGTGCATACTGGTGGAGCTTAGGCAAGCAATTTAACGTCTCTGGGCTTCAGTTTCCTCATCTGTAAAATGGCAACAATAATAGCGTCTCCCTCAGAGGACTGATTTGACCAAATGAGGTAGTGGACATAAAGTATTCAGCACGGCACAGGGAACAGCAAGTGAAAGGGAGCACAGTAGGTGCAGACGTCGTGATAATTGTAGCCAGGAACCCTGAATTCTTATCTTGCTTCTCCTGTCCTCAGTGAAGTGATCTTAGATAAGTTACCCTCCATTTCTGGTTTGCAGTAAAATAAGAGATTAGACTAGCACTTTGTGGGTTATGAATCTTATCCTCTGTCCCCTAACTAAGCGACTCTTGGGTCCACACTGCCCTTCTCCTCTGGAACGTGGCCATTCAGGCCCTCCACATCACCTACAGCCCGGCCAGTGTGGGGATGGCTGGGTCCCTGCACTTCAGCAAAGCAGATATGACAAAGCTGTGATTTCAGGGAGGCCAGCTTCCTGGGCTGCCCACTGGCTGTCCCTGGCTGCTTGGAATGCATATCAGTGCCAGTCTGCAGTGATCGTGAACAAAGCCATTAGAGGGAAGATGGTAGTGTTTTTATTTTTAACGAAATGACTCATTCCCCCTCTGGCTGTGAGCTGTCGAAGGCTCAGAAAGGGGGCAGGAGATGTTAGATGTGCAAGTTCAGGACACTTTGGCCCCATTGGGAGCCAACCACAGGGGATGCCATACACTTTTGCTCAGCTTAATAGATAGGCCCTGGAAAAAGGTGTTTAAACTGAAGAGGCTGTTTCAATGTTGTAGTTTTAAGGGCAAGGGGAAGGAATGGCAGAGACACAGCCAGCGACAGTGATGGAATTAGAACCCAGGCTAAGGGGGGGAAAGGTGCTTATGGAAGCTTAACGTTAGATGTGGTCAGGGGCTGGAGACTTTCTGGAACTTGGTCTCCAGATGTTGTCTTCCATCAGGAGACTTTAAACTGCATTACGCAGTGTCCTAGGAGTTTACCTGGGGTACCCCCTCGCCATGTGGTTCTGGTTCTCTGCCCTGCTCACCTGGAGTGCCTCTGCTGGTGTCCACTTCACATATTAAAGCCTCAAGAGTGAACATAATTGGGTCCTTATTAGGTACCAGCCATGACACTAAGCACTCAATGGGTGTGAAATCATTTAGTTTCATAACAACCGTATGAAATATTTACAATTACTATTGCTATGTTATACTTTACGAACCAGAGAGCTAAAGCCAAGGAAAATCATTTGCCCTGAGTCACAAGGCTAATAGGCAGCTTTGCCAGAACTAGAAATCAGACCTGTCTGTCTGCAAAGCCCATTTTTCTCAACCATAATGCCACATGGCCCCCCATGCTGGGTTTCCACATAAGCTTTCATTTTCAAGAAGTGTTCCACGGTTATTTTAAAAGGAATAAAATAAAAGTTTGAAAGTGACTGATTAGATGTTCTGAGATCTCTCCCAGCTCCAAATTTCCAGCTTTTACAATTTATGGAAGGAAGAAAGCAGAGGCCTCGTTAACAAAGGTTGATAGTGGGAAACAAGCCTTGGGATAATCATAGTAGCTAATATCTGAGCACTTAATAGGCCAGGTGACGCTCTACATCCTTCATCCACACTAACTCAGTTAATCCTTGCACCAACCCTCTGCAGCAGGTGGTCTTATTACTCTGCCCATTTCTAGATAAGGAAAGAGTACAATAAAGTTATAACTCATATTCAAGGTCAAACAAATAGAAGGGAAGAGGCTAGTTTTCAAAGCCTGTGCTCGTGCTATCACTGCTGTGCTCGGTTGAGATGACTAACACTCGGCGGGGGGGGGGGGAACCCACTTTCCTCAATATCAGCATTTATTTTTTAGCATCGCACCAATGCAAATTTATGTAAATAGACATGCAGATCAGCTGCTACCCTAGCATTGGTGCCAGCTTCCCATCAGGGATGTTGATGCAACAAAATTTGGCCATTGTCGCTGATTTGAGCTATCAAAGTGGTAGGCATTTCAATAATTCCCCACATTTTTCAGGCTTGGAAGATATAAATGCATATTAGATAGATATGTGCCTATACATGCTGAAACTTTGCATTTTCATTCTTAGAAGTATTTTTTCCAACTGTGGATAGTTGGAATCCATTGGAAACGAGATCACGTCTAGTACCGCATTTTCATCTTGCTGCATTTGGGCCTTGCCGCAGTCCTACAAAGAAGGTAAAACATACCTTCTTTGAAAGGCACCCCTTTGAGAGGGGTGAAGGGGCTTTCTTAGGACATCCCTGAAAGTTGTTGGTCTGCTTTGTCTTCCTATGTCTGCTAGCTCCTTCACCACTGATTCTTCCTAAAAGTTCTGTACTACTTTCTTGGTTGGATGCAGGAAAGCTAGTCTCCAGTCAGTCTCATAGAAAGAAAGGGAAAGGACGGCTGCATCGCCTGTCCCTTTAAAACTGTATATATCTATTCACAGTAGAAGATCAGCAGCCTAATAAAGGAGGGGGAGGCTAGGATTCACTGAGTAACTACTATACATGGCAGCGTGCCCTTGTGCTTTGGGTAGCATGACCATATCATGTATCATCCAAAGAATGAAAAGGGGTGCTGTGAATAATTACATCAAGACCACAGGATGAACTGAGACCGTGCTGGGCAAACTGGGATGTATGGTCACACTTGAGGAAGAGGTATCATTCATTTTACATTCACCGTGGCCTCTAAATGTAGGTGACTTTCTTTGTTCTGAATCTCAGAAAGGTGTAACATGTCCAGGGTCACATAGCAAATGCATGACAGCGCTGTCTGTCTGATTCCAAATCCCTGGGTCAAGCCTGACATCAGAAATGGGGACGCTTGACACGCTAGCCACATAAAAGCTGACTCTGGATATTGCTTTATTGTCCAGGCTTTCTTCTCCCCACCATATTCCCAGCCATTGTCCTTGACCATCAGAGCTCAGGTGGGGCGCGATGACTGCACTGTTCCAGCAGAGGGCAGTGTTGCCATGCCGGCCAAGGCCAAGGGCTACAGGAAACCGGATGGGGGCCCTGGTTAAGCAGACCCAGTGGCCTGTGCAGCATCCCTAAAACAACCAGCCTCAGAGGGCTGCCTGCTGGCCAGCTGCTTCACAGGCTCCCATCCCCTTAAGGCTCCACCGTGGATAAACCTGTTGTCCCCCTCATCTGTCTATTGGCTCCCAATATACAACACCGGAACAAATTCAAGGGCTCTGTGCCACCCGGGGTAGAAAGAGACCCAGAGAGAGTTTCCAGATTAGAATCAGGAACTGTTGCCATTTTCTTGTTTGCTCAGAATTACTCCAGAGCTGGGAGTGCTGTTGACATATGTGCTACCACTTAATCTCTGGTAAGAAATTCTTTTCAGGGGTAGCTGAATTCTGGATCCATGCCAGGTTAGATAATTACATTCCCCCAGAAAACAGGAGCTCTGAAGGCTGCATTCTTCTTCCAGTTGGAGTTTCAAGGATGCAGGTTGGGCATTGGTGGGAGGGTGACAAAATGGTCCATGAAAAAAAAAAGACCGGGATTTGATGAGAAAAAATAAACCTCAAAGTGTCACCCACTAACCATTTTCTTTTCTTCCTTTGGCCTCATTCAAAGTGAGATTCATTTGTAGTTTTTGTCTGTAACTAAGAATTCAATTTTTGCTCTTTTAAAAGAAACCTGATTTACAGGGGGTGTGAAACAAAGCAGAAAATGATAAGAGGAGGGAAAAAAATAACAATTCAAATGGAAAAAACGGAGAAAGAAAAATCCTTTTAACAGTTTCTCTCATCTAAAGTGGATGGGACAGCGTTTTTATATTAAGTTCAGCATTTTGTCAGGAGGGGATGAAAATGCCCTGTGATCCTCAAACTAAGAATTGCTCGTGATTTTAAACCCTCCTGCTGGCTTAGATCTTAATCAACCAGAAAACCTCAAAATGACAAACAAACAAAAGACAGCTTTGCTTTCTGAGGTTCATTAGCTCAGGCCAAGGTTGAGAAGACGCGCTAGAAACAGGCGGGCTCCAGAAGTCACTTTGTGGGTAATTCTCCCCCCTCCCCTCCCCCTCCCCAGCCATTCTCTCTAATGGCTCCATGGGACAGACAGACGCTTAACCGACTGAGCCACCCAGGCGCCCCTCAGTGGCCTTTCGCGATGGTCTCCTGGAGCTCGTACTTCCTGAGTGGAGCTGGGGCTGGGGCTGGGGGTGGGGAGGGGGCAGGTGGGGAGGGGGCAGGTGGGGAGGGGGCAGGGGCTCTCTGGTGTGCTGGCTCACGCGGAGCGGAGCCCCACCGTCAAGGACGTTTGCCAGCATCCCAAGGATCCTGGTAAGTGCAGGCCGAGCCCCACCTCCTCGGCTTCCTTCCGGCTCAGAAAACCACAGGCACCTGTTCCTCCCTCTCCTTCTAGCGCCAGCTTTCAAGTTCTGGCCAACAGTCCAACATCTTCCACACCTCTCCCCCTCTGCCTCCATTCTCTCTCTCCCTCCCTGTCTCTCTCTTTCTCTACACACACACACACACACACACACACACACAATCACATTCTATCTCACACTCACACTCACACACACGCACACATGCGGTCATACTTTCACATTCTCACACTCCTCTCACACACTCACTTTCACACACTCACACACACTCACATTTTCTCTCACACTTATACACACCCTCACACTCTCACATTCACATTCACGCTCACACTCACACTCAAACACACACTCTCACATTCATAGTCACTCTCATACTCTCTCACACGTGCTCTCCCACCCTCACACTCTCCCACACTCACACTCTTACACTCTCTCCCACACTCTTACACTCATTCACACTCTCACATTCTTATGGTCTCTCTCACACTCTCTCACACATACACTCTCACATACTCACACTCTCATGCACTCCCACACACTCACACTCTTTCACACACACAGATACACACACACACACACACACACACCACAAAGACACACACCTCCTCTTTTTTCCTAGCTCCAGGTCTGGCCCTCAAGATCTTTCTCCTTAATAACTTCTTAGCTGTTCTCCATGCCTCTCTATGCATGACGGCCAAAGTCAACTTCCTTAAGCCCATCCCTGACGGTATAATTTCTCTCTAAAATCCTTCAGCAGCTCACTACCATCTACAGGATCAAGTCCTAAATCCTTAGCTTGGCATTCAAGGTCCTTCATGATCTGGCTCTCCCTTGCCTGTCAGGCTTCTGTTAACGGCCTGTGCCTCTCCAGTCCCTGTGCTCCAGCCATACAGGGCCCCTGATTACGCCTCAGCACGTTCTTCATACCCTGCGTATTTTCTCAGCTCGTCACATGTACCCATGTGGTTCCCTTGACCTATCTGATCGCATCCAGATTCTGTCTACTCATCATGCTTCAGCTTAAAGGCCACCTTCTTCCTGTATTTATTTTTTTAAATATTTCCCTTAAAAAATTAAAAATCTTTATTTTTGAGAGAGAGAGAGAGAGAGAGAGAGAGAGAGAGAGAGAATCTGAAGTAGGCTCCAGGGTCTGAGTTGTCAGCATAGAACCCAACGTGGGGCTCAAACTCACAAACCACAAGATCATGACCTGAGTCGAAGTCGGATGCTTAACTGACTGAGCCACCCAGGAGCCCCAAAAACAACCTTCTTCTGAATGATCTACCTCTCACCCCCTATATCTTTGCCACAAATAGAAGTAAATCTTCCCTGCTTCTCTACACCCAGAACACTTTACTTACAACACATATATTTTTAATTGATCTAATATTTAGTCTTTTTTATGCTTATGTTTTTCCCTCCTTTTAAGTGTGCATTCCATGAAGATGGGGAATCATCTTCATTCCACACATGGTTTAATTCAGTGCTTTTTATATGGTGAGTTTTAAATGGCAATTTGTTAAACAGATTAATGAATGCTTTTAAGAACCCATAAATGAAGGAGTGAATCAAACTTGCATGGATGCATGAATAAATGACTTTGTGCATGGATGGATTAATGAATTTGTGTACTTACACATTCAAATATACTATAGGAGCCTACTGATGAAAATGATTGCAGGAGTAGATGAATGCTTACATGCATAAATGACTAAAAACCTGTATGCATGAGTCTGTGAATGAATGGCCAGATGGCTGGATTCCTGATTCTTGGGATTGTCTCTCACGAGAAAAGTTGACAAATTTACTTTTACGTACTGCTGTTGTATTGTACTTTCACCAGTATTTCTTTAGTACAAGTTGGTTTTTCCTAATTAAGAGCCTTACATATATGCCTATCTTTAACCAAACAAATCCGTTTTCTTTCTTTATTGGCCTTTGGGGAGGCTGGCTCACATTTGCACCATACCATTGATGTGGGGCATAAACAATAATTAATTCCAGGCATCTTCTCAATCCTTCTCCTTCATCTTGACTGGGCTTCCTATTCAACTCTCAGATCTTCATTCTTTTTTGACTGTAGCACCCACTAGCTTCTGCTGAGGATGGTCTCTGCCAACCCCAAGCCAGGACACGAGGGGAAACTATTCTGATCATATTTGTACGAAGTGGTTTGGCTGTTTCTATCAGAAGGCAATAAATGATCCATTCTTAAGTGTTCCCACAAGGATGGCATCTTTACCTCTCTGTATCACATAGCAGCTGAATCTATGGGTTTTACTTTAATCCACAATGGAGATTATCTGCACTCTAAGTTCTTGTTAGAGGATTTTATTGTGAATCGAATGAGAGCCAGCACGTCTCAGAAGCTCGTTTACGATATCTGATGTTTGATAGAGAAAGTCTAATAGACATGCTAACTATCCACTCATCTCCAGTCTCCACTAGAAAGGAAATACCTGAGTCACATTATGTTTTCCTTGAGTTACGACTTAATATTTTGCTCTTTGCCTTTACGGAGGGTCGATAGGAAAACTGCCCAGAAGAAAAAAGCGTGTCTGTATTTTTCCGAAACTGTGATTGAAGATTGGATCCACTATTTAACTCAATGGACTTCAAAGTCCCTATTTATATTACAGAAAGAGTCCTAAAACTAAATAATGGGCCATCCCATGAAACTAAGGTAAGGAGCATGTGGGCTGTGTTCTACCATGATGTACATGCCCCAATGAAAGGATATGGCATAGTCAATGATTGATGTGGGCCATATCTGACACAAAAAAATACCACAGCATGAGATTTAGGACCTGGGACCGGGCCTGGGTCACAAGGTATTTATTGGACAGAATGGGAACTCAGAGGCCATTAATGTTTATTTTCCTGTTTGCCTGGCTTATCACCAGGTATCACGGGTGGGAATCCAGAGAGCATTCTAGACCAGAGGTCACACAATTATTGCCTGTGGGCTAGCTGCTTGTTTTGTAAATGAACACAGCCAATTCAATGTTGGAACATAGCTATATTCATTTGTTTATGCATTGTCTATGGCTGTGTTCACGCTGTCACAACAGAGATGGAGTAGTTGCTATAGAGACTTGTGGACCACAAAGCCCGGAATATTTACTATTTGGTCTTAGAAAAAAGGGCATCAGGATGGAGTCAAAGTATATGAGTTAGTGTGCAAAGTTTGTACATATTTGAAAGTTCCTGCACCATCTGAAATGCAGTCTTCTCAACTGTAGAATGGGATTACACATTCTGTCTGTATTACAGGTTTTCGCAAGATGGAATAAAAAAATGTGGTTGTAAATAACTAGGAGGGCAGTAGTTCCATATGAAGCTTGGGAAACAGGACAGGATGACATTCACACAGACGCAGACGTGATCTTCCAGGCAAAAGTCAGTGCTTCACTTTCTCTCCAGGAAAGCCACTCTCAGAAGAATTTTCTTCAACAGCCATGGCCTAGAGAAAGACCATTTTCCTGCCAGAAAGGGCAATTGAGCATTCTGTCAGTCCTTCTCACTGCACAGGACCTAGACCAAGATAATCTCAGGTGGAAGAGCATGATGCATTCCTTCCATGGCCTCATATGTCAGGTATGATTTTAATTTCAGATAATGTCCAAACTCGATAAGAAGCCCATTGGTAGTGTGAGCAGAACTCCTGGTGCTGCCTGTGTCTATGGCAGCACCACCCCCCTCCCACACTCCAACTCTAAGCTAGGGGAGACCTCACTGAGAAAAAGGTATACTCAAGCTTGCTCCCCATTATTTCCTAAAGCTGAGTTCACTAATGGAAATGATCACTCGAGACTCAAGTTTGCTCCCGTGCCTGAGTTAAGCTGTTCTGACATCTCTTCATCCCCAGTACCTAATATCAGTATGCCCAGTGCACTCAGACCATTCAAACAGACCCGATCCATCCAACAACACAAATGCAGAGGACAAGACCACACCATATGGCACACTGCAGACATTCAGTAAATTCAGTTCCAATGGAACTGAACAAAATTGGGTTTGAATCTTGCTGGGGCAGATGATGATTATGATGATGATGATGATAGCAGGAGTATGGTGGTAGTGGAATGATGGCAGCTACGATTAAGGGATCGGAGTGAGGTTTTGCAAAATTGAAATGTATTAAGTCAAGAATTGAAAAAATACTCAAAGCCTGGCCTACTGCTCACACATCCCAGTGACTGTCAACTGAGGTGACTATGTACATAGGGAAAACATCCATATGAGAGACAAAGCTCTTTTCTATTAATAACTGAGCCAATATGCAATAACCTCCAATGATGAGCTCTGGTAAAAGCCTACTTGCAGCATGAGGCTTAGAAATCTAATCTAGTCTATTTAACTCCTTTCCTTAAGTTTGAGGTGGCTGAGTATTCAGAGGAAGTTATGGTACAAGTTATTCAGTTACAGGCATGCATTAAGTGAGGTAGGTATACAGACTTGGCTTATCTTTCTTCAAGGAGACAAAAAGTACCAAGAAGTCCTTATTCCACAGGATCAGGAAGTAACCCTGAACAAGAACACAGCCAATTCAATGTCCTGGAGATGACCAATCAGATTGACTACTAAAGGAGATGACAGAGATGGAAGCAGAGGAGATTTGGGAAAGTTGTCCTCTCCCTACATTTTACCATGCTAGAACATTTTACTAAGTGTTTACAAACATATTTGTTTTCCTTTTAATTTTCACCAAAATTCTGGGGGTGGGGGGATAAATCAAATAATTTTCCAGGTGAGGGAATAGGTTCAGAGTGATCAAGTAATTTGCCCGATTACTTGAGCTAGTAATGGCTGAGCTAGATTTCAAACTCATCTGCCTGGTTCCAAAGCCCATGCTCTTCCCACTACATTCTTGCTACTCAAATGTGATACATAGACCAGCTACTCAGCATTACCTGGAAGCCTGGAAGTATTTCAGGAGTGTAGATACCTCAGGCCCACTCCAGATCTACTGAATCTGAATCTGTAATTTAACAAAATCTCCAGGTGACTAATGTATGTATTAAAGTTAGAGGAGCACCATGTGACACAACACTCGCTATCTCCCACCATTCCCTTTTTCCAGAAAACAAGACCACTTATTGTGGTCACACAAAGGAGGCTGGCTTGGATGTGTGTAACTGAGTAGCTGGATTTATTCTGACTGCTGGGTGGGAAACCTAAGGTCTGAGTTCCCTGAGGACACTGGGCACTTTGTATTGACTGGTCTGTTCCCCTTACTGGATCCAATGTCCTAGTTGCTACCCCATTTTCCTTTACTTCCTTCCATTCAGTGTGAGGCCATGAATTCCCAGCAGATGTTAGATAGATTTTGTCCAAACATCTCAACGTGTGACCACCCTAGACTCTCAGAGGAGGAGTCTGTTATATTTTCCCTTGAGGAAAAAGAATACACAGATATGTCTGTAGAATCCTGTGGAAATGAAGTCCCATGATAACCTAAAAAAAGAGTTTGTCGTGAATTTATAGTCACTTATTTTTCTTTTCCACTTTTGATATAGTTTGGTTATTTCTCAGTGTAATTTCCTATAGCAGATTAAAATCCATAATGTTCCAAGATACTGTGATTCATGCATAAGAGAGATTTGAAATGAAAGATACATTTGTTGACACTTACTGCTCAGACATTTGATAAAGATTCTCTCACTATAGCCTCAAAACAACTCTCTGAGGATAGGGAAATTATCCCCACTTTATGGATGAAGGCAATATGTTCAGTCTCTGGTCATACCACCAAAGCAAGTTTTAAGTGTAGATTGGCACCATTCAAAGATGCATCTGTTTGGGGCACCTGTCAGTGTGGCTCAGTCGGTTGAGCATCTGACTTCAGCTCAGGCTATGATCTCACAGTTTGGGGGTTCGAGCCCCATGTTGGGCTTTGTGCTGACAGCTTCCTCAGAACCTGGAGCCTCTTTTGGAGTCTGTGTCTCCTTCTCTGTGTGACCCTCTCCCACTTGCACTCTGTCTCTCTCTGTCTCTCAAAACTAAATAAATGTAAAAAAAAATTCAAAGATGCATCTGTTTGAGGTGAATGACAGGTAATATGTTAGGGGTGAAGGATGCCTAAAAATAGATAAGACACAAGGTCCTAAATCAACTATCTTATCTGAATATTTTAGGTGGGGATGATTAATAAATTTAATTGGTAGGTTTTTTTTTAAAGAAGTATGCACATATTAAAGAGTAGAAAGCAAATGTTGAAAATTTGAGTAAATTTATGACAAACAGAAGATTTGATTTAAATGTTGAGATTATAGATGGATAACTCTTCAAGTATGTTCTGAAACCCTGGGAATAGGCTTTTCATCTTCTCTCTGTTGTTAGCAAAGGCAGCAGCAGAAGTAGCAGAAGGAACAGTGTAGTGGTAATAGCCTCAAAGCTACTGTATTCATTATCTACTGATGCATAACAAATGATCTCCGAACTTAGTGGCTCAAACAACACACATTTATTACTTCACAGTTTAGGTAGGTTAGGAATCAGGATGTGGCTTGAGGGTTCTCGGCTTCATGTTCCCACAGGTTGTGATGACAATTTTGACTGAGGTTGTAGTCTCATTTGATGGTCTGATTGGGGAAGGATCTCCTCCCAAGATCACTCAGTGGTTGTTGATAGGATTCACTTCTTCATAGGACGTTGGATTGAAGGCCTCAGTTTCTTGCTGGCTGTTGGCCTGGGCTCATCCTCAGTTCCTTATTCCATGAACCTCTCCAACATGGTAGCTGATTTCATCAATGTATTTAAGATGAGAAGGCAATAGAGGGAGCCCAGCAAAATAGAACCCTCTGCCTTTCATAATGTAACCATAGAAGTGACATTCTATCATATTTGCTGTATTCTATTTTCTAAAAGTAGTTCACTAAGGGAGGGAATTACAAAGGAGTTGAACACCAGGTAGCAGAAATCATTTGATACCCATCATATCTACTGTTTACTGAGTGTCTCTGAAGTGCCTGGAATTCTGCTAATACCTTAATTTACATGATCTCATTTAATATCCACAACTTTTAGTTGAAGTGTGGATTACAACACCCATACCCATTTTACAGATGGGGGAGCTGAGAAACATGAGGCTAAGCACCTTATCCAGGGTTACATAGTGTCAAGGTCAAGATGAAAATCATGATTTGTGTGATAGTAAAGCCTGTGTCCTGAGACAAACTCTTTAAAAATGTTATTTGTAGGGAACAAGGACCAGGGACTCCTTTTCCAGCCAAGTCCTTGGAACTTAGAGGTCTAACACACCCAGGGGGCTCAATCCAGGGAGACATATACTTACTAGAGAAACATTTTAGTAAGCATATAAAGTGGGCATCTATTGACATGAATTACTGTTCATAGGAACATTTAGTGTTGGCTTAAGCAGAAGGGAGGAGACTCTAAGGAAGTAAGAGAGGGATCAGAAAAATGGCAATGAATGGAATGGTCATTGCCTCATCATCCCTTGGTGAATTTTGTTCAAACACCTCTGAGATAGGACAAAAAGCTAAAGAAATAGTACTTGAGCAAGATTTAAAGTTTCTGAACATAAACAGAACCAATTTGGGAGCCATGATTCAAGGAGTAGCACAGAATTGGTATATCCTAGGGACGAGGTTTTTTTGTGAGGGACACCTAACTCAATCACATTGGCCAGCAGGTTGGTAGAAGTAGGGCAGACTTCAGCTTGGTTTGATTTATTGGCTCTATGGTGTCACCAAGGCCCTGACTTCTCTTGTTAATTTGCTTCACCTTTTACAATGTTGACTTTATCCTAAAGCTGGCCCCATTTCTTAATCATAACTTATTGGAATGTCTAGGGCTACATACCTCTTTGCTCATATCTACAGACTGTCTCTGAGAAGTACAGCATCCTTGTCCTGAAACACTCTACCCATCGCTCCTTCCTGCTGGCCTGAATTTCACCACATGTTCATATAATAACTCTGGTCACAGTGTGAGATCATGCTGATTAGCCAGAATGAGATACATGTCCTATCCTTAGATCCAGAGGCATTAAAAAGTCCCTTTTTGGGGCACCTGTGTGGCTCAGTTGGTTAAGCATCTGACTTCTGTACAGGTCATGATGGTGTGGTCTAGGAGTTCAAGCCCCACGCCGGGCTCTGTGCTGACAGCTCAGAACCTGGATCCTGCTTCGAATTCTGTGTCTCCCTCTCTCTCTCTGCACCTCCCCTGCTTGCATTCTGTCTCTCTCTCTCTCTCAAAAATAAATAAACATTTTTTTAAAGTCCCTTTTTTAACCCAACTTGGTTATGTCATCTGTTTGTATTGTAGGGTTTGATTGAACCTGGCTATGATTGAACATCAACCCCCTGAGAATGAAAGTTCTCTTATCTCATATGCAAATTTTTGTCCCAAGACGTATATGGACACAGAAGTCAGGGACAGAAAGATTTATTGAGAAGAACACTGAATATGATATCAAATATTCTTGTTCTAGCCATCCATCATTAAGTGATCTTGGCATTCTTTGACTCATTCAACTAATGTTAATGATCTTATCTGGGGCTGTGACCATGGGCTATGCTCCATAGGACTAAGCATGTACTAAAATCTTAATTAATATGTCAGTTGAATCCATTAATGTCTTTTGATAATATAAAGATCAAGTCAGACAAATGTCACAAATCAAAATATCCCCCAAATAGTACAAAGCGTAATTCCAAAATTCCAAGCCAACACTGTCCCTTTTCCTATGTTTATGCCTATTATGGCTTAAATCCCCAACAGAGACTAAAAGGATCCCCACCCCCAGCTGTCCATAGGGCTGTCGAGTCCACACCAAGTGAAAATTTGCTCAATTATACATCAATTGAATTAGTCCAAGTGATATCAGAATAAGATGGAAATGAAAGACATCCTTGAGGTTAAAAAAAGTTTTTTTTGAATAGAATGGGTAGAGCAGAGCAGAATGGTTAAAGAGAAGTCACAGATGGCTATGTGCATGTTGAACGCACATGAAATCAGGGAAAGTCAATGCCATGCGCTGATGATGGGAAGGGCCATTATACATTACAGGCTGATTATATGTACATGAAAGACTGCATTATTTCAAATTAATCAAGAGAAATATAGGACACTAGACACTAGCACATTTTAAAAGGCACTATTTTCAGTGAGGATCCATCAAAAACAAAATCACTCCACTGTAATAAAGCATGCCCCATTACAATGGAGAGTGTGATGACAGTATGATCTTATGGGCAGGAAATGACCTGTGTTGATTGATGTCAGTATGGCTCAGGCCACTTCACAGCCACAACATGGTGTGGGTTTTAATGGACAATAACCATGACACCACAGAAGTCTAAGTGGCAGGGAGAATTTTTTTTTTTTCCAGACAGGTTTGGCTGATAATGGTTTTTAAGCATTAAGTTGTAATTATGCAAATATATGTATATTATGTATTAATTTAAAAAACAATTTTAAGAGAATCAAATTCCAGAAATACAGTTGCTCCAAATAGTGCAAGTCTGATACATTGCTTTTACTTGTTTGTCCTCTTTCCTTCTCAGTCCTACTTATTACTTCTTGAAATCTTTGGGGTTGGGCTTTTTAATTTGGAACTCTGTATGGATTTAGGGGGTCAAGATACTTCCTGAAATTTCATCACATTTTTTATATGGAAGAAAATGCATTTTTCCCCCCGGAGTGCCTCATAGTCACAAAGGGATGTGTAAAGCATTCATTCCCCTACCATGCCAATGTTTAGAATCATTACATTAGTTGGAAGGAACAGTGTACTCTGAAAAGAGTCATAGGTTTTTGAGAGTAAGAGGGTTTTAAACCCTAGCTCTATACATGTTTTGAACAAATTAGTATGCATCTCTACTCCTTAGACTTCTTTCTTGCCCTGCAAGGTTATTCTTTAAATCAGATAATTAAATAGGCTAAATAAACATTTAAAACAACTAATTCAATAATAGATATTCAGAAAGTGATAGCTGTCATTATTTTTATGATTTTTCTTTTCTTTTCCTTTCTTCTTTCTTTTTCTTTATTTTTCAGAGCAGTAAGCAAAGAATTTTAATGGGATCACTGTGCTTTGCATTTAGTTCAGTCAGGAGTGACCATCCCAAGTCAACCAGTTGGGCACATTACTCATATATATTATTGGAGAGTTAGACTAATATCAGTTTACACTTTACACGTTAAAGTAATTTTCAGGGATTTTTTCCATGAGCCAAGTGGTATCTGGAGACTGGCCCATAAACTCCATTTGGATTCGTATAAATCAGTAGGTAGAAAACATTTAGGTGGTTCTGCAGCTGAATATGTGAACTTAAACCAGTCATTCAACTTTTCTGGGCCCAGTTTCTCCATCTGTAATGTGGGAAGTCCTAATGCTATTGCTCAGGCTATCACATTCTTTTCCTTTTTTCACAACTTTGTTATAATATACTTTTTCTTAGGAAATTCTTTTGATCAGGCCTATAAGGAGAATCATTCCATTACTTAGTGTGCCTCAGCTCTTTTGTGCAGAATTTGTAAGAGTTGTAACTTCAACAAGGGCTTCCTTATTATCTGTACAAGTATCCAAGTGACTCAGCTATGTGTACTCCTTTGACCTATGAGAAACTCATGCTTAGGATTTTTACCACTTATTAGGCCTCATTTATATATGATTTCCAGAAGCAAGGGACCAGGTCATATCCCCATTTTGCCCTTCAAAACGTTCTGTGTACCAAAGACTCTGTTCTTCTTTTATCTAGATACCCATCCACCTAGCCACCCACCACCCACATTTGCCTATTTCTATATTCTCTCCTGATCAGCTTCTTTGTTGAAAAGGCCTTCAGTTTTTCATCTCTATATTTAGCCATCTAACTTAACCTAAACCATTTTTGACAATGAAAAACAAGACTGGGTTTATTTAAAAAAATCTTCTTTGATCTTTAATCATGGCTGAAGATAATTCAATCTGGTCTTCATTATCACGGGGGTTTATAACCAGCAGCTGCATGCCTGACTCAGATAAATGCTTGGCCTGTATTATTATAATAAAACCAATACCATAGAATAATATTTTTTTCTCCCTTTCATGATGATATCATCACAGAGAACTAATGTTCTTTTTTTATTTTTTGTTTTTTATTACTGCTTCATTGTATGAAATACAGACTAAATCAAACCTCTGGTCTTATAGTTTCTTCTACAGTATTGAAGGGGGTAGGGGGAGCTTAACCATTGAGATCAATGGGTGAACGCTACAGTGTGGAATAATCAGTGGAGAACGTTTGATGTGTGTTCACAAAGGGAGGAGACAGAGTGTGCTCCATTTAAAGTTTTCTCTTTAATCTAAGCTGTTCTGTGCCATCCGTTTTAGTTAATGGCATTTCTATCCTCATTAACATGGAGGTCCAAACTGCATCTTGATAATGGTTACATGTTGGAGCACTACTAAATAGTGTTTGGCGAGGAGACAGATGGAATGCCCGAATCCTGTCTTACTCCATCTATTCCTTTTCTTTGCAAGAATTCCCAGGGGCAATAAGTGCATAAACAATGGCAGCAAGTCAGAAATCAAACTTCCACTTTCTTTTTGGCAGGGTCTATGCCAGAAACCCAAATCTGATCTCTTTGTTAAATTGGACTAGAACTAGAGGCTAAATGGGAGAGGAGAAAAGGAGATTTCTCTCATAATGTCCAATAATTTTTTAAGTTTATTTATGTATTGAGAGAGAACTGCACAAGAGTCGGGAGGGACAGAGAGGGAGAGAGAGAATCCCAAGCAGGCTCTATGCTAACAGTGCAGGGACTCAAACCCACGAACCATGAGATCATGACCTGAGCCAAAATCAAGAGTCAGATGCTTAACCAACTGAGCCACCAAGGTGCCCCTCCAAGTGTAAATCTTACCTTTAGCCTGGTGATTTTTAACCTTGACTGCATATAGGAATCACCTGGGTAGTTTTTACTGCATTGGTCCTACATCTGAAGATTTCTACTTAATTGGTACAGGATGCAGCCTGGAGAATCAGGAGGCTTAAAAGTTCTCTAGGTGATCCTAGTATATGGCCCAGGTTGAGAGTCCTGATTTCTGGCTGTCAGACACTGAAGAGACAATTTCCTAGAGCAGTACTTCTCAAACTTTACTGTGTATAGGGATCACCTGGGAGTTCATCAAAATGCAACTCTAATTTAGTAGCCCTGGAGGGGACCTGAGAATCTGCATTTCTTCAAGCTCCCTGTCCCTGCTTCTGGTGGTTCAGGGACTGTGCTTTGCATACCAAGGTCCCAGGGTTCCTGATAGCAGAGAGAAGAGGAAGTTGCAAGTTTGATCTGCTGACTTATTGATCTGGTTGGAACGAAAAGAAAGAATAGAAGATTGCATGACAATTTTGAGAATAACCCAGTGGCCCTGCCCTGGGGTACATTCTCCCTATTTCTGTCCTGGAGTATCACCTAAAGAGACTAGTAACTCTTTCTTTAAAGCAAGGTAGCGTAGGGAGAGGAATCCCTTCCCAACAGTGTTTGCAGTGAGAAGAACGTGAGATTTACTCCTCTTCCCTTGTTGAATCAATGCATTGCCATTCTGTGTTTCTCCTCTGAAATATTACCCATTTTCTTCTCTTCATTTCAGCTATAACTATCTCATTTTGGTATCTAACCATCTAGAGTGATCTCTCTGCTGCTAATTTCCTTGCTGCCAAAATTTTCTGCATGCCTTTCATGATTTCTGGTTATTTACATAATCTTATACCCAATAAATTCCTTAGCCTCCATCCAGCTCTTTGTGCCCCCAAATAGGCTGCATCCTAATCCCTCCAGACTTGCCATCTTCTGAATATATTATACATGATTCCATTCATCCATTCTTTCATTCATATGTGCATTCATTCATTCATTCATTCAAGAAAGATGGCATCAGACATGCAAACAAAAAATTGTGACACAGTGTGACAGGATCTGAGAGTATCAGGAAAGACTTCATAGAGGAGGTAATATTTGATCTCAGTCTTCTAGGAGAATGGCTTTCAAGGTGGATAAATCAATTTTGATTCCAAGAGACAGCAAATGCAGGCTTATAGAGGCATGAAAGAGAGGTCATCGTGTTCAAAAGGTACACTTATTTTGTAGTGTAGTTTTGGGAGGCTGGGGTATAGGAAAGTATAGTAAATGGAGTAGAAGCTCTGGCAAAGGGACTGTGGAGCCTCTAGATGTGTTGTAGGCAGCAGGGAAACTAGAACGATTTTATGCTTGTAGTTATATTAAGAGGTATGCTTGCTCACCTTTTGGCATTTGCCTTTGTTGTTCCCTCTCCCTTGAATATTCTTTTTCCTCCATTTTCCCTGTGAAGGTTTATGCACTTGTGTTTTAGTTGAAATACCATCTCCCTGCTAGAGAGAATCAATCTTTCTTTCTGTACTTTGGATTCATGTTATCCAGGTGACATGTGTCTCTTTGCCTAGATTTTTAACATATTTCAACAGCAAATATTAGGCTTTATTAATCTTTGAATCTCTTTACCATTCAACACCTAGGCTTTCTTCTGGCACATGTTAGCTGTTCAATAAGCAGTTGTTGAATTAAATTAAACAGGATAGGAAAAGCCATGCCATCAATTATGGCCTTAAGCATCACCATCTCTACTCTTCTTATATTTGACTTGAGTGTTGATCAAAGAGTATTTACTGACAAAACCATGTATTCACTCCAGTACTGTCTCCACAGAGACTTTGCTCAAAAGCAAAGGGTTGGGAGTTAAAAGGCCTCTTGCATCACAGCTAAATTGATGGCTCAATTTCTTCTGTTAGGACTTTAGGTCCAGATGCTGACTACCCCACAAAGCACAGCTCGAACTTCTTATATCAGATTGAAATGAAGAAGCAAAAGGATAGAAGTGGAACCAGCCATTTCACTCGTGCTTTTGCTAATGACTCTTCAGGAAACAACAGCTATCTATTGGGCCATTCATTAATGTCAAGTATAGAAAGCATAATAATAGTAGCTATCATTTCTAGTATGCTTACATTTAGACACTCTGATAAGCATGTCCTGTGAAGTGTTGCACGTGATAGTCACAATCTTGCAAAGTAGACATTATCATTCCCTTTTTGTAGACGAGGAGACTGAGGCAGAGAATGGTGATAGCATGCCCAAGGTCAATAGCACTGGTGAGTATTGGGAATTAAGAATTGAGCCCTGGCTGTTTGACTCCCCAGCCATGTAGTAAGTGTATCATATTGTCTCAAGGAATTAAAAAGGATGGTCTGAGAGTCAGGGAATGTGTAGACAGGTGCAGGGAGGGCATGAAGAACCTCATGCCAACTAGGAGTCTCTAAATCTATGCCCCTATTGTCATCAGCTCCCATTGATGCAATATCAGTGGGACACATAGGAGCATTTGAAAATGTTCCTATTGATTGGAAGTGAATAATTATTACCTCCTCTATATTACAGATTCACTATCAGAAAGTAATAGCAGAAATGCTAACCAAGATTAATAGCCACGTTTCATTATTTTTAATGCAAACTATTGATTTTAAAGTGGTGTAAGGTATGGCAGTTTATTACAATAAAACAATAAAATAGACTATATGAAATAATTGAGAATAATCTTTTCCCTTTTTGCTGCGGCTAAGGAACATAATGTGCTGTGCATGTGAAGGCATTTATGGCAAGCTCTATCCAGTGATGGCAGCTTAAGCACTCTATAAAGAAGCACTTTGGAACCAGAGTATTATAAATAATCGACAATAAAGCTGGTAAATGGGCCTTTAATTTGATTCCATTATGTCACAGGACCACAAGGACCAAGGGGGTCCAGCATCAAAAATACTAACTGCTGAGCAGAACACAAATATAAGCACATCAGATGGCCTCAAGATGGTCTTTCCACCTGGGGAATTCCCAGTAAAAGGCTGAGTCATTGGCAGCTAGGTGTGGGGTAATATTTTACCTATGAACCAATACATTGATGGTCAATAAGCCCCCCACTCCCAACACAGTGTCTTCTAACAGTCTCCCCCACTTGGCATCGTTTCTCCAAGTATCTCCTCTACTTACCTTCACTTTGGCTATTTTCACAGTTAACAGTAGACACATTCATAAGCAATTTCCCTCTGGAGTCACTCTGTTGATTGGGGTGTAGAGGCTGCCAAAATAATGTATGGCTTCATTGCCAGAAATAGACCATAAAAGATGAAGGAGGTGATAGGCCAACTGTATATGTTATGTTAACCAGACCACACCTGGAGCAGTGAATACAGGTCTACACCAATTGTAAAGGCAGATTAACATTGGACATGCTGGGCAGAGATATGGATGATGACAGATGAAGGTGAAATCATGGCAAGAGAAGAACAGTGGCTGAAACCATGGCTGTTGAAACTAGGGGAGACTCTGGAAAATGTAAGAAGTGTCAATGAACACTTGAAGAAGGGTTGACACATGAAGGAGGATTTAGGCTTGTCCTGTGAAGCCCTAGAAAAGAGAAATTTGGTCTCAGTCAGACATGGATCCAAGCCCTACTTCTCCACTTAGAGTAGTAGCATGACCTTATGCAAGTGATCAAAACGTTTCAGTGCTCAATCCCTTCATCTTTACAATAGAGGTAATGATAACATGGACCCTATACGATTGGAAGAGGTAGATTAAGTGAGACAAACCACATCAAGTGCTTAGCTCAGTACTCAGTACAAAGCAAGAACTCCATGGACACCAACAATAAACCCCAACATTAACAAAAGCAAAACTAGAAGGCAGATGATACTCCTTCCTGAGGGGCTGCAGCAGACGTAGTTGACACTGAAACTGGGGTCACAGGGGCTTGAGCTGGCTCCATAAAATTACCCAAAACTTCTAAGAGATTCAGTTCGAGGACAGAGTGGAAAAGCCAGACAATCCCTATCTTTTAAAGCATAGTGGATTAAAACTGTGAAAGACGAATTCAGTCCAATTTCAGAGGCAAGCATGGGGCTGGAGGCAGAGCCAAGGGGTGGGGGGTGAACAGGGAACAGAGAGAATGTGAGATGAAGGGGTCAGAAGGAGAAGTAACAACTGGTTCTTAAAACTGTTCATGAGTCATGGCTGCTCACTTGGGTGGCCTTTCATTAGATAGTGAGTAGGACAGTAGGATTAATAGTCTTGGGTTTAGAGTGGGCACCCCAAATCCCAATTCCAGGTGGTATGAAGAAGAAATTCCTAATTGGAAAGCAATACACTATAATGGGTTCATGAAAGGAAGTTGAATACTACTTTAGAGCACAGACTTTGGAGCCAGACTGGCTAGATACTAATCCTGACAGCTTCTGTTAGACCTGCCTCACTTATCTGTGCCTCCACTTCCTCATCTGAAAAGTGGGGATCATAATGAAGCCCACCTCCTCAGGTTATGAAAATTTAATGATAATGCATACAATAGTAGTTATTATTGTAGTTAGAATTATCCAAAGATGGTTTGGGTTTCCATCCACTTATGAGTCTAGGGTCAGAAGCTAAGAGTAGATGCACCAAAGTATACCCATTCCCTGGGGGTGAGAGCCATCATCTATTCCACTATTCACAGCAGAAGAAAAAAATAATTTAAAAGTTTTTTTTTTATTGTCAGAGATATATGAGGATAGGGTCTAAATATAAGCATGTGGTCCAGAAGGAATCATTTGGAGGAAGCAGTCCATTCCTGAAATATGTATGTGTGCTGATCATAGAGGGGGCTGAAAATATCCAGAACAATTTTAACCCCTGGTCCTGGCATAGCTTTGGATCATCTCTTTCTGGACATTCATCCTCTTCCTAAACACATGGAGATACTGCCATTGGGACTGGAGCTGTGTTCTTTGCAACCTGGATTTTTTTTTCCGTCTATCAACCTAAGAAAACCTATTAGATTCCATATTTCCTAGGATCACTCAAGAAGTGATCTTTCTCTCAGCCCCACACTGTTCTCTTACTTCTCCGAAGTCCTTGAATTTTACAGACCATCACAGTGCCTGTGTCTTTTACCTTGTCTCCAAGTCCCCCATACCACTCATATTCACTAAAATTCTCCAACTTAAAACTAGAGTATAAACACTTTAGGGGCAAGAACCACTGCTACTTCATTTTGTCTCTTAGGGACTCTAGCACAAGTTACTTTGGGTATGTAACATTTCTTGTCTGGACCACAATTTTTCATATAGTGAGGTGGTAGGAGTGCATTGAGCAGATTAAGAGCATATATGGCAGACAGTTTCTGTTGTCTGAACAATAGCTACTTCTCCCTTTTTCCTTTTCACAGAATGCCAGCACCAGTCCAAGGTTATGGAACATGGTCTATCTAAGTTAATAATTTCAAACCCACCCTTTACTCTCCCAGGCTCTTTTGCAGCTAAGGATGGCCTGTCATACAGATATGGTTAATGAGACAGAAGAGAAGTCACCATAGTGGGGCTTCTAAGAAAACTTGTTTTTCTGATGAAAGGGACCAGAGGCCCATCTTTCTTTCCTTCTTCCTGTATGGAAGGATGACTTGCAGGCCCTGGTATTAGCTTCTGAACCAATGGTAGCTGACACCTACTTGACATTTGCAATATGGGAAACACAAGCATCCATTTATTTAAGCTATGCTTAGTCAGGGTTTGGGTTACTTGCAACCAAAAACATCCTTAACCCATGCAAGGAAAGGGGAGTTGCATTTTATGTCAAGGAAACCAAATAAGTAGACATGACAATGCATGAAGTGGTTAGTGTATATGGGGAAGAAAGGATGGTAGGGAATAGTGTTAGGGAACTGATGGGCAAGACAGAGGTGAAACCATAGAGGAAAGTTTGACCAGTTTGTAAAGACTCTACAGTAGGCGTCCTCAATCCTGGCTGCACATTTGCATTGCCTGGAGAGCTTGACAAAATGATGGGTGTTCAGGCACCCACCAGGGATGGGGACAGAACTTGGGCCAATCTCCCCATAGGATTCAAAGTGAATTGACTGGGGGTAAGGAAAAGGCACCCGTAGTTTTTAAAACAAGTTAAAAACTCCCCAGCACTGAACATCAGGGCTGAGGGCTCTCATCGTGTGAGGTATTATGCAGCCAGGCCCTGGCCTACCTGTCTACTTTCACATCTCCCTCAAGTAGTAGGCTCTGGCCACACTGTCCTTCTTGAGCATGACGTGAGGTTTCTCACGTCCTACTCATGTTCCAGACTTTACTTAGATCATCAGACTCCACAGACCTCCCTTGGTCTCCTCAAACCAACCTAAGCTCTTATTCTCTCTTCTCATAATATTTGTTTTTTAACTAGATAGTTTGAAGTTATATATTTATTTTTTGTGTTCTTTGTTTACTTATTTATCAGTTGTGAGAGCAAAGGACATTGCGCGTTTTAATCACTGCTATATCTCCCAGATACCTTGTATGCAATGCCTGGCATACACTGGGTACTAAATAATTATTTGTAAAGTGACTTAATAAAACAAAGACCCTGTGTCCAGGACTTGGTTGTATAGTGGCAATTTTTGCAGTCATTGGCGGGAAACAGTCCCATTAGTGCCATATCAAAGGGTCCCAGTGTGCCTATGGAGGCGTAATGAGGGTGAAATGGGGAAGGGACACCAGTCAGAAGATTATTGCAGCATCATGGGAGGGATGGGCCAGATGGCCCAGAACTTGGGCCAAAGACACACACTCTGCTCTAGGTGCCCAGTCCCCAGCTCTGCTCCCAACACCAAGAGAACTCAAGGATATTTGGAAAGGGAAGAAATGGAGGGTTGGATGAGCATTGATGGAAGAGAGGATTTATATAAAACAGACTCAACAGAGCAGGAGAACTCTAAATTTCCAAAGAAGAGGAAAGGATGCAGAAAGTGCACATGGGGTGATGGTAGATTAACTTTACCAACTTCACAGCACCTTTTGCAGACATTAAGAATTTCCTGAGTCCCCATCTAGTGCATGCAGTTGAGGACAGCAGGTTAAGGCAGCTTGTGGCATTTTGTTTTCTTTCTTTGCTAGTAAAGGGAGAATTTAAATGAGTTTAACCTTTGATGATCTGGCGATTGTAAAAATCAACTTACCAAAGTTCAGGCGGTGTCAGATGCACAGACACCCTTTCTGAACAGCTCATCTTCCCAGACCTTTCTCTGTCAAATGTCAGAGCCCAAATGAGCTTGTTTGGAAGGCAAATTACATGTTGCGAGCCGTCATTTCCCGTAGCTGGCAACTTCTATTCTGAATAATTAAATAACGCAGCAACAAAAAGGCTCTGGTCTTCAATCCTATACATAAGGGTGTGTGTGTGTGTGTGTGTGTGTGTGTGTGTGTTTAAAAAATATATAAATTATATATATGTATATATGTGTGTGTGTGTGTGTGTATACACACATATAATTGTTCTCATAGTCCCTGAACATTGGGGGAGTTCAAGTCTTAAACCAGGCATCAACAATTATTTACCCAGAATTTGTCATTATTTAAAGGTTGTGGTCTTTCTGATATACAGGCTGAGTTGTGAACACAGTTTTAACAGGACAAGAAAAGAGACATTATTCCTTTCTGGAAGGGGAGAAAGGGTCAGGACAATGCTCAGAGGGATTAAATAAATGAGTAGAGTTTGGTCTGTGAAATCAAAGGGAAATGGTTTCTGGAAGGCCAGGTCCTCATCATCCCCATCTTCATCTTCCTCTGCAGTATCCACATAATAAAGCCTTCACATTTATATCACAGGTTAATATTTATAAAGCACAAATGCATGCAAGCAGAGGTCTTATAACCATCATGTAGCGTATGAGAAAATGGAGGCTCAGAGAAAGAAAGTGGCATGCAAGATAACCCAGCTAGTAATGGTAAGACCAGAGAGTAGGGTCAGTGATACCCCAAGTTATCTGGTATCTGAGAGACACTGTGATGCAGGGAAGATCACAGACTTAGAGACAGTATGCCTCTGTCCAAACTCATCATAATGTACACATTAAACACTTGAAGCATTTTGTATATTAAGTATATGTCAATAAAACTGGAAAAAATAATGAGTTCTGAATCTAGCTGGAATGGCCCTCAGCAAGTAAATCTATAGTGACTATTCCCAACACTGCTTCTTGATTCAGGGGCTCAACGCTCTCACCTGGATGGCTCCACCAGCCTGTCCAATGCTCTCACAGCCTCCTGTCTACAGCTCACCCCTATCCACCCACCATGATGTAGTGAGAATAATCATTCTAAAACATACACTTGATCAAGGTCAGATCATGCTCTTCTATAACCAACCATCATCCTGTAGTCAAACCCTAACCCCAAAGCCTCTTCTCAAAGCTATTGAGATTTGGAACCATCTATTTCTGAACCTGGCCTCTCTCAACTCCTTTTAAGTCCTGGACCCCTAAGTTCCAGTTGCACAAAGAGTCACAATACATAAAAGTTTCAGAACAGTGTCTGGGACATGGCAAGTACTGTAGAAGTGTTAGCTGGTCTACTCCTGTCATTATTATTACTACTACTACTGTCATTATCAGCACTCTCATTGAACTACTTGGATTTTCCAGCAAGCATCATGTTCTCACCCCGCCCCTCCCTGACCCCATGTATTCACACACATCTTTCCTTCATTTGCTTAACTGTAACACTCCCAGGAAAACCAGCGTGAATGCTGCTGCTCTGGAAAAATTTCTTGACTCCATCTAGCTGAAAGTGGTGACTTTTACAGTCCTCTGTGTTTCTAGTATAGTCCTGTTTACCTTATTGTATTGTAATTCTGTTCACTATTTTTCTGGCTCCTGCTCCTTCCCTTACCAACAAAGACTAATATTTTTTTCCCCTCCATAACCACAGTACTTAGCATGGTGTTTGGTGTACATTCTCAGGCCATGTTTGTTAGTAGATCGATAGTATGGCTGAGGCAAAATGAGCCTATCTAGGTGCCTATTTCTCTGAGTGTGTTTTGTGGTTCTAAATATCATGTAAATGGTCTTCATTCTCTGTTCTTGTTTTGACAACACTAACTGCAGATAAGCTAGTTATTCTCCTCAATTTTTAGCCACCATCTATCACACCAGTTGTTAAGCACATGTACTAAATGCTGCTGGCTCTGATCTTGTGGCTCCCTGGGGATGAGGGTAGGTGGGCCAAGTGGCTTGGGGGACAGACTGAAACAGAGTGGCACTAAGGAATCCCCACAGAGTCATCCAACCGATTAGGTTCTGAGAGTAAGACAGAGCTATGGGTGCAGTAGAAGAGAGAGAACTAACCCAGTCAGGACTGTAGCACACACACACACACTTTTGTACACATTCATGCACATGCAGTCACACACACACACACACACACACACCCTCATGCACACACATACTTACACACACACACACACCACACCCCATACTTTAAAAGTTCTTGCCTATCTTCTGCCTTCCAACATTCATTTCACAAATATTTTTGAACCTATTCTATATACCAGCCTCTGGGTTAATAACTAGTAGTGAGCAAAACAGGATTCCTATTGAATCAAGGAGATAAGTCTGGAGATAACTGCCATAAGCTCATGATGTGATGAAGATGATGGTGATGATAAAATTAGTGCTCGTTTGTTGAGAGCTTACTCTCTGGACCAGGCCTGGAGATGAACACATTATATGTATTTTCTTGTTTAATCTTCCTGGTGATTGTATGAGGTCTATGATGCTATTCTGGTTATACAGATGAGGAAATAGAGGCTCAGCAAAGTCATGCAACATGATGAAGTCCAGCTGTGACCCAAGTAATATTTATTCTCTCAAAAAAGCCAGTCTTAGAGGAGATAAGAATGAAGGGAAAGAAAAGAGAATGCAGAGGAAGGGGATTAGGGAAAACGAAAGCCACTTTCTTCTGGAAGGAAATGCTAGGAAGTCAGAAGTGGCCTTAAGTCTTGTGGATAAAGGCATGTCTAGGTCATCCATAACAACGGCTGTTACCAGACCAAACATTGGGGATGGGGAAGACATAGTCATCCAAGAACCGAGCCCTGTAGACGTGAGACCTGGGGTCAGTCCTGTGGGGATGCCAGTGTTGCTGTTCCCACAGCAATGGGATGTGGAAAGATATGGGCCAGCCCTGGGGTAGGTTACTGGGGTTGGCAGAAGAGTTACCATCACGGCCAAGGGCATTCTTAGAAAACACACCTATCATGGGTAGTTTTTTGACTTATATACAAATCACTGAAATTGGTTTCTACAGTTGTTCTCACTTTGTTTTTCAGATAGGGGAACCCAGAAGGGACAGAGACTTGTCTGGAGTCTGATAATAAGTTAGTGGCAGAAAAATGTCTGGGAGCACGATTGTGCTCATTCTCTCTTCCTCTATAGGAGGAGAGTTGCTTCTGCTCTGTGTCTGTCTGGCATAGCCAAGAACCTCAGAAGCCCCCTGTGGCTCGGCAGACAGCTGCTTTCTCTCCTGTTTCCTCTGTATTTGCTTCCTGTGCTATGCCTACCTGAGAGCAGGTACAGAGAGCAACAGAGAGCCTGCTGGTCAAATCTGCATGGAGCTTCCCTGTCCCAGTGGTACTTCTTGGAGTAAGCCTCTGGCTAAAGCAAATGCCAGCCCTGTACTGAGAGGGCCAGGCCTTCAGGGTCCTGACTGGTAGGCCCTGTCCATCTTGGAAAAGCAGGAAGTCCCTGGTGAGAGAAGCCAGCTCTGGGACAGTGGTGTTCCGGTAGGACAATACATTTTGAAATAATACATTCCTTAAGAAGTATACGATAGTGGTGGCACCTGGGTGGCTCAGTCGGTTAAGTGTCCAACTCTTGATTTTGATTCAGGTCATGATCTCGCAGTTTATCAGTTCAAACCCCGTATCAGGCTCCATGCTGACAGCATGGAGGCTGCTTGGGATTTTCTCTCTTCCCTTCTCTCTTTCTGCCCTTCCCCACTTGTTCTCTCTCTCTCTCTCAAAATAAATAAACTTTAAAAATGCATATGGTAGTGTATGATAGTCAAAAATACAGAAATTCAGCTATAAACCACCATGTTGTAGAAGAGGGTCTTTTTCCAATTAGGTAAAAAACAAATAAAATTCATAGTTGCCTCCAATTTTAGAAAAAAACCCTTCTATGATATTTTTCAATAGTTCAGACATGCTCTTTAATCTTGATTTTAAATTGATTCTTTATGATTATAAAGCCATTTGGATTAAGCACAGCTAAAGCCAGAAGTAATAAAACAATCATCAGAACCCCACAAACACCTAGGTGTCAGGTATTGAAGACTTGCTATATGACAGATATGTTTTTAAATTTTCACTACAAGTCCAGAATAAATGTATTATTGTTCTAAATTTGCAGATGAGAAAACTGAGGCACTCACAGGCTGTACAGTTCACCCCAAATCATACAATAAGAGGCAGACAGAACAGGAATTTAAATGCAGATCATTTAACCTCTGACCCTCTGCTCTTCTCCATCACAATTGAGAGCAACAACAGCAGCATTAGGGCATTAGAATCACCTGGATGGCTTGGTGTTGCCCAGGTTGTGGGCCCACTCCCAGCGTTTCTAAGACTAGAGTGGGGCTAGAGAATTCGTCCTTCAAACAAGTTCCCAGGTGATGCTGATGCTGCTGGTCAGAAAATCCTACTTTGAAAACCACTGCCTTGTACGGTCTCTAAATAACATCTTTCATGATTATGTAATTTAATCTTCACACGATGTATGAGAAAGGAATTTTATTATAATCCCCATTTTGTAGAAGATATGGAAGCATTTTGCCTAAGGTCATCCAGTGATAAGTGATGGAGCCTAAGTTCAAAGCAGAAAGCTCTGCATTCAGAGCCCACACACATACTAAAGCATTACGCTGGAGTGATTGCCACATTTCCCTTGATTATATTAAGCTTATTATAGCTCCGCTTCTGCTGCAAGTAGCAGCACTTGCATTTTCTACTTTCCATTCGCAATTACAAGACAGGAAGGTCAAAATACAATAAAAAAGGCAATCACTTGGACAAGCACACCCTGCTACACAGAGAACATAGCAAAGCTGTCCACTCTGAACCGTTGGCTGGCAAGCAGTGCCACTAGGTGGTAGCTCAAAATGTTGAATGATCAGCAAATGCACAGAAGTCCAAATTCAGTTTTTTACGCTGTCGAGTCAAGTTTAAAAATGGGTGTAGAAGATTGCTTCCATGGGCTTCTGATTCTGGGTCCTCCCAAGCCCTGAGCATCAACCAGATTATCACACTCTCCATGGAAGAGACGTGGTGACCATGTCCACAAAGGCTAGCAGCCATGATTTGTACAAATAATGTTCAGTCTGACATCTGTCCCCAACTGCACATCCATATTTCCTATCACACAAATCAACAAAACTCAGTGGAAGGAAAGAGAACTGGGGAACGTCACCAACAATTGCTAAGTTTATCAGGAAATTTAGAGTAGGTTGATTGAAAATGACTAGGCAAAACATTTTTTGTTTTCTAGCCACAGGGATGAAGGGAAGTTGTTTTGAAATTATTTTTGTTTTGTTGGTGAAGATGAGAGAAGAGGGTGTTTTATATTGCAGTTTAGCCCTCTATTTGGCCAAGACAGAGAATCCTCTTTTTCCAATTGTACAGGCTTGGATTAAATGAGATCAAATGAGATCATGCTTGGTAAACTGTAAAGTGTAGTGCCAGAGGGTGAGATTATTATGATGAAACACAGTGGAGTGAAATTGGTCAATTTTCTAGCTTTGAAGACAGACAAATTGAAGTTTAAGTGCCAGCTATGCTAATAGCAATGTAATTTTGGAATGAAAATTAACCTCTCTGAGCCTTTTTTAAACACTAAAATGTAAATTTTAATCCTATTTCATGAATGTAATTGTAGAGTTAAATTAGGAAATAAAATATGGCCAAGAAAATATTATAATTGGTTATTATTTTTTAAGGAATACTGGTTTGAGAAATTTTTTAAAGGCCAAAATGTACCAAAGCATAATAACAACTAGGATACATAGGCCAAGATGCTTACCTAGTGATACAAATTGGCTAAACCATTGTCATTTTTCACTAAAATGATATGTGAAAAATCATGAATAAAAGATTCATTTTTGGCCAAAATCTGGCCTTAACTAAATTTTAAATAATTTATAAAGAAAGAAATTGCTGGATGGTTTTAAGATACCAGAAAGATTTAAAGTTGTACTCAGTAAACCTTCACAGTCAAAGGGCTTCTGAGAATCTCAAAGGCATTTGTCCTACAGCAGTGTAAGAAACAACACATGGACGAAGTAAAGAGAGGCAGGTCAAAAGAGTTGTAGCTATTGCTCTGTCTAGTGGTTCTGCATTTCTACACTGATATGTGGAAAGCCCAGAAATCTTTTGAGTTGGATCGCCAATGTACTAGCAGCTTGCATTAGAAGAGACTGAGATGGTTCATGTTTCTGAAAAGATTCTAAGCCCCCAGCTTCCTTATAGGCAGGAAATAGGCTAAGAAATTCACTTACTTGTAAACAAGGGCCATTTCTTATAAAATAGTAAAAACATCTCAGAGGGTAGAATTAAGATCCCCAAGGGCAGAGTGAAAAGCTAAAGATAATAACAATCTTGGGAGCCATTTCCAAGAAGTAGATGCAGATCCTATTCAAAAGGACATTACCTTTTCCTAAATTAGCAGGGAATTGACAGCATGTAACCAGAACTGTCACAGCAATGGTACTTCCATTTCTCCCCTTTTTAAATGGAATTGTTTTTTATGGCCATCCAGTTTCTACTCATGATTGTATGCTGAGTCAGTGGTGGAAGGTATTGCCTTTTGAGGTCACAGAATTTTGGATAAAGGAGAGTGATACACAAGGAGATGTATCTGAGAAGCCTCAACTAGATCTGGACTTGACTTAAATAATAAGATTCTGGAATTGGAGTCTGATCCCATAATGGCTTTGGTCAGTGTTTCTTCCAAAAGCTGCAGGGGAAAATAAAGGCAGAAGCCAACTATTTCTGGGAGGAGAGGATTTCCAATGGACAGTTTGGCAATGCAGCTGATCATGGGTCTCTCTTTGTGTCTTGTGGCAGTAGAATTTCCAGTATGGGGATCCATCTGGGACTGTCTTTCCACTCAGTGAAAGTTCCCAGATGACTGAGGGCCTGCCACATTAAGCTCCTCAGGGTTGCCTTTCAACAATTTGGTAGAGTAGTACATTTCTAAAATGTATTACATGCTTCCTTGATTCTTGAAATAGTGAATTCAGAACATCAATTTTGTGTGTTCCTATGACTAAGCCTTGCTCATGCTCCTCCTTCTCCTAGGACAATCTATCTGATTTCTACCTGTGAAAATACTCCCATCCACCAAAAGCTGCCGTAATACCACTTTTTTCATGGAGAATTTCTTGATTCTTTCTCTCCAACTAACTTAATAATAACATATAATTATCATGATAATAGCTATCACTTATTGAACAGTTGCCATGCACTAATTTTTACCTAAATTACATGATTTAATTTTTACAACAGATAAGTGTTGTCCTATTATTATTTTACCCACACAGATGACTGGGAAAGCTATAGGATTTTGCAAGTGAAGAAACAGGTTCAGAGATTTACTGAACCCCAAAAGTCATAAACCAAATGGCACCTGCAAGTGAAAAAATCAGGAATGGGTCCCAAACTGTACTGCTCCCAAATCAGACTGCTTTCCATCTTGTGTACCCAACCACATCTACCCAACCACAGGGAGAAGATGATTTTTTTTTTTCCTCTTTCTCCCTCTCCTAGTATATTTCTCCATTCCATACTAGCTCACCTTGTGAACTATTTAATGGGATTTAAATAGCCAAATTGGCTGGGTTAAATGCTGACTCTCCCTTTTACCAGCTATTAGATTTTGGGCGAGTCACTCAGTATCTCTACACTTTAGTCCTTACTTGTAAAATAGGGACAACAAGAGTAGCCTCCCTATAGAGTCACTATGAATAGTAAATGTATTAATTCATGTGGGGTTCTTAAAACAGTGTCTGGCTCATAGTAGGAACTCAAAACATGTTAGCTATTATGTCTTGTTCTTTTCCTTTCCTTCTTTTCTTCTCTCCACATCTCTCTCTTTTCTCCTTATGTTTTCAGATTAAAAAAAAAATAACAATTTGGCCTCATTGATGAAGCTGAAAAGTAAATAAATAGCAGGTGCAGGCGGAAAGCAGATGGAATTCACTCTGGGTTTCCTTTCCTGTTAGCTTTGGACAGGTTTACTGTTTGCATAACTTGTTCTCTGCCTTTTCCCCAAACAGCCCCTCATGCGTCTCTGTTTGTTATTTAATTCACAAATTCTTTTCACTTCCTTTTCTTGCAGCTACCCACTCCATCCTTTCCCTCAAATAATAGTCGTCATTTGTATTTTCTGTGTGTCAGACACCCTTCATGCTTTCTCTTGCTTAATACTCACATGGTCCCTAAAATATACATATAACTATTTCCTTTTCACAGATGAAGAAATTGAGAATATGGAGATAATCTCTGAAATATCTGCTTGTGAGTATCTACTATTTATGTGACTTAAAAAAATAAGTCAGGTTTCAAATTGTTTTAGGAAAAGTTTAACTTCAGAAATTCTCTCTTGTAGGAAATACAAGAAAATGCCACCATGTTCACTGAATGTTCCTGTTTTAACAAAAATTGTAACTGAGTCAAAAGATTAACTTTCAGAAAACAAGATCGAGGCTGAAGAATGTTTGATTCATTGGAAATACTGTCCTCAGTAAGAGAAAGGAGTTGAATCAATTATAGTGAGATGTCTCCTCCTTCACCTGGTCTCAGGAAGAAAGATGCCAATGAGCAATAAGCCCCTCACTTACAATATTAGGACTGCAGGGAAAGAAGGTCCAATGTGGAGCTGCTTCTGCTCTGACAACAGGTGTAGGGATGAGGTTACAAGGTCTGAGCTTTGACTGTACCCTGGGGCTACTGCATCTGGTACTGCACTCATATTGCCACTGTGGTATCCTAAGATCCAACTCTTTTCTTTTTGTTAATATTTTATTTTTGAGAGAGCACAGGTTGGGGAAGGGCAGGGAGATGGGCACAGAGGATTCGAAGTGGGCTCTGCACTGACAGCAGCAAGCCCGGTGCAGGGCTGGAACTCACAAACCGTGAAATCATGACCTGAGCTGAAGTTGGATGATCATCTGACTGAGCCACCCACATGCCCGCCAACTCTTTTCATTCAGCTTTTCCCACAACATAAATGTTGAGATATTCCTTAATTATTTCAGCAGACCAGCTTCCTTTGATTTCTTATAGGTTCTCTGTTTCCTCATATCTATATGTGCATGTGGCTTTGCAAACTGTTCTTAGCAGGCCTGAGTGTAAATGTATCAGTCAGATTTATCTAGGTTATGCTGGATAACAACCAATCTCAAAATCTTATCAATACATATTTAATTTTTTTCAATTTTTGAAGGTTTGGGGTCAACCACAGCCCCGTTAGACTTAACTTGATTCCACATGTTTTCTTATGCTGCAACCCAGGCTGAAGAAGTGACTACCTGGGACATGCTGTTTTCAGAGAGGTGGCCCAGGACAAGGGAGCTCAGGCAAGACATGCAATCAAATTGAAAGCTTCTGTTCATATGAGACTAGAATCATGTTTGCTTGTATCACATTGGTTGGGATATGTCACATGGCAAAGCCTCAAGGAAATGGGTTTGTGAAGCATGGCAGGGGTGAGGAGGGAATAAATCATTATGAACAGATAATATACAACAATAAATGATATTGAACTTGCCATTTTAAGAGGCCATCATTGGGGCACCTGGGTGGCTCAGTAGGTTGTGCATCTGACTTCAACTCAGGTCATGGTTTCATGGTTCATGGGTTCAAGCCCCCACATCGGGCTCTGTACTGACAGCTCAGAGCCTGGGATCTGCTTTGGATTCTGTGTCTCCCTCTCTTTCTGCCCCTCCCCAACTTGCACTCTCTCTTTGTCTCTCAAAAATGAATAAACGTTAATAAAAATTAAGAGACCATCATAATCTGACTAAAACTGGTTTCATAGTGACAATTCCTGATAGAACTTCCAGTTCATTTAGGATAGCCCAAACTGTGGATTGGTTTTCCTGGATCAAGTGTCCATTCTTGGGCCGAACAACAGTGGCCAGGAAAAAGGGGATATGCTAGCATTATTATAAGCGGGGGAAAAAAAAGAGTGGTGGCCAGAGGCAAATTATGTAAGAGTGCAGGAGAAAAGCATGCAAATTCACTACGCTTATGTTAACTGAATGTTGACCTATTGCTTTTCTCCTTATTATTAATCTCATTATTCCCATCACCTTCACTTTTAACACCTACGTACCATTGTTGCCACCACCATTATCATCATCATCTTTATTACCTTGATGGCTTTACCACTTCATCAGCATAGCCATCTCTATCATCTTTATTCTTCTTTATAACTTGGTCATCTTCATCATCTGCACCACTATCAGCATCACATTTACTCTAAGCATTGTAAATTATGGTATTCTTTCCAAATCTATTCTTCCTCTTAACTACCATGTAGAACACATGGAGCTTGAGAAGAAATTAAATACTTCCCCCTCAGCTAAAGGAGCTGTAAGTGATTTCAGTAAGCCAACAAACAGGTTACCATGAGAATAATTATTGTATATTATTATACTTATTGATTCAGAAAGAATAAGGGATGCAAGTCTGTCCAATGAAAATCAGGTTCATAACTCTGTGGGTCAGTCAGAAGGAAAAGATGATTCATATCTGATTGGACATATATAAGGATGTATGTATCCCAGGATATTGCTGGAAAGCACCTTGTGACTATAAAGGGAAACAACCTTAGGATGAAAGCATGCTGAAGTTAGAAAGAGGAGACAGAAAAGCACTTGGTGTTTTTTCTTATTGACACAGTTTCTCTGCTGGATCAATCCTGATCTCAAGCTTGCCCTGTGTATTTGATGCAATAAATTTCCTTACTTGTCTATGTCTGAATGTAACTACAAAAACCATCAAAAATTATATAATCAAACCAATGACCTTCAGTAACTTCATCAAAACAAATATCACTAATTCCACAACTGCTACCATTTCAATGACTGCCTCTACAACATCTCTGGACTCCTTAATTGTAGATCAAATTATAGATATGAAGGAAAGAAGTACAGAAACAAGATAAGGAGATATTTTTTGTTAATATTTTTGGCATTTTGAAAAAAAATCCTTCTATCTTTCCTGCATCTTTCATAACAGTTAAACTGTTAGTTCCAAAGGCAATCTTGGATATGCATAATACATTTTATGTTCCAAAACTAATAAAGTGATTTTATATCTGAAAAACTTTTCTAAAAAATATTCAATACTAAGTGTATAGGCAACAAAGTGGTGGTGGTGGGGGAAGTACACTGGATGCTTCCTTCTTAACTATGACTGTGGAAGCCTGCCTTTTAAGAGTTTGAGGCACTAATTTGCATGTGACCTTGGGCAGGTTCCTTTCCTT
Organism: Cryptoprocta ferox; assembly: GCA_028646485.1. NCBI lineage: Eukaryota > Metazoa > Chordata > Mammalia > Carnivora > Eupleridae > Cryptoprocta > Cryptoprocta ferox. The sequence goes on along the minus strand of CM053568.1, from coordinate 16,316,199 downwards.
CTCTGGTCTTTAGTGTCTTTATCTCTAAATTGATAGGGTTAGTCTAGGTTTTCACTAAGGAGCCTGAGATTCTAAGGTGGATTTTGGGTTTTTTGAGCAGTGGGGGAATTTATTTTAATGGATTTAGTATTTCTGGACAAGTCATGCATCTTAGTTCAGTAGCTTTTAAGTTTATAAAAATAGAAGTAGAATCATAGTCTCTTAGAGTCACAAAGGACCATCGAGATCACCTAATCCAACTCCCTTACATTTGAGATAAGGAAGCCAGGGTCCAGAAAGGTTAAGTGACTTACCCAAGGGCACCCAAGCAATTTTGTGGCCATGCCTTTCACCCACTCCATATGACCTTAATTTTATCTGATTTTCTTGAGTTAACCCTGCCCTGATATCTCTTTTAAATTGAGAATTCCCCAGTGGTAGGTTATTTTGTTTTTCTTCCTAACAGAGCAAATGAAACACAAGACCACAAGCTCTTGAAAAATGAGACTGTGACTTGATTACTTCTGCAGCCCTCTGTCCATTTAGCCTGACAGTCAAGGCAAGTTGAATGAATAAACCTCAGTGAGAAATAAAGTAATTTCAACCATTCCCCTGCTTCCTTAATGCTTTCTCTTAACTATTTCAGATGAGTTGGTTACTTGACTTTTTAACTTTTAAAGAATTCAGATGGAAATTCATTGAAGTTCTGAGAGTGTATTCCAAATATTTAGAAGATGTTAGGGAAAGACTAAGGAAGTCTCCTAAAATCATCTGCATTTGTTTACCACTGGTTGTCATTACCTGTCTCAAACTTGCCTTCCACTTTTGACACACCTGTCAGGTCATCATTGATAATGGACATAAATGGTTATTAGATTATTTCACTGTAAAATTCCGTTCTACCAGTTAATAATCTATTAGCCTTCTTTGTCTAAAGCAAGGAGGGAGCAGGTCCTCCATGACCTTTGCTGATCTCCAGAAGCTGAGAATCCAAAGGGAGATTTTATTTTGCAATTACAAGGGGTAATGCAAATAGGGCCATTTGAAAGTGGCTCCCTGGAGTCCTTCCTTTGGATTGAGATCTGTGATGGAGGTTGTCAGTTTATTCTGTGTTGAGTGACCTGCAGGGGTCACAGTCGGATCATATATTCTCCATACAAGAAAAGAATTTTCTGAGAAGCCATACTTCAGGATTTCTGCAGGGAGCTAGAGACCCATCTCCTGCTCAGTCTCCTCTCTGAAACTAACAGACAAAGCTGAATATGGACGAGCTCGCATCTCTGTGACCTTTTTTGTCTCTTCTCTTTCAGATATAAGCAAGTATGTGCAGAACGTGAGTCCCACAGACTGCCCTTCCCAGAGGCTGGCATGCCAGGAAAGCAGCTGTGGCTTTGTGGATTGAAGGTTGTGAGACCTGGGTTCAAGCCCTGGTCCTGCCACTTCCTGGTTAATCACTTTCTCACTCAGTGTCTGTTTTATTCATCTCATAGGTGGGATAATGCCTACTTAGTGTGGTGAGTGTGACTGTTGTAAATGACATAGGTGAAATGTTGGGTTCATAGATGGTGCTCAACAAATATCTGCCATTTTTATAATTTTAACAGCCACCAGGTTGTGAGGAAATATTGCTTAAGACTATTAAATTCAAGAACACCATTTGCCTAACTTTAGGATGCATAGAAATGTCACTTGGGGAGCTTATTAAAACACAGATTCTAGACATTAGCCCCAGAGAGTTAGATTCAGTAGGAGTGAGTCTGAAAATCTACATTTTTAACATGAGCTCCAGGTGATTTTGATGCAGGTGGTTCATGATCCACACTTTGAGTAAAATGTTGTGGAGAGGAAAATGAGCAGAAGCAGGCTTAGCAAATATTTGTTGATGCATTGATTGACTCATTGGGGATGCTAGCTCTCACCTGTAGAGGAGCCTGAACGTAAGCATCATTTTATCCCTGTAGTAATCAAGAAATCTCTCCGTATGTCTAATTGCATCCTTGCCTGCAATAACCAAAGCCTGTTCCCCTTAGTAAAAATGAGAACAACTGATCAGCGGTCCCATCATAAAATCTCCTTAGATATTTGCAGAGAGCAGTCATGTCATCCATTAGTTATCTTAGGTTTTCACAAGACATCTCTTTTATTTGCTATAATTTTAAGTCCCCACTAAGACTCGATAAATGATCTTTAATAAATCAAGTCCTGATAAAACGGGAATAAGGATCAAAGAATATCAGAAGTCAATGGGACTTTGAAGATTTTTGAACATAAATTTCTCATTTGACAGATGAGCAAATCAAGACCAAGAGGTCACATCACATATTGGTGGCAGGATAGAGATTTAGATCATTGGTTTCCTGCATTCCACATGGCACACATTCTAATTCATTGTATACCAATGAACATCTACCCTTTCTCAGGCACTGTGCTGGGCACTGTCAGGAACAGGTGATGAGGGACCCTAAGGCAAGCTGAGGGCAAAGCACAAGCAAAGCAAAACACTGCCCTGCCCCCAGGTGGGATATGTGTGATATTCCTCAGACACTTCTGGCTGCCCAAGAACAAAGAAAAGGACAGAAAACAAATGGTTAAACTGATTAGTGTCTCCATCAGTTTACAAATATCTTAGTACAATAACAAAAAGAAGGGCAATCTTATCAATAGCCTAAAGTCCAGGAAGTCCCTACTGCCTTAATGTTAATGCCTTACCAGAGGGAAAAACAACCTTAGTTTGACAATAGTTAGGCCCCATCACAGGGAAATGTGTTGACCTAAAAACAAAAGCAAAAACAAAAACAAAACAAAATAAAACAACAACAAAAACACCAGTCCCTGCATTAAAGAAGAGCACTGTCCGGTGGAGGAAGCCTTAAGCCAACAGACAATTGACAAATAACGTAAGGACTGTGAAGTAGGTATTCTTCTCCCTATTTTACCAAAGTGGAAATTGAAGACCAGAGCAGGTGAGTAACTTGCCCTGGATTAATCGTATCTGAAAGATCCTAACCATGATCTTTTAATTCATTCAATAAACACATATTTATGGCAGGCTTACATACTACATGCCATTCCTATGCTGGCATTTGTTGTGTAATGATGAATGGGACCTTCACCACACCAGTGTAATAAGTCAAGCAGGGAGCATAGTAAGTCAAATCCTAGAGCTCATGGTCAAGAGATCTTCTGCTCCCTTTCTCTAAGTAAAAAGGAAAAAATAAAACAAAGATTCTTTCTTACCTAACAAAGGTAAAGACATAATGCATGTTAAGTCAAATCAATCTTTCCCTACTCTCGGGAAGTCTAACTGCGTAAGGACCCCTAAAGATGGATGGCCCATCTTGAGGCTGTAATTACATTTGCCACAATTGTGTCCCCAGCAGTCAAATGCTGGGGCAATGAGGGAAGGAAACACACCCTGGTTGCCCCCACCCATGTTAAATGTTGAATTATCTTACAGTTGATAGTTCCCTAGATTCCTCGACCTTTAAATGCCGAACGCTACATGCCTTTTGAATTTTAATCAATTTATTTTTTTCAACTGGAAATGTCAGACTTCTGTATAGAATTACTTAGTGCTGCTGATGTGACAAAGACTCAAAGTTCAGTGTCTGAAGTCATGGAATAGCAGAGGAACCAGCATGCATCAAGAGACATAATTTGCAGGCAGCCAAATAAGGAAGTGAGAGAACATATATTTTTCATTAGATTTCATTTAGAGGTTCTGGGACCTGAATTTCTTTTGCTTCCAATCCTCCAACACAAATAAAACTAGTTGGGATGGCTAATGACTTGGACCATGTCACTAAGAAAGCTGAGGATGGAATGTGATTTCTTATTTATAAAGTGCCTACTGGGTGTCCGAAGATAGAAGATCACTTAATCCTCACCCAAACTTTAAATGAAAAATTATGATTCCTATTTTATAGAAGAGGAAACTGAGGCTTGAGGAAACTTGCTGGTTACTGCCGAGATTGTAAGAGACAGAGCACAGTTTAAACTGTGAAATGCTGAACTCCAAAATGCATGCTTTTGCCATGACGCTAACTTCTCTGACCTGAGTCACTGTTTCTTTACCTATTTCTTAGAAGAGTCAGTCTTCACATGCACTTAGGCTGCACACAACTGGCTGCTTCCTGTCACTGAATTTCCATCTGCCCCAAGCTTAACTGACCCAGAGCCTTTACGTTTGTGTAGTTTTGTATTCCGATAAATAACTTCTACAGTATTTGTCTTTTGTGAAAAAAAAAATCATGTCTAGCATGTTCTCCACCATATGGTTGCCAGTTTGACCACCAGGAAAGATGCGTGGTGCGTAGTAGATGCTCAAACATATTTGTTGAATTTTTCTCTGCTGGTAGTTGTCTCTGTCTCTGTGTCTGTTTCTCTCTCTCTCTCTTTCCCTGTCTCCCTCTTCCCTCAACATGTGTCCAAGCATTTATCTCTAGGTTAAGAAAATGCCAAGCCAATCTTAGAAATTCAATGGGTCTCCCCCCTTCACTGAGCCATTACTGTTTCCCCGGCTGGCTAAATAAAGCTAACATTTAAGTCACAGAACAGGCCCCGAGGTAATAATGGAGAAGTAGGACTTCACTAATCACTGACTAGTTTCACCTTTTAAGAAAAGGCTGTTTGACCAAGTCCATAATTCCACAGCCCTCTACCCCTCCGAAATGCCTACTTTCTGTCTAGAGAACTTTCTGCGCAGCAGGCTTTGCAGACTGTAAATTCCTGGGCAGGAGTGGACTTGTCCCAGGCTGCCACTGCACCGAGCTCTATCTCCCCACACAGGGAGGTGCTAAAAGCTTATTTAAACAGCTAACACCAGACAGTCTCAGTACCCTTAGCTGACTTTTCCATCAGCTGATTCCCCGAGGCAAGAAACCTGCCAATGCCTCAACCTCTCCTTCTAGCTTCATCTGTTGCCACTTACTTTATGTCTTCTACTCAAAGGGTTGAACTCAAATGCACACAGTGGCTGAGCAGATGATATAAATGTATATATCAGGTAACAGAAGTAAAGTAGATACTGTCTATGAAAGAGGCAGCTATTTGTTTCAGCAGACAGAATCCAGGGGGAAAGGGCCATGTGCTACTACCAATTCCAAACTTTCAAAAGGATTCTGATATATATGTGAATTCGGTCAATCTTAAATACCGTTCCAAATGCCCTAAAATTAGGTGTATGGCTATGGAAACCTCTCTTCTTTTGTCCTACAATTTTCTGTGATCTGTTGGTTTCTGACCCTTGCATTTTCTTCATGCTGCTTCCCATTCCTAGAATTCTTGTCCCTCTGACCCATCTGTGCACACTCTTGAAATGCCACCCCCTCTGTGAAGGGTCTCTCATCCGTAACTGACCTTTCTCTCCTCTAAGTTCCCATAGCATGTCTTGCGGACTTCAGTCAAATGTAATACTTTGTGGACATTGATTTCCTTGTGCCTTACTCAAATTTCCATTCTCCTTGCCCCAAATCATCTACCTCAAGGACTAACACTCAATAAATATCTGTTGAAACAAAAATGGAACAAATGAAGGAATGAACAAATAAAAAGTGTGGTGGTATAGAAAAAACATGAATCTTGGAGAAAGACTTCGGTGTTTGGGTTTCAATTTTAGATTTGCCTCTTACTAACTTTGTCATCTTGGAGACACTACTCTTGTTGCCTGAAAGAAAGACAAAAATGTCTACACTGCAAGGTTGTCTATTAAAGAAAAGAAGCTTCAGAGCCTATGCTCTCATTGATCCTACTGCAGTGTTTTTCAAACATGGCTGTTCATAAGAATCCCTGAGCCATTTACTGTTCATCATCCTGATTCCAGGGTCCACCCAAAGCATATTGAATCAATTTCTCTAGGAGAGGAGCGTAGAGATACGTATTCCTGTAATCAGGAAAGCTTGGAAAATAAAGCACACTCATTGTAACCTTTTCTATATTTCCAATAGTACTCTTCTGATGTCTCAAAGCATTTCAACCTGTTGGGGTCACCCTTACTATGAAAATTTACTTATTTAAAAAAAATTTTTTTAAGTAGGCTCCATGCCCAATGTGGGGCTATAATTCACAACCCTGGGATCAAGAGTCGGATGCTCTTCTAACAGAGCCAGCCAGGCATCCCACGAATATTTAAATAAAAATGGAATAAGTCCTCATTCCCCCCCCCCCAGTCTGATTATGAGGCTGTTTTCCAAGTAAAATCAGCCACTGAGGTTTTATTTGTAAGTCTTCTTTTTAAAGTTATTAAAAATTTATTTCCTGATTCCTTAGGATCCCATGAAAATGTTAGCACCATAAAGGCAGGGATTTTGTCTGAATTGCTATTTCCCATGAGCTTAGAATAGTGCCTGAAATATGGATGTTCAATAAATATTTTCTATGGTTGGGTCAGATAACTTCATTCACAGGACATGTGCTCCAAGAATAGACTCACATGTTGAATATCAAATGGTTTTTCTACCTGACCTTTCAGTCTCAAACAGCACCTGGAGGGGAACCATGCAAAGGTCACTTAAAGTCCCAGCTTAGAACTTCAACAGTTGAAATTTCTGCAGGATAGTTGATAGTTCTTTCACTGTCTATTTATCTTCCCATTAGTCACTTTATGGCTTTTGTGTCCAAGCACATGCCTTCATGATGTATAGGACCAAGGGATGGATAAGAAAGATGGAATACAAGAATTAGTATGGCCATTCACTGTGGCAGGCCCCAGAAATGTGTCTGATGCAAACAAGTAAGGAATCCTGAATTTTTCCTTGTTAAATCACAATGGAAAAAAAAAGTAGAGGTAGAGGTGACTTATTTAATCAATCAGTATTTTATATTGCTAACTAAAAACCACCAACAACTATCAACTGGGGAAATAAGAAGCATATTGTGTTGAATATATACTTTTGTTCACACAATTCAAGGAAGTAATAGTATGGCAACCCTTGGATTAAATCAGGGGTTATATGTCATTTTAGAATTTATCGAAAAGAATTAAGTATATGGTGAAATGAAAATGCCTTTTGCCAAAGGAAGAGGAGGCAAGTTAAGGGTTAGCTAGTGGGTGGTCAAGACCCAAAAAGCCATAAATAAATAATAAAAAAACCAAATAGATTAATACATAAATAAATAACAAGCACACAGGATCAGGAAATACTGAATATGTAGCTGAATGATATCATGGAGAAAGATAATTTAAGATTTCATAGTCACTTGAAAAAAAAAACATGGTAAGTTAAATTTTCCTGTTCTGGTGTGATTTCTCTGGTACAATGTTTTTTTTTTTCATTTTTTCAATCCTTCCCTTTAATAGAATTATGTGTTCATGCCCTTTTCTATGTGGCTTTGAAGTGCCTGTAGGTAGAATAGGTGGAGTAGACATCCCCACTCAATGCAGCCCCATTCACTTTAGGCTTGACTGTCTGGCTTACTTTGGCCAATGAAATGTTAACAGATATGCCATGAACAGAGGCTTTAAGAGTTCTTGCTCTATTTGTCTCAGTCTCTCATGCCTTGGCCACTCTCCATGAGAAGATCATGCACTGGACAGCCTCTGGGACCATAATGAAGCCCTATGACATAAACAACACACAACGTTTGGTACAGCATCCCCCATCTTTGTGGGCAACTCATAAACCAGTGAGTGAGAGAGTCAGGATGGTAAATGATTTTGCTATAAAACCACTAAGATTTTATACAATATTATCACAGTAATATTTGGCCACTATATCTCCAAACACCTGTTATTCCTGATGAGAACTGCATATTGTTCAAGGTGACGTTCACTTCACAAGAAGTACTCTAGCCTGTTGCATGCATGGAACTTGGACTATAGGAAGTGAAGTGATTTACAGTATCTGTGATAGAACCTCATGTAGTTGATTGTGACAGACTGGGTGGCATAGATACCAAGACCAGCCATGAACTCTAAACCTGAATGTCTGTTTGTACCTTAAACATTAACAGTAAATGGAAGTAGGGCCATGTGACATTATGCTCAATTATGGAAGAAACCTTTATTCATAAGAAAAGGTAGATTATGCTGCAATGATAAATCCAAAATCTCAGTGATTTAGCAAAAACTCAGGTATATTTCTCACTCATGTAAATTCCAGCTGACTCTCCAGACCAAATATTCTCCATGTAGTGGCTCAGTGATACAGGCTGATGGAAGCTTCACCATACTACATCTGGTCATCTGGAACATATGGCCTTCATGGACAATGACACAGGTAAAGAAATGCAAAATGGACTTGTGGCCATTAAATATTTCATCTCAGGGGCATTTAGGTGGCTCAGTGGATTAAGCCTCTGACTTCAGCTCAGGTCATCATCTCATGGTTCATCAGTTTGAGCCCCACATCGGGATCTCTGCTGTGAGCACAAAGCCCACTTCGGATCCTCTGCTCCCCCTTCTCACTGCCCCTCCCCCACTAGCACTCTCTCTCTCTCAAAAATAAACATTTATAAATAAATAAATAAATATATATATATATATATATATGTATATATATATATTTCATCTCGGCCATAATGCAAAGCACTTTCTCTCAGAACCCATTGGCCAGAACTAGACACATGGTCCCAGCCAAATAACTACGGGGCAGTAAGGCAATGTAGCATTATCTTGTGCCTAGAAGGAGAGTAGAACCAGATATGTATAAACACTGGAAATATCGACCACAAAATCACATTGTTCTATTTGACTAAGTGGAAAAGGTATTCAATGTATTGTCGGTATGCTAATAATAATTACTATGTCAAATACAACATATGAGAAACTTCAGCTGATTGATGTCAAACACAATTTTTAAAAAGTATCCTGGAATATAAGTAGTGACTACACATTTAAAGTGAGACCTATATTAACATGAAAGAATATTCACTAAGAGTTTGCTGGTACTCTAAGTGGTGGAAGCCTCCAAGAAATTACTGTCTATACCTCAGTCTGGGGTAATGAACCTGTCTGATATAATTGGAATCCCTCACAGAGGAGGGCACAACCTTTTGAGCCCTTTAGGGAGTAGAACTGTAAAGGATATGAGGTAGAAGGAAGGAGCATTTTAAGTCTCCCTATGGACCTACATTGCTCTGGGGTAGATAAAACATCCCCAAATTGCTCTGAAGCTACCCAAGCATTAAAAATTCCATGCAACAGAGAGCCGTGTTAAACTAAAATAAGACACCATGTAGACATGCAGGACTCCTGGGGGAAGCAACCAACTCAGCTCGAGAGGTCACGGTTGGCAGGAAGGGGGTTGATCATGGGAATTTGTAGCCATGGCTCACAATGCATGATCCATGCAATGTTCACCTACCATATAATGAGCTAGACTCTCCAATAAGACATCAGTGCCCAAAGTACTGAAATTGTGAATTGGACAAAATAACCACAGGGATAATAAAACTACTTTATAGGCTTAGAAAAATAGAAAGTAGTGTTTCAAAATGAGTCATGCTATACAATTTTTAGGTCCATACAGGAAGAAAAATTGGCAATAGTTAGGGAGTTAATAAGAGAGAACTAGATGAAAACCATGCCCTCATGTCTTGGGTAGGCTTTTATTTATAAGATCTCTGTTGGGTAAAGAAAGTAAGATCTGCCTGGGAAGTAATGTTGTCTAGACATGACTCCCAGAAGTATCATTTTACTTTTGTTCTTCCAAGAAATTGTGTTAAATTTGTAACTACCCCAAGCATCCACACTTCCTGAGTGTATGCTGCCGGGTCACAAGGTGCCATTTTCCCAGCTCAGATAAGAGTTCTAGAGACCTGCTCATAGCTTCTGTAAAACTAGCTGGTTTTGCTCTAAGGAACAGTAGATCCCATAGATGACTATTCCTGAAATGGTGAGAAAATATGAGGTGAGTCTAATAATGGATGGGGAAACTGTGTGTTTCCATGGAAATAATGTGATACATACTTCTGAAAGTGCTCTTGGGAGGGCCCCTGCCTTTAAGGTTATGGGATACCTAACTGTTAGCATTTCTTTCTTGGCTGAGGGTAAATGATGTACCTCAGAAGGAGTCTACAATGTCTGGCTCAAATGTTTTAAGGTACACGGGTATCATTCTCAAAGACAACATTTTGAGGTGAATTAGAACTTACTTCATTTGTAGCATAAAGTTGAAAACACATGAACCCAACAATACATACTACACTACACTACACATATATCCACACACACACACACACACACACACACACACACACACAAACATGGGTTGACTGTTATTGTTTTAGTGACCCTACGGTGCCAGGAAAGAGGAGCTTTGTACTTTACTTTACCATAGATTCTGGCCAAGTGCAAGGATTTCTACACCTTGAAGAGTACATCGTTAAGCTTTTTTTAATTAATAAGGAACATTAAATGATAAAAAATATCATAGACTCTTAAAAAATCTTTCCTTTAAAGCCTGGCATTTTGGCCATTATCATGATTATGATTATTCAAGCATGGACTCAAGAATAGAGACATTGAACACAAGGTATGAGCCCTTCAAGTCTGAAGGGAGAGTTTGCATGTAAATTACCATAAAAGTAAAGAGTAAATATTGAGATATTCTATAATATTTTTTTAAAAAATGTTTGTTTGTTTATTTATTTATTTGAAAGACAGAGTGCAAGTGGGGAAAGGGCAGAGAGAGAGGGAGACACAGAATCCAAAGCAGGCTCCAGGCTCTGAGCTGTCAGCACACAGCCCGATGCAGGGCTTAAACTCATGAATTGTGAGATCATGACCTGAGCCGAAGTCAGACACTTAACTGACTGAGTCACCCAGGTACCCAAGATAGTCTATAATATTTTGTCTCACACCATGACATGATAAGTTTCATGCTTACAAGTCTGTCATATTCCTACTAATAAATAAGAGAGCCCTGACCTACTTTGCAATATTTTTGCTAGAGGAGAGAGAAAGCCCCACTTAAAGTGGGTGGATGGTACTACTTTTCAGGAATGTTGAGTCAGTGAGAGAGGCAGGTTCCTTACCCCCAGGAGAAGAAACATGAAAGTTTGGTCTGGTGAGGCTGACAGGAGTGATCAACCTGTCTGCTTGCCTCTTGTAAGATGGAAAACGAAGGTACTATCTTCATTACTTCCAGAAATGAAAAAAAAAAAAAAAAAGAAAGAAAGAACCAACCCCAGGAATGGGCCAAGAAGCAGATCAAGTATTTTTTTTATTTTGCCCTATGTTTTCTTAAGTAGAAAATGCACATGTTTTACTAAAGAAACTATTTTTCTCATGTCTTTTAACACATCCGTGCGTTGCCTTACAAAAAAGAATCGAGTGCATCTTTCTTGATCCCTATAATACCAGCCTTCCTCTGATAATCATGGAATCCTTCCATTTTCTCCCCATCATATCTTTCTCTTATTCTTCGTATGTCAATGATTTATCTCATTCCCATCTTATTTCCTAAAGATTTTCCTTCCTCTCTGTCATTAAATCATCAAGTTTAGACATTTTTCCGTGAAGTTCGCAACACACTGCTCCCAAGGAGATTTGAGTTCCTGATGGAACTTAAATACCAGCATTGCTGTGAAACCTAAATTTAAAAGTGACAGAAAAAAATGTTTTAATTTGGGGGGGTTCATAGCCTTCTTCTTCACTTTCATTTGTCCCTGTCTCATGTTTTCTTCCCAGTGGAGAAGAGAGAGGTGTTATTTATCCATCTTCCAACCAAAATATAAATGCTATGCAAATTTAAACCTACCAGCTCATCAAAGCCCTTCCTAGGCCATTACAGAATCTGCATTTTCTCATTGATTATCTCCTCCTCAGACCAAGTACCCTTGGAGATCTGCCCCATCTCCAGAAATGCACCAATCTCTTTTCTCCTCGCCTGATAATTACTTCTCTTCATCTCTTTTCTTGGGTATACCCAGGAAACTAAAAATCCCTCCCATGTTTTTCAATTTTTTTATTGTAGTAAAATATACATAAAGTCTTTATCATTTTATCTATCCATAAGTGCACAGTTCAATGGCATTAAATACATTCATAATGATGGCTAACCATCACTGTTATCTCTACCAAAAACATTTTTGTCATCTTCAACAAATACTCTGTATGCATTAAATGATAATTCCTCCTTCCACTCCTCTCTTGGTCCCTGGTGACTTCTATTCTACATTCTGCCTCTGAATTTTCTTATTTTAGATACATCATGTAAGTGGAATTATACAATATTTGTCTATCTATATCTCGTTTATTTCACTAAACATGTTTTGAAGTTCCATCCATGTTTTAGCATACATCAAAGTTTCATTATTTTTTTATATTGAATAATATTCATATGTGTGTGTGTATCACACTCTGTTTATTCATTCGTCTGTTGATGGGCACTGGAGCTGCTTTTACCTTTTGGTTATTGTCAATAATGCTACCATGAATATTAACGTAGACATGCACACACATTTTGCCTAGCTAACTCCTTGTCATTTGGAATATCTCAGTTCAGTATCACTTCCTCACCAATACCTTCTCTGCCCCTTTCCTGACTCCGTCAGTCCTGCAGGTATACATATCAATATAGGCGACTATGTATTTGTGATGTGATTTGATAAATGTTCCTTTCCCTGACTGGTATAATCCTACTGCACTGCTGTGTACTTAGTAGGATCTCAAAAAACTGTCTATCAAACAAGCCAATAGGAGACACCTCAGATGTGGTAACTGTCATTTTTCTGAATGAATCATTACCTAGATCTAAAGATACCGTTAAACTAGTGAGCTGGACTAGTAGGCAGAGACCATAAGAAAATGACCATGAACACAATGACAAAAATGACTCAAGAGATAGTTTTCACCATGTACCTCCCTTGGTAATCACAAGCACCATATGAAAATGAATTTGGCTGAGGACTATTGATTTCCTCTTTGCTTTACTGCAGGCTTTGTACTGAGACTCCAGCTCTCAAGAGGAAGAATGCCCTCTTCCAGTTCTGCTTGGCCTTGGTTTACCTTCAGCTCAAACATGCCTGCCTGGCTATCAGATTTAATTAAAGGGCAAGACAATAGCAACAACAACAGAAGCAGGAGAGTTGAGAGCCCTTGCTTATTTTGTGAAACAGAATATTTAGAGTGGATTTTCAGAAGGCAAATGAGGAGAGCAAAGATCACCCGAGCATCATACTGCTTGGCAGCAGTGAAGAAGGCAGACACACAGGTCTCTCTCTGGGTCTCCTGCCTTGCAGGCAGGCAATGTAGTGGGGAGAACAGCTCTGTCCACTGAGTGTGGGGAGAGGGCATGAGCCAGAGTTTCTGGAAGATGGAATAGGAAAGAACGTTTCAAACAGTCTGACCTATTCCTATTCCAAGATGGCAGCTGGAGATGTTCAGTCGGATGTGGTTGCACCCATAGTCCCAGCTCAGGTCCTCACACTGGGTGGGCATGATTCAGTATAAGCTAGGGCATCTGAGGGTGGGTTATAAGACCACTAGAGGGTGGGGAAAGAGTAAGGTGCTCACAATAAGAAGAAGGTGGTGATGGTCATGCTAAAGAGCTACCCTGGAGCAGACATTTAGTCTCCCTTGTGACTTCTATCAGCACCCCCTTGCTGCCTACAAGCCACCTTTTCCTCTTCTGCCATTCCTCAACAAAGTCTCCTCCAATTTTAGCACACAACCCTTTCTCTTCTTTTTTATCCTGATTCAAAATCATACTATCCCAAATAAATTTTCCTTATTACAAGAGAAAACATGTGTGGAGTGGGGTGAAAAACTGAGCAACAAAGTCAAAACCTTTTGTAATGGTTAGGGGAGAGGAAAGGATAGGGGCATTGCAGGGACTTTGTTCTATCACTCAGGGTACCATCTAAGAAAGTTACATTTTCCAAAAAGTGGGGAGTTCTTTCATCTCCCTAATTTTTTTTGAAAAAATTTCAAACCCTCAGAGAAGACCCGTTGAAAGAATATTATAGTGAATGTAAATATATCCTACATTTAGATCCACAATTGCTAGCGTTTTGTCACATTTGCTTTATCTGCATATATATGTGCATGGGCGTGCGTGCATGCGCGTGCACGCACACACACACTCACAGGTTTTTTTCCCAGAATTTTTTGAAAATAATTTGTAGTCATCATAATATTCCAACCCCAAATACCTTAGACTATATCTATGTATAAAGCACAAGGACCTTGTCATATATTAAGAAATTTAATACTGATATGGTAATGCCTAACATGTGGTCTATATTAGTTAAATTTTTTAAAAAGTTTATTTATTTAGTTTGAGAGAGAGAGAGTGGGTGAGTAGGGGAGGGGAAGAAAGAGAGAGAGAGAGAGAGAGAGAGAGAGAGAGAATCCCAAGCAGGCTCCACACCATCAGTGTGGAGCCCAACATGAAGCTCGAATTCATGAACCATGAGATCATGATCTGAGCCAAAACCAAGAGTCAGACGCTTAACCAACTGAGCCACCGGGGCACCCCTAACATGTGGTCTATATTAAAATTACTCTAAGTGCTCCCCAGATATACTTTATAGCTCTTTAAAAAAATCCAAGATCCAATTAAAGTTTTCCCATTGCATTTGTTTTTTATGTTTCTTTATTGTCCTTTGATATACAACACCCTTTATTCATGTACGTATGGAGGTTTATTTATTTTTATTCATGAGTAATTTTTTGAGAGTCCACCCTAGTTGTCCTGCAGAATTTCCCCCAAACTTTGGATTTTCCTTTTTCCTCATGAATAGATTCAAGTAAAAACATTTTGGTCAAGATATCGTGCAACTGACTTTGAATTCCATCAGGAGGCACGTAATGCCAGTTTATTTCATTACTAGTGTTGCTAAATTTGATCACTTGATTAAGGTGGTAGCCATTAGATGTCCCCATTATAAATAATCTCTTTCCTTAATTAAGAAGTTACCTGTGGGATCATGGTTTGAAATCCCATGAATATCCTGTTTTTTAAGAACCTTTTACCCAATGGCTTAAACTTCTCTTGTTGATCCACTATTTCCTGATGGTTACCAAATGGTGACTTTCTATTCTATTATTCCAGTGACATATATTAGTTAGTATTCTTTTTTTAAATTTTAATGTTTTTATTTATTTTTGAGGGAAAGGGACCCACACAGCTCAAGCAGGGGAAGGGCAGAGAGAGAAGAAGACGCAGAATCTGAAGTAGGTTCCAGGCTTCAAGCTGTCAGCACAGAGCCCGACGCGGGGGCTCGAACTTGTGAACCACAAGATCATGGCCCGAGCCAAAGTTGGACACTTAACCAACTGAGCTACCCAGGCGCCCCTCAGTTAGTATTATTTTGTAAATGACTCTCCCTTTCTCTTTCAAAGGGGGAGATGCAGATTGTGTCTTGAAGATAAGACCCAAAAGTACGTAGGAATAAAGCCCATAGGACTGACCACACCCTGCTTAAAATGTTCTATATGTGGCTAGATGATTTCCTCCATGTCTTCGGTCTTCTTTGATGCAGATCCCAAATCCTCCAAATCTTTGGATGTCCCAACACCACAGGTGCCTGTTTCTTCCCAGTTCTCTGAGCACATAAAATCACCCATGTTGTACTAGGAATTTAGATCACCACCCAGAAGAAAAACTATGGAATCACTCTTATAAACTATACGCATGTGATTCCTCCTTAGGGATGAAGTTAACCCAGTAGGGGACAAGTTTGTGGTGCAAATAGGGTGGGAGATATCAGGGTCCAGATTGGAACAGTTGTAGTAAGGGACATACATTAAGCACTGTTGAGCCCATAAAACTTCAAGTCCTAGTGTACAGACTGAGCAGGGCAGGAGGAGTAAAGGGGGATGAGCAAGAGATGGAAGTTCCAATGTATGTCAGAGACAGGTAAGAAAGGGAAACACTGGGGCTCTTTTGTCTACTTCAGAACCCTTTGAGCTAATTGTGAATTTAACACAGATTCGGCTCCCTGCAGTGGATCCGCTGCTAAGTGAGACCAGACTGTCTGATTGGGGCCACCATGGTAGGAGGGGTGGCTGTCCACCACGACGCCCTGGGACCTGCTCACCTCCTCTCTCTCCGGCACAGTTCAGTAGGATTTGGTTTGATGCGGGGTCAGCAAGAAGGCTGCCATGTTCTCTCTCCATCCCTATGCATAAGGAAGTTCCTGCCAAAATCAGAGAAGGGGAAGGCAGGTGTGCAAGTGGGTGAGGAGCATGACAGCAGGGAGCAGAGGGTAGAGACAAGAGTGTTTAAATCAGCAAAACAATCAGTACCAGGCAGGAGCAATTTTGAGATTAGGGCTTCGGGTTCTATTTTATTTTTTATAAAATGAAATGATCTCTCTCTGATGAAAAAGTCGTGCTGCTCTATTGTTGTAATCTCACCTCCACTCACAGTTTCACGCGGTTTCATTTCTGACCCACTTTCTTCATCTCCTTTGCTTGTTTCCTTCAAGAGCAGTTTTAGCTCCCAACGCCAGCCAGTACCTTGCTTAAATTGCTTTAATCTCCAAGTGCTTCTTATATTGATTTTAAACAGTTAAGCTGCCAATCAACTCCTCTCCTTGTGCAGCAGTTGAGGGCAGAGAGATTAAAACAACAAACAAATAAGGCTGGTGCTAGGAAGTTGGTTAGAATTTCCAAATGAATGTCAGCAGCTACCAGTAACAACTCTGTCCCCCTCCCACTTCCCCCTCCCACTTCCCCCTCCTACCAAGGAGGTGCAAGAGTATTATGAAGAGACTAGGCCCAGCTTTGTAATATTAATAATAGCCAGCATTTAATGAATAGCTGCTTGCTGCCAGGAACCCTTCTAAATACTGTATTCCTCTTAACTCACTTAATCTTTGCAGATCAGGTGGTAAATACTGTCATTATTCTTTTTTAACAGAAGAGGAAACTGAGGCACAGAGAGGCTGGGAGAGCATGAAAGGCACAGAGCATGAAATCAAAGGCAGTCTGGCTCTGGAAGATGAACTAATAGCCAGCCAGTTATAAGGACTCCCTTGCCTTGTAACTAAGTCTCCACCAGGCTGCAGCAGAATGACACAGAAATGCCATCTCCCAAGAAACAAAGGAAAGAGTGGTCAAAATAGGTAAAAGTTCAACACCTTTTAATTCAATAAACATGCATAAACCCCTGATGATGTATAGGCACCGAGTTTCACCTTGGAGATACAGAGAGGGTAAAAATGCAGTTATAGCTTCAGAAACCTCAAAATCTTGTAGAGTCTGATCACAGATAGGCAGTCCATTGGGGAAGACGGGAGTGAAAGAGAAAGAAAGGCAGGTAAGTGATTCAATGACTCTTCATCCTTCAAGTTATGTATGACTCAAACCTCACCTCCTCCAGAAAGCCTTCCCTCACCACCTCTGGCTGCTTCCCTCTTGTCTTGCCACTCACTGTTGAGTTCCACAACAATAGGATCACTTGTTTGTCTCCCCCACTAGACCAGGGGGCTGCAAACCACATCTTGAGAGTCAAATCTGGCTCACTGTCTATTTTTTATAAATAAAGTTTTACTGAAACACAGTCACTGGCATTTGTTTGCCTGTTGTCTATGACTGCTCTTGAGACGCAGAGGTGAACAGTCGCATCAGACATCATCTGGCTTGTAGAGCCTAAACTCTTCACTACCTGGCCCTTTTCAGAAAAAGTTTTCTGACCCCGATTCCAGACCATGACCATTTTGGGGACATTTCTGAACCTGCAGCAGCCAATATCACAGGAGGGAGGCTCACTCTGGCTATGTAAACTGTGCAGCAGGTCATTGCAGCTTAGCCTGAACTAGATTCATAACATGCAAGTTTCTCCTGGAGAGGCAAGTAGAGAGGACACTGAACTCCTATCCAGCTCTTCTGCTTCCTGGCTCAATGCACATCCCACAGCAATGGCACGGCAAATGGGGGAGTTAGCAACCAAAGGGGGTCTGCTGAAACCACTCTGCAAGAACTAACACTTAGGAAGACAGAGGCTTGGGGGCAGGCAGAAGGGATAAAGTGGAGACAAAGGAAAAATAGACCATGCGTGGGATGATTTGCCACTTTAATTTTCCTAGGGGGTGACAGAGCTTCTGTGACAGGTAGGTTATTTTGGGTCTTCATTAGGACTCTTATTAATATGGTGTTGGATGTATCTAACTGCACCTGCTGTGTTAGGAATCATAAAGTGGTGTGTGTAATGTCACATCTATCTTGGGAAGGACTGGCATGAGGGTGGGCAAGCAACAGATTGGACGGTGAGTGGAAATTACCTGCACAATTTCTGTGCTCTGAGCTGGTAACAAGCCCAGCATGTTCAAATGAACACTCTATCCAAGCAATTGCTGGCAAGAGGGTCATCCGTCTTGAAAGAGAACATTTTTGCCTGAATTGTAGCACGCCATGAGAGGGCTCAGCTGGTCTGAACACGGATGGTGCCCTGGCCTGCGGTTTTCCCCCAAGTGGTATGTGGGGAACAGGGCAGTTTTCAGAGGGCTGGCTGCAAGCTGCAGAGAGGCCTGAGAGTCAGGAGGGAGATGTAAACCTGATGGAAAGGGGTGACCCATGATCTCTAATTTATATGATCAAGACATTGCAGGAGTGAGGCAGGCTGAGCTTTTTGCTGTTGTTCTTGAAAATCTTGCTGTGTTGGACTGCATCTGAACTTGAATCAAAAGGCCCTGAAGGTGGTCGGTGCCTATTTTCTTCCTTCTTTGCAGGACAGCTGAGAATCTCGGTTCCCTTATCATAGGCCAGGAGTCATTAGAATTTCAGGTTCAAAGCAATGTTAAAAATGAAGCTCTACTACTTAACTATTAAAATTCAATTAGAGAGCTCTTAAAATTGACGATGAGCAGGTTTTGCCCATTCTTGAAGAACTGAGATCTTCTGAAAGCATGCCATAATATCTTGGGCCAGCTTAACTATTAGAAAGATGCACAGTCCACTTCAGACTGTGCCACTAGCTGTCTTCCAGATGTTACAGAATGACCCAATCTTGCTTTCACATAATAGATCTTTATGGATCTGCGGATAGTTTCCTTTTGACCCCTACCACCCAGACTACGAGTATCCTCTTTTCTAGGCTATATAATCTTATTTCTTTCTACTCTTCCCATAGACATAGTTTTGGTTGCACTCACAACGTTGATAGATTTTTTTGTGTGGCATGCCTCAACCTGTCTTTAGCCTTCTTTACTTTGCTACCCAGAACAAATGCAGTGAAGTATTCCCCCTGCTAAATGTGCTCCTCTCACAAGGCAGAGTGTACTGAGAAAGGACTCTCAGGTGTCAAAAATAATCAGCTCCCACAGGGAAGCCCTCATACCCTTCCAAAGTTACATACATACAAAGACAAGGAAGCACTTAATGGGGGGGGGAGGGGTATTAGGCAGTGTGGACCACTCCCTGACCCAATTTCATTCAGAAGCACACACCCAGTCACTGGAACATTGAGTGTTCCTGTTTAGATTCAACATTAAGTTTTTGTCATTATTTTTCTTAGGTTTGGAAAAATCTGTTCATTAATTTTGATTTTTTTTCCCCTGAGAGACTGCAATGGAATAAAGTAAAAGTAACCTGAATGGTTATTAGCAAAGCTTTGCTAACTTAACACCACTGACCTCTGAACTAACTCCTTTCCGATGACTAAAGTACTTAGAAAATGCAGCGCTAATTTTCATGAGTTAAACCAGTGAGTTTGTATTTGCTTTTCCTCTCTTTATGATTTTGGCAAGAGGGTTTACTTTCATCGCCATTCAAGTGATCCCTAAGCCATTTCATGGACAAGAATGTGGCATTTTGCTTGGGCCAGAACTTTTTGGAAAGAACCAAGCTATAGGATGTCAGCAGTGGAGGAATCCAAGAAGTCGTGCAGTCCAGGTTCTCACTGTATGGGTAAGGAGAAGGTGAATGGTGGCAACAGCTGATACTGGACTGTCATAACATGAACGAAGGTTTTCTCTTAGCCACTGATTTCTACAGAATTGAGGGGTCTCACTGAAATTCTTTCTTGTATACAATGGTTACATCAGAAGTGTAATCATGGAAAATATGACAATTTCACTAGTCTTTTTCTTTCCTTCTCTCTTTTTTCTTTTCCCCTTTCCCTTGGCCTTTATGTAAAATTCTTCATGAAAATGTCAGTCTGCCTCAGCTACATAGAGGGGAGATAAGGAAGGGGGGATTATCCACCATTGAACTAGAGTGTTAGAGGGAGGGTGTATCTCTTAAAATTTTTTAATGTTTATTTATTTTTGAGAGAGAGACAGAGCATGAACAGGGGAGGAGAGGAGAGAGAGGAAGACACAGAATCTGAAGCAGGCTCCAGGCTCAGAGCCTGATGTGGGGCTCGAACTCATGAACAGTGACATCATGACTTGAGCTGAAGTCAAACACTTAACCGACTGAGCCACCCTAGCACCCCAGAGGGTGTCTATCTTAGTAGCCTGTGATGAGAGTGGCAACACAAAGCAAATTCAGACAAGGAGTAGAGTAAGTTCCCTAGAGCGGGCCATGCAAGGCCATCTGTGTGGGGCTGTGCTGGGCACAGCCTCTACCGCTACATTTCCCCAGCCTCAGGGGATGAAGACTAGTCAGGGAACCCTACAGCTCCAAACAGCTCTAAAGTCTTTCATTTCTATCTTAAAAAATATTATGTGAATTGTAGATTGTACTCCATAACACTATAATCCATAAAAGCTAAGATGCATTTATTGTAAGACACATCATGGTTTTGTCCCTAAGAATGAAAAAAACAAAAACAAAAACAAACCCAATACTGCAAATTAAATTGTGACACAGGATCAATTGTAAAATTCACTCTAATTTCAAAGGTGTTAATACATGAATGGCTGAAAATAGATAAACTACTGGATATTTATCTATCTGGTTTTTAATATAAAAATACAACACCCCTCTCCCAATCTTTAAGCTCATTTCAAAAAGATGTGCCATGTTTCTCCTTTGGCTTTGTGTACCCACTTGTATAGAGCTGCAAACACCCAGGCAGGCATATTCATACTCCCATTTAAGAAACAATTGTACCATTTCAGTGATATGGGGCATCTTTCAAGGGGGAGGGGAAAGAGAGGAGCTGTGGAACATTTTTCATTTAAAACCCTAGAAACTCAAGAAACATTATTCAAACACCCATTTGTTTGTTGTGGAAACAAACCAAATGTCCATCAACGGACGAATGGATAAACAAAATGTGGCGTATCCATAGACTATTTGTCTGCTGTGGGAAGGAATGAAGTACCCATATAGGTTACAACATGGATGAACATTGAGACTGATGCTTAGTGAAAGAAGCCAGCCACAATAGCCATATATTATCTAAGTCCAGGTATATGAAATGTCAGAATAGGCAAATCCATAGAGTAGATGGATGAGAGGTTGCCAAGGAACTGGGGAAAGGCTGGACTAGAGAGTGACTTGAATGAAGACAGGGTTTGTTTGGGGGGTGATGAAAATGTTCTGGAATTAGATGGTGATGACAGTTGTACAACATTGTGAATATGCTAAAAGATACTGAGTTGAACACTTCAAAATGGTTAAAATGTTCAGTTGTATATTATGTGAATTTTATCTCAATAAAATGGGTAAAGATGCCTAGAAACTTTTTCCTACCTCTCATCTCCCAGTTACAAGGAGAAATAACTCTGTTGGAAATAGGATTAGGAGGATGTCTTAGCTTAGCCTTGCTCTAGCTCCCAGGAATGACCCCTCAGGTCCTTCTCCAAAACAACACTGGGGGTCTGAGGAGCCAGTGTGAAACCCACTGCCTGAAACTCTCCTCACACCATGGCGTCCTCTCCCTGGGGCATTGCAAGGCGCAAGCCACCTTCTCCTGGGAGCAGATTCCCTGAGGAGAGAAGATAGTGCAATGCTCCAACACATGCCTTCCCTCTCCAGCTCTTCCAGGTACTCCAGATGCAGACTGCTCCCTCCCTGGCACCAAGTTCCTCACACATTCGGGAGCCGAGTTTTTATACCACCCACATCCACCACGAAAGGCCAGCCATGAGGACTTTGGAAAAGCAGCATGTTCCGCTGGAAAGTTTCTTCCCAACCTTAAATCCCCTCTGGAGCAAGGCACACATGCATACACCTTTCACCCTTACATGCAAGGCATGCGTTTTGCTCGGCCCCAGGTGCTGCTGTGGTCAGAAATGTCCAGTTGAGCCTGCCCCAGTCTCAGCATGTGTTGAAAGCTGATCACAGCAGATCCATGTCTTTCTTGCATGTTCTGATCTGGCTTTGGGTCACAGAGATGTACTTGCCCCCTCCCCATATCCCTGGTTTCATGGCTGAGGCGGTGCCATCATCTCTGACCCCAGTTTCATCTGTTACCAACTCATGTCTGCCATTTGTGTAGGCTTTCCTTCTAGTAACTGACTCTGTTGGCTCCAGGGAGCAGCCTGAATAGCAGCAGCCTGGAGCCTCAGGCTCCACCTACACTAAGTCCCCAAGAAGGAGCCCACAGTGCTGTTTCCCACATCTTTCCTTCTGCTATTTTTTTCTGCTTGACATTTTCTCCCTCCTCTTTTTGCCTAACTCACTCATGTTTCAAGACTTAGCTCAGATCCAGTAAATGGATGCCTGGCCATATATGGAAAGATTCATCTCACCTCCCACTCTACATACATTTAAAAAAAAGTTAGATAAAATATAATAAAAGTAAATAATACACAGCCAATCTTAACACATAGAGAGGAAAATCCACAATGCCAGCATGGAAGAGGGACCTGGCATTGGAGCTGTGAATGTAGGCAGATTCGTAACTCACAGGGGTGGGAAAGGTTACGTAAATGAATATGGGCTTTGCTCGCCTGTGTGAACTGAAACCTTGAACAAAGAGAGAAACCTTAAAGAAAAGCCCTATCTGTGAAATAGAGATTTCACCACTAGTCCTCCACCTCCTAGGGCTATACGTTGAAATCAGAACCCTGTGTGAGGTCAGAAGCCTGGGTGAAAACCAAATATACTTACTCACATAATCTTTGTGTAAGACTCCAAGATAAAAAAAAATTAATATATAATAAACAAATAATCTCAAACTAACCCATAGAGATGCTCCCATAAGGCAAAACACAAGTGAGTCCCACAATACACACCCCTGCTGAGAGGACAACCTTGTAAAAAATTATGTACCACACAAGGAAACAACCACAAAGAAGGGTAGTCTGCACATGAAACATATAGAAGGATTCACACTGAACAGCTGGACAACTGGACTATCTGAAGGAGTTTTCAAAGTAAGTATATTTAAAATGCTAAGGGGCATTAGCTCAGTTGGTTAAGCGCCCAACTTCGGCTCAGGTCATGATCTTGCGGTACAGTGAGTTTGAGCCCCACATTGGGCTCTGTGCTGACAGCTCAGAGTCTGGAGCCTGCTTCGGAATCTATGTCTCCCTCTCTCTCTGCCCCTCCCTCGCTCACGCTCTGTCTCTCTCTATTTCTCAAAAAATAAATAAATGTTAAAAAATTTAAAGTGGTAAAAGATAAATGAAGGTAGTATACATAAGACAAGAACAATAGAATATGGAAAATTAATAGGTGGATTTTTAAAAAAGGAATTAAATAGAAATTAACATACTTGTAGACTTTAAAAACCCAATGGATGGATAGTACAATCAGTAGACTAGAACAGAAGAGAATTAGTGTGCTGGAATATAGCTTTGAGGAAATTACCAAAGTGCAGCTCACAGATACACAGAAAAGAAAGATAAAATTAGACCTGTAAGATAGACTGAGAATATCCAGTACATACCTAACACAGAATGTAAATCCTAAGGACAGTGATGGTCACAGAAAAATAGGTACTTTTTTTCTGTGTTTTGAACTTGTGGTAAAAACCTCATAAAATAGAATTTACTCTCTTAGCCATTTTTAAGTGTACAGTTCAGTAGTATTACATATATTCACATTATTGTGAAACTGAACTCCAGAACGTTTTCAGCTTACAAAACTGAAACTCTATGCCCATTAAACAACTCCTCCTTTTCCTTCCCCACCCCCAGCTCCCCACAACTACCATTCTACTTTCTGTTTCTATGAAGTGGACTTCTTCACATACCTCATATAAGAGGAATCGGATAGTATTTTCCTAGTTTTAAAACATATCAGGGGCGCCTGGGTGGCTCAGTCAGTTAAACATCTGACTCTTGATTTTGGCTCAGGTCATGTTGTCGCAGTTAGTGAGATCAAGCCCTGTGTTGGGCTCTGTGCTGGCAGCAGGGAGACTACTTAGGATTCTCTCTTTCCCTCTCTCTCTCTTCCCCTTTCCTACTCATGTTAAGTGTCTCTCTCTCTCTCTCTCTCTCAATATAAATAAACATTTAAAAAAAACATGTCAAATCAGCATTTAGGGTCCTAGAGATAAGATAAATAAAAAGAAATCTATACCCAAGATATTTTGTATCAATATTAAAAACCACAAAAAAAGGAAAGAGAGATTACTCACAAACAGATAACTATTAGCTGACAACTATCAACCTAGCATTCTATACCCAGCCTAATCCATCATTGGGAAATAAAATTAAAATAAAGACATTTTCAGGCAGAAAAAAGACAGACGTAATTTGCCTATTCACTAGCCCCTCCGAAAGAACTACTGAAGGATAAACTAGTGTAAAAAGGAAACTGAAACTAAATGATAAGTGTGAGATGCTGGAAGCAATGCTGAGTAAGCAGTATTAAGCACACTGCCAACACTAAATAAAAATAAATTTCAAATATATATATATACACACACACACACACACACACACAAACATACATATATATGTATACACAAATGTGTGTGCACATACACACGTGCACCAATAGTGGAAAGGTTTTTAAAAGGTAGAAATAAAATACTTGCCAATTCCATGGGATATAGAAAAAAATATTTCATAGTGAGAGGGTCCTATGTGCCTCACAATATTTACAGAGAAAACAGATGTGCTGATTAATTTTAAGCCTTATTAAATATAGTGTGCATGTTTAAAATTGAAGAGTAATCTCTAAAATAACCCAAACAGAATGTACTTCCAATTTAAAAAAGGGAAATAAAGATAACTTTTTTTCAGTTTAATAGAAAGCAGGAAAGAACACATAAAGAAGCCAAGACAGAGCCCAGTAACTGATTGCTACCTAGCATTGGAAATGAATGTCTATATCTGTATGTATTAACATAAGTAAACCACAAAGATATGATATTCAGAGTAAAAGAAATCCTTGCACAGTTTATGTCTAGTGTTAACATACGCACTTCTTATAACACATGAGATCCTATTTGTTGTTCAAGTATATGTGCAAACACAAAATTACGATTATTAATTGCTAACACCATCACCAGGGTAAAAAGAATATAGAATTTAAAAAGCCCACAAAGAAGTTGTCTACCACATTAGTAATCTTTAATTCTGTGTAAATTTTGAAACATCTATGAAAAATGTTGACATTAGTTAAATCTAGGTGGGGAGTATGTGTTTTATGATATTATATTATTCTCATTCATTTCTATAGTTTTGAAGTATTTTTATACTTGCAAAAAGATTTAGCTCAAGATATCTCTCTCCCATGAATCTCTTCCAGGCTCTCTATCTCTGGACCGTATCTGATATGCTCTCCTGTGCTCTTACAGCTACATGTACTTATCCTATCAAAGCACTTGTGATATATGATGGTTTAGGTGGTGCTCTCCAGAAGCAGAGCCTGAGACAGGGACTTGGGTCCATGTGATTGACATAGGGAGAGTTCAGCAGCAAAAACTTGTAAGGGAGAGACTGAAGGAGGGTAAAGAAGGGAAAAGAGCCAAGCACAGATTTGGTCTCAGGGATAGACTAGCCTTGGCCTGATCTTCAGGGATGGGACTCTGAAGCAAAATCACGCCACAGGGTTGTCCCCCCTACTAGGTTAAGATGGTTGCCTTCCATACCTCTGTATTCATTTGGCTGTGGCCTATCATTAGTGGAGGTACATGGCTCCAGGTGTTCAAGTACATGTCTCTCTAGAAGGAAGTCATGGCAACCATGAATCCTAGTAGCCAATACTCATGGCAGGTAGAGCTCAGTGCAATAGACTCTGTATATCATCTGGGTGAGGCACCAAACAGCCTCCATCACACCTATCTCATCCTTGATGCTCATTTTCCTCGTTACCTTTCCCTAAGTCAGGGGTTGGGTCCTACTCAGTATTCTGGCCTCCAAGCTAGCACAGTGCTTGCATGGAGTGGGCTCTCACACACATTTAATGAGCTGAAATGAATCTGGAAAAAAGAAATGATCCAGCAATGCTAAAGGGGGAATATCAATGTCAACAGGAACAAGGCCAAAGGTTCTTCCTCCTGTATTCCCAAGCCCATTGGTGGAGTGCTGACTTGTTTTCTTCCTGATAAAGACACATGGATGCATGCATCTATCCATCAAGCATTTATTCAACACCTGCTATGTGCTAGGCACTGGAGGCTAAAAGCAGTATATACTATGCTTATATCCTCAAGTTACATTACAGTCAAATGAGTTAGGCAATTGACTCCTATCAACTTATATTAACAGAGGATCCAGTTTCTAGGATCTGTGGGAGATATCATTCTGAATAATTAATGCAATCAGCCCATAAGCCCTTACAATTCAGAAAGGGAAACAAGAATGCACATTTAAAAAACTGATATCAGGCAACCTATTATAAGTGCAATAACTTGAGTTCAACTATGTGATATGTGTTCAAAATGATATATCATTCATTCATTCAATTATTCATTCGTTCATTTCTCCTTTGAGCAAATATTTAATAAGGGCCTATCGTGTACTAAACACTGAGAGACATTTGGTGTAGAGTTCTAAGACAACATGTTCACAAATTTACAGATTACAGACTAGAAGGAAAGACAAACATTCTAGAGTTACTCATAAGTAAATATATTATGGCAAGTTGCAATGAGTCTATGAATGAAGAAAACCAAGTACTATGAAGCAAGATAATGGAAGATACCCTCATTTGGTTTCAGGAGTTATGAAAAGCATCCCAGACAAATTGATATTTTTGTTTATTATAAATGAAGAATTAGGACAAATGAGTAGAGTGAGTAGAAGAGTAAATATAGAGGAAAGAATCACAAAGTTTCTGATGTTGGTTGAATTTAGCCCAGGAGCAGAGTGAGCTGGAGAATGGCTGGAGCAAGGGCTTGGGGGCTGGATCATGCATTACTTTGCATCTCATTAAGATATTTGCATTTCATTCCAAATGTAGAGGGAGGCCACCAGAAAGTTTAAGCAGAGGAGAGACATAACCTGATTCATGGTTTTTAAAATTTAGTCTACCAGAGTAGAGAATGGATTGGAGGGAAACAAGGATGGATATGAGATGGAAAGATAAAACAGTTGTTCATCAATGAGATCACAGTGGCTTGAAGTAGGCATGACAGATTCTACACGTTTAGGGTTGGATGGACAAAGCTGGAAGGTAAATCGGATATGAGACGTGAAGGAGAGAGAGACATAAGAATGACTCCAGATTTGGGGCTTAAGCAACTGGGTAAGTGGAAGGACTATCAATTGAGATGCAGAAGAATAGGGACAAGATTAATACTAAGGGAACTCCGGAACACCTCTAGGGGTAGGCAATATCTGGACAAGACATTAAAAAAGATTAATTTGAGAGAAGGGGGTTGTTCTAGGTAGAGAGAATAATGTAAACAAAAGCCTGGGGGATGAAAGAGTATACGGTTTAGAAAATGGCAGTAAAAGACTATGGCACTAGGTATGCAAAGTGACACTCTGTGGGGATGTTGTTATCAGGATACAAGATTGAAAAGTTAAGTAGACATGGAAATCAAAGTCTCTGAAATTAATCTGTATAAAAAGATAATCTTTGGAGGTTTTTAGGCAGTGGAATAACATGTTCAGGCCTGCTTTTTTTAATTTTTTTTTTTATTTTTAGGAAGATCTCCAGAATTTTTGGAGCTCTGTAAGGGGGAAAAAATAGTTGGTGTTGGAGAAAGAGACATTTTGGGAAAATTGAAATATATGCAATCTTTTTTTAGCATCTCTAACAGATCAGTTTAAGAATATGAGCATGCATTATGTATAATTTGGGTTGTTTTTAAAAAGATCATGTTTCATGTTTGTTATATATAGAGCTGCTAAGGCCTGGACAACTCTTGGAATAGATTTTATTTTCCCAATAGGATGGAGGTGGGGGTGTAGTGGCTACCCATTGGTCAATAACGTTGCCTTGTCAAATCTTGTCTTTTCTAACCTAAATTTTCATATCTCTTTTATAAATCAAAAAAGGAAAGCTGCTTTTGTTTTTGTTTTTGGATGATCTGCTCTACTGCCCACTAATGTGATCTTCAGACCAAAAAGCAAAGGAAGGAAAAATGGCTGAGAAATCATGGGACAGCAGATACTATTTGTGGTGTGGGATTATAAAAAAAGATGTAAAAACATTTTTTTCTGTTTTTGCCTTCTTGGTACTTTAAACATTTTTTTAAAAGTCAAAACAGTGTCCTTGACCAGAAGTCAATAAGCTTTTTCTGTGAAGGGCCAGATAATAAATGTTTTAGGCTTTGGGGACTCTATGGTCTCTGTTGTAAGTATTCACCTCTGTCTATAACACAAAAGCAACCACAGATGATACATTAAAAAAATGATCATGCCTGTGTTCCTATAATAAATTTTATTTATAAAAACAAGTGTTGAGCCATATTTGTTGACCTTGCCCAAGACCCCCCCCCAATCCAATAATATCATAGTTTTGGGGTGTGGGGGGACTACTCTTTAAAAGTGTCTATTTCTGCCTTTTATATCCTATGTAGTTTATAGAGTATCACTGTGTCTAATTTGTCACTTACAAAGGTTGCTCAGTTTAATCTACTCACATGCAGTTGAGCCAGTACCCATTAAAAGTGAGTCCTGGAAATCATAGCCCTTTGTTTTAATCAAAGCTATGAAAATTATTCCTAAATTCTAACTTTATTTTTTTGTGTCCCCCACTTTCAATTTGTCTTGTGTTAATATTTTTAAACTTTCTGTTTTATGGCTAATAAAATTTGCTTCTCAAAGAAAATTTTCAAATATCACTCTTCCTGAGAAAGTGGGGAAGAGAAGCAACAGAAAGAAGAAAAGGAAAATGAGACCAAGGATGATGTCCGGAGGATGAAGAGGAGGAAGCATTGCATTTTGTTGTTGTTTTTGCCTCCAACTCATGGGCCAGGCTCTGTGCCAAAATGTTACAAATAGCATTTAATTCCCCCAACAATCCTATAAAGTAGGTTATGATCACCATTTAAATATTGGCAAGAACACTTCTAAAGTTGGGTTTCTCCACAAGGAGACACTGAAAGAAGGTTCCTTTTTCCTAGGAAACAAGGTGAGGGAGTGAGAAAATCAGCCAGGGAAGGAGGAATGCCAAAGGATGTTTTATCAAGGGGGCAACTAACACTCAGTCCCTCTGGGGGACCCTTATAATGACTGCAGAACATGCCTCACAACTCTTCCCCTAAAGTAGCAAGGAGACTGGGGTATTTAATTCCCAAGTCCTATGACTTGTTCATAAGGTTTGCTCTTGGGGATCATTAATTCCTTGGATCTTCCATCTTGTCCCACATGTAGGTTGACACTATTCCTGAAGCCAGAGAAAGCCTTTATGGAGAGATAAACAGGTACTAGAGGCAGGACTTATCTATGTGATCTTCAGATGGCATGGACCAAAGGGATACATATGGGTGGGGCACCAAGAGTATATGCCACAGACACTAAGTCTCTAATGTACCCATGATGCTAATTTTCCCTTACACTCATCAATTATTTATTCCTCTTTTATCTCCACTGGAAACTATTATCAGTCCAAGAGCTAAAGGGAAGGCTGGGTCAATCTCTGGGAAATGTCTTTAAACAATAATGTCTCTGATTTTTCTAAGACCTTTCTTTTCCCAAAGCCCACTCTTCACATAAAGACCCCAGTTTGCATTCACTATGGCATGATACAATTTTAGTGGGAAAGGAATCAAAGCAATGTTGTCACAATCTGCTAAATCATCCCCAACATGTGATTTACCCACATGAAATACAGATGAGGATTAACAAGGTGGCCAACATCTGTAGATAGTAGGGTTCACAGGTCTGATTAGAGCTGGGTTTTTTGGTTAATTTTTAATGTTTTTTTAAATTTATTTCTTAGAGAGAGAGAGCACGTGCAAGCAGGGGGAGGAGCAGAGAGAGAGGGAGACCCAGAATCCGAAGCAGGCTCCAGGGTCCATGCTGTCAGCATGGAGCCCGACATGAGTCTCAAACTCATGAACCATGAGATCATGACCTGAGCTGAAGTCAGATGCTTAACCAACTAAGTCACCCAGGCGTCCCTGATGAGAGCTGTTTTAACAGGAATGGGGGGACTGCCTCTGCTTGGAACCTTAGAGGCATACACCTAGGTATGGAGAAAGACAACTATTTAGAGAAAAGTATTAAGTGCTTTATAAATGTTAGAGAGTATCATTATCATAGATTATTTTTTAAATAACTGACTGGTTTTTAACATACCCTCCTCTTCTCTGCTTTAGATCCATCTTCCTGAGTTGGAGCAAGCAGGAGAGTTTTTCATTACAGCACAAGAGCTAACATATGGGAAAGGCATGAGACCTTGTTTCTGTGTTCCTCCAGAGGGCAGATGCAGAATGGATGGTGGTGGGGGGGGAATGCCAAGAAATAATTGAACTGAATATGAGGAAGAACTTTCTAGCAGTTAGCACATTCCGGGACTAAGACTATTCTGCTTTGTGAAGCAATAAACTCCCCACCACTGGAGATGCTGGCTTCCCATTTGCTGCAGCCAGGATAGCAGGAGTTACGGCATTGGGTACAAACAGGGAAGAGATAACCACTTCAGTTTCCTTGCCTGGGCTCCAACGTGGCTCTGTTACTGTTGCTTACTCTGAGCTGTTGTTCTCTAATCTGTAAAATGGGGATAATCACAGTATATTTTCATAGGTTCTGTAGATTTCCTAAGATTCTATATGTAAAGTGCTTAGTGCAGTGTCTAGTCAGAGTAATCATTACATTTCTATTGTCATTTGTTGTTATTAAGGAGCTCACAACAAAGTAGATAGGTGCATAGAAGTTCTCCCAGCCAACACACACTGAGTGCTCTCTCTCTGTCTTATGCTTGAGACAGATGCTGAGGTACAGAAATGGATACAATGGGTTATTTTCCACAAGGAGTTCCCAGCATACATATGCTTATATACAGGGATCTCCTCAGGATTAATTAGTCCAAGCAGACCTACTGGCCTGGGTCTCGGCAAATGACATGTCGGGCTGAAGTCCAGCAGCTCAGTCTGGGCCAGGCCAGTCTTATGGGTGATGGAAATAGGTGAGCCCCATGGTCCTGTGTCATTTCCGGAAGGGTAACAAGCAGATGAAGAACACTCCACAAGATTATAGGTAATCAAGCAAGCAAGTCACAAGTGTTTATCTAGGACCACTAAAATAAATGCTAACATCAGCCCTATGGAGAGAAAGAAGCCTCAAAAAGCCATGCTGTCAGTATATATGGAGGTTAGCTCTTCCTGGGCCCATGAAAACATTAATTGAGAACAAAAGGAGCTGCAAAGAATGACAACTTGTAGAGCATTTACTAAATATCAGACATTGTCCAAAATATTTCGTATACATTGTTCTGTAGCCTTATGATATAGATACTACTATTATTACATCACCATTTATGTTGAGACTGAGGCATGAAGAAGTTAAACTACCCACCTGGGGTCACAAGGTACACAGATGCGGAGACTTCCAGGCTAACCACTTATCCAGAAGGGAAGGATTGTTGGAGAAACAATGGTTTGCTAGCCATTTTCCTTAAGACAGAATGGTAGTGACTGTGGCTTCCGGGCTTTGTGGAGACAACTGAGCATCCTGAATCTGAGATCGGCTGCTGACTTGTTTTTGCCATTGGTATCCCCTGTAGTAACCTAGAATCACACCTGTTTGCACAACTGCTTTGAGATGAACCATAGGAAATGAGGAACAAGGAATGAGACAGATGTGGCAGTTGCTGTGGGAATGTAGCCGTCTTTGTGGCCCTATTCTGGGTGGTGATATTCATGAGGTTGTATGTAATGGGAATATTCTCCTGTGAAGGTATGTGAAAGTATGATGATCACAGGGAGATGTCTTCTTCCAAACCAGTGGTTGGCTGTGTTGACAGAGGTGGGGGCACAGAAATACTGCAGCATTCATAGATCCAAATTTCATGCGATTTCCTGGCTGTGTGATCTTGGACAAGTCATTTAACCTCTCTTGGTTTCAGCTTCCTTTTAGGTAATAATGTCTACTTTGTAGGAGTGCTGTAAATATTAAATGAGTTAATGATGCAGAGTGTAGGACATTAAGTCAACTACTTCAGACTATTAATAAGATCTGGCTCTCTGTGTGACCTTGGATTTATTCTTCTCCCCGTCTCCATGGAGGCTCATCCGGTGTGAAAAATGGGCCAGAACCCAGCTTCTTTCCTGACTTGGCAGCAGAGTAAAGGTGGGAATAGTTCCCTCTGCCAATCTCAGCTAGGTCTGACCTTGTATAAAATCAAACAAACAGAATATTATTCCAAATCCCCACAGGAAGAAGCATGTGTAGGGGGTAACTCTTGTTCTGCCAAATATTGGCTGGATATTTAAAAATATATATTTTGCTGGTGAAACAAAGCCCACTGATGTCCAACAGAAAAGCAGCAAGCAGAAGGAGGCTTCTCATCTCCTCTCCCTTATTACTAATGCTTATGCAGACCTACTGGTGAGAAAGCAGTATCAGTGTTAGAAGGTTGGCAGCTGCCACTGTAGTGATACCTGGGGCCTTCCAAAATGTTCCAGCCCCAGACTTGTAAGCAGGGACTGCTCCAAAAACAAGTCTGGACACAGGTGGTTATATAGTAGAGTTTCTCTGTGATGCCTAATGGTCCCAAATGCATTGATGGGCATGCAGTACCTGCTGGCATCTTTCACATCTCTATAGAAGTATCTCCCTTTCCCCACCAAAAAAAAAAAAAAAAAAAAAAAGATATTACCAATATAAAGTAAATGATCTGGGGCTCCTGAGCAGCTCAGTCAGTTGAGCATCCAACTCTTGATTTTGGCTCAGGTCTAGATGCCATGTTTTGTGAGATTAAGCCCCATGTCAGTCTCTACACTGGCAGCATGGAGCCTGCTTGGGATTCTCTCTCTTTCCCTCTCTCTCAAAATAAATGAATAAACTTAAAAAAAAGTTAAAAATATAAATAAATGATCTGCCAGTAGATGGATTCTAGAGAAACCATCCTGACCAGGTGGAAGATGACCACTGCCTTCTTTCTTTCATAACTATGAAGTCTTGAAAAAATGACTACGTCCTTGGGGTTTCTGTGCCTTCCACTGTCAGGAGAGGACAATGCTACCAGCCTTGAAAGATCATTGTGAGCATGGAGACTTTCTCCCAGCTTGTCAATCAATGATATATGTGTTAGGCATCCTTCTGAGGGCTGGGGAAGTAGGGACAAACAAGAGAAAATTCAAAATCATTGCCATCAAGCCTGTGTTTTGGAGGGAACTCAGACATAAGCAAATACATAAGCAAACAAGAGTTTCAGCTACTGAGATAAGCTATGAAGATGATAAAAACACTGGAATTGAGGCAAGAATGGTGACAAGGGGCCGGCTCTGCCAATGGCTGTGAGAGGGACATTGATGGGAGAAGGAATACGTGGAAAGGCCAACAGATGGGGACACAATTTAGAACATCTGAGGGTTGTGGCTGGTGGTTAATGAACAAAAGAAATACCTACGGCTATTTAGCTACCTTTTGACTCTCAGCTGACTCTCTCTCAGCTCCAAAGCTGGGGTCCCAGTGGAGAGAATTATTGGATCAGCTGGAGTGAGGTGTGCAGCTCTTAACGTGTTAACCTGGCTGGTTAACCTGGAGGGTCAGGTTTATTTTTAGAACATCGTGGCTCCAATGGGAATCATATGGATGGAGGGAGGGGAAAACGCAGTTCCTGGGAAAAAAGAAAGTGTCATTCCTAAAATGGAAGGAGAGTGGCTGGTGCTCAAAGTGAAACTCATTCATTATACCAGGTTCTGCGGTTTCAAAGAAATTTGACCTTTCTTGATGCTTCTTTTTTTTGTTTTTTAATTTTTTAACGTTTATTTATTTTTGAGAGACAGAGACAGAGCATAAGCGGGGGAGGGGCAGAGAGAGAGGGAGACACAGAATCTGAAGCAGGCTCCAGGCTCTGAGCTGTCAGCACAGAGCCGACATGGGGCTCGAACTCATGGACCACGAGATCATAACCTGAGCCACCAGGCGCCCCTCTTGATGCTTCTTAAGGTAGGTTGGGCAGATCATCCTCTCTCCATCTTAGAAATAGGAAGAGACTGGAGAGACTGGAGTCTCTTGCTACAGAGACTGGAGAGTCACATGCAAGGTTGCATAGATTATAAAAGGCTAAACAAGACAGGTAATCAAGTTTTAGGTTGAAATCCTAGGACACTGTCTTCTACTTTTTGTTCACTTACCCATTTATATTTATTGGATATTTATTATATTGTAATAGCTGTGGTCCTCCAAAAGGATTCTTTGTTCAAAGAACTTTGGAAAAACCAACCTACTATCTTTTGGTGACTCTTAAGTTATATTAGCACGAAGAAACAAAGTCCCTGAAGCACAGACCTTATTAAAATTTATTTGATCACTGAACTTGCTTTCTACTATGTAAAATGCAAATTAAATGATTTTTAGTTATTCCTTCTTCATTTGAAAATTATACATCAAATATCTAGGAAACAAGGAGCTGAAATGAAATGTCTGCTTTAAACCCAACCTCTGCTGGATGATCTTAGGCAAATCACCTATTATCTGTACACTTGGTCCCTATTTTTTTATCTATAAAATGAGGAGAGTCAGACTAAATGAGGCTAAAGTCTCTTCCTGCTCTGATAGTCAGTAATTGTATTTCTATTCCCCAGTGCTGTAAAAGTTACAGATAAGAGCAAATATGGTTCTCGACTTCAAGGAATTTACATTTCATTTGCAAAAGGAGAGTGTACATGTGCACGCACGCACACACACACACACATACACACACAACACACCCACATGAACACACATGATCCAGGATCATAAACATGTGATTATATAGTCCTAATTATATACAACCTTGCTCATCTCAAGGTGACTGGTCGTTCTATGAAGCGTACAGAGATAGCAGAAAGGTTATATGATTTCCCAAGGTCACACTATGTTCAGTTTCAGTTGTTGTTGCCACACGTGTCCACAGTTTGGGATCTCTGCAAGTTAATCCATCCTTAGACTAGAATTTATGCTATTGGGAAAAGTGCAAAACAGACAAAATAAGAACTAATATTTGTATAACCCTTCTTTTAAATGTTTATTTATTTATTTTGAGAGAGACAGAGACAGCGCAAGTGGTCCAGGAGGGACAGAGAGAGAGGCAGACACAGAATCCCAAAAAGGCTCTGCACTGCCAGCACGGAGCCCCACTTGGGCCTTGAACCCACAAAACTGTGAGATCATGATCTGAGCCGATAAGAGTCAGACACTTAGCCAACTGACCCAACCAGACCCCTGGTTAAACTATAATTCTTTATAGTTTAAAAACAGCTTTACTAGGTATACTTCACCCAATATGAAAAGCCTAGTATGTATATTGCTTGTGCCTTTGTACAGATTAGAGAGCTGTAGTGCAGAGCGTGTGAGTAACCTATCCCAGGTGTGCTAAGTGGCAGGGTTGCTTCGTCCAACCCCATGGCTGCCTTTTCCCATAACTCTGCCCTCATTGGCTTACTGAAAAAAAAAAACAAACAAAACATTGCATTTCTAGAACTGGAGGTCAAATAGAGTGATCCCCTGTTTGCACTGAAATCTCAGTGTTTCAAACCTGAATGAGAGAAAAGGCACCATTCCCATTCCCTTTTCCCATCATAATGTGAATATTCTCATTCCCAATTTTGTTTTGGCAGTTGGGATATTGGAAAGGGAATAAAGGATATTAAAGACATAGCTCATCCTTGTAAAAACTCACTCACTTGGCATTTGGTCTTGATGGCAGGGCATAAAACATACAAACAGTTTAGCTACTACCCTTAGTTTCCTGGAAAAATGGTTCTCATAGAGCTATCTGTAAAATAGAATATTTCACAGGAGAGAGAATATTTAGAAGCCAAAGTCCCCAGTTCCTGCACTTAAGGGCTATGGGGTCTTGGTTGATTTACTTGTTTGAACCTCAATTTCCTAATCTATAAAATTGGAGTACTTTTGATAGTTTAATAATCAACTGCTATTATAAAGATCAAACAATAGAACACTTGCATATGCATTTTAATCTTTCATGAGAGATGCACACATGAGGAATTATTGCTTTAAGAATAAATATCATATGGAAAACATTAAGGGAAAGTGTTTGTATAAAAGCTCAAACTTTGTTTTAACTAGATAAGGAACGCATTGCTCCCAGGAATCAAATACCAAAGTATAGGCATAGCTTTGTTCTCTGGAATTCTGATTTGTTATTGTAATTTTTTGGAATGGAATTTGACCCGTATTCAAGACAGAATGTAGCTAGACATTGGAGTCAGGATGTGCATACGACCACAGAGAGTAAAGAAGAGGAATGTAAAGAGGGAAAACAACAAGCAAATCGAGACTGTAGAGATCAGCCTTCAGGTGAATCAAATCCTTTCTGCAGCAGCTTCCATGCCATATCTGGGTAAACACACAACATCAGTTGTCAAGGCCATGTGCCCTCCCTACCTTGTCTAGTGCCTTTCAGTCACAGCTTCTAAGCTCTGACAATGGGGGAGAGTTTAGTGCGGGTGTTAGCTGTGACACCAGAGCATCTGCAAGCAATGCTAGAGCAGCCACAGGCAGGGTTCAGTGAGCACTCCCCAACGGGGATTAGATCCCAAATCCCTGCTATGAAAAGAATGCGGGTATTTTACAACAGTGTTTGAGTTTTACCATCTTTGTTATTTCCAAGGAGAGGACTCCACCGAACTTCGATATTTTATAAGATAACACATATGGACTTTGGGACAGACCTAGATTTGTCTGAATAGTTGGCACATCGCTGCACTCTTCTGAATGTGCTTTCCTTCTTCACAAAAATAACCCATCCCTACTAGTCTCAAAGAGTTGTGAAAAAGTTATAAAGCTTCAGTTGTAAGAGGTTAGTGATTTGTTAAGGTCATCAGTAAGTCAATGGCCAACTCAACATTTGAAATGAGGGATTTGGGCAGTTTAATACTTTTTTCACTCTTTCTTCCAGGGGTCAGTTTGAACCAAACCAGAGTCTCGGAATGAAAAGAACTTGTATTTCTGTCAAGTGGCAGAGTTAGATATATTTTGGAAATCCCTTCTATGCCCACCAAATAACTGGGACTAAAGTGCTCTATGGCAAGTCGACTGCTTAAAGTTGGGGCTCGGATATTCACCCTATAAAAAGAAGTTGAAAACCACAAACTACCCACTGCCACTACAGGATATGATTTCCATTATGCTGCACAATTACAAAGGGAAGAGGACACAGATAGAGCCCAAAGCCTTTCAGTCAAGACATTAACAAAGCCCCTGTTGGTTTAGTTCCTACATCCAAAGAACCTCTACAATGATGCTTCCCAGACTCTCTGTGTTGAAAGAACACAGATTCCTGCCCCCCCCCCATTTCATCACTGAATTGTTTTTAGTTAAATATAATTAAAGAAAATTGAGGAATAAGATAAAAAGTAGATGTACAATATAAGCCCAAGTTTTGTTGTGTCAGATTTGACAGAAATAAAATTGTTTTGTCAAATCGATAGAAAGGCTTCCAAAGCCTCTATCTCAATTTGCATACTTGTCTTGTCGTGGACCAGTTACAAATAGTTTGCAGATCAGCACCTGTCTATGGATGCCACTTTGAATAGTACTGCTTGACAGCACTGCAGAGTGGGGGCCCCTAACATGCTGGACTGGGAGTCCTGGAGGAACAGGTGCGGGTAATTTCAAGATCATTAACATGCTGTATGATTTATACATGTGTTATATTTCTTGTCTGTTTTCTCCCTCTGGAATGTAAGCTCCATGCAGGGAGTGATTTTTGTGTGTTTTGTGCACTAGATATTCCCAGAGCTAGAATAGAGACTAGCGCATAGTACATACTCAAAGAATATTTGCATATAAATGTGTGAATGACACAAGGAAGGGTGAGAAGAGGAATAGGCAGAAAAACAAACATCAAAATAAACAGAACACTTTTTTTTGGCCATAGGAGGAAAGTTATAATAAGAAAATTAGCTAGCAAAACCAATAATCAAACATGAATTCACCATGAATTAAATTAAATCTGCAAAATGTTTGACAAAGATTCATAACAAGAATATGTAAGTTGATCAGAGAGGGAGAAAAACACTTGAATCACATCAGAAATTAGGAAACAAGCAAAAAAATGAAACTGGAGAATTCCTGACATAAAGAACCAATCAGAAATGTTGAAAATGGATACATTTAAACAGAAAACATAAAGAATGGATTAAACCCCCAACAAATACACCAAGTAAAAAATAATGGTTTGGAATGAAATTCTCCAGCAGAGGAGCAACTAGGGAGGAAAGATAAAGAGATATCAGGAATAGCTTGAGAAGCTCCAACGGAGGCCCCAAAGAGTTCCAAAAGATGTAGGAATAAAAAGAGATGAGAAATATTTGAGGAGGTAATTACTGGCCTTTTACAGAACTGAAAATATACAAGCTCATAGATCAAAAGATCCAAAGAGAAGAATAAATTATACCAAATAAACATTGACTAATTGACTGAGACAGTAAAAGAACTAAGACAAAAATAAAATCTTAAAAACTATCAGGGAAAAAAGACAAAATGGCCACTGGGTAATAGAATTCAGACGAAGAGATTTTTTTTTTCCACTTTGGCAATAAAGGTGCCCAAAGATCAAAGAATAATATCTCAATGTATTGAAGGAAAACATGTGTTAACCTCCAATTTTGTTTCTAGCTAAACTTCTGGTCAGGTTGGAAGGCAAGAGAAAGCATTTTTTAGAAGCCACGAATAGGGATGTTAATGCTCTCAAGCTCTTTCTAGAAGAAAAAAAAATGCAGGATGTATTTTATAAGAAAGGAAATGCTAACCCCAAATCAGATGTGGGATATAAAAAACAGTGGTAAAAGTTAAAAAAAGAAAATGATAAAAATCACTTCTCTGGACACAAGAATTGAGAAAATACCAGTATGTTTAACTAACTGAATGCAAAATCATTAATTATGTTTGTTTGAAAAATGTAAAACAAACTCTAAAGAATAATTATCATGATTGGCACTGGAGTTCAGTGGTAAATAATGTGTTCTAAGGTATTTGCTATATTTAGGAAAACATTTAAAATTCTGAATGCTTTTAGCTATGGTTAAAATTTTTAATTATTTACATATGTAAAAAAATATAGTTCTAAAACATTAGAGAGGAATGATAAATATAGTAAATATATCAATCCCAGCAGAATCAAATAAGGAAAAGGTAAAACTAAGTCTAAATGTATCTGTGATCACTACTATTGTAAATGAATGAATCTTGCCATCATAAGATGTACTATCAGAACCGATTTCTAAAAATACAGTAATAATGTTTCCTAAAGGAGAATCATTTAAAACAAAATCACACAAGTTTGAAAAGTGATATATTATGCAAGTACTAACACAATGAAGCATAATGAGGCAATATACCAGCAAAATGAAATCCAAGGCAGAAATATTCCTAGCGATAAAGGCATACATTACTTAATAATAAAATTTTAAAAATTCTAGGAAAATATAATTTAAGGAATATTGATGCACTTTACAACATATCCTCAAAATTTAAAAGCGACATTGATACCACTCTTTGGAAAGCAGGCAAATATCCTATCACCAGAAGGTTTTAAAATATCTTTATCACAAAAGGATACATTAAACAGATAAAAAAAAACAGAATTAACAACTTTGCCATATATGTGTGTTACTTATTAATACACACACACACACTATATACAAAACTTGGTAATGTAATTTTTCTAAAACACCCGAAGTACACGGATATATAACATATCTCTCTATCCATCTATCAAACCTATCTATAGATATACATTTGTGACATATGCAGCAAATATTTCAAAGAATTGATATTGAATACACCACATTTTCTTCCTGCAATACAAATAATTTAGAAAATGACAATAAAACAGAAGTGGACTGTTACTTTATATTTGGTAACTAACATAAGCTAAGAGAAACATAAATTTTGAGCAGTGTTTCTTTTATTGATTTGAACATTGGATTAATCTAGGGGAGCTATAATAAATACTAAAGCCTGGATCCCACCTCCAGTGATTCTGATGAAATTGGTCTCCAGGGTGTGTAACCTGGGATTCTAAGGTATAGTCAAAGCTGAGCACCACTGATATAGGATCTGGTACCTCTTCTACCCCTATGCATTAAAGCCTTTAAATATGGTATCACAAAGACAACATGCTTTTGAGCCTTTTCAAGACTTATTAAGATGTAATCTTCATTGAAAGCCAAGCGGCTGGTGATGTAATCACCACAGCAGCTGTCAAAGTGCCTTCAGTCACAATGACCAAATTCCTCTGTCTGTCCTTTATTTCCTTCATTTACTATTGAGCACATGTCTTAATTGACCCTTACACAGAAGACATCTGATGGGCTGCTGTGGTGTCCATGTGTGAAGAGGTCTGAGTCAATCATTTTGCCCATTTTCTCATGGGAAAGAGAGTAGCAAACACACTAAAGCATCTTCCCTTGGTCTAATCAAAAGGCCAGGCGTGAAGGGTATCAAATTCTCCTTGTAGGGGAGTGAGTTGAGTGAAACCCAAATGTCCTAATGTTGGCGAAAAGCAAAGATGGATGACTAAGATTTTCAGTAATAGAATTCTATATGGCTTGATAAATTGCAAGTAATAACATATAATGCACGGATATGTGGGCTCTGAAATTAGACGTAGCTGAGAGTCCCAGCTCAGTTAATTATGAGCTATTTGACCTTGGGCCCATTACTTATTAGTAAAATCTCATTTAAATGAGATGATGTAGATAAAGTGCTCAGCTCAGTGCCTGATACATAGTGTGAAGTACGTGGCATCCATTTTACTGTTATTGTTGTCATTATTCAGTAATTTTCCAAAGGTAGATAACAAAAGGGTCATGTTAGCTACGAGTTTATTATTTTAATGTTTATTTATTTATTTATTTTGAGAGACAGAGTGAGAGATGCGTGAGTGGGGCAGGAGCAGAGAGAGGGAGAAAGAGAGAATCCCAAGCAGGATCCGTGCTGTCACACATAGCCTGATGAGGGGCTTGAACCCACGAACCATGAGTTGGAACCATGACCTGAGCCAAAATCAAGAGTCAGGCACTTAACTGAATGAGCGACTCTGGTACTCCATGGCTGTGAATTTTTTAAAGTTGATGCATATTCCTTCCATTATAGAGAGGTGATAGGATGGGCCAGAAACTATGATGTAGGGATTAGAAAGTGAGAAATATAAAAATAGAAGCCCAGAGAGGGAGAGAGATTCTCAGCATTGAAAGGCCTAAGTAAGACCATTTCCAGGTTTCTATGGACAGTGATCTCCCTTAAGAAAGGGTCACTCCAGTGGGGTAAGGTCCTCTAAAGCTTCAGTGTGGTGAATGGTAGACAATACTTTATTCATTACATTACCCCAACCAAGGGAACAAAAAAGCATTTACACTTAAAGTGGCCCAGGGCATTAAAAGCTATACCCCTTATCATCTACTCCCTGCAATTACATCTCCTTTTCCCAAGGACATGTGGACAGACACCTGTACATTCTGTCAGTTCCTCCTCTAATATTACAACCTAGATACTAGAAATCCATAACTTACATGTTTTAGTGTGCCCCTAACATGTTACTCTCTTTCTGATCACCCACTCCTAAGACTCTATCCTAAGTCTTCCTTCCTACTTGTGGTGTTCAAAGTTTCCTCTTTCCCCATTCAAAAGATACACAGGACGTATTGTTTTCCTCTGCTCTGCATAAAGACTCTTATCCCGTGTGATGATACTTCTTCATTATGCAACAATGATTTGTTGAGCAGCTACTATGCACACTGTGCTATATGTTAGGGGTGTGAGAAGCAAGAGGGAGTCCCTGACCTCAAGAAGCACCAAGTCTGGTGGAAGAAGGATAAAAACAGGCTATGATGTGAATGAAGAGAACAGGAACCCAACCCAGACTGGAGACAAGGAATGCTTCGTGTGAGTAGGTAAGATTGGCTTTGACCTGAAGGATAGGTAAGACTCAGCCAGGTGAATAGGAGGTGAAAGAATGTCCCAAGCAGAAGGGATAGGTCTTCAAAAGTCCAGAGAGTAGGTAAGGAAGTAGAGTTCCCAGCAGAAGGCCTTCTATGAAGGCCATCTGACATTTGGGCTTCCAGAGCTGTGCTGTCCAGTTTAGTAGCCTTTAGACTCATGTGACTCCTGAGCATTTGAAACACAGTCAGTTGTGACTGAGATGTGCTGAAACTGTGAAATATGTATCAAATTTCAAAGACATCATACTAGAAAAGTTTATAAAATATCTCATTAATAATTATTATACTGAGGGGCACCTGACTGGTTTAGTGAGAAGAGCATGTGACTCTTGACCTTGGGGTTTTGAGTTTGAGCCCCATGTTGGGTGCAGAAATTACATAAAAATAAAATATTTATTTTTTATTTTTTATTTATTTTTTAATTTTAGAGAGAGGGAGAGCACAAGCCAGGAAGGGGGGAGCACAAGAGGGAGAGAGAGAATCCTAATTAAACAGGCTTTATGCTCAGAACAGAGCCCAATGTGGGGCTCAATCCCATGACCCTGGGATCATGACCTGAATTGAAGTCAAGAGTTTGGAGGCTCAACTGGCCACTCAGGTGCCCCAAAAATAAAATCTTTAAAAAATAATTATATTGGATACATGTTAAAATGATAATATTTTGATATGTTAAGTTAAATAAAACTGTTATATAAACTAATTTTACTCATTTATTTTTTACTATTTAAAATTTTAATATATTTTTTTATATTTATTTACTTTTGAGAGAGAGACAGGGAGAGTGAGCAGAGGGAGGGACAGAGAGAGAGAGACACACACAGAATCAGAAGCAGGCTACAGGCTCTGAGCTGTCAGCACAGGCACCGACTGAGCTGCCCAGGCACCCCACTACATTTTAAAGTCGGTTAAGCATCTGACTTTGGCTCAGGTCATGATCTCATGGTTGGTGGGTTCGAGACCTGCATCAGGCTCTATGCTGACAGCTCAGAGCCTGGAGCCTGCCTCAGATTCTGTGTCTCCCTCTCTCGCAGCCCCTCCCTTTCTTTCTCTCTCTCCCTCTCTCTGTCTCTCTCTCTCAAATAAATAAACATTAAAAATTTATTTAAATAAAAAATAAAGTGTGGCTACTAGAAAAATTAAAATTATATATGTGTCTTGCATTCATGACTTGTATTATATTTCTATGGAACAAAGCTTCATTAGAGGCTTTTAAAAGACAGAAGGTGTTATCATTTTAATAATTTTGAGAGACAGATATTTTAATAAGATAAATATTCTGCTTAATGGAGAGAAACACTAAACACTAAAAGCACTGTCATTAACATTAGAAACAAAGAACTCACTGTCAACAAAAACAGCAATAGAACCTGCAACTATTAATATATATTTTTGCAGAAAGTGCCAGTCAGGGCCATGGGACAAGAGAAGGAATCACAGACATAAATACTGGGAATGAATATGTAATATTATCACTATTTCAGATAATATGATTATGTCCTTGGAAAGCCTAGGAGAGTAAAATGAAAATTACGACAAATAATCAGAGAATTCAATAAAGTGGATGGGAAAAATGTTCATATACTGAAATCAATAACTTTCATAATACAAATAACACACAGTTAAAACAGAACATAGAATGGAAGAAGATTCCATTTGAAATAGCAACAAATGAGAAATGCCCACGGTCTCCATGAAGGAAAATGTAAATGTAAAATGTTTCCAGAGACTTGAACAAGTGGAAGAACAGCTGTGAATCTGTGGAAAGGCTAATTAAAACTATCAAGACAGTAGTTTTCACTTTTCAGATTATCCACGATCCAAAAGTCTGCCTATATATACTATATATATGTACATACACTATATGTACTCAGCATGTGAGGAAATAGGGCAATCTTACATATTGCTGGTAGGATTCTCATTTGGCATGAACTCTGTGAAAGACAATTTGAAAGTATACATTTAAATAATAAATGCACTAATTCATTAACAAGATACATAAATGCATGCAAAATAATGAATAAAAAATAACTGATGTAGGGGGTGCCTGGGTGGCTGCATCGGTTAAGTGTCCAACTTCAGCTTGGGTTATGATTTCATGGTTTGTGATTTTGAACCCTACAACAGGCTGTCTGCTGACAGCATGGAGTCTGCTTGGGATTCTCTCTCTCTCTCTCTCTCTCTCTCTCTCTCTCTCTCTCTCTCTGCCCCTACCCTATTTGTGTGTGTGCGCTCTCTCTCTCAAAATAAATAAATATTAAAGGAATTGCTGTGTTGTTTACTAAAGCAAAGCAGTGCAAACAACCTCTATGTCCATCAACAAGAAACTTGCTTGCATAGATGACCTGCCTATAATAGAATGATACCACGAAGTCAAAA
This sequence comes from Cryptoprocta ferox, assembly GCA_028646485.1. Classification (NCBI taxonomy): domain Eukaryota; kingdom Metazoa; phylum Chordata; class Mammalia; order Carnivora; family Eupleridae; genus Cryptoprocta; species Cryptoprocta ferox. Next base: position 16,271,596 of record CM053568.1, on the reverse strand, counting down.
AAAGAATGAGGAATCTTTTCACATACAGGTATGAATTATTTTTAAGTCATATTGATATACCTAGAGGGAGAAATGTTGTGAATCATGTGGCATTGTTTCTGCAAAAGGATAGACAGGAATACTGTATCTGTATGTATTTGCCTCTACATGAATAAAATTCTGCTGGAGGGCAGACACAGGAAACAGAGAACAGCATGACAGTATGCTGACAGCATGGAGCCTGCTTGGGATTCTCTCTCTCTCTCTCTCTCTCTCTCTCTCTCTTTCTCTGCCCTTTCCCTTCTTGCTCTCTCTCTCTTTCAAAATAAATAAATACACATTTAAAACACTGAAAAAGAAACACCTTTAAGAAATCTCAGCTAAAAGTCACCATATTTTAGAATGCCCCGGTAAAAAACTTTTCATACAAAATACCCAGAAGGAGGTCTGCCAAGAATATTAGAGGAAGACAGTGGGATATGGGCAAAGACAGGAAGTATGGTGATCTTGGAAGTGAGAGAAACGTGAGAAGTTCGATAATGTTGGAATTGGTTAAGTATACAGGGACTTGAAGAAAACAAGCCAAGAGGCATATACAGATTTGGTTACTTCCTGGCTAGACAACCATGGACGAGTGCCTTAACTTTTCTGAGCTTAATTTTCCACATGTGCAAAGTGATGACAATACGGCCAACCCCATGTTGTGAGGAATGATGAGGTAATTCAGTATATGCACACTACATGCACAGTATGTGACACATAGGAGGCATTCAATAAAGGAAAGCTAGCATTCTTTTTTCTTTCGTGTATGTATAGCAAAATATACACTCATCTAAAATTTTTATAAAATAGGATTATACTATAAAACTGTAAACATCTTTCTGCAAATTTTGGCCTTAATTTAAATAGTATGAGCACTTTTCCATGTCAGGACATATGACATTACCTCAGTTTTTAAAGTGGCCAGGTACTTATCCCTTGTGTGCAAATACTATGGTTTATGTCCTTATTCCTTCAGACAGAGACTATTATTAGGCTGTTTCTAATACTCTATTCTTACAAATAAGCCTGAATGAACACATCCTTATTTTTCCCACTTATTCTGTATGATATTTTCCTATATTAGATTATTATTATTTCTATTTAAGTAGTCAGGGAGTTTGGCTGACAAATAGATTTCTTCTTATAAGTCAGCAAAGCTTCTCCCAAACTCTACCTTTCATTTCAAAATGGGTCTACTGGAAGGTTCTCATCTGTAGCACTAGAGGATGGAAATCACCAGTGTGACCCTGGTGGAGTGTCCTGGTCCCTGCAATTTCACTAATCACTCTCTTCAACTTGATGGATGCTGAAGGAGATAGATGCCTGTTGGCTGGGTAATTTCTATAGAGCCGGAATGGTAGATCATTTTTAAGTGAGCAAGACTCAAGCAGCACATTCTGGTAATGAGGTGGGGAGCAGAGTAATGAACAGAGTTCAGGGTATGAAAACATCACAATAAAGGGAACTGCTTTTGAGCAGAATGACTAGGCGAGTGATTAAGGAGCGATGTTGGGAATGAAATGATCCGGACACCACAGAAAGCACATGGAACAACAGAGCTCAGAGGGGCTTTCAGAAGTCATCTGGTCCTTTCCCTCTTTCTCTGTAGAATTATGGATTGTCAGAGTAAGCGGAGACTAAGACCTGTGGATTTGTGCCAATCAAGAAGGGCTGCATGACCCACAGATGCAGCCTTATGAGTTTAAGAAGCTGATGAGCCTTTTATCTGGAAGAGATTTAAACATGCAGAACAAATCAAACAAGTAAAACACAGCAGAATAACAGAACAAACAACCATCTAGTTGGCTGTTCAGAATTAACAAATATTTAGATTTCCTTATTTTGCCTTACACTTAAGAAATAAAACATCTGACACATAAAATTAAAGCTCTACCTCACACAGCTCCCTCCCCTTCGGCCCACCAGAATGTTACATATGTGACCATGTGTGTGTGCATGTGTGTGTGTGTGTATTCAGCAAAAAAGGCTGTCACACATGCCTCCCTTTCTTGTATGCTCATGGCACCATTCTTACCAAGAGGTGAAGTCTATTTCCCTTCCCCTTGAAACTGGGCGTGTGACTTGTATTAATCAACAGAAGGCAGAAGAGGTGACATCTTGGGGTTTCTGACCCTAGGCCTTAAGAAGTCTGAAGGCTTCTGAGTCTTCCTTCTGCAAAGCTAGCTGCCATGTTAAATGGTCAACTTCCCTAAGATCACTCTTTAGAGAGGAAACCCAAGCTGGTCACATGAAAGGCCTAGTGGAATAACATCCAGGTTCCAGATATGTGAATGAACTTTTGGAACTTCTAGCCCATCTGCAGCTGAATTCAGGTAGGTGAGAGACCCCATTCAATGGCACACAGAGCAGAAGATCCACCCAGCTGGGCTAGTTCATCAATAGAATTGTGAAGAAAAAAAATGTTATAATTTCAGATCACTAAGTTTGTTATGTCATAATAAGTAAATGACATATGCTTATGGTTGTATACCAATAAAATATTAATAGTGTGAACCACAACAGCCACTTCCACTATTGGCCAAAAAATCCTCTATCAGCCTGGCCTTCTTATGGATGACAATATACAATGGACAAAGTATAAAAGAAAAAACAACTACTTCGAGGCAATGGAGAATGACCAAAAGCAGGTATGTCCTGGATGGGGGTTAACACTTGAAAGAAAAATGGCACCTCCTTTTCATTGCTTATATATTAGCATGAGGACAGTCTCTAGTCTGCATCATGTGGGGTAGTTAAAACTCTGAGAGAATGCTCACAGTCTTGCTGGCTTCAAATGCAGAGGTTAGGTGCAGTTTGGAGCAATCTTATTTGCTAGAAAGTGAGGGGTAGATTTCAGAAAGGACAGAGCTAGAGACGGAAAGCCCAAATTCTGTACATATACTTTCCCCAAATCTCTTATGCATGAGTGATTCCCCAAATCACTCATGCATGAAACAGAGCTTAAATAAGCTGCCTGTGGCTGAAAGAACTGAACTTTGAGCTGCTATACAAGAGACAGACTTTGCATTTGGCCCAACCACGTCATCTGCTAAAGCAAACCAAACAAAATGCCTCACTCTTGGAAAGAATACAGCAGAATCTACTGTCTCCATAACATAACATTTTTAATGTCCAGGAGATAACCATAGAAGATTCTATATAGGAAGGAACAGGAGCATGGGACACATCCTCAAGGGCAGAATAACTGTTTCAATGGCAGAAACTGACACTGAATGGAAGTTTTCTATGTACCAGAGCATACTCTACATACTCTTATGCTTATGGTGTGAAACCTCATGGCAACTTTATTATGTTGATACGCTTACTTTATCAATTAATATGGAGTCAAGAAAGTAGAAACCAGTTTAGGTATTTTAGGCAAAGAGAGATTAAATATACAAATATATATATATATATATATATATATATATATATACATATATATATATATACATATATAATTGAGTTACTCAATAGTTAGAAGGACTTTCTGACAAAGGGCAGTGTTATCCTGATATAAAGAACTGTGAGAAGCCACTGATGTCCTAACTCACTTCACTAGGTCATTTGCTGCTGCTATTGTAAGAGTTGGCTATTGTGTAGCTACTGCAAGAGGCTGCTACTGCTGCCGCTTCCACTGGATGAAAATGTCCTCCCTGCTGCTACCAGCAACATGGCCACTGCAGGAGTCTACCATGAGCTGCTGCCACCACTGAGGCTGGTATCAAAAGAAGAATGGCTCTTCTTTCTTTTTCCCTATAATCTTGCAGAAGTGCTTTTCTTTGGTGGAACCTAGATTGGAACATGACCGATAAGGGATATAAGAAATATAGTTTCTAATCCTGCAGGTCTTTAAGAAAAGGGAGAAATTAGAAAGGCAGGAATAATGTAAATATAAACAGACACTATTCAGCACAACTGCCATCATTATGTTACATTTGAGGAAACAGAAACACAAATTCTAAGGTGTTGTCTAAGATCACACATCTAGGAAGTGGTGGTTAGCATCTGAACTCAGGAAGATGAACTCCAGAGGTCGTGTTTTAATCTAATGGACATTTACCTTGTTTTTAATCATTTACAATTATAAGCAAAGTCACAGAAAATACATTTGTCTTTGGGTCCACATGCTAATTATCATTTTGATGATAGTCTGGAAGTAATTAATGTTGGCATTCCTTAGATTTTCTAAATTGCAATATTATAGCCAAGACTACCATTTAATTTCAAAGCTCATATTTGTATTTGTTTTTCATAATTATGTCAATGCCAAGTTATGATGCCAAGTGACAGCATTTAACTTTTAATGTGTTGGTAAGCAAGTATGACAGCATGTAGTTTGCACATCCTGATGTCAAAATGACAATATTTGTTCTGCATCTGCAATTGTAGTCATTAATACTTTAACATTTGTAATGACAAAATTACTCTTTCTCAGCAATGGGTTGTAATCAAAAGATATTTTCATGGACTAAGAAATTAATTTATTGACTCAGTTCATAAATTAAGAATTTAATTTGACATCATGAAAATGATTCAGTGAAGGGGAGTGTCACACTATCTTAAATGTTGCAGGCTAATGAGAAAACTGTACTGTCAGACACTTCATAATAAATGATACATTTGCGAGCCAAGTAACCTCATGATAAGCCATAGGGACAAACAGTCCTTGGCAGTTTGAACAAAGAAAAGTAGTGGGAGAATTGAATCATAAGAAGGTATACAATGGTATTCCTAAAACAAAACAGAATAGAACAAAATGCATGCCTTTGTACTTACTTCCATGTTTAAGTTTTGGGCAAAACTGCAACATAGACCTCTTCTTTGTACACATATGAATTTAGCAATAAATTTGTGAGTAAAAACCTTATGAAGAATTTATATACATAAATGTGTATAAATAGACATATACACATTTAGTTACCCATTGTATTTTTACTGAGGTTGGTTCTGCATAGGAATTGGTAGATTCCAAAATTTTAGTTTGTAATCCAATAAATATTTATTTCTCACTAACATAAGCATCTATGGTGACTGTTCTGTTTGATATGTGGCTCATGTGCCTATGGTAATGCAGTCTTCTTATACCTTAAAACTCTACTATTCCTTGGGCCTCCTCAACCTCATCACCTTACTTCCAGCAAAAGAAGGAGAGAACTTGGAAGCTTACATGAGTGAGCACAGAAGTGAAACAGGCTGTTTTCGTTCATATGCTTTGGAGATCAAACCAAATGTGCAGTCTGATTTGCCTAAAAAAAATCAAATGACAGAATTTGGGGATACCAGAGCAACTGGAAATTAAAGGGGAGGAATTCTGGAAAAAGGGGAGCTACAGAAGAAGGAATTCTAAAATCTGAATATAAGCTTCCCTTGAATCCTTGAATGACTCCTAAGCTGTGCATTGCAAACATTAATAAAAGGAAACCTCACTAAAATGTAGTCAGGGCCAGCAGAGGGAAGTCTCATGCCCTACCACTCCTTGTCAATTGCAGACCCAATAGGAAGATACAACCCAACAGTTGCTCCAGTTCCAGTTCCAGTTCCAGTGAATTAGAAGACACAGTTGTTCCAGTTCCAGTTGCTCTACATTAGCTATTACTTTACTATCCCAGAAGGAAGAAGAAAGATTTCCTCTCTATCCTGGCAACAGCCCAGCCAATGAGAGATTGTCACAACTCAGCCAATAAAAAGCCACCATCCTTCAAATTCCCAGTTTACTGCAATGAAATTTTAGTGTATAACAGCCCTTCCCAATGCACCCCTTTCCTCTGTAAAAGATCATATCTTCTATTTTGTTCTCTGGACTTGTCTATGGTTTTGCTGTAGCCTGCTTGTCCTATATTGCAATTCTCTGCTACTCCCTGAATAAAATCATATTTGCTGAGAAAGAGTAGCTTTGTCATTACAAATGTTAATTAATATAATGACAGATGCAAATAACTGGTCGTTTTAATTTTAAGGTTAACAGCATCAGTGGTACCTGAATCCAAGTGGTATTTAGGTAAAATAGCAACTGAAAACCCTAAATTTCCACAGAACTTTAGCAGCAGCTAAAATTTCAGAAGCTCCCTATCTCATGGGAGGCAGATTTTTAGATTCAGTCAAGTTATATGAGAGGGAATTGGTAAAAACCTTGGGCTTTCATTGAAATTATGTCACTGAACAAAATAACAAGTCTCAGGGTTAGGAGATTTGTTAAAGAACTCAGGAAGCAAACAAACCTATAATTGATCATTTTTCTAAGCCCAAATTTAAGCCTTAAAAAGCCAGTAGATCTCTAATAATTTAACTGCTAGAACAAAACTCAATACTCTATAGAGGAAAACAACAGAATCCAGAATCTTCACAAGTTATTATCTACAATATCTTGTTTGAAATTAAATAATTAATAGCAGAGACATCCAAAATGGTGGAGAAGTAAGGAGCTCTGTAATCTTCACCCGCCAGCATCTATTGAACTGAGAAGGACTAAAGAGACAATTCTATGATCTGCAAGAGTGGGAGGAGAACACACAGACTCCAGAAAGAAGACAACCTCAAAGATGCCTGAGTGAGTGATTGCGAACTGGGGAAATTAAAACCTGGGCCAGGCCCTGGAGGTGCGGAGGGGTGGGAACCTCAGCCCAACACAGGGAGAGCACGTGGTGCCCTGAAGAGACAAGGGGAAGAGAAAGAGAGACTGAAAACACTCATAGAACTGTCTCTAAAAAAGAGATAAAAAAACTTGCCCCAGGACGGAGAGAGATATTGTCACCCCATATATAACCGCTGGGTGCAGGGAGAGAACTCCGTCCCATCTAGCTGGCGAATTCTTCCTTGGGCTCAGTGGCAATGGCGCCCATTCCAGGTGGCACAAGGAAAAACAGCCCCCTCCCCCTACGTGATCCCGGCTAGGAAGCCTCCAGCGTGAGTACATCTCACCTCCGGCAACAGAGGCACCAGGAGAAACAGCCCCCGCCCCCTGCACGATCCTGGCTGGGAGGCCGGTTGCCAGCAGGAGTGCATCTGATCTCCGGTGATAGCATTAAAGTGCATGGACTGGGATTTGGAAGTGAGGCGGAGCTTGAAAAATACAACTTGGCTTGCCCCTGGCACAGGGAGATCGGGCTCAAAAGAGCAGCTTGCAGCGCTTGATTCCAGCAGAGCTTGGGGCGCTGCCATTCTTCTCCCTGAAACCACCAAGGCGGGGCCTCAGAGAGCAACCCCTGAGACCTACCTACACCAAACCATGTCCATCCGAGAGGGAGAGCTTCCCCCCCTTTTTTTCTTTTGCTTTTCTTCTCCTTTTTTTCTCTCTTATCTCTCCCATCAGCTGGTTATATGCTTTTAGACTGTCCATAGTCTTTTGCTGTCACTCTCCCCCCTTTTTTTCTTTTTTCTTTTCTTCTTTTCTTTCCTTTCCTTTACTTCCTTTCCCCTTTTGGTTTGCTTGTTTGTTTCATTTGTCTGTGCATTGGCATGCTTTTGTTCCCTGTGTGTTTGTCTGTTTTCCTTTTCAGGGCTACCTCAAGAAACAAGCCAAAGTACACATGGTGGAGAGTCCCAAATATCACTGAGTAAGGAAATAAAATAATCAAAGGCACAACAAAAGAAACCGAGAGACACCATTAAAAGAAAACTTCCTGAAATGACAGGCACTGGACAGTCAATGAACCCCCTTTAATAGAGCAATACTAACAGGTGCACAGTGCATAATGAGCTTTTAAAACTGACAAGAGACAGAAAGCTAGCCAAAATGACAAAACAAAAGAACTCTCCTCTAAAGAAATTCCAGGAGGAAGTCACAGCCACAGAACTGCTCAAAACAGATATAAGTAACATAACTGAACAAGAATTTAGAACAATTGTCATAAAATTAATCGCTTGACTTCAAAAAAGCATCAGAGAAGCTACTGATACAAAGACTAGGGACCTTCAAAATAGCTGCGAAGAGCTAAAAAAGGCTATAAATGAGGTGCATAATAAAATGGAGGTGGCCACTGCACGGATTAAAGAGGCAGACAGGAGAGTAGGTGAATTAGAAGACACAGTTATAGCAAAAGAGAAAGCCAAGAAAAAGAGAGAGAAATTGATACAGGAGCATGAAAGGAGAATTCGAGACCTGAGTGATAGAATCAAATGGAACAATATCCGTATCATAGGAATTCCTGAAGAAGAAGAAAGAGAAAAAGGTCCTGAAGGAGTGCTTGATCAAATTATAGCTGAGAACTTCCCCAATCGGGCTGGGGAAGGAAATAGACATTGAAATCCAAGAAGCACAAAGAATCCCCTTAAGACGTAACTTGAATCGACTTTCAGCACCACATATCATAGTGAAACTGGCAAAATATAAAGATAAAGAGAGAATTCTGAAAGCAGCTAGG
>CM053568.1:16093260-16262712 GCA_028646485.1 Cryptoprocta ferox | reverse complement strand
ATCACTCATCATCAGGGAAATACAAATCAAAACCACACTGAGATACCACCTCACACCAGTCAGAGTGGCTAAAATGAACAAATCAAGAGACTATAGATGCTGGCGAGGATGTGGAGAAACGGGCACCCTGCTACACTGTTGGTGGGAAGGTAAACTGGTACAGCCGCTCTGGAAAACAGTGTGGAGGTTCCTCAAAAAACTATCAGTAGAACTCCCCCATGACCCACCAATGGCACTGCTGGGGATTTACCCAAGGGATACAGAAGTGCTGATGCATAGGGGCACATGTACCCCAATGTTCGTAGTGGCACTTTCAACGATAGCCAAATCATGGAAAGAGCCTAAATGTCCATCAACTGACGGATGGATCAAGAAGATGTGGTTTATCTATACAATGGAATACTACATGGCCATGAGAAAGAATGAAATCTGGCCATTAGTAGCAAAATGGATGGACCTCGAGGGTGTCATGCTAAGCGAAATAAGTCAGGTGAAGAAGGACAGATGCCATATGTTTTCACTCATAGGTCTAACAGGAGAAACCTAACAGAGGACCATGGGGAGGGGAAGGAGGAAAAAGAGTTAGGGAGAGGGAGGGAGACAAATCATGAGAGACTCTTGAATACTGAAAACAAACTGAGAGCTGAAGGGGGAGGGGGAAAGGGGAAGGGGGGTGATGATCATGGTGGAGGGCACTTGTGGGGAAGAGCACTGGGTGTTATATGGAAACCAACTTGACAATAAACTATAAAAAAATAAAACAAAAAAATTAAAAAAATTAATTAATAGACATGCACTAAAATAATAATGTGATTTGTGGTCAAGAGAAAGATCATTTAATGGCAAGAGACCCACTGACAATCAAAATGTTGGAATTAGCAGACAAGGTATTCTTTCTAAAGATAAATATGTTAAACTTCCAAAAATTGGTAAAAAGTTGTGGAATTCAGGAAAAATATTAAAACTGTAACAATAAACCAAATAAACAAATAAATATTTGTTAATAAATATAAATAAATACAACAAATATATAAATACAATATAAATATAATATATATTAATAAATATAACATAAATATAATAAATATAAAGAAATGTAAATAAAAATTTGTTACCTGAAATTAAAGAAAAATCATTGGAAGGGATTTGCAGTAGATTGAACAAGAAATAACCGAGCCTCAATGACCTGTGAAACAATGCAAGTGAGTAGCATGTTAACTGGAACCTCAGATGGAGAAGGAGAGAAAGAATAAAGCAGAAAGATAGGTGAAGGTAGACTAGTAAAAATCCTTCCACATTTAATCAGAAATGGAATCACCCTAGTTCAGGAAGTTCGGAAAACTTTAAGCAGGAAAAAACATGAGGAAAACCATATGGAAGCACATCATAGTCAAACTACTGATAACCAGAGATAAAGAGATTAAGAAAAAAATCTTATAGCAGGCCGAGGAAGAAAATACCAATCACAACAAGGAATGTTGGTTGAGTTCTGGCCAGAAACATGAGAAGATAGAAATTAATGTAATGACACTTTTAGTGTTCAGAGAAAAACAATAAGCAAAATAACTATTAACTAGATTATTTATCCAATGAAAATGTATTTTTAAACTGAAGATGAAAAAATTACATTTGCAAAGAAAAGTTGAGCACATTTTTTTCTGCTCCAAAACATACTTAAGGAAATTATTTAGGCAAAACAAAAATCTAACAGACGATAATTTATATATAAATTTATAATTTATATATACAAAGACTAATGAAGAGCATAGCAAATGGCCAATATGTGGGTAAATATATATATAAATTATAAGTTTATTTAGAAGTCAATTGACTACAGCCAAAACTGTAATAATATATATTTGGGGTTTATATCATATGAAGAAGTAAAATATGGGATATAGAAGAAGGATGGAGGGCATATACATGGAATTATATACTAGTGAAGATTTTACAATATACATGATGTGATATAATATGTTGTGAGAAGTTAAGGGTACATATTTTAATCCCTGGAGTAAATAGTAAAGCATAAATAAATAAAAGAAGGAAACGTAGATTTAAAAAAAAAGGAAAGATATAATGGGATACTAATAGTACTTGATTAATCCCAAAGAATAACGGAAATAAATGACACAGAAACAAAGAACAGGAGGTATTAACAGGAAACAAATAGCAAGATAGTTGGCTTAAACCCAATCATATTACTAGTTATACTATATGTAAATGGAGTAAACACGGATTAAAACGGGGAGATTTTTAAGACTTGATTTAAATAATGTCCCGAGCATATGCTATTCATAAGAGTCACACTTTATTAAGATACAGAGAAGTTCAAAGGAAGAGACCTATTACACAAACCAAAGGCAAGGAAAATTGAGTTGCTATATTGATATCAAACAAAGTAGATTTCAACACAAGAAGTATTGCCAGAGATGAAGAGGGACATTTTAAATAATAAAAAAAGTCAATTTCTCAGGAAGACAAGATGACCTAAATGAGCACTTTTTAAATAAAAGCCTTTAAAATACATTGATAAATCTTTAGGGAGAAATAGAACAAAGGTTATATATTTCTACCAAGGGAGAAATAGCACTGAAGTTACCTCAGCTAAGGTGTTGAAACTATATCCTTTTTACCAAAGGGCAAACATTTAGGTCCAATATTACTAAAGTTATCTTTGGTATTCCCTAGAGTACTTATCACTGTTTTCTTTTTATTTCTGGAACTTAAGAATGTCCTTTTATTTTAGCTTTTTTTTCCTGTTTTGAGCTTAGTTTTATCTTTATTTGTTGCTAAAAATTAATGTCCACTTCTTGGCATTAGAGGCAAAAGGGGACTGGTGTATATTGGTTCAGACTGCTTATATACCAGCACGAAAAATCATAAACCAGCATAGACCTTATATGGTGCATTGTGGCAGGTATATATGGATGGATCTGTGGTGCAGGGAAAAGCTAGAGTCTGCAAGCAGGTGAAAGTAGGTGAGAAAAATGAGTCTCACATAGTCATCATCACCTAGGCTTATGCTAACTACCGAGCTACATCACATACCTCATTCTTGCCATATCCTATAGGGTAAGTATCATTATGTTAGTTTCAGGTTTGAGGAAACTTCCCAAGATCACATAGTTTGTAGGCAGTAGAAATGAGCTACAAACTCCATTTTCCATGAACTCTAAAGCTTATATTTCTTTTTTTTAAATGTTTATTTTTGAGAGAAAGAAAGCGTGTGCACACACACACAAGCAGGGATGGGCAGAGAGAGAGGGGGGACACAGAATCTGAAGCAGGCTCCAGGCTCTGAGCTGCCAGCACAGAGCCTGACATGGGGCTTGAACCCAGGAGCCGCAAAATCATGACCTAAGCCCAAGTCGGATGCTCAACCAACTGAGCCACTCTGGCACTCCTATAGTCAGTATATCTATGTCACCAAACCAACTTCTACCAGTGATGAGTACATAAGACCTATACCAAGGAAGATGGAAGGGAAAAAAAATCATCTGTGACATACTTTCGAGCACAAGAGATTGGTGAGATAAAGGCAGATCTGATAAATAAAATGACTGAGGAAGGCAAGGAGAAAAGTCTAGAAAAGACAAAGGAAGGAACAAAAGAGGTTAAATATCTTTTCAGAATAAAACGCTGCACCACCTACTCTCTCCCTTCCTGAGACTCAATTTTCCCACCCATTCAATGAGGGAAGTGGAGAGACAGATCTTAAGGATGGAGTCCAGGTCAAAATTGCCATCCTTCTTCAGGCCAGGCTGCCAGTTTCCCCATGCCAAGCACAGTGGCCAAAAATGCACTGCAGGACCTCGGTGAATCTGTATCAGCAGAAGCAAGGTGGAGAAAACCACCTCGGGCCAAACTCGTTAACAGTTGTTTCATTAATCACAGTTTGTGTTTCAAATCCAAAGACAATCTGTCCAATTAACATTAAAGCCCTGGCAGCCATGGGGAGACCTTTAGGAAAAGGCAATTTGACACAATTGCTAATAATGCTCACATTTAGGAAAGTGGCTCCCAAACATAACATTCTCCTGGTGACAGCTTGAGTCCTGTCCAAAGCAGAAGCACGGGCTTCAGCCACCTCTACAACCTGACCCCTTCTCTCTACCGGCCTCATTGGCCTGGAGGCCCGTCACATGGCCGCTGTCTCAGAAGGGCCAGTCTTCTAGAACACACCACTGTCATTCACACCTCGGTACCCCTCCATTTGAACCCACAGCCCACGTACTTTCTCAATATTTTTGTGGTCTTGTCTACAGCTCATATTACATTTCTAGTAGCACTTATTTCAACAAAAAACTCTCAACAGATGTTGAGACTTGAGTTTGAGTCACTTGAATTTTTTTGTTTTTATTTTATTTTATTTATTTATTTTTATTTTAAAGACAGAGAGAGAGCATGAGTGGGGGAGGGGGCAGGAGAGAGAGAGAGAGAGAGAGAGAGAGAGAGAGAGAGAGAGAGAGACTCAGCATGGAGCTCGATGCAGGATCCTGGGATCATGGCCCAAGCAGAACAAAGAGTCAGATGCTCCACTGACTGAGCCACCCAGGTGCCCCAAAGTTTTTAAAGAATTTTTAAGTTTATTTATATTTGAGAGACAGAGAGAGATAGAGCATGAGTGGGGGCGGTGCAGAGAGAAAGGGAGACACAGAATCTGAAGCAGGCTCCAGGCTCCTAGCTGTCAGCACAGAGACCAACGTGGGGCTCAAACCCATGAACTGAGAGATCATGACCTGAGCCAAATTCAGATGCTTAACCGAGGCGCCCCTAATTTTTAACATAGGCATGCTTTAGTTTTTGTTGTTGTTTTGTTTTTCAATTTTCATATACACATATACATACACATAGACAAAAACATTCACATAGTATAAAGGGTTACAGTGTGAAACTCAAATCTTCCTTTCTCTCTAATTTCTAGGATCCTCTCTGGATGCAATCTCAGCTACCAGTATCTCGTATTTTCTTCAGAGATGTTAATACCAGAGTATAAATAAATAAGCTTTTCCCGATACACAAATAGTAATATATTAGTCATACTATTTTACACCTGGCTGAACAATGTATCTTGGAGTCTGTTCCATATCAGTACACACGGAGCTTACCACTGTCTTTATAACCTTGGGCACATAAATGACTTCTCTGAGCATCAGTGCCCTTATAGGTGAAAGTGTGTAATAAAATGATTCAAGACTAACTCGTGGGTGTCTACTCTGGGTGTATGCCTACTCCCTGGGTACATAGCACTTAGGGTACATTATTGCTATCGTCTGTTAGTACTTTGTGCAATGATGCCAACCAATTATTTATATTTATGGACTGAATGACAGTGAATCTAAGGAACTCTCTGGGTATGTGATGGTTACTTTTATGTGTCAATTTGACCTAGCTAGAGGAGGCTGAGAAATAGCTGGTAAAACATTATTTCTGGGTTTGTCTGTGAGGGTGTTCTGGAAGAGATTAGCATTTTAATTGATAGACTGAGTAGAAGCAAAGGTCACCCTCAGCAACGTGGGCAGCGTCATCCAATCTACCGAGGTCCTAAGCAGAACAGAAAGAAGGGCGAACTTGCTTTCTTTGCTTGAGCATCCATCTTCTCCTGCCCTCAGACATCTGTGCTTTTGGTTCTCAGGCTTTCAGATTTGGACTAGGGCCTACACCATGGGCTCCCCTAGTTCTCAGGCCTTTGGACTAGACATGAATTTCACTGCCAGCTTTCCTAGTTCTCCAGCATGTAGATGGCAGGTCCTGGGACAACTCTCTTCCATAATGACATGAGCCAATGCAGGTGATAATGTCCTCAAAAATATCTATATGCCTGTATCTCTATCATCTATCTATCTATCATCTATCAACTACTACTGATTGTGTTTCCCTAGAGAAGTCTGTCTACTATAGGAAATTGCACAAGATCAATGCACAGGCATCAAGAACAAGACCTAACAAATGGAAGGTATGTTACTTGATAGTCTGCTTCCTTTTCTCTGAAATTCCATAGTAGGCATAGGCTAAACTGCACAATGGAGTACCACACTCTATTCTGCCTTATTAATCAGTCAGGTGCATGTGGTACATGCATGTGTGCATGCATGTGTGTGTGTGTGTGTGTGTGTACATGCACGTGTGTTTGTCCTATCCCTGCTGTGATCTGGTGACACACTGGAGGCACCAAGACTGGTTGTGGCTCTAGTCATGGTAATTATATCCAGCAATTGTAGGACTTCTTTTAGGATGTGTCACTCATCTGCATAATGGGAGCAATGGTTCTTTCCTGGGTTGGATTACTGTGAAGCCTAAATCAGATAATACATGTGAAATCATGTTAGAGGGGAAACAGCTTTAATGGTGACAACATTATTGAGGGGATCTTGCATTTGACCTTGATACAGTCAATTTTTCCTTGGACACTCTTGCCTGGCTGTGTTCCCTACGTCTAGCATATCCCCAAATAGAGACCAGGTAGCAGAAGATTCCAGGCAGACAGTAAAAATAGAGATTCAGGCAGAGTTGCAAGGTGGTTTTTGTGAATATCCCATTCATAACAATAGCAATCCCTCTTTTAGGGATATGGTGAATAGGAGGCCACTGTGCCAGGAATATGTACTCTTTTTACAGATGATCTCTTAGATCCTGGCATAGTTTTTGGCACTGATGTAGAGACAGCCTATTTCACAGGTGCTGGTTTATATCAGTGAGAAGTAGGGTGACAGGGAAGGGAAGAAACTTTGCAACTTTGAAACTGCCCAGTATATATCCAGCTTGCCCAAGACATCCTGTATGTGGAGTCTGAAGCTAATGGTATATTTCCTGTCCTGAACAGAAACAGCGCAGGTACTGTTGAGGGGCAGTGTCCTTTGGGAGAAACACACATGGAGAAGGAAGGAGGGATCCACCATGAAGCCTCAAGTGTGGCTGTAAACTTTCCCAGAGCCTGGCCTTTTTGGAGGGTCGGGCATCCCACTTCTTACTGGTAATTACCAGATGCACTCAGCTGCTCTGCAGGCTGAGATGTCAGGTGGTGGTGCCTCCCTCGCCCCTCCCCTATCTTCCTACTGGCTGGCTCTCCTTGGGTGCCCTTGCCATCTCAGTCTGCAGGCTTTCTCTGGCCCTGGTAGGGCAGCAGACAACACAGGGGTATCTTGTTGATTATTTTCTCTTTTCCCCATGGAATAATTGAAATACAACTAGGGAAGGGGAGTAAAAGGAAATGAAGGGGTCATTAGATACTTGGAGAGGAGGAAACAGCCTTTGAAACAATCTTTTCTGGGTGACACCTGAGCAATCCAAGCCTGCATTTTCCGCCATGAATGTTCAGCCTCTTCACAAGAGTCCCCTAATGACAGTGTGGGCGATGGATGGAGACAGGGCAGTTGAAGCTTAAAATATATGCCAAGGAGATATTAAAAGCCATGTAACCTCCTAGGAGCGGGGAGAACAGGCAGGAGAGCAGCAGAGATGGAATAGAAGTTCTGCCACTTGCCTGTTAAGATGCCCGGATCACCTTTTGTTCATTCTTCTATTGTTCTGCACACGGTCACACTGATTCTTCATAATGCCTTCAGTATCTCTCCACTTGTCTTCACTCCCAAAGTCATCATGCTAGCCTAGACCTTAATTACTTTTCTCCTTGACAATTACAGTAATAGACTCCCTGCCCCCAGGCTCTGCCAATTCCAGTCTACCCTGTAGATGTCACCAGATTGAACTTCCTAAAATATCTCTTTGCACATGTCAGTTTTCTGCTTAAAAACTTCAACAGCTCCCCACTGTCTGCAAAGTAAAGGCTAAATTCTTAGTCCGGAAATCAATGCTGCCAAAACCTTAGACATTCCGTGTCCATCGTGAAGGCTGTGACCAGATTGTATTCATATTTCTGCCCCCCATTTCTGAGATGTAAGATCTACAAGGGAAAATAAGATTTATTCTTCACTGCAGACCTATAATAAGCATTCAGATGATAGTTGTTGAATGAATACATTAATTAACTCATTGATAGTGTATGGCATATGGTAGATGCCTATAAGTCTTTGTTGAAGAAATGGATGAAGGGAGACAGGCAGAGAAGAAGGGTGATGCTGTATTAAAATGGGCGCAGGTTGCAGATGGGCGGTAGCTGTGATTTGGGGCCTCCAGAACCAGGACTGGCCAGGGGAAACTTGACAGAAGGCATTAGAGGTATGGATGAAATAGGGGATTATGACAACCTGAGGTTCAGATGACAACCTGAGGTTCAGACCAGGTATTGGCCAAGGGGAGACTAGTTATGCTGAGAGAGACCATGAGAGGGGACTGTATGGGAAGACTGGCAGCTATAGAAGCAAGTCCCAAGTGGGGGGCTTGGGAGCCCAGGTAAGGGGACCAGAAGTGATGAGCCGATTGGGTGAGGAGCCAGGGACTCAGAGTTTGCACATCAACCAGGATGTGCTGAGTAAGTTGTAATAGCCATCATGAGTAACTTTATATGGGGAATGCTTCCATTGTGGATATCATGAATGTTTGAGATTTGCATCAGCTGAGGACCCATTTGTCAGAAAAATTAATAAACCCATATGATTTTGCATACAATTGAGTTGATAAATTCCCCGGAAGTCAATCCCCAGGTTAAGAAAACCTGTGTTTATGTAATCTGGAAACCTCACATTTGCATTTTATCACCTATTAACTTGAAGGTATTTATCATCCGGTAATACATTGAATCCTTGCAAGTCTCTGAAATTGGTAATAAATTATTCCTATTTGGAGAACTATACCTTGCCCAAGTAAGAAATAAGTGGTAACATATTTAGAGTAAAAGTCAGGCATTTTGGTTTCAAGTTGAGTG
Organism: Cryptoprocta ferox; assembly: GCA_028646485.1. Classification (NCBI taxonomy): domain Eukaryota; kingdom Metazoa; phylum Chordata; class Mammalia; order Carnivora; family Eupleridae; genus Cryptoprocta; species Cryptoprocta ferox. Next base: position 16,253,885 of record CM053568.1, on the reverse strand, counting down.
TTTTTTTTTCCTATCAACTATCCACCAATACAAACTGTGCCAATATTTCTGTGTGAATCAGAAACCACTTACAAATACCAGTTGAGTACCTGCTATGTCTCTGGCACTGTGCTAGGCACTTGGGATACACCAGGGAACAAAAATAGACCAACGTTACTCCCTCTGTGGAGTTCCAGACCCCAAATGAGGTCAGTGCCTTCCCAGCCTGAAAGCCTGGATCAAAGCATGTTCTGGTCATGAAGTGTTGATTTTAGTGTTTGATGCTTGAAAAACTGTTACCCAGTAGGTATCATCGTAGGTACAGTTCTTGTCAAAGGTAAGTTTTGTGCCCCCCGACACTGCACATCCCGCATCTTTCATCACTGACTAATCATGAGCTCCATGAATTTTCATTTATTTTCTTTCACTGTCCTTCCATTTAAAAATTTTAAACCTGAAAATCTCTCTGTTTCCCATCTCACTGAAAGAAATGGAGCCCAAATACAATGTGGAACTCATGGTTGTTCAGAAGAAGAAGGAAAACCAGACTGAGTGCTGAGGGATGCAGCTCCCTAGCACTGTACTGGCTCCTTCGTTTGTGGTGTTCCTGTCTCTTCCTCGGGCCTCAGTTTCCTCACCTGTAAAGCAAGTCTGTGTGATTCCATGTTCTTTCTCTGTCCTAACAGGCTAAGAGGCTACAGATGCCTGAAAGCATTGAGCCTGAGAGAAAACATCTATAATTGCAAAGTGGTAAAACAGAGATGATAAGAGAAATATCGTGCCCACAATTAGTAGCTGCCTCCCTGGCTCTAGGAACCAAACAGCTTCTGGCTGAGTGGGATGGAGGAGGCAGAAAAGGTGAGAGGAGAAGCAGGGTGCAAGATTTTTGTTTTGTTTTGTTTTGTTTCCGGCCGAAAAGGAGCAGGACAGATCAGTGGGCTGATTGTGAATGTAGGATGTCAGGGTGTATTTCTTCCTGAAAAGGTCAGTACCCTGCCAAGCTGGGGCTGCCACATGGTGGCCTTTTAAAAAGCAGACAGCCAGAGAGGCTGCCACCGAGCTCGAAAATGTGGGGCAAACTGAGATTCCTGGTGGATTTGAGCAGAAAGCGGTCTGACTGCGTTGGTGCAATCCCTGTCTTTTACTTTGCAGGGAGGAATACTGAGGTCCAGAGGGTGGGGTGGGTGGGGGGAAGTGACATGTCCATGGTCACAGGTCTTGCAGTCAGCAGACGTGTGTCTAGAGCCCAAGAACTTCCTGTGCTTGTCTAAATCAAAACAAACTTTTTCTTTGTTCTGCTAATTGCCGCCCTTAATAAAACCATTATTTTTCTTCCATCTGCTACTGGCTTAGTGTCTCGGAATAAATAAAATGCGGTAATAACAGTTATCCCTTCTTGATAGCATGGAAACTGACACTTAAAAAATGAAGGTGTGACTCATCAGACCTCTAGGTATGTTTTTAAGAGTTGTTTTGTAAATGATTAAGTGTTTATAATGAGAGTTGACAAAATTTTATCTTTGGATTGAAATTTCAGTTTAAATATACTCTCCTGCATTCAATTTCTTTCTCACTCTCCACCTGGTCCAAATTATCTCTCCAATGAAAACATTAAGCTTTTCTCCCTGTGTGTACCTAAAACATCACATTGGATTCTCACAAACCCCCACCCCATTCATGCTTGACCCTCCTTAATCAATTTATATTCCATGCCCCTCCTCTCTTGCCAACCCTCCCTGATCTACTGAAACATGGTTATTGGGTAAAGCAATCCAGGGGCACCAAAACAAAAACCAACAGTTGGTTAAGTGTTGGACTCTTGGTTTTGGCACAGGTCATGAGGTTAAGGTTCATGGGTTCGAGCCCCACATTGGACTCTGTGCTGTCAGTGCAGAGCCTGCTTGGGATTCTCTCTCTGTCTCTCTCTCTCCTCTCTCTGTCTCTACCCCTTCCCCACTCTTAAAATATATTAATAGACTTAAACAAAAGCAAAGCAATCCAGACAGGCCAACTTGCCTTTGTGCCTTGGGAGCAAAGTAACCCTGGACAAATTATTCAATCTCTCTGTGCCCAGTATGATCTTCTGGAAGATGAAGATAGGGATAATTCTTAACTGTCAGGTTATTGCAGGTCTAAATAAAAACTAATACCTAATGTTTCCCCAACACCTGTTCTGTGCCACAGCAAGCATTTTACGCATCTGAATTAACTCACTTATCCCAATTGTTCTTGCCACTATCTCCATTTGATAGCTGAGGAAAAAGGGTCAGAGAAACCTCAGGACTGGCAGGTGGCACAGCATTTGAATAACCAAGTCTGTCTAACCTGAAGAACCATGCCCCTTTCTAGCATACCGCATGAATTACTATAAAGTATTGGTTCTCAACCTGGCCAATCTTGCCCCCCAGAGGACATTTGGCATGTCTGGAGACAATGTGGGTTGTCACAAATGGGGAGAGGCTCTACTGGCATCTAGTGGGTAGAGACCAGGGATGCTGCTAAGCATTCTAAAATGCACAGGACAGTGCCCCACAATAAGGCATTTTCTGGCCCAAAACAACAATAGTGCCAAGATCGAGAAACCCTGCTGTGTTGTATTTCATTGTACGAGTTTACCATTATTCATTCTGCTAAGTGGACATAATATGGTGCATGCAAAGGGTCAGGTGCATGGTAAACATTCAATAAATAATAGCTATCATTATTATTATTGCTATTTCTAGACCTCCTTCATCTTTTACCTCTCTTCTTTTCAGGTTATACCTGATACCTTCTAGACAGAAGTAACATTTCCCTCATCTCTTTCAATTACCCTTTACTTTCTTTGGTATTTGATAGTCATTATTTATTATAGCTGTTTATACATATTCTTTATTCTCTTTGACAGGTTGCGAGTTTCCCAAGGGAAGAAGTTGTGTCTCTTTTATATCTCCCACATGTACTTAGTACAGTGCCAACCCATCCTCACTGGTTTCGAGAAACTGAGCAATTTTCTAAACAAAAGGTAGCCAGGAACTATTTTATAGCAGAGGAAACAGGCTCAGAATGCCCAAGTTATTCAAGGCTGCTGACTTACAGGTGATGAAGCTTCTAATGGATCCCACCTCAGCGTCCAGCATTACCTTGTTTAGCTGCTGTTTATATAATCAACTAGAACCACCAAGATTGTGGTTCATTCTTTTAGAGAGAAGCGTCTAAGAGAACCTTAGGAATCAACCAGCAATATTGATAAAGAAATCAGTTCAAATGTGCAACTGATCGGGAGACATCTATTGTGGGGTTCACAAAATATAGCTGGGGAGAGAGATCACCACAAAGGCCAAACTATTGCAGAAAACTCATTGCAAGGGGGTCCAGGCATCTGGATATGAGCCCATATGTGACTTAACTAGTTGTGCAGCACTGAAAAAGCTATGGTACCTCTTTGCCCCACACTTTCCTCATCTGTCAAATAGGGGCATAATGCCCATTTTAGCTAGCCTACAGGTGGATCTGGGGAAATGTATGTCAGGTACAGTCAATCTACATTATTTACTATAGTCATGTTCTATGAAATTGTTGCAAACACTGAATTGGTGAATACTGAACCATTGCTCCTAAGGGAAATACAGGTTTGCATTGCTGTGAGCCTCTGATCACATTTTCATCACCCAATCAATATATAAACTTGGTTTTTGTGTGTTTATTTTAAAGACACCTTATTTACTATATATTGTTGATTCATTAACATTGAACTCACAGCTAACAGCACTATAACTCACGCCTGAATGAAGCTTATCTAACATACTTATTTTCTCAGTAAGACAGACCTTATAAAAGCTTCCTGAGCTTAGGAACACTTGGACAGCATTTCAGCACTATGCTTGGGTGCCATTTCAAACAGCAAAATCACCAACAAAAAGCACAAAAATGTGACAAACATGGCACCAAATGTATCACAAAAAGGACACTTGTTTATGGTATGGGAGCTGAAATAAAAAAAAGGCAGAGCATCAGCTTGGCGACCTCAGCTGGGAACATGTATGTCAGAGTAAAAGTTTCATCACTCTGCACATGTCTGTGAATGACCATGAAAACATGTGAGTAATGGTTTGGGGTCACATAAATTTTAGCACATAGGAGAATTTGAAAGTACAAAATTCACGAATAGTGAGAATCAACTGTAGGTAAGTTTTAAGAACTTGGGTGTAAGAAAATGATGACAAGTAATTCACAAGGGAAGATAACAAAAAGGCCCCAGTGAACAACATATGGGAAAATGTTCAACATCACTACACATTGAGGAAATGAGTATTAAGACCAAAATGCAACACTGCTACACATCTACCAAAATGTCCAAAATGAGAAAGACTGATGATATTAAAAGTCAAAGATGCGGAACAATGAGCACTACCATTTTTTACTAGTTCACTGTCATTGGTTAAAAACCAATGGGCAGGGTCTTCATACCTTAAAGAAAAGAAGCAGGCACTGACATACATTTTTTCACCTCATGTACTTATGTGTCATCTATTTCTACTAGCCTGTGCTCATCTATTTGAAAGGACCATGACTTTCTCCTTGAGTGGGAGGCCAAGAAATGTCTACACTGTTCTTGGTGGTATGTTTCAGAGGTCTAGACACATGCTGCACAGTTTAGGCTATATTAACACTAGAGACCACAGGAAAATGTATTCTCTCTCATCTATCTTGCTTTTTTTTTTTTTCCTGTGACACTGGTGGATGTGATTTTAACTTAATTTTTATGACATCGCAAGAGCAAGATCTTGACCTTGAATAAAGCATCAGTGGGAAGGAGATAGACACTCCCATGTAAAACTACTGGTTAAGCTAAAGGCTGTAGTCCAGTTTTCACTAAGATAGTCGTAGATGGTTTTTAGCTTGCTTAGTGCTCATGTGCATATAATCCCCCAGCCAGATGACCCTCTGTCATATGCCCATATTCTACCATCATCATGGTCATCTCATTTTCACTGTAATTATCTTTATTCTCAACATGGGAAAGCCTTGACCACTACTGACTAAACACCTTGATCACCACTGACTGATACCTTACCATGGTGGCAGCATTCTGCTTTGTACATTGAGTGATTCCCAGAGGCACAGAGATGATTGACATATTCCAGTGTCCACCCTGCCCTCCTCCTGGGGGATCTTTTGCAATGCACACCTGACCATGTTTATTACAGTTCTGGATGAAATAGGAGATGGCAAAGAGCTCTCAGGGCTTATTCAACCCTTCCTTCCCTGGGAGGTCCTAAACAGAGAGAGGTGCTGAGCATTCAGCTAGGGAAGTGGAAAACCAACCAGACTTGGTGTTGGAAAAACCAACTGCAGACATTTTTCTAACATTCTGGCTTTGATCAAATATTGCAATTTTGCTCCAAGCAATTTTGCTCCTGATCATTTAACTCACATGTGGTGGCGAAAGGTACATTAATCGATCATGTTTTAAATTCATTGACATTCAGCCCAAACATTCTGGCCTTGTAAGAACAGTCCAATTTCCCAATGCCTGCAGGCGGTTGCTAAGCTGTTGCCCTGTGCATTAGAGAGAGGAAAAATCTCCCTTCGTGGAAAAGACAGAAATTCCTAAATCAAGAGGATGGGAAGAAGGAGGAAGAGAAGGAGGAGGAGGGGAAGGAGGAAGGGGAGGTAGAAAGAGTTGAAAACCCTTCTGTGCCCTTGCTCAGCTTTTCCACTCCAAAATTAGGGAGGAAGTCACCTGGCTGAGGGGTGAGGAGATAAATGGAACCAGGACAAGCTTATAATTAAGGGCAAGGTGGCACAAAGAATAGAACATTGGCTTTGGAACCAGGCAGACTGAAACTGTCACTAATCTGTGTGTCACTTTAAAATATTTCCTCACTTCTCAGTTTTCTTGGCTATAAAATGGGAATAAAAGCTTGACCTTGCAAAGGTTACTTTATGGATTATAGAAACTATCCCTGTATAGATGCTACCACATTGCTTTACTTTCAGCAAAAGACAACTACTAGTAGTCTTTAATTCTAGATATCGAATAGATTCAAAGATGAAAAGATAAAGAGGACACGCACCTAGGTGCCTAGATGCTCACTCTGTAGTCAATGAGATGTGATGTCACCTGGTTACTCTACTCAAGCAAGATGATTAGAAATCCATATTTGATTACAGCATCATAATTATTTCTGTTCTCTAAGTAGAAAGCCTGAGGTCATCTCAACTCTTTTCCATCTCTCTATCCCAGATCTGATAGTCGCTGAGTCCTACCACTTTTGTCAGTAAAATATTTCTCAAATCAAACCTCTTATTTCTCTCTGTTCTTCCTGCCCTTGCCATAGTTCTGGACATAATTCTCTGTACCCAGGGCTACAGTTCTTCCCGATTAATCTCCTCCAATCTTTCTCTAATTTGTTTTCTAAATAAGTTATCTTTTTGACACAGTTCAAATGCTAATGGACATTTAATTGTCCTCTATCATCTACTAAACAGAGTGTTATTGTTTGTCTTAGTAATCAGGATTGTCAACATTTTGGTTCCAGCCTCCCTTTTACTGGTGGTTTTCAAGCAGGGGTGATTTTGCTCCCAGGGGACAGTTGTCACAAATTGGAAGGGGGTATGCTACTGGTATTCAGTGAGTAGAAGTCAAGAATGCTTTTGAAATCCTTCAATGCACAGGACAACAACCCGCAACACAGAGTCATCTGGCCCCAGGAGTCAATAATGTCAAGATAAAGAAAATTTGCTGGATGGTTGAGGTGATCAGCGCCAGTCTGGAAACAGAGAAACTAAGTGCTGAGTTGCTATTACTAGTCAACAGATAGGATGCTGGGAGGAAGCAGGGTGGATTATGGGCTAAGTGTATGGGTTCAAGAATGAGTATGGCCCTCTATGACGTGCCTTGCTCCACAGCAGGAAATGGGCATGAATGACAAAGGAATTGGGCTGCCCTGGACCGCAGGGTTTGGAATGACCTTCCAAGGAACACTGGGGCAGTCTGCATGTGAGGTTGTTGGATTTGGGAGTGAAGAGGAATGTGGTGTTTTCTCTGGGGCACCTCCACTTTCATTTTCTTTAAGAAAGTACATGTGGTAAACAGGTTAATTGTCTCTCCCAGAAGTTGGGACAGAGATTTGTGATAAGCAGATGCAAAAATACATAAGATCATTCCTGGGACTGCAAATTTATAACATCAAAATATAAGATCAAATTAACTCCAGTAACATAAATTCAACAATAACAATGATGACAATACTAACAATTATGATAGTGGTTTAGATTAATATATTGCTCTTAACCTGAAGAGTTTGAGGAAATAAAGGAATCTGAATTAAGTTTCTATAGTGACATAAGAAATTGTGTGATAAAACCTTTAGTGATGCTATTTTCAGATAAAATATAAATTTCTAAAGTTCCAGATGCAAGGCAGGAGAAATTTTTTTTTCCTCCAATAAGCCACCGAATGTGAGTTAATTTGAAAGGAAAATTTAATGATAAGATTTATGCAGCTAAGATACTGAGAGGGTCACAGACACATACCTTCTCAGTATGTGAATAAGCAGAGGTGAATTTCTTAGGGTGCTGTGGCTGACTTGTGCTTCCATTAGGACCTCTGTGAGGTGACATGCATAATTAATCACTAATATTATTATTAATATCTCTTAATATGGAAGATGTATCATTGTGAATCTAAATTGCACCCTGCCTCAGATGTTACCTAATTAAAAAACTGAGACCAACAGTTAGAGAGAAATATTAATGGCATGCAATTTAGTTTAAATCTCAGTTCACAAAGAGATCTCAAAAATAATTGTATGTTTTCCATGAGGAATACCTGTTATGCAAAAACCATTTCAGGACCAACTCCCTTGCTCTTCAGATCAAATAAATGTCTGTTCTATATTACCATGCTTATTTGATCTCAGGTTGTCAATAAGACCATTAGAGAACATTCAGCTTTGGAGATTGGAGGGAACAGTAAAAATACCAGTGTAAATTACAGGGTGAAACAAGGAATTTATTTTTAACCTCATGGAGGATTGGACTTTAATGAGACACTACTTTAGGTCTGAAATGAAAGGTTTGCAGCAAGAAAAAAAGGAAAGTTGAATGTGATTACTAACCCAATCTTGTTTTTACAAGATGTTTTTTAAATGACAATATAGCTTACATTTGGGTAATACGGAGCACTTTATATGAGCAGCACCTATACATGGCTTATTTCATTTGACATTTATAGCAACCTAGCCATCAGGCAGGGCAGAAGTGACCATTCCCACTTTACAGATTCAGAAACAAATCATTCAGAAAAGATAAGTGACTTCGTTAAAGGAAATACCCCAGTCTTTCTCAGCCTTATCTAAAGTAGGATTTTTTTTTTTGTAATATAAGACTATTAGACTCTAAACTTGGTATTTTAAAATAAAATAGTATGTGTAAAAGGCACTGTACATTAGGAAAATACTATATAGTATATACATTGTTTCTGAATCTAGGACAATCTCAGAACAATCCTCCAAGCTAAGTTTTTATTATTTCTAATTTAAAGATGAAGACACTGGGGCTCAAAAAGTTTAAGGGATTTGCCCAAGGTCACCTTTTTTTTTGGGGGGAGGCAGGGCTGAAACTCAAGCCCATGTGTTCTGAACCCAAATTCAATGTAATGTTCAATTATTCTGAAATGCAGCTAAAATGTCAGTGAACGGTATTCCTAGGACTATTTGATTTTCTGTAAGACACTTGGGACTCCAATGTCTTTAAAGAACAAGCTGGATGAATCTGTTATCTAGAAATTTCAGGTTCTGCCAGGGATAGAGAAGGACTTCATTTCTGTCTAGGATGCCTTTCCAAGTGTCCTAAACCCCAGTCTGTAGACTTAGGACATCTTCATGGAAAAATTGACAAATATGATTAAAAATGGAAAGAAATAATTTTAAAAAAGTAAACATGCAAAACAAATATCCAGTAAACCATTTTTTTTTTCTGGGAGACTGGGGCAGGGAGAGGCTATAAAGAAGTCATATATCATTTTAAAGGTGCCTGTGTCGCTTTAAATGCAATCTGTAATGACTTATGACTCCAGCCACCCTTCTTGATTACTGCCTGTTGCCATTCATTATCACCATGGAAACAGCACTGTTGCCAGCTGTGTGCTTGGTGGTGGGGTGGAGGCGGTGCTGTTGACTAGGGACAAGAGGCTAGTACATGTGAGACTGTGGATTTATGGAAGTTTTTTCTTTTTTCTTGCAAGAGCAGAGAAATTGTGGGGACCTGGCTCCCTCCCTCCAACAACCCTCCTCCTAGGTGGGGTGTAATCCAGAGGGGAACACCAGAACAGATGGTCTCAGTGCCCTCTTCTCTCTTTGGGAAGAAAATTAGATGAGATCAGAAACACTCCAGTTTGGATGATAATCCACCAGGCAGCAGAAGGCATGAGGAAGGGGCAAACTGTGTGCAAATTTCGTTAACAAAATTTCTCATGTTGATTCTTCAAGCCTGTGAGCCAATCTTCTCAGCTGCTTCATTCCTAAGCCCCTAGTGTATCACATCTCTAAGAGTGACTGCAAAATCCATACAGCTTCCGCATACCTGTCTCAGTCTTAATTTCGTTCCTACCCTCATTCTAATGTGGTTTTCTGCCCCTCTTTTCACTCCTTGTATATGCCGCTTAGCCTTTTCTCCCTGCCTGCTTTCTCTTATCCCCCTTCATAGTAATGAATGATCCTAGCAAGATAGACCAGGAATGGAAAGAAACATAATCTTTCTAACCCCTTCCTGTTATAGACGACAAAAATGACCTCCAAAGTGGTTTCAGGAATTCCCCAAAGCTATCAGAGATTTCTTGGCAGACTCAATACGAAAACCTAGGTCTCTAAATTCCCAGCTCAGTGCTTCTTTTTAGTACATGGTGTTGCTCTATCCTATTTCCTCCTTGCTTTGCAGGCTAATGCTCTGCCATAAGTATAGTCAAATCTCAACTCTCTAGGCCAATTATTATTTAGTGCAGAGTAATCCTTGTTTTCACAGAGTATTTCTCTCTGCAGAATTTGGTTTGCTCCAGAGATTAGAAGGTACATTCTCATGAGATACTCAAGATGGAGGAGTGTGGGGCAAAGACAGGTCAGTCATCTTCCTACTTTATTTAGAGTGAGCCTTAAGGTCCCAGGACATGGAAGGACTCAATATGGGTATATAAAAAAAGGGTAGGGGTGCCTGGGTGGCTCAGTTGGTTAAGCCTCTGACTCTTGTTACTGGCTCACATCATGATCTCACGGTCATGAGCTCAAACCCCCCATCAGGCTCCATGCCGAGTGTGAAGCCTGCTTCTTTCTTTCCTTCTCTCTCTCTCTGCACCTCCATCTCAGAAAAATAAATAAATAAACACCAAAGAAAAGTCTCAAAAAATCAGAATATGATCACTCTGCACTACTGAACTCTGCTTGGGCTCCAGGCTGCTTGGGGCGGAGGGGGATGAGAGCCACCATTTCAGAGTTGGCTGCAAAAATGTTTCACACAAACATTGTTTGGTTAGTAAAGGGAGTTTTTACACACAACATGGCATTCAACTTCCAAGAACTCTGGAGGATGCCCACAATTGATGTCTGGTGTTAAGCTGGAAGCAGCTGGTAAAGTAAAAGTGCACAGAACTTGAGAGACTGTTGATCTGGACCCCAGTCCTGTCTCTGCAGCTGAGCTCACAGCAGAGCTGTGATTAAGCCTCTTCCTTCCCTGGACCTCTGTGTCTTTGCGATGTCAGGTTGTGGGCCAAGGTTATCCCCTATAAGACCTTTTCCAACTCCAGCCTAATAGTAATGACAATAGCAGAGGCCCAGAATTGCTACCCTTTATTTTTCCCTACTCTGTATCTCAGGACTTTGCAAGCATCATTACCTCATTAATGCTTACAGTCTCTCACACAGGTAGGTATTCTTTCCCAAATTAGAAATAAGGCAAGGGGTTCAAAGAGATTAAGGAACTTGCCTAGGGTAATTACATATTCATTTAAACAGCAGATCTAGGACTCACACCCAAGTCTCTAAGGCCAACACCACATTATCAAATGACAATGTCTTTGAACATTCTATGATTTACTCTTCGACATCTTAAAAGCCAAATATTGCCCCACGGTGGGCTCTGTGCTGACAGCATGGAGCCTGCTTGGGATATTCTTATTCTCTCTCTCTCTCAAAATAAATAAATATACTTTAAAAAAGCTACATATTCATTTATTCCATGAGTGTTTACTAAGTGCCTAATATATGCAACACTTTTCTTTGTAATATTTTTTTATTTTAGACTTACACAAAGCAATAAATACTCTCCTGAAGGTAATTTGTATCTCCTGATGATACTGTTTGATATTAATATAGCCAATCCCGCCTCTGTTTGATTAGCATGGATGTTGTCTCATCCTTTTACTTATAATCTGTTTAAGTCTCTATACCGAAAGCATGTTTCTTGTAGATAGCATATAGTTGAGTCTTGTTATTTTATCCATTTGGACAATCTCTGCCTTTGAAATGGAACATTGAGAAAATTTATATTTAATGTAATAATTAATATGATTTGATTTAAGGCTACTACTTGCTATTTCCTTAATATTTGCCCTATATGCTCTTTGTTACCTTTTTCCTCTTTTCTGATTTGCTTTGGGTTGAGCAGTTTTCATGATTTCATCTTATCTCTTTTGTTAGCTTATTAGATAAGGCTCTTTGCTGTGTTATTTTAATTTTGCTTTAGACTTTATACTGTAACATATCAGAGTTTACCTTCAAATGACATTATACCACTTCATGTATAGAAGGACCTTAAAATAGTGTGTTTTCATTTATCTTTGCTGAACTTCATTCTTTTTTTCTCATGCATACTACTTCTACTTATGTCATAAACCCTAATATATATATTTTTGCATTAAATGACAAATTATATTTTTTTAAGTTTTAAGACTTTATTTTTTAATGCAGCTTTAGGTTCATGGCAAAATTGGGAGGAATGAATTATATGCAACCTTTTAAGGAGCTGGGGATACAGGGATGAACAAAAGACAAAATCTCCTGGAGCTCACTGACTATTTTATGTATGTGGGGAACAGTAATTAGATAATATGCACACAACTTTAGATAGAGATCAGTTGCTCTGATAAAAATAAATAGGATGGTGGGATAAAGCCAGTTTAAGTGGCTCCCCTGAGTGGGTGACATATGGGCTGACACCTGAAACGTAAGAATGAACCAGCCATTTAATGAGCTAAGACAGAAGGATGTCAGGTAGGGAAGAACAAAGACAGAGTCCTGGGAGGGAAAGAGTTTGGTGTGTTTGAAGAAGGGCAAGTAGATTGGGAGACAATGGGGGATGTGTCCTAGGGAGGAAAGAAGAGGGTGCAGGGTGGTTTGGTCAGTTTAGACAAGAGCCAGCTGAGTATAGCCTTTAAAGGTGCTGTAAGATCATGGGGCTCCATTTTGGGTGTGAAGAGACAGAAAGAAAATCTACACATATACAACCAAGATGTAGATATGTGAATACACTCTCTGGAGTATAAACATGAAGTAGTTTTAATTATTTCTACAACTACCCCCAATTTTACTCTGCAGAAATCTCATTAACAACATCTCAGTATTATTCCTTTACTTCTGAGCCACTTTATGATATCAGAACACCAGCTATTATATTTAATTCTCAGTACCAGATGCTTGCATGTTAATGTCAAACTCTCCTTAAGATTTTCATCTTCTCACCTCCCCACTACAGACTAGACCTATCCAAGTTTCTAGTCCAGGAGCCAGCAAAGTTTTTCTGTAAAGGGACAAAAAGTAAATATTTTAGGCTTTGTAGGCCATATGTTCCCTGTCGCAACTACTCAACTCTCCAGTTCTAGTGTGAAATCAACCATAGACAATACATAAATGAATGAGTGTGGCTGTATTCCAATAATACTTTATTTATACACACTGAAATTTGAATTTCATATAATTTTTAGATGTCTTGAAATTTTCTTCTTCTTTTTTTCCTAACCTGGCTCATAGGCCAAATGGAAATAGGATTTGGCCCACAGGCCATAGTTTTCAGATGCCTGCTTAGGGAACTTACAGTGAGAAGATGTGTATGGTGTATATGGTCCACTTTTGACACAATTTATCCCTCCTGTGTGTTTACATCTCCTTTCTGGTGAGCTGAATCAGAGGAGATAGAAGTCTTCTATATGGGGGCCCATGGTCAGTTTACTGTATTTTTCATTGTTGGATGTCACCATTCATCAAGCTAACACTGAATGGGAGTAGCAGAAACTATCAATGTCCATCCATGTCCCCTCATTCCATATATTTTTCATGTAAATTGGCTGACTTTTGACTGTCAACCTCTATATTCCTTTGAGGGTTTTCTCTGGCTGCTAGAGTCTACTCTTCCTATGCAGTAGTAGCTTGGAAGTGATTGGAAATTAATATTCCTCTAGAGCAGCCCTCAAGCATTCTGCAAGCAATGATTGACAGGAGGAGGTGGATAAAATCTCCAGCTTCCCCTCCTCATGGATAATCCTGGGGCATGCATTCCATATTGACCCCAATAAGATTTAGTGACAATTGTCTCAGTGGTAATTTGCTTGATAGCTCTTGTTTACTGGTTGCCTTCCTAACCCCATTTCACTTCCTTACTCCCTTATGGATTTTTTTTTTAGGATCACCTCTCTAATAAACAACTTGAACTTGAATCCTTGTCTCAAGGTCTGGTTCTAGGGGAATCTAAATCAAGATAATGTGCATCTAGACCCTGTGTGTCATCCAGTATCCAATGCTGATCTCCTTTTGGAACACATCATAGGAGCTTTGGATGTTTCCTATAAGTTCTGTCTATTAATAGTTAGAAGTGAATTTTGTTTTCAAATATATGACATGTTATCACAGAGAGAAAAAGTTTTATTTAATCCCATGTAGCTCTAGAGGACAAAAATAGGACCATTAAATAAATGTTATGGAAGGTACAGTTAATATAAGGAAGTTAATTTTTATAGTCACAGTTATCATGAACTAACTTGTTCTAGCTCATGAGTCAGTGAGCTCCTAATCAATGGCTATATCCACATGAAATTTGGTGGGGGACTTCTTGGTAGGAATACTAAGAAGGATCCAACCAACTGACTGAGGTTAAACTGGGATATCCTTTAAGGTAACTTCATACTCTTGCATTCTTCTATCTTGGAATTAAATATAGAAATCCTGAAGCATTGGGCATGGCAAACAAACCAAATGTCGGGAATTAATGCATAACAGAAAAGACACTCTATCCAAACTCTGATGACAGAATTTAGGAAATTGTTCCTTATCTGAAACCTCACAAATCATTTCACAAGATAGTTTCCCAAGTATTTAGAAATTGTTAATGTGGAGAACAGTGACTCCTATCCCAGTCTGACATCTCTTCATACTCGAAGAGAAATCTATCCAAAGCTGGACAACCATAATCTCCTTTAGGAAGAATTATGGCATTATTATCTTGCCCTCTAGTGTCTTTTTCTCTCCTTCCTCTCAGAGAAAACTGTGGGCAAAAAAGTAAAATATTTTATTGCTCTCAAAATCATGTCAAAAATTTATTGGGGTAATTCTCCAGTTGTCACCACCAATTGCAAGCCCTGGTCATATTCTAAATCTTATTAGTGTCATCTTCACTGAAGGAGCCAGTCTGACTTGGGCACTTGGTCAGCAGGTCTTTCTTATTCCCTAGAGAATGGGCTTTTAAAATTTCAGGTGGAAACTGGCACGGGTGAGGGAGACTAGAGTTTGACCAAAAAGTGCCAGGAAGAGAATGAATCATTTAGAGTCTTACAGGATGGAGAGAGAGACATTTCAGAGAATGTCAAGGCTAAATCTTGTGCTTCAGCTTATAGGGGGAGGAACGAAATAGCCCATAAGCCATGGTGCCAGCTGACCAGAGTTTTTGTCTCAATTTTGTTCCTATTTCACCCAGGGAACAACAGGTAAGTCACTTCCCTTCTCTGACTTCCCATTTTTCAGCTGTAAAATAAAAGGATTGGACCACTAATTGCTAAGTTCTCTTTAGTTTTGAAATTCTGTGATTTTATAGCTACATCTGTTATTATCCTTTTCCAAAGTTATTTTCCTATATATTCACTCAATAATGTGAGATGAATACACATATGATGCATATATATATATATATATATATATATATATCGGTTTATACATGTAAGTTTAGTGTAGATGGTTGTTTGTATTCATATAAATATGTACTTACAAATAAATACAATCATATGTGTGTGCATATGTGCACATACATATACACACATGTACAAATATAATATGTGTGTGTGTAAAAGAAAATAAGAAAGGAGAATGAAGAGTATCTAGTGGAGGGATACAATGTCAAAATAAGTTAGGGGTGCCTGGGTGGCTCAGTCGGTTAAGCATCTGACTTTGGCTCAGGTCATGATCTCATGGTTCGTGAGTTCAAGCCCCATGTTGGGCTGTCTGCTGACAGCTCAGAGCCCAGAGCCTGCTTCAGAGTCTGTGTCTTGATTTCTCTCTGCCCCTCCCCCCACTTGTGTTTTCTCTCTCTCTCTCTCTCTCTCAAAAGTAAATAAACATTAAAAAAAATTAAAAAACATAAGCTAGAAGTGGAGGAAAGAATCACCGCACTTTCATCAGTTGAAGAAAGCTTCCTGAAGGAAGTAGAATATCATTAATTATTTAACTGATAAATTCTAAAATCTAGATTGGTTGATGGTGATGGGTAGTGCATAGTTATATCATTAGCACAAATAATGTCTTGATACCAGACTTGGATTTGGGTGGGGCAGCACTTTTAAGCTGGCATTAAAGTCACCATGACAACAGGCATGGACAGAGTGATTTCTTGTGGATTAGTAGACCATCTTGATATTAGATGGGTTTCAGCAGTCTACTTTTGTTGAGTATCTGTTTTCACCCATGTGCTAGGAATACCTGGAAATTAGGGAAATGAATAAGATTTATTAGGAAAAGAAGAGCTAGAAAAATAATATGCGGTTTCTGCATTCAAGAAGCTGACAATCGGTGAAAAATAAAAACTGAATCAAGAGTTTAATTATTAAAATGTGTACTAAGTTCAGAGTAACATGAAAAATAAACATCAAACAAACAAACAGCATAAAAAGCTTGACGGCAAGTAGCAGCGACAAGTTGGTGAGTGCAGAGACCATAAAGAGCCAATGTGGGTGAAGCACGGGGTGAGGGGAAAGTGTGGCTACAAAATGGGTAAAAACATGCATCCCGGAATCCTTCCACCTGTCCTCAGACGCTAGTGCTATGATTCTCCTTACAGACAAAAACTGAGGTTATAGAAGAGTTTTTGATTCAACAACACAAAGTTTCAACTTTGGAAACTCGGATTCAAATGCAGGTCTGTCTGACTCAAGAATGCATGATGTTAGGCAATCTCTATACTGTCTCCCTTTTGCAGAGCAGTTGGAGAGTGAGTATAGGGGGAGGGAGGAGGCCATGAACGTAGAAAGTGTCCGCTGATTCTAACAGAGATTGGCTGATAAAGGAAAGATAGACACTGAAGAGTTAAGAGAGAATAACTGTAGGTCCAATAATTTTCTAAAGGATATGTGAAACCTGACCATGTTTATAGGCTGAGGGGAAAGATTCTAAAAGTATAGGGGTAAGTATAAGGAGAAGGCATATTACTGACTGATGACCTCAAGGCTGTGGAAGAGAGCAGGGGTTCAAAAGCACAGGTGGGTGCACCTGCTCTTGAATCTCAGTTTTCTTAACTG
This sequence comes from Cryptoprocta ferox, assembly GCA_028646485.1. Classification (NCBI taxonomy): domain Eukaryota; kingdom Metazoa; phylum Chordata; class Mammalia; order Carnivora; family Eupleridae; genus Cryptoprocta; species Cryptoprocta ferox. The sequence goes on along the minus strand of CM053568.1, from coordinate 16,237,156 downwards.
AAAAAATACGGACAATAAACCCACCATGTAAAGAGAGTTGTGTAGATTAAGTGAAATAAACCCTCAGGAGCACTTTGTAAACTGTTAATTACCATACTAAGTATTGGTTTGTTATCTTTAAAAGGATATCCAGAAGAGATGGATTGGTCAGTAAGGGGCCACAAAGAAGCTGGAAGATACCTATTCATGTGGGTGACGAAGTTCTCGAAGCTGCACTTGGCAAGAGATGAATGGAGAATGAGGGGATTTAAATTATAACAACTGTGTTTCTTGGGAAACTAAGTGGAGTTGCATTCTTTCCGCCTTTGCCTGTCTCCTGACAAGAGATAAATCTAACCTAGGAACATCACATCTGAGGACAGAAGGGGCAGAATACACGAGTGAGAAACAAGGTTGGATTAGTATGCCAGTAAATGTTTAAAAACTGGTTCTTTGGGTACAAAAGGCTCTTATCTAATATTTCCTGATGTCCTGAGAAAAACCACTTCCATCATGGCAGATTTCAATCTCCCACTGAAGTGGAGCTGTGAAGAGGTATATATAGTCAGCTTTGTGAGCCAGCATTTGTTGTACAGGATACTTATGGTTCAGAAGTAAATACTTTGATTCCCATTCTCAGGGAAGGAAACAGAGATTTAGCATGGTGGAATGTCTGTCTTACCTTACCTTTATTGCCAGTCCTGGGGTGGAGCGGAGGCAGCTAGTTAAAAACAATATGACACATGTGAAACACTATCTAGCATATATCATTTTGTTTTCATTGCCCTGTTCTTGACTTTTTTTTTAATCCAAGTTAGTTAACATACAGTGTAGTATTGGTTTCAGGAGTAGATTCATCACTTGCATATAACAACCAGTGCTCATCCCAACAAGGGCCACCCTTAATGGCCATCACCCATTTAGCCCATATTTCATTTTTAATCTTGATTCAAATGTTGAGATTCCAAATCTCATATTCTTGCTGTTTATCTCTGTTGTAACTTTTAAATACCTCTGATTATTTCTACCCTCTTTCCTGGGAGACATAATCAGAGTTTTCTGTTTTCAATATTATTAGAGTCTAAGAGGACCTCAAAGATTTATGCTCACGGATTAGGAGAACAAATATTGTTAAAACTTCTAGACTACCCAAAGCAGTCTACACATTGAATGCAATCCCTGTCAAGACACCACCAGCATTTTTCATAAAACTAGAACAACAATCCTAAAATTTCTATGGAATAAAAGACTCCAAATAGCCAACCAAAGCAATCTTGAAAAAGTAAAGCAAATGTATAGGCATCATAATTCTGGACTTCGAGTTATATTACAAAGATGTAGTAAGCAAAACAGTATGGTACTGGCCCAAAATAGATACATAGATCAATGGAACAGAATAGAAAACCCAGAAATGAACCCATAATTATGGTCAATAATGGCCAATTGATCTTCAACAATGCAGGAAAGAATATCCAATGGGAAAAAGAATGTCTCTTCAACAAATGGTGTCGGGAAAACGGGATAGCAACATGCGAAAGAATGAAACTGGACCACTGTCTTACGCTATACACAAAATGAAATTCAAAATGTATTAAAGATGTAAATAAGAGATCTGAAACCATAAAAGTCCTAGCAGAGAATATAGGCAGTAACCTCTTTGACATTGGCTGTAGCAAATTCTTTCTAGATATGTCTCTTGAGGCAAGGGAAATAAAAGAAAAATAAACCATTGGGACTACAACAAAATAAAAAGCTTCTGCACAGCAAGGGAAAACTTGCTATAATTTTACTTCTATTCATAGTTGGGGGAGCAGAGTAGTAGGATGGAAAGGGGAGTCAGGTTGGCTAAGAAGACACCCACTTAAGAAGTAGGTCTGGTTACATACCCTAACAAAATAAAATCGCTATCTCAAAGAGATATCTGCATCCCCCCTCCATGTTCACTGCAACATCGTTCACACTAGCCAAAATATGGAAACAACTTAAGTGTCAACTGAGGGATCAGTGGATGGAGAATATGTGGTACACACACACACACACACACACACACACACACACAAACACTAGAATATTAGTCAGCCATAAAAAGTAGGGAATTCTGCCATTTTTGACAACATGGATGAACCTGAGGACATTATGGTAAGTGAAATAAGTTAGACAAAGACAAATACTGTATGATCTCACTTATACGTGGAATCCAAAAAAACAAAACAAGCCAAAAACAAAAACAAAAACCCACAAAACTCATAGAAACTGAGAGGAGAATGGTGGTTGCCAGGGTCTGGATAACAGAGGAAATGAGATGGTGGTGAAAGGTTACAAAATTCCAGGTATAAGATGGATATGTTCTGGGGATCTAATCACACCATGGTGACTATAGTTAATTGTATACTTGCAAGTTGATTAGAGTAGATCTTAAATGTTCTCACCACCATCACTACAAAAAAAAATAGTAATTATGCAAGGTGAAGGATGTGTCAACTAACCTTATTGTGGTAATTATTTTGCAATACGTATGTGTATTAAGTCATCACGTTTGTACACCTTAAACTCACAGAATGTTGTGTCATTTGTATCTCACTGAAGCTGTAAAAAAAAAAAGGAAGAAGAAATAGAGTGGGGCAGCACTCAAAAGAGAAAAAAAAAAAAAGAACTAGAAGTTCTCCCTAGTTTATTCTATGACAGCTTGTATAATCCTGGGTAAGTCATGAATCTGATTCTGGTTTCCATTTCCTTCACCTGTAAAATAGAGCAGGTGAATTACATGATCTCTTTTAACTCTAAAGTTCAGTAGCTACAAAGTGGTGGTGGTACAGAAGGGATGTGGGAGAATGCCATGTGCAACCATTTGAATATTGTTGTAGACCTTGTTTGAATACAAGCTCCAGTTTACTTCCACTAAAGGTAACAAGAGGAAAGAACATCACCATAATGACACACTTCTTTTTGGCTCTAAAAGCCTTCCAGATTGTGTCTAATTTTAGATCACTTTCTGGAGGCCAAAGAGGTGCCTGTGGACAGCTTGACGATAAATCTTTCAGCACACATAACTCTTCTCCTTGTCATCTCAGTGTGAGGAACGTGAGCACTTCAAGCTTCCTCCTCCAGAGTCGTCAATCTGGCACCTGTCACCAGCATCTGATTCATTATAAAAATATTTAATTCTTCCAAGATGAATTGGCACAATGTCCAAAGAGAGGGAATAAATGGCACAGGGGAGATGGAAAAGGCTCTTTACAGGGAGGGCTTGTGCTTGGCTCAGTGTCCAATAAACATTTTTAGAAGGAGGCCCGACCCAATGCTTTCCTTCATCATCAATGTCACTAGAGCCATTTTGGTCAAATTCAGCAGGAATGTTAACAACCCATTGATTGTTCTAGCCTCATAGTTTTCTAAGGTTGCCTTCTGTGGGAATCCTTATTTCCACTGATCTTTGGTAGAGCCACACATTCAAAGTCTCAGTAACCTATTCCACTTTTAGGATGTCAAACAAAGGAGGCCTTTTTTCCAGTTACAATCTTTAAAGAACTTTGATAGCTTCCCATACCTACAGGGCAATATTCAAAGTCCTTACCTTCAAAGAGTATTTGTCATTCGTCTTCAACTTATTTTCCCCTGCATCAAGACATTACCATCACTGAACAGACCTGACTCCTGGCTTAATATTCACCTTGTTCTAGAATGTTCTTTCTTAAAAGCTCTATTTCTGAGTTTCTCAATCTTATGACTATAGGCATTTGGGGACAGATAATTCTTTGCTGTAGAAGATGTTTGTACATTGTAGGATGTTTTATACCATCCCTGGCACATTCCAAGTTATGACAAGCAAAAATGTATCCTGGAAGTTAAAATGCCTCTAATTTTTAAATTAAAAAAATTTTTTAATGTTTATTTATTTTTGAGAGAGACAGAGACAAAGCATGAGTGGGATAGGGGTAGAAAGCAAGGGAGACACAGAATCCAAAGCAGGCTCCAGGCTCTGAGCTGTCAGCACAGAGCCCAATGTGGGGCTTGAACCCATGAAACACGAGATCATGACCTGAGCCAAAGTTGTATGCTTAACCAACTGATGCACCCAGGTGCCCCCCAAAATTCCTCTAATTGAGAGTGACTGCTCTACTTGAAATATTTCTAATCAGCCTTTCCTATCCAGTTCAAATGTCACCTCTTCTATAGAGCTGTTCTAACTTCTCTAAGGAAACCAACACATTTCCTCCCATGACTTTATGATAACTATGGTCAGACATGCTGTGTCACATTATTTCTATAGATTCTTTTCTCCTCAACTAGACTGAGCCTCTTTAGGGTAAGGACCTTGTCTTATTCATTACTGTATTCTCAAATCCTACCCGAGTACCTGGAACTGGAACTATGGATAGTGATCAAAATCTGTTAATTTATCTGATATTTATATCAGTCCTATGAAGTAGAAAAAGCAAATATTATTTTTTAATAAGGCAGACAATGTTCCCATTAGAAACGTGGACTTCCAATTGCAACTGACAGGAATATAACTCAAATTGGCCTGGGAAAAAAACAAGACATGATGGCTCATATATTAAAAAAAAAAAAAAATCCAGATTTGGACTTCAGGCAGAGCTGGATCCAGGTGAATAGATCCTGGGAATGAAAACACACACACACACACACACACACACACACACACACACACACACAGAGTTACGACAGATGAGTGTTCAGAAACTTGAGTATAAAGGTGAAGGAATTTTAGTGAACTAGCCCAAAACACAGAGTTGAATCAGGCAGGGACTGAGGATGGGAGAAAACGGTAATGTGGATTCTCTTCAAGTTTGCTTTCGTTGGCTCTCTGAGTGCCTCTGTTAATAGAGAAAATGGAGTATTTGAGAATAACAACTCAGGTGATGAGTGTGGATCACTGTTATCTCTATTATCTCATAGAAATATACTCACATACACGTTCTGTGTAAAGTTCAATGTTTTCAGGTTGAAGAAGCCTAGAACTGTATGATGTTATGGTTTCAGGTATATCCATTCCTAAGAATAAGTTAATTTAGTCAATAATTCTGCCATTCATTGATCCCTGTCAGCTAGAATTAATGTCTGGATTCTAGGCTTTAAAGCACTTACTGTGCTATTGGTGGGTCATTCTCTTTGATTCACTGGTAGGCTCAGGAATTTTAAATCTGTGTGCTCTTAACGATATTTTTCCTGAGAGTCTAACCATAGACCACCCAGAAGAATAGCTGGGACTTGAAACTAGATCTCTTGGTACAGGAGCGATTAAGTTGTCTTTATCTATATGGTGTAAATTAAAATTTTATAAACTTCACAGCAAGGGAATACCACAGATAGGGCAGGTAGGTGAATTCCCTGGGACACAGATCAGATGTGAGTTTTATGGGGTTCTAGAAAAGGTTGCCATTTGAAGATACCACACAAGGCAGCTCTTTCTTGGAACAAGACTCCTCAAAAAGCCATGAAGTACACATCTCCGAGCTGAGATAATGTATAAAGTAGAAATACCCAGACTAGGAGTGTGGCAACCCAGGTTTTATCTACCTTGCCAGGACCTTAGTCAAGTCACAGAATCACAGAGTATCAGAGATAGAAGAGATTTTAACCATAAATTACAAGCCTCTTATTTGTGATGTCTGAATATGGGTCCAAAGGGATAAAATGTCTGGGTCAAAACCGTAAAGTGGCAGAGTCAAGATTCGAGCTAAGATGTGCTAACACTGAGCTTGCATGCCAGTATTTCCTTTGATGTTTATAATGTTCCTGATGTTTGTAATGTTCCTGTTATTACTATTATTATCTCCATTTTAGAACAATACCATCTGTGTCCAAAGTGACTTAACCTTTAGTAAATATCAGGGTTGAAATTACAACACTGGACTGAGTCTCCTTGTTGCAAGCGCAGATATTTTCCAATACCATCTATAAAATAAGAGCTGAAGACTAAGGTGTCTTCCTCTTCTAGGATTGGACTCACTGTCTTTGCCCAATGAACCTTCCTCAGAAACCATCTCATATAGCACAGTGGGCTTATGTGAAAGCACCTCCTGGGAAAGCCAAGGCAGCTGTACTCGGAAGAAGGGGCTTTTTTTTTTTTTTTTTAAACTTTATAGGTTATTGTCAGGTTGGTTTCCATATAACAGCCAGTGCTCTTCCCCACAACTGACCTCCACCAAGACCATCACCCCCCATTACCTTTCCCCCTTCCCCTTCCCCCCTCAGTTAAGAAGGGGCTTTTTGAGGAAGGCAAGGAATGATCTAATAATAAGGGTACACCGCAAATCCAAATGTGCTAAGCCTTTTAGTCACATTATCACATTTAATTACCACTGTCATCCTCTGATTAGATGTTGTCTTGCTTTACAAATGAAGGAGCCGAGGCTCAGAGAGATGGCAGGATCAGTACAAGTTCAGTCAGATATTCAGCAGAGATTCAAATATACATTGAGGTGGTTGCCAGGTCTGCCCTCTCCCTAATGCTTCTGAACTAGTCCATTGAAAGTTGCAGAATAGGAACATAGATAAGCTGACTTACTTTCCTGCTACAATTAAGATTAAATTGGTACAGTTCCCCAGCCACCTGTTCACCTCTCATCTGCCTTGTCAGCCTCAACGTCGTCGTTTTCTGCTTGCAGCTGAAATCACACTGAAGCTCCGTTCAGTAGATCACCCTGATTCTTCTTCTCTAGACCCAAAGTTTGTTTCTGCCAAATGGAATCAAAGGGATTCCTTATCTCTATCCCAGACTCAGCTAATAAGGGCTTACCCTCTCATTTTCCAGAAACATAAGCCTAATGATCGCTCCTGGACTTTTTGAAGTTACGTAGTTTATAGGAATTTTAGGGAAGGTGTGGGGAAATTTTTTTTTAATCTAAAAATAAGAGTTTGATGATAGCTGAATTGAAGCCACTTATAGTGTGTTGAAAAACAGAAATGGCCTAGGAATGAACAGTATCTGGGTCCAAATACTGGAACATTTTAAAACTCAATCCTACTTATCTGTAAGTGGGTGATATTCTTTTGTGGAATTGCGGAGGTGATCAAATAAGATCAATACAAAGCACCTAGTAAAATGCTAATGGGTGTTTAATGTATGTAAATTGACAAGTATTAAGAAAAAAGTCAAACAATTAAATTTATACATGTATGCTTTATGTGCCTCTTTTTCTCCAATCTGTAGCCTATATCCCATCTCTAAATGACCACATTCCTAGAACTATTTGCAGTAGGGAAGCACTCCATGCATAGGGAACTCACAGAGCTGGAGAGAGGAGTTAGTTACAATGCCAAGGTTTTCTAAGGAAATTAATCAGAGATGTACACTTGTCTGATCATCACAGTGTTATTTCAGTATTAAAATATCATTAAAACCCACAGTCTACAAGCAGAGAACTGTAAATTAAATTGTGGAATATCTACATAATTAAATCTTATACAGCCAATAAAAAGCATTGTATATACAATGTTTGACAAACTTGTCTGATCATCGGAATCTCCTGGGGTGATTTATGAAAGCACAGGGCCAACCCTAGACTTACTGAATCAAACTCTCCATGAGGAGAAAATGGATATATGTATTTTCATCAGGTTGCCAGGTGGTTTTTACAGTGAGGCAAATATATGAAATTCTTTTATAGAAAATGTATTTTTAATACTAAGAGAAAAATGTGATCAGATAGTATGTGCCATTCTTTAACATTTTCATAAAAAATAATAATTAAAAAGAAACAGAAGCTCTTTCTGTCTGTGGAGATTATTTTGCACAGTAAAGAGCAACGTATTTAGTGTCCTCTATGCCTTAAAATGGAGAAAATAAAAGTACATATCTTACATGTCATTGTGAGGATAAAATAACGTAACAAATACAGGTTATAAATATGAAACCCACTATGCCTTAGTGTCCTCATCCTTAAAATGGGGAAAATAAGGGCACCTGGGTGGCTTAGTCAGTTGAGTGTCCGACTTCAGCTCAGGTCATGATCTCACAGTTCGTGAATTTGAGCCCCACGTCAGACTCTGTGCTGACAGCTCAGAGCCTGGATCCTGCTTCAGATTCTGTGTCTCCCTCTCTCTGCCCCTCCCCTGCTCACACTCTGTCTCTCTCTCTCTCTGAAAAATAAATAAACATTTAAAAATTTAAAAATAAAATAAAATGGGGAAGATAAAAGTGCAGATCTTACATGTCATTGTGAGGATAAAATAATGTAATAAATACAGGTTATAATATTAATTATATTATTTTATATTTTATGTTATTTAACATTGTTATAAGTACAGTTACTATTACTAGGGGGGTTTCTATCCCTATGAAGATAGAATATTATCTTATTCTACTATTAGAATATTAATATTAATTATATTATTAATTATATTATATTAATTATTTTATATTTTATTAATTATATTATTAATTATATTATTTTAATATAATTATATTATTATATTAATAATATTAATTATATTATTTTATATTTTATGTTATTTAACATTGTTATAAGTACAGTTACTATTACTAGGGGGGTTTCTATCCCTATGAAGAAAAAGGATGGTCTAGAATTATTCTCTCACAACTACGCACTGGACAAACATAGGAAAGAACTACTGCAGAAACTGGGCAGCAGACAGCTGAGCACAACCCACCCTCTTCCCTTAGGGCTATCATCTGTAGCTTCCCTCCTGGGCACAGCCTTCAAAATTGTCTCCATGCCTCCCTTCTTGACCTCTATGATCAACTTCCTACAATGCTGCTAGACGGATCTTCGTTTAAATTTGTCAATGGCTGTCCATTGTAATAAACACATTTGGCTGCCTAGGACACTATTTCAGTCTCTATGTCACACTGCAGGTCGAGCTCCCCTTCCAGATGTGACCCCATGAGCATTGGGACTATGTCTTTAGTCTCTGCTGTCTTTCTAAAATAACCTTAAAACAATGATCAACTGATTGAATGTTTGCATCTCTCTCCCGCCTTCCCTTCTGTAGCTCTCTTACCCCATCCAGATCCTACAGCAGGATTTGAAGATTATCTCCCTGTTCCATGCTCTTAACGTTGGATTTGTGTTCAGGAGGTATCATTAAATGCCGCTACTACTGAAACTCCTTTGGGTCTCAGTTTCCCAGGGTGAAGTGTTGCTTCCTGACCCATGGCAAAATAATCTCCTCACATCATCTCTTGCCAATGTCCTAGAGAAAAACACCCCTGCTAACTCACCTACCCAAAGAGCTTCTAGGCTCCATCCTAGGAATCCAGCCTCCTCATTTCTTTACAGGTCATTAGCCAAGATATTATGATTGGCATGTACCTAACCCAATGAATGATGAAGTCTGTCCTCTCATGGGCTCCAAACATCACTCAACCTCTGGGGGTTTGGCCTGAGAATATATGAATGAATCTAATTCCATGAAGCTTCATCTTTAAGGACAGAGGGAGAGAGTCAGCTCTAATGCATTCGCTCATCAATGAGGGAACACCAACCAGACACTGAGAACAGAAACAGGCATTCACCAACAAAAGGGTTATAGTCCAAAATGGACGGTAGTGACACCTCAGTGGTAAAAAAGATACCCAGAAGTGTGACAGACCCTAACAGGAGCCAAAAGAGTCCCTGATAAGACATGAGAACAACATGTAACTAGTGCTAAGAGGTTTGAGCAAACCCGTGACAGATTGTCAGGCTACAAAGATTCCAAAGGTGGAGATTGATCAAAAGTCAAGACCAGAATTCATAAGACTTGGGAGACACAAAGCCAGCTTGAGAGGACCAGAGAGAGTGGCAGGTGTAAGAGATCATGCAAAGACTGAAGTGAATTAACAGGCACTGACAGGAAAGGAGACTGAGGTGAGCCTCGGATGGAGGAGACCTGTTTAAATCTTCAGTGTCTCCCTCTTTCCCTTAAGATAAAACTAACCACTCTGCCATGACCTTCAGAATCTGCCCCAGAATCAGCTTCCTCTTATTTTGAGCCTACCAATCTCTATGCAGAGAGTACTTCAAGCTCTAGCCCGAGGCCTCAGGATATTCCTCAGGATATATCCTTCAGGATATTCCCTGGAAAAACTCTTCTACTCCTCTTGTCCGTCAGCAGGATAATTCTCACTCATCTGCCAGCGCTCAGCTTATAAGTCAGTTCCTTCTGGAAGCCTTACCTGGCCCCTCTAGGCTGTGCTTGGTGCCTTTCCCCACCCCCATGTTCCATCCTGACACTGTGGGAAAGACAATGGAAGGTTCTAAGAAACAGGACCAGTACCATCTCCCCGAGGGGAGTGAGAAGCAAAGGTAGGAGGTTGTAGGAGATCAGGAAGAGGGATAGGTAGGGAGAGTATAGGAGGAACAATGTGAGGATGGAAGAGCCTTGGAGTAGAGGTTGGAGAAACCAACACAAGGAGAAGGGAACCAACCAGAGAGGATATATGGAGAAAAGTGTGGGGAGCTACCATCAAAGCCATGTCCCAAGGAGAGTAGACCAGGTCATGTCTTCCAGACAAGGAATATGGGCACTACTGGGAGTGTGTGTGTGTGTTTGTGTGTGTGTGTAAAGGGTGGTAAAGGGTCTCTGGATTTATAGGGAAATCACCTATTATTCCTTCAGAATCCCAAATCCTCCCAATCTTATTTCTTCAGCCTGGTAGAAGCTCATCTCCACGTCCTACAGTGAGCTTTTGTGGACCTTGGGATATTGACCTTAGAGCTCCAATACTGCACGGTATTTACAGCTTGAAATCCCAGAGAGGAGAAAGCATCTTTGCAGATAATTCTGAAAAAGTACCAAGGAGTGCTCTCATTAGCTTGGCTTGGGTCACGTGCTTATCTCTGAACCAATCACAGTGGCCAGGATGACTGGAGCTAGGATGTCTCTAATTGACCTGGCATGCACCAAGATGTCCCCTCCAAGGTCTGATGGGGGAGGGCATTTGGCTTCTACTTCCAAGTAACATGTCCAACATTACACAATAGGCCTTTTCACAATTCTTGAACCACTATTTTCTTGTGCCTTTTGAATACTTCTAGGCTCACAAACGTCCATGTGAGAATTCAGAATTTAAAAATTAAGTCAGAAAGAGCCTTGGGCAGCTCTTAGAAAGACCTGGGTAAGTGTAAACCAATAACTAATAAATGTTCTTCTTCCTGTGCCTTCTCATGCACTAATAAACAGTCTCTTTTGGTCTGTCTATCCCTTCGGGGTCTGGGTGAGTTTGATTCTTATTAACTTTGTTTTTCTTCCATAATTCTCCTCCCATTCAGAGCCAGGAAAATTACAGGCAAGTAGCCAAGTGCCAGAAAAGCCTTAGGGAGACCTGCTGATTGAAGGGATATTTTCAGGCCTCACAGCTGGACTTGGCCACCTGGAGTGTGAGGTCACCTTGGGCAAGTGACTTAATCTCTCTGGGTTTCCCTGCTCTCTGCTTTTGAAGAAGAACTAATCCATTTGTGTCTTCTCCCTGCATCAAGAATAGGGGCTAGAGAAATCTTAGATGGCAGGAAGTCTGGTTGTATGCCAGATGGATAATTTGTGTACTCTTAAATGACTGATTTTTTTCACCTGCACCCACCCCGTGCCCTGATCCTCCCCTGTTCCTACCATCCTCAAAAATGAGTTGCTAGTTTGGCTCATGAGAAATTTAGAGAGATTAATTCTCTCTGGACTTATATGTGGGTGGGTGGTAGGAGGGTAGGAGAAAATAGGTGAAAACAGAAAAGAAAAGGAAAAAAAATAAAGTCTTTGGGAACTATAGAAGCTTCACTTCTGGCTGCACGTTCAACTCTGGTATCCACCAGAGAATCAGTTTATTTATTTATTGTCCAGAACTGCTATGAAGAGATTACTGTGATTGGATTGAGTTACCTGGTCTGTTTCCATTCTCTGCTTAAAGGGCCAACTTAACAGAGATAAGGCCAACAGAAGCGTCAGGAACCTTTCTGAATATTCTACAACTTGAATAATTTATCCCTAGATTACTGGAAACGACTTGGGTTTAAAATTTAAAAAGTTAGTGGCTGCCACCTAAAAAGTAATAATGAACTAATTCATTCAGCAGACACTGACCAAGTAGCCAGATGAAGTCATTTCCTCATTAAGAAATGCATATTGACTGGGTGCCCTCTTCTTGTCCATGGGAACACAATAACCAGCAAAACAAAGACAATGTCATCTCTCACGGTGCTTGAATTCCAGTGCAAGGTGATTAGTGTAAACATTGAACAGATAAATAGGATAATTTCAGAGCATGCTAAGTGATCTGCAGAAAATAAAAGAGATGGAAAGTGAATGGAAATGGAACTGGTTGAGACATGGCGGTCAGCTGCCACCTTCCCAAGGACACAGTGTCTGAAAGGAGAATTGAAGCTAAATCCCCAGCTCAGAGTTGGGTGAGTAGAGCCAAAAACTCATAAGTAATCTCACTTTCCAGACAATCTCTATCATTAAAAAAATATTCTCTCCTTGCCTGTCCATCTCTCCAGAGCCTGGGTGAATTCGATTTTTATTAACTTTTTATTTCATATCCAGCCTAGCATTCAAAGCTGGATCAACGTCTCCCTTTCCAGGAAGGGAGAGGAGCAAAGGCCTGAGAGGGGAAGAAGTTGACCCTGGGGAATAAAGCGAAACTCAGTGTGTGAAGGTAAGGGTGACCATGGATGAGCTGGAAGTCTTGTTCAGAGCCTAGTGCCTCATGCTCTGGTGGGCAGTTTGGGTCTTATTCTAAGTTTAAAAAGTTTTGAAGGGGCGCCTGGGTAGCTCAGTTGGTTAAGCGTCCGACTTCGGCTCAGATCATGATCTCACGGTTCATGGGTTCGAGCCCTGCATCAGGCTCTGTGCTGACAGCTAGCTCAGAGCCTGAAGCCTGTCTTTGGATTCTGTGTCTCCCTCTCTCTCTAACCCTCCCCTGCTCATGCTGTCTCTCTCTCTCTCTCTCAAAAATAATAAAAAAAAACATTAAAAAGGTTTGCACAGGAGAAGTGTCAGCATAAGCTGATTTATAAGCAGATAGGCTAGTGTGTAGACATTGACAAGATGGCAAGGGTGGAAGTCTCTCACCTTACAAAGTCATTGTCTTACAGGAAAGAGAATCATCTGAGCAGATGACCTGCTTCAGGGGCAAGATTCAAAACATGTCGAATGCGTTTTCTAGAATACAAAATATGGGGTGCACAATCATGCATATTTACTGATAACTGGACATTGCAAGGAGTGAAAAGTTCAGTGAAATATCTGCACAGAGTGTACACAAAGTGATGTGAATGGCACAGAGGTAGGCATGATTAATTCTGCCTGGGGATGAATAACAGAGTCCTACAGACATGACATTCCCATTTCATCCTAAATAATGAATAGGAGTTTTCTAATTAGATAGGGAGGGATGGAACTTTGAGACAGAGATGACAATGTTAACAAAGATCCAGAGACATGGAAATTCAGAAAATTAAGAAAAAAGTGGTCTGAATGCTCTTTCTAGAGGATTCAGTGATCAGGAGAATGGCTGGAGGGGTTCTGGAAAACTAAGCTGAGGTCAGTTTGTAACAGGCCTATTTGGTATTCTAAGGATTCTGGACCATATTTGAAAGTGGTGGGTTTCTCTTGAAGATTTTTGGACTCAAGAATAACAGGCTACCTATTGTATTCTTGAAGGATCACTGTGCTGGCTCTGTGGAGGCTAGATTCATGGGTATCATAGTAGAGAAGGGGAGCCCATTTGGCAAACTATATCCATAGCTCAAAAGAGACATAAGGAGACGATGAGCTAGCACATAGCAATGGAAAGTAGAGGAAGAGAGGGAATGAAGAAACTTTCATCTGGTCCAAATGCCATAGCTTAATAGCCAGTGACATAATTATTTGCCAGTGAGTAAGACCAGTGACAAGACAATTATTTCCTGGCCTGAATGGTCTCTGCTCCTGACAAGTGTCCAGGTTATTGGGTATATGATGGCCAATTTCTCACCCGGTAGATGAGTCATGGTCTCAGACCAGGAGCATGCTTGAATATCAAAATGCCCGACCTTCTTTCAGCAATAGTCAATCTTTTATTACTTTTTTTAGGATTGGATTCTCTAGTTCCACTTACTGAATGGTCACTGAGGTCAGAGCTGTATGGGAATATCACGCATTTGTATGTGGTTTTATGGTCTGTAAAATGCTTTCATGATGATATCCTCAACCATCACGAGTCTCGCGAGGTACAGAGAGGGAGAACCACCATCCTCATCTCATACACAATGAAACTAAAGCTCCAGGAGAGTAAGATATTTAAATAAAATTATATAAGTACTTCATAGTAAAACATTCCAACTCAGTGCTCCAGCCCAAATCCCAGATCATCCACTACATTCCGCAGACTTTAAAATTAACTAGTAGGGGGTGGACTTGACCTCTAAAGGCAGTAGATACATACATTTGTACTGGCTCCTTTCCTGCTCCTGACGGATGTCACAATCCTAACTCAACACTGGTTCCTACTGACCTTAGACTTCCCCTGAATTGTGCTAACATGGTGCACCTGGCAGCCACTGACAAATGAGTGGGATTGGGTTTAAATAAAACTTATTTCCCATCCTGGATCACATGATCTGTAAAGTCCATCCCAGTTTTAAGGTTTACAATTTTATATTTAATGTTGGTGATTCTAGATACTTGGTTTAATCCCACTAAAATTTGTTGGGAGCCTGCCTGTCCTAGGCACCCTCTATTCAACATATGAGTAAAACATGTTTTAGAGCTTTGTGCTCACAGTCTGGTGGAGGTGACAGGCAGAGACCCAAGTAACTGAGGTCTAGTTTAGATGCATAACAAAATGTTAGAAGAATAGAAGAGGTGGGAGTTGATGTCCCTTGTGGATAAAGATGGTTCTAGGTAAAAAAAGACCTGGCATTCTGGTGGATAATTTGGCTTCTCAGCAGAGCTTCAAGTAGAAGGAATAAAGGAGACATTTTCAGCAGTGACAAACACTTAAGAAAAGGCATCAAGGCACAGCGAATTGGGTGTTGCAGACTGGAAACTTTCTGAGTATGGCCTTCTGTTCTGGACCCCACAGTGGCTGGATTGATGCTAAACAGAAATGCAATTCATGTATTAACTGAATCATTTTTAAAAATCCCAAGGCAAAAGAGGAAATAATGTTTATCCTTAGGAAACTTGCAATTCAAAGGGAGAGCGGAGAGATATTTTGGATATCAGAAAATTCTGATCTTAACTGCTACTCTGAGAAGTCATCCTCCCAAGATCTCTGGATCAAAGGTTAGAAAATAGATTTATCTTAAGTGCCAGCTCTGGTTAATCAGGAGCAGTGCTGAGGAGATGCTTTAAGACACAAATGGCTTGATGGACTAGCTGGGGCTGCCACGGGTGGGTGCCGAATGCTATGTATTTGTCCTACCCAGACAAGTCCATCTCCAACATCCTTGTGCACTCTATGCTCCCATGATTCCCGCCACAGCCTCCGCACTGTAGCTTAACTCCAAAGGCAGCAGGGTGATAAGGTGAGGTTATTTATCCCATTTCAATAGGAAAGGAAGCACATACCATATTGGCAAGAGGAAAGGAAAATTCCTGGCTACTCTCTTTATTTTGAGATACGTTTTGAAATATTCTTGCCTCAACATCCTTAGCTCCTGGCTATCAGCCACGGTAAAATCAGCTCCTTCTGGTCCATTACAAATTAAATAATCATATTATTCACAGATGAACACACAGATGAATCTGTGTATTCATCATGAAAACATACACAGAAGGAATGCATAAGCCAGCAATTAGTATCAAGGCTTCAAGCCTTTCATTGACTAACTCCAAGGGCCTCATGGTGACTATTTCACTTGAGACCATGAGTATCCAAGCTCCTGGCTCTGTGTTTCCAGAGTAATGATTCCTCAAGTGGTTGCACTGGGAGTAGTTGTCTGCCTAGCCTTGTTCCTGGATCATACTACGATGTCTTATAATATTTGTGAAGGAAGAGTGCCAACAGGCCATTGTGCCGAACAACTTTTTAAGCACATAGAATGTTTCTGGGCCAGTGCGAGGCACAGGAAGCAGTCTCCCTGAACACAGTGTGTGCTTCTCTGCTTTCTGTGCATTTGTGAAAATGAGAGGTTGGGCTGGAACATGTCCAACAATGTATGAAATAGAATGTGACCAACCACAGAATTCTGCTTGGGTTTCTGGTCACAGAAGCAGGGTGATATTTTTTAGGTGATACCCATTTGGATTACAGATTGAGAGAGGCTTCTGAGTCAGGCTGAGAGTCCATGGCTAATGTTGCCACTAGGTGTACACTGTTCATGTCTGCCTTGCAGTGCTTTTCCTGAGCTGTCCTCTTCACACCTCAAACACCACCCTCCTCCCCTTTTATCTGGAGCCTGATTCTTCTAGGGAGTAATGTAACTTGCCCTCTAAGAAGTGTTCTCTGAAGAGGCCTCCACTTAATGTCACCAGCTCTTGACACATATTTTTTGCAGCATGTTTGTGTCAGGAGACAGAAAATCCAAATGTGATCACGCATATCACGCAGTGTTGCATGATGTTGTCCGTGCACATTGGCTGTGTCGCCATCTTGTTTTTGTTTATTGCAATTTGTTTTGCTTCCATCAAATATTTTCTTCTGGATGTTTATTGAATGCCTAATCGGTGTAACCAAACCCTGTGCCTTGGGGTAAATGGGGAAAGATGAAAACTATGGTGCATCCTTTCTCTTTGTGCCCTCACAGTTCTACTGGTTATACTATAGGTTTGTTTAAATCTACCCTGTCATCTGTCCGAATGGGAGCTTAACGATTAGGTTGATTTAATCTTCTCTATGCAGTTGGGGAAAGTAAGGCAGAGAGAGGGAAGGTGACATGCTCAAGGACACATAGCTTCTATAGGCAAAGTCTAGTTCAGATTCCCAGTCCAGAGGTTCTTAGATATATGCCTGGCAATGCTCAGCACTGCACCAGGAAGAATAAGGATGGGGTCATCAGGCAAGTAAAGGCGGGTAGCTAAGAAATTAGTAAGTCATTTATTTGCAGTATTTTCTCCTTCCTTCAATATGCATTGAAGGACTTCCTACTATCGGCAAAGTGTGAAAAATCCACGGTCACTGCCAACTGTCAGTCCACTTCTTGGTAAGGAAGAGAGACACACACACATTTATTTCCATACAGTTTAGAGTTTAGGTAAATGCCACAAATACAATAAATGTGTGAAGATTGGAGACGTTAACTGTGCTTGGACATATGGGCAAGTTTCTTACAGCACAGTAGAGTACTTGGAGCAGCTTGGGCGGAAAGGCATTCCATGAAAAGGGACTAGCGGATGGAAAGATGTGTGGAAGTCATCCAAATGTCCTTTGCAGAATATGCCAGCACTCCTTACAGAAACAGGAAGGTGCCCCACTTATGATCTATTGGAAGTCAGCCCTGATCTTCGACCCTGTCGCCTATTCCTACAAAAAGCCGTCATTGGTTTTCTCGGTTTAAGTGGGTACAGTTCTAGCTTTTACCACACGATGGCAGTGCAGGGCCACAAAAGGGTTGAGCAACCTCTGGAGTACTTTTGAAGGGTATGTTTGCAAAAAATGGCAGAAAAGAAGGGCGTCCCAGAGCAGAAGCCAGAGCTGCTGGGACGGGATTCTGGGGGAAGGCAGTAGCCTTTGAAGCTGGGAAGACAGGTATTTTCCTTCTAAATCTCTGATCTATTTATTATCTCTAGAGATAATTAGATGTGTTCTGAGGTGTAGACCATAAAGAATGAAGCCCCTTTTGAGTCACGCCCACTTTTTTTTTTAATAAGAAGACTTATAATGCGCCATCCCCCAGTTTCCTCAAATATAGTCTGTGGGGACTGTGGCTATGGTGGCTTGTTGTCACAGTGGGCAAGGAAAAGGAGAGGGAATCGTGGAAAATGAAATAAATATGTGTCACCAGAATCCCTAAGACAATATACAGTGAGGGAAAGCAGGTGTGAGACTGTGAGTGCGATTGTGTGTGAGGTCGTGCTTATGGTTGTGTGTGTGTGTGTGTAGTGTAGGTGACAGTAATAAAGGTGGTGGTGCTGGCATGGGCCATCATTTTTGGCTGCGTGGGGTGCGAGACAGAGACTGGGAAGAGAAGGGGTGGGAGAGATTGGGGGGGAATAAATATGAATTCCCAGAGATCCCTAGGGTTAGGGAAATGATTTGATTGGAGACTCTGTCAAAGAGTGAGCTTCAAATTAGATTTTTTTAACCCCTGTACTTCTCTGACCCCTTAATTTTCACCCCTCCCCCACATATTCTCTCTCTTGCCCTTTCTTGGTATTTTTAAAAAACATTTTAATGTTTATTTTTGAGAGACAGAACATGAGCGGGGTAGGAACAGAGAGAGAGGGAGACAGAATCTGAAGCAGGGTCCAGGTTCTGAGCTGTCAGCACAGAGCTCAACACAGGACTCGAACTCACGAACCGTGAGACCATGACCTGAGCGGAATTTGGATGCTTAACCAACTGAGCTACCCAGGTGCCCCATTGCCCTTTCTTGGTCATAATAGCCACACTCCCCACCTTTCATCTTCGATCATCCTTCTTTTCCACCCTCTTTTCCATTAGTCTCAAACAGAAACTTGGTGGGGGAGAAAGGAGGATTTAGGTCAGAAGCTGTGGTCCTCCAGAGAAGGGGAAGGAAGGCCAGCGTGCCAGTGGCGGGGAGGGGGGAACAACGCTGGAGGACAGGAAGAACTCAGCCCCCCCCACACCCCCACCCCTACCCGCCCCCCCCCAAGTCCAGGAGGCTGCAGTCCAGGAGAAAGCCTGTGTCCCAGTTACAGAAGGGGGAGATCAAGAGAACACCCAGGAGATGGGAGTGGGCAGAGCTGATGAGACGGGGTGTTTACGTGTGGGGAAACTGTGGTTCTTTTTTATTTTCAAAAGGCAGAACTTCTCAATTTTCAAGTTACAATCAATTTCCAGAAATCGTTCATTTCTAAACATTGCCAGTCAAATCCCCCATTCCTTTCTGCTTTTAGAGTTTGAATGAAATTGATTTGTGTTTTGTAATTTTAAAGAAATAATGTCCCTCTGGGCTTGGAAATTCTGGGCATGAGTTTTCCCTCATGTCCCTTTCTTCTCCACTCTGTGTCCCCAACTCTGTCATCTACACTGGGGTGGGTCCCAAGGGTAGGGAGACAAGGCCATTGTTTTAATTTGTTTTTTTCTCTACTACTGATGATTCAACATAAGAAACATTTTTTTCCAGAAGTTGATATTAGTAAAGACCATATTCAAAGAGATACAAGTAAGAGAGGCTGCGTGGGCAGGATTCAAGAGAGAATGCATTGTGGGTTTTTTTTTTTTTTATCATTATTATTTACTAACCTTTTATTCAAGGACTGCAGTGGAAGATTGACAAAACAACTCTTATCCCGTAATCAATTATAGCTGAAAGACAATAAATAGCTATTCGATGTTTCTTTCGTGTTCTGGAAAAGAAGGATGCATCGACTAACTTTAAAGCTTAGGGCCTTTACATAGACTCTGGGTGGGCAGTCGTAATTGGCATTTTTAATCCAATAATCTCTACGAGCTTGGCATAAATGAAGATACCAATCATAATGATAAAAACAATAATTTGCTTTGATGTTAGCTGTTAGAGTTTACAAAACAATGGCGTGTACCGTGTGAAACTGAATTCTTCCAACTATTTTGTGAAGTAGTTATTATTTTTTCCATTTTACTGATGAGGCGACTGAGGCTCAGAGTGCCTGTACTTGAACCCATATTCCTCCCACTACATGCATACAGACCAAGGGGCATCTTAACATACTCCCTTCACACAGATGTGAATACTACGGCTTAGTGAGATGGGCAGAGTTGAGATGGATACAAAATGCCTGGATACTCTACAGTCAGCACACCCAGAGTGGAGAATTCTTTTTCTTTCTTTCTTTCTTTTTTTAATTGTAAGAACATTTAACATGAGATCTACCCTCTTACCACATTTGAAGTGTACAATATAGTACTGTTAACTACAGGCATGGTGATATACAGCAGATCTCTAGAATTACTCATCTTATATAACTGAAACGTTATACCTTTTGAAGAGCAGCTCCCCATTACCCCAGCCCCTGGAAACCACCTTCCTGTTTGTTGCTTCTATGTGTTTGACTATTTCTATAGCTTGTGTAATCAGAATCCTGCAGGACTTGTTCTTCTGTGACTGGGATATCTCACCTAGCATAATGTCTTCAAGGTTCATCCATGCTGTCGTGCACTGCAGAATTTCCTTCCTTTTTAAAGCTTCAAAAAATTAAAAATAGAGCAATCATATGATCCAGCCATCCCACTTCTGGGTATTTATCCAAACTAGTTGAAATCAGGATCTCAAAGAGACATCTGTACTCTCATGTTCACTGTAGCATTATCACACTAGGCAACATGTGGAATTAAATTAAATGTCCATTGACAGATAAATAGATAAAGAAAATGAGGTATATATATACATTGGAATAGTACTCATCCTTAAAACATAAATAGAGGAATTCCTTTTGGAGCAGACCTTCTTTCAAGTTCTGATTTCACCATATTAAGTCAGAGGCCTTGGACATATTAATTGACTTCTCTGAACCTTACAACTTCATCTATAAAATGGGAATGATGCTGTCTCTTAATAATTACACAGGTAAAGTGGTTAGTATTCCTTTGATACATGTAGTTGTTATTATGCCAGCTAGGACCCACGTAGACCATCCATTCCTAGGTCCCCTTTAAGCCATTACCAAACACGGGTGAGAGAGAGGGATGGTATGTTTATCTATTACTGCATAACAAATTAACTCAAAACACAACAGGTTAAAATAACAATAACTCACACAGTTTCTGTGGATCAGAATTTCAGAAGAGGTTTACTAAGGTGGTTCTGGCTGAAGGTCTCTTGGAAGATTACAGTTAAGACTTGGCCCTCAGCAGCTCTTATCTAAAAGTTTGGGGCTGCAGGGGGGTTTGATTCCAAGGTAGGTCAATTGGAAGATTGAAGGTGATTGTTGCAGGGAGCCTCAGTACCTAGCCATGTGGATTTCTCCATAGAGCTTTTGCACTTCCTCACAATATGGTGGCTCCCTTCCCCTAGAGAGAGTTACCCAATGATACACAAGAACAAAGTGGAGCCTACAATGTTATTTCTGACTAGCCTCAGAAGCCACACTTTGCAATTTCTGAAAAATGATGTCCTACCATCATGGATTATCCAATATGGCAGCATGATGCCTAGTGGACAGATTCTTCTGAGGCCATATTGAAAACTGGCTGCCACAGAGCTCCTTCCTACAGACTCAGGACTAGTAGTTTTGTGCCAGGAATTGTTTTGGGGAGGCTTCAGCCCTTGTAGTTACGTAGTCATGATGAGATAGCTATTGGTAAACATCCCCTCCTAAACCAAAAGTTGAACTTCAGAAACTTCAGAACTTCAGGCTCAATGCATGAGCCTAGATATGGTAGAAATGGTATAGAGCTGGCAAAGAAACTTCACAGACTGGGGCAGTGAGGCCCAGAGAGTTTACGTGACCAGTTGGTCTCCTGATTTCTAATCTGGCTTCCTTCTACCCTGGGGACCTGGACATACTAATGCCTGCGCCCCAGCCTGCCACAAAAAAGGGAATCTGCCCAAGGCCATGATTCCCCACCTTAGTTGGCCCTACAAAACATTAGGTGTTTGTTGAATTTAAAGATTTCAGAGTGCCTCTGGGAGAGATTCTGACTTAAGAGACTTGGGATAGAGGCTGGGGATTCGTTTTTAACAATCATCCCAGGTGACTGGTGGGATCAAGTTCGGGAAGGCCTAAGGTATGTTAGTCAAGAGCTGATGGAGTTAGGAGATCTGAATCCCTCTCCCCATCCTACCATGTGCATACTGAAATTGTTCACAACCCTTGATATTTGGATACCCAATCTTTGCTAGCCTTGTGCATCCTCCATTTTCTGATGCCTCTGCCCTTGCCTAGTGCATGTGCCTTTCTGGGCTCATAACGCTTCTCCCCTGCACTGCCTGCACCAAATTAACAACCTGAAAAACACACAGAGAATGTTCATGTGTTTTGTCTATTTGGACAGGCAGGGGGCTCTCTGGGTGTTTGGAGATAATTTTTTGGTTAAATTATATATATATATATATATTTTTTCCTTTCATGTTTGAAAAAGCAAATTGGCTTCTTTACAGTGGCCTCCCTTCTTTCTCTCTCTCTCTCATTTCCTGCTGTGGAGACAAATCTCCTACTTGGTTTTGTTTTGTTTTGTTTTAAGTCTCTAACACACATTTAATCAGTCTGCTTGCAAACCAACATTTTCAGCCCAAATATTACATACAGAGGAGAAGTGACTGGGGTGGGGGATCCTTCATTTAATCACAGAATATTTCTCTAGATTTCCACTGTTTGAGAGTGACCTCTTGGATGTTAAAATGAGCACAAGCATTCTGTAGAAAAATTGTGAGGTCTGGTTCTGATACACCACGTCTATTGTCTTATATTTATTGAGATCCTACTGTATATTTATTTTTTTAAGTAAACAGATAAAACTGATGTGGATACAATCCTCACCCAATCTAGCAGTGGAAAAGAAAGAGGGACTTTCTCAGTGCAAGGTAGAATGTGAACAGCCTTAGGAAAAATGAATTTAATGGGAAGCTCCAAGGAAAGGAGAACATTCCAGGGGGACAATCACAGAAGACACTAAGCATAAAAGTTAAGGGCATGAGATTCTGAGTTCGTATCCTAGGGTTCAAATCCCACCTCTGCCTTGTATTGGTTGTTTGATTTGGGGCAAGTCTATTAACCTCTCTGGGCCTCAGTTGCCTCATCTGTAAACTCGGGATAGTAATGGTGCTTCTCTTAGGGTTGGCATGAGAATTCAGGGAGTTAATGCAAATAAAGCAACCAATTAGTATCTAGGATTTAGCATGGATTCAGAAAATGTCAACTCTTCTTGAGCTGAGCCTTGAAGGATGGGTGAGATATGGGTGTGCATAGGTGGAGGTGGGTGGAGAGATCACTCTAGAGTAAGGCAATATAAGAAAAACCAGGCTTTGGGGGGATTACCAGGCATTTATGGGATTAGGGGAATTGCCGCTACTGGAAGCAGAAGGGGAGTGAGAAGTAGAGGAAGATCATTTGGAGAAGGATGTATCAAGACCACATCCCCCTCTTTTTTTTTTCTTTTGAGAGAGAGAGAGAGAAGGAGAGGGAGAAACAGGAAGAGGGAGAGAGAGACAGACAGACAGACAGCAGACAGGAAGGAGCAGAGAGGAGGGAGAGAGAGAATCTTAATTTGGGTGTGGAGTTCAGTGCAGGGCTGGATTTCATGACCATATCATGACCTGAGCTGAAATCATGAGTTAGACGCTTAACCTGCTTAACTGACTGAACCACCCAGGTGCCCCACATCTTCTTCTGGAGGGCTCACTTATTTCACTGATGATACCAATGCAGTAACATCTTAAAGGTTGAGTTCTGGTGGGGGGTATATGGTGGTAAGTGCAATCATTGTAACTTTTCTTTTGAGAAGAAATAGTTATACTAAGATAGTGGTGACTTACATTCTTCTCTTTCACTTTGCTAAGTAGTTCATCTCAAGACCCATTTCTGGTAAAATGCCCTCCAGCTTGATGACAAAAATAGTCCACAGCTACAAGGCATTGTTACTTTTACCCCAGCAGCTTAGCCTTGTGTAAGATTGTACAGGATTTAAATTCGGTAAGGTGTTTTCCTTGTTTGAAGGCCATCTAATTCCTTCTTTCCCTTCTCTTTTACTTACAAAGAAATGATCTCTCTGTCATGGCACAGGTGATATTCAGAGATAATTTATCAAGTCCATCTTTTTTCAAAATCAAGTACAATCCATTTCATGCAAATAGGCACTGATCTCAGCCTACAGAGGCAGGGTTTTTCAAGGATCCCATTGCACACTTGGGCCTGTAAACTTTAGGAATTTCTTTTTGAGAGGCAAGGCATGGAAATTTGAGAAGAGAGCCAAATGGCTGAGAACCACTGAGAACAAGATATATTCTGTTTGGGGAAAAGACAGAGAAACAATGCCTAGTGGGATAGAGGGAGTAAGAAAAAAATAAACTGGAAAACAATTCTGGTGAAGATGTTTAGGATTGATGTGGAACAAAAATTATTAACACTCTACTCTGTCTTTATAGGAAAAACTATAGTAAAGTCTTAAAAAAGAAAAAAAATCAAGAAATATGGGGTGTGATTGAATAACTGGACTAAAGACGCAACAGGACCACGGGCTGGACCTGCAGGGGTGAGAAGGCAGGTCTACATCTAGTGTCAAAAATAGTGGCTTTATATATACTGAGTGAGTGGTACCTCTTCAAGGCATTGGCAGTGGCTTTCACAAGTAACTGGAGGGGCCCATGGTAATGGGCTCTAACCATTTGCCTGTAAAGCTCTTTATGAGGTAAAATGTGCATGTGGCATGTGGTGTCCATTGCCAGACCCTCTAATATACTGGCCCAGAGTAGAGTAAGTCTTGGCTATAGCTTGCAAGTAACAGGCTATCTTCACAAGCCGTGCACCTAATTAGACTCTGATAATCTGTATAAATTAGCATTTGCTAGTGATAAATATCACACACCGAGCCTTAAATAATACATTAGATTTAATTGAATAAATGCATATATTATGGCCTTCTAATGCATATTTTCCATAACGAGTTATCTTTCATGCACAAACAAACAGCAATACTGATTAATCAGGTGGGGTAACTGTGCTATTAAAACTCCAGTTTCCCTGACAAAGGTCTCAGCGTCAGTCAGATGACAGGAGAAAAAATATTTTCCTTGATTATTTGGATAAATGTCCTATCTTTTGGAATCTTCCTGTCTTTAAACCCTTAGATTTTTGCAGTGATGTCAAAGTGTGTACCCCTGGCTCACTTCCAAAATTTGGATTTGAGCTTCAAATCTGCTATTTCCTAACTCTGTGATCTTGGACAAGTCACTTGAATCCCTTATGCCCAGGTGTCCCCATTAATACAGACAGGAATAACAGCACTCCCTGTCAATTTAGGAGAATTAGATGTGTTACATGTAAAGCATTTAACCCAGTCCTAAGCACCTAGAAGATGCTTGGTGAATGGAAGCTATTATCATTATGAAGTATGAAATAACTTGCCATCTATCATCTCATTCAATTATGTCAAAAAATATGTGAAGGCAGAGAAGCTATGATTATGTCCAATTTTTAAAATAAAAGAAATTACCCCAGAGAGTAAATGACTTATTTGTTTGTACACACTACAAATATTTTTTGCTCACACAAGGCCAAGAGTTGGAAATATAAGGATAAAAAATATAAAGGTAACCCCTCCCTCCGTGGCCTTGGTGAACTTACTGTGTAAGTGGCGGGGGGGGGAGAAGGTGGCAAGAAATTATCAATTATTATAAAATTGCCATAATGAAAATATACACAAAATGCAATGGCCGAATCCAGAAAATAGCACTCAAGTCATTCTCTGAAATCCTAGAAAGTTCTCAAAAACATGACCAAAGTTGAGTGGAGATGTGTAAAAAGAAGAGTTTGATGGTTATTTGGGATTGAGCTATGCTTTCCTGGAAGAGGGAACAGTCCTATCAGAGGGTTGGAACTGAGAAACCAAGCCAAGCCTGAGTAATTTACAAGGGATTCAGTGTATCTAAGATATGTTTCTCACCCTCAGTGCTCCTGGCCTTTGGGTTAGTGGTGGGGATGGTCCTCTGGGGACTGTCTTGGGTATTGCAGGATATTTAGCCAAATCCCTGACCTCTATATATCAGATGCTAGTAGCATTTTCTCCTCCCCCACCACCTGTGACAATCAAAAGTGTTTCACACATTGGCTGTCCAATGTCCCTGGAGGTGAGAGACAAAGACCTCCCTTAGCTGAGAACCACAGCTCTAGAATTTAGATGAAAGATGAGGCTGATGTGACAGCCAGATCATGGGAAGCTTCTTATGCTCTACTAAAGTAATTTGTATTTTTCTTTTAGGTGATTGGGAACAATCTTTAATACATACATGGCGATACCCTCTTATTATAACTTACATTGAATGCACATTTTCCCACATTACCTGCCTGTGAATTCATTAACAGCAATAATTCAAGTTGTACTCTCTCCTGCCACCAACTGCTGACACAGAATCTGCAAATATTTCCCGTCCTGCAAATCCTCCTCTTCTCCCTTCCCCTATTAAATATTTCGTGTGTGTGTGTGTGTGTGTGTGTGTGTGTGTGTGTGTGTGTTGAGTCCCTGGAATTTCTTCTATATGCTCATGGACACATTTTCTGCTGCTTACACTGTTCTCTTAGGAACCGCTGCTGTGCTGGACAGCAGACTTCCACATGGAAGGCCAAAAAGTCATCAATGGGATAACATTTAACAGAGCCATGACCTTCATGGTCCAGTCTTAGTGCACCATAGTGGGCAACGTGGTCCAGTCCCCCAAACACATTTTCAGTATAAATTCATCTTCTTTACTTGCAATCCTCAAATCTCATGATAGCAATGCCAAGTGTAGACCGCATTCAGACTCATTAACCCCCCCCCTTTCCTTCTAGCCACCTCCCTTACATCCCATCAGTTTCCTGGCAGCATTCCCTAAAAACAAAACAAAACAAAGCAAAACAAACCAGAAACATTCTCAATCCCATCTCTGTGCAGCCTTGATTCGTGCTTCAAGAGAAAGCTCCTCCAGCTCCTCTCATGTGCCTCTTATCCTTATTTTCTACTTCCCTGTGGGTTTTTATTTCCCCTCTGTTTTCTTTATCATAAAAATCTAGAGAACCAATGAAGTAATATGGCATAATTCTTGGAGGGCAAGAGATGAAGAGGTGGGCAAAGCTTGAGCCCCCATAGTGGACAGTAAGAAAGGCAAGGCTCAGAATTTTGTATTGTAGGATGTTTAGATGGAGTGGTCCATAGGGCCGGCACTGTCACCGAATCCACAATACTGCATTGGTGGCTGCTATTGTTTCACCGTCCCTGGCTTTGTCCTCTCTTTTCTATGAAGTATGTCTTTCCTGGGAGGTTATTTCTGCTCCTCTCTCCGCTATGAACCATAGTTTCTCCTGCTGGTCTAAAATTCCCTATGGGGTTGCCACTGACCTGCCAAGTGTTACCATACCCTTGACACCCGAGCCACTGCAAAGCAAAAGGTTCTCAGCAGGCTGAGGAGGGTTGAAGGAGATATTTGATTCCCCTCCTGACTTGATGTTACATTCTGTTAGAGAGGTCCTACAGCAGTATTGACAATTCTGCCATGCTTAAAAGAATTTGCTAAATTAGAACCTGTATTGTTTACTTAAAGCCCTCACACCCTTCAAGTTGACTGGCTCGCAATGGACTTGAAAAACAACCATAGTGCTATAACTAAAGTCATTACTCCCTGTTATGATTAGCTTTTGTTCTTGGGTCAGCTGACTCAGTTGTCCTTCTCTTGCCTGAGGATGTGCATAAACACTGCTCAATTCTCCCCTCCTCCAACCATTCCATGCCACCCTACAGTACTTCGGTTACAGTTGGGCCATGTGCTTATCAGACATGTCCACCATGACAGAGCTCCATTTTTGGATGCAGGCTACCTGTAAGCAGATATTTGCACTGAAATATATTCCCTGATCCTCATTTTTATATGTTTATTTATTTTAATTTTTTAAAATTTATTTTTTCTAGAATCAGTGATTCATCACTTATCTATAACACCCAGCACTCATCCCAACAAGTGCCCTCCCTAATGTCCATCACTCATTTAGCCCATCCCTCCATCCACCTTTCCTCCAGCCACTCTCAATTTGTTCTCTATATTTACGAGCCTCTTAGGGTTTGCCTCCCACTCTCTTTTTATCTTCCTTCCCCTGTTTTGTTTCTTAGAATCCACATATGAGTGAAATTATGTAATATTTATATTTCTCTGACTTATTTTGCTTAGCATAATGCACTCTAGTTCCATCTATGTTGTTGTGGATGGCAAGATTTCATTCCTTCTGATCACCAGGTAATATTGTGCCTGTGCGTGTGTGTGTATGTGTATACACCCACCACATCTTTATCTATTTGTCAGTCGATGGACATTTAGGCTCTTTTCATAATTTGGCCATTTCTTACTATCAGTTTGTATGTTTTTCCTACAAGCCACCTTGAGCCTTTTGTGGAATGAGGTAGGCAGTAAATAAAGACATTAATGAATCTATGCATTAGACATACATGATGTGGATATGGAAAGCAGGTAAGAACCAGGTGCAAATGAGTAAAAGCTTGGCTAACCTACTGGAAGGGAAAATAGGTAATTTGGGAAAAGACACATAGAACCTCTCGTCAAGTGTAAAAGCACAAGAAAGATTACAATGGTGGACATGTAGAGGACTCTTCTTGTTGATCCAGCATTCCCAGAAAATGAAGCATTCCACTTAAGTGACTTAAAACTGAAGCTGATTCTTTTTAAGAGGGCATACATTCCTTTTAAATAATTTTCTGGAAATCTTCCCAAAGAGAAGGTGACAAACTTTCTGAAAGCTTCAGAAGAGATTGGCAAATTTCATTTTCTCTTCCTGTGATTGTTTGAAACCAGCATGATGAGCATTTTTTCTGACCATACTCCACCAAAGCAGTGTCATAGTGCCTTCTTTTTTAAGTATCTTTTAGTAGCTTCTGTATATTGGGCATTTACATAGTGCTTGGCACTGCTCTTCAATCCCATACACTGTCCCATTGGACTCTCACAAGGGACATCCTGTTGAGGCACACAGAAATTTTTGCTTTTTCACCAAATTGCTTCATTTATGTTGCTTCTTGAGTTCTTGTTGCCTACATTTTATGATTTTTATGTCTCCTTGCTTATTATCTAGAAATCACCTCTTTACTCAGCTTCTGATTTTCTGCTTTTAATCTCCTACATGTTAGGAGACCTGGAAACCACACTTCATAGGATTATGTATTAAGGAAGTTGGGGTCTAAATGAGAGTCTCATGGTTTTGTTGTATTAAAATGGATGCATTGCTCTAGATCCTATAGTTACTTGAGAGACCCCCAGGGTGCTAGGTATAGGGACCAGGTTGGCAAACCCAGAGTTCTCCAGCTGGCCACCTCTTCTTATTTACAGAGGTGAACTGGCTTGGCTTTTATTCAATATCCCTTGAATGCATAAACTTCCAGTTAGTTTGGAAAAAAAATCTTCTTTTATACATGTTGATACTGACAGATGATGAGAAGCTAACAACCACTTATTAGAATTTAATATGTCTGAGAATTTATCTTTTAAAAATGAACCTTAGAATTTCAACCACATGTATCCCTGTGCACACATCATTTGCTTGAACTTAATACAGTGGCTAAAAAAGGTTTTGAAGAATTGTTTATACCTTTGGGTATATCTTAGTCACAGACTTTTAATAGAATTTGTTTAAGCCTTATGAAAACTGTACTTAGTCATGGCTTGATACAAGTTGCTCACTGGATTCATTAGGGATTATATCTAAGACTAAAATTTATTGCATTTAAAATAAAAAAGTACAAATGAAGAAACAAAATGTTAATGTTTCTTAATATCTATTAGAATGTGCTAGAATGATACATACTATGTGGACATGGCCAAAAGGTTAGGCTATTGAATTCTTGATTTCAGCCTTTTTCACAGTTCTAGGGTTCTTTCTTTCTAGATTGGCAGACACCATAGTGAAGCCAAGAGAAAGAGCTGTGAATAAATACTTTTGTGAAGGCCTTGAGTTTGGGGATGATATAGGGACATTCAAAGTCTAGTGCTATATAGAATGTTTAGGAGTAAGGGCATAAACTGTATGACTTAGGGTTAGAACCTAGGTCATCACTTCTCATTTGGTCCTCACCTCAGGATAATCTTCCCTCAATAAACTATGATCCAGACAAAAATAATGATATGTTAAAAGGATATCTCCATTTCTGGAGTTGTAGCTCATTTCATAACTCTAGGGGACAGCAGACTCAGCATGGTATAGGAATAACAGAAGACTGGGGAGTGGATCTAAGGGTCAGGTCTCGGCCCTAGCTCTATCACTTCCTAACTTCATGGTTTCCAGCAAGTGACTTTCAATTTTATCTCTAAGTTGAAGGGCATAGAAATGTCTATCTCACAAGGTTGCTGGGAGAGCTATAAGCAATGATATGTGTCTGAGAAAGACCTCTGGAAACTTCGGTGTATCATCTTTGCCTTTTCTTAGTGTCATTTGGAATTTCCCCCCAAGATTTAATCTCCTTTCACATCAGCATGTGGATGTAGGTAGGAGTTAATGTGTGAATCCTTGAAAGGAATAAGGGTCACCAATGGAACTGAGGTTCACCACATGCAATTTAATGAACCTTTAATGGGGCTTCTTTAAAGTGAACATCCACCCATCCTTTCATATGTCTGTTGAAGTGGATCGTCTACAAACATATTGATTCATTAACTGTAATTGAAAATACATCGTTTCTACTTCTCTTCTATAAAAAGACCCAGTACAGGTGGTCTCCTAGGAAAACTAGCAGGGACTTTTCATTTTGGTCCTGTCCACCATTGGCCTAAATTGCTATTTCCACAATATCTCAGGATCTCTCTCTCTCTCTCTCTCTCTCTCTCTCTCTCTCTCTCTCTGGAAAGATACTCTGCAGTGATTACATTCTTCAGAAGGAAGGTAAAGAAGAAGTGACATATAATATACTTAATATGTGCAGGTACATTTCAAGCTCCACCATAATTAGTCATCAAACTGATGTTGGGAAGAAGAGAGTATGATGCCATGTTATGGCTGAGGGAGTTTGTGCTTCTAAATTTTTTACTTAAGTTCATACTGATGGGCAGAGATGGACCTAAACTTTTTTCTCTGATGCTTAAGTAGTGCTGGCTTCACCAGTCCCGGCTACCTCCCAGAACATTAGGAGCCAGGTGGAACATGCTCATGCTTAGGAAGGGCCAGAGGATTCCACTGCAGGAATTATAAGGCACGTATTATAATATTTTTCTGTTACTTTGCACACTTAAGAAAATCAGATAACTTCCTTGAATCCGTCCCCTGCTTCTGCTTGCATATCTCCCCAGCTTGCTGAGGATCAAATGGAATAACAAAAGCAAAAGTGCTTGGCAGGCTGTTAAGTGCTATATGAAAGTGAGAAATTGATATTATCCTAAGAGACCTTACCTAATTTTGCTTGATGTTTCAGAGGGTACAGGTGAGAATTTCACTCAACTACTACTTCCAGAAAGTGACCATTTTCCCTTACCCTGTAGGTTGGCATAGGAGAACCAGCTCCTTGTGTTCTTGGCAATGGCTGGTGCCAGTCAAACCTTGGTTAAAGCTACAGCTCATTTATCAGGCTCACATTGGATTTATGGTATAATCTAGTTTTAATGGCAGCACATCTACCACTTGTGGTATCTAGGCTTAAGGAGACTGGATTCAGCCTCTCAGTTTATTAACTTCTTAATCTGGGCTAGAAAGTGTGGGGTATCTCTTATATTTTCTTTAGGGCTATTACAGAGAGAACAAAAATGGGATGGTTTACCATAGAAGCATTTTGATCCTCAAGTTTATTAGCATCATATACAGTAATAATTCTAGAACTGGAAGGACAAATGCACAGATCAACTTAATCATGGCTTTGCTTATCAATTTAATTCCAAACTTTATTAAGAACCTCTATGTGCTAAAGATTAGGGAGGAAAAATGAAATAGCAGAGTTCCTGTTCTTCAAAGCCTCAAAGTCTGGGCACATAGTATATATTTAATAAATTCTGTAAGTTGTTTACTAATGACCACATAATTACTAGTGACCAGATCAAAGAAAATCAAGCTGGAACATTCCAATGCAGAAAATAATTTGTAGAGAGCCTTTCTCTTCACTAACTCCTTGCAGACATTTGAATATATTCTTCTAAGGCTTGCATTCATTAGTCAGCATTTCAGAGTAAGATGTACAGTCACATCCTGGCCTTGTAATTCATGGCTTGTTGCGTGTGTGAGTTTTTGTGTACATATTGGCAGAGGACATGGTGAGAAGCACAGTGATGAATATCCTGGCTCTGGATTCAGCCTGATCCGCGCCTAGCACATGTTCATACAAGGACTTGGGCAACTCTTTAATCTTGCAAAGTTCCCCTTTCTTTCCCTGTAAATGGGAGTACTGATACCTACCTAATAAAGAGTTGGGAGGAGAATGAAAGGAAATAAAAAGTGTAAATTTCTAGTTCAGTATCTGGCACAAACGTAAGTGTTCAAAATACTAGTTGATAGGACATTACATACATGTATACATGTCCCTGCAGCAGCTTGGGAAGAAGCCTGTCCCTATGATGATGCTGACATGTGGTATCTGTTCCGTCTTGAGAAAGACACTTTGTTTCTCAAAGACTCTGTTCCTTTCTCTATGTAATGAAAATAATAATAGCTATTCTTTGGAGCTTGTGAGGGATTTTCATTTATTTATGCATTTATTTCATGTATCTATGTCAAGCCCCTATTATGCACTAGGACATGTTCTAGCTGCTAGAGAATCAGGAGTGAATAAAGATGACATAACACATGTAAACTGCTTGGCAGATAGTAGGAACTTAAATGTAAGTAACCACATGTTACTAATAATTACAGCTGATCAGTTATTACCATTCAATCCAACTTGGTTATAATTACAATTAGCATTAATATTATTAAGAATGACCATTTCCTCTATTAGATATATTTATCTCCTTGTGCATGTGTGATTTTAATATACTGATAGTCCGAATAGCCCAGCGCAGGTTAGAGACCCCTGGGACCAAACATTTGAATTTCCAGACATTTGTATGTATTTCATCTTCCACTGGACCTTGAATTTGACCTCAACTCCAGTCTCTGAATTTCCATTTAATAAGAAGCTGAGTGGAAAATGAGACCTTCACCCTTGGAAATCCCTTGATTTCCACCTGTGTTTACAAAAATGATGATGCCTTGCAATGAACTTGCTCCTCGCACAGACTTCTCAAAGTGTGTTTGAGGGATCAGCAATGATAATTTAGCTCTAAACTCAATTTAAAGGATTGCACCAGCAACTGCGAGTTTCATTTCCTTCCTGGATCCATCTGCTTCCCAGTGTATTACGTCTGTGTAACAGGTCCTGAGAAGGACCTCATTAGGCTCTGAGATGATATACTGCTAGGGCAGAAGAAGTCTGTCTCAGTTGTTTGTGAATGCCCTAATTCCTTAGCTGACTGCTGGAGCCCCCCACAGATCTGCTGTGTCCCAGTGTGGAGGTGGCCTGAAGTCACACAGTGTGAACAGCGGTGTGGTAACCTCTAATCGAGGTGCATTCACAAAGAACTCGTTATTTGTGACTGATTTGCTCACCTGGTTTAGCTAAGGACAAGACCATGAGTTCAGGCCACTTCCTCCAGCCTAACACATCATATCCCAGTTGATCTGTAAAAGCAAGGGTATCTAGGCCAGAGGTCTTCAAAGTCAGGTTTCGTGGAGGTGACTTCAAGTTGGTACAGGTGGAGGTGGGGAAAGGCAGTTGTGTAACCCTCCGCTATTTTAAGCAAAAACTGCTCTGAATATATTTGTTTTATACTTTGCTTTTCTGCAAAATTTTATTTTTAAAAAATACTCTTGGGCCCATTTACTTACGTATTTTTGAAAACACTTTAGGGTAATTGTTCTGGCTCTTCTCCTCTCTTAATCCTTCTCTTCCCCTCTTACGTATGGCTATCTTAGGGACTGCTGCACAGCTGTTGGAGGTATTGCTGCTAACATAGAGTTGGTGTCCAGAGTGACTTGTGAGGGGTATCCTTTGTCCCTTAATTTCCATCAGCGCCTTAAAACAAAGATTCTGATTCAGTAGATCCAGAGTGAGACCTGAGATTCTGCATTTCTAACAAGTTCCCTGGTGATGCTGATGTTGCAGTTATATGGACCACCCTTTGAGTTGGGAGGGCCTATGTAATTATAATGTGTTTGGTACAGGAACATAGCCTCAACATGAATGCACCCTTACTCCAGCACTAATTGAATTGCAGCTCCTTTCTGAATGCAGAAATTCTGGAGTTGCTACTGCTCCATCATACTAGCTTGCTGGAAGGGAGTGCTTCCCTACCCTCAGCCCAACCAGTCCAGTAGCTCCCCACGGTGTGGGGAGTATCACAGTAGCAACCACTTGGATTTGCTCTTGAAAAACTTAAAGTGGAGGTGGGAATCTTACTGAGCATTTGCTATAGGACAGACACTGTGTCAGGCACTTAACTTACAAGATCACACCTGATATTCAACATTTCTGAGAGGCCCATGCTTCATAGCCATTTCAAGTTTAAGGAAACTACAACAATGTAACTTACGCTGCAAAAAGCAATGGAAGACATCCCTAAATGTTCTTAATGCCTGATATCCAGCTTCTAATTTTATTTTAAAAATGTTTATGTATTTTGAGAGAGAGAGAGAGAGAGCGAGAGAGAGAGCGAGAGCATGAGTGGGGGAGGGGGAGAGAGAGAAGGAGAGAATCCCAAGCAGGCTCTGTGCTGACAAGATGTGGGGCAACATCTCATGAATCTCAAGATCAGGACCTGAGCCGAGATCAAGAGTCGAACACTCAACTGACTGAGCCACCCAGGAGCCCCCAGCTTCTAATTTTTCAAATATATATTTTCTTGTCCACTCCTGTGAGCCTCCCAGATCATGTGGCTGTTTTATGGAACTAGTAAGAGCCATGGCCAGAAAGAGACCCTGAATCCTTAGTCCAGGGATCTCCCTCCCGTGTGTTGTCTTTTATATCTGCAAAGAACATTAGATTCTATCTATAAAGAGTGATGGATCTTTCAAACAGAGTGCCAGGGGCATGATGTCATGAAGTGGTTTTCAAACTGAGGCTTGAGAATCATCTGGAGAGATTGTTCATTTTGATTCAGATTTAGTAAATATGGGGTGGAACTGATAAATACACATTTTTAATGGTGACTGGGGAGATTTTCATGTAGATGGCCACAAGGTGGCCCTTTGAGAAATACTGTTATGTGCTCAAGACTGGGAATCGGGACACCTGGATGTGAAACTTGGCTCTATGCCTTTCACTCCTCGACCCACCTCTTCTGCCTCAGATTCCTCATAAAAATATTGGGCTACAGCAGTGGACCTTAATTTCCCCAGTGAATTAGAATCATCTGGGAAGTTTTACAACTATAAATACCCAGACCTCTGAGATTCCAATTCAGAGGTATGAAGAGAGCCTGGACATGTTTCTTTCCAAAGCTCCCGGAATAGAAGATCATAGGAGTTACCACCACCCTTTTTCAGGGTAGACAGGTCTATATTCTGCAATAAGGGACATACGGAAATCTGTGCATTTTTGGTGCTCCTGGCAGTGACTGGACATGGTAAAATCATTTTCATCCCTGGCTTCCTCACCCTTTATTTGCTGTCTGTGATGACAATATGCAGGAATGTCCATTGGGCTCCTTACTATTTTCTTACACTATTGTCTTCCCGGAAAATATTTGTGTTTTACAAACAATGAAGCCACATCTCCAAGGGGCCACACTGTCTTCAGAAAATCTCATTTCCGGGGGTTTCAGTAAGGGTTTGAACCCAGGTCTGTCAAGCTCAAAGTGGTCACTTGTCTCATGGGTCCCCAGAACCAACTGTCTCTCTTCAGTCTGCATCCCACTTTGTGAATATGGTGCTTTGGAGATGGGACCTATATTATTAGTCTGCCAGGGTGGCCATGAGAAAGTACCACAGACTGGGGATCTTAAAGAACAGAAATTAATTTCCACACCACTCTGGAGGCTGGAAGTCAAGCATCAACGTGTCACCAGGTTTGGTTTCTGAGTCCTCTTTCCTTGTCCTGCCAACAACCAACTTCTCACTGTGTCCTCACGTAGCCTTTCCTCTGTGACAGTGCACACCTAGTGTCCTTTCCTCTTCTTATAAGGACACCAGGGCTACAGGATTAGGACCTCACCCTTATGACTTCATTTACCCTTAATCACCTCTTGAAGGGCCCTATTCCTAAATGCGGCCACACTATGGGTTAGGGCTTCAACATATCAGTTTTGGAAAGACACAATTGAGTCCTTAATAGGATCTTCAGTTTATTTTATCTCATTAATATATCTGAATCAACAACCCACAGACCAGTTACTGGAAATGGGTGAAGGAATCCTCAGCGAGTCAGAATTTCAAATCACTTTATTCAGTCAGTTTTCAGATTATTAGCTCAGAAAGCACTGGACTAGACACTGTGAGTCCTTCACAGGTACCCCAAAAGCATATATGGGTCCCTGACATTATGTGTCATAATTGTATGGATGTGTAAATGCGTGTTTTTATGGGGATAAAAATCTATAGCTTTCATTAGCTCTTCAAAGACTTCACATAACCTCCAGAGCTTAAGCGGCAATGAAGGCCTTTCTCAGCTCTTAAATTTTGAGATTCCAAGTAGAGATATTCTGTTCTCTTGAGGGCAGGATGTTATTATTCTGCTCTCCTTCAACCCCTGGGGCTAAGAAAGATTATGCTTCTGGACCAATCACAGCAGGCTTCTTAGAGGAGGTGAGCATTAGGTCTAAAAGTCTGTCAGCCACACTTAGTGAGTAATGAGGGCATAGAGGGTTTCCTACATGTGAAATTGGACCCGAAAGTTCTGATCTTTCAATAGAAAAGAAGGAAAGGAGTGTCCTGGTGAGATGATTTAGGATTTGCCATGAATACCGTGTGTATTTTGCGCAAGTATCTTAGGGAATAATCTCCCAGAATGACTCAGCAAAAAAACGTTTTTGAAATGTTCGTCATGTGCTCATTTTTTCTCATCACTACCTTCATCAATGAGTTGTTGCAGCCTATGGATCCTCTGACTCTCCCACTTGGGTGGTTTCCATATTCAACTAATTGGGTCCCAGGCTCCTGCTTCACCTACCTCGATCCCTTCTATACGTTATTAGATAAGATTTTCTAAAAATATTTGTTTCACTCACTCTCCTCCTCAACATTCTGGAGACTGTATTATTTCAAGACTATTAAAGCATTTTGAAAATAGTAACATGCTGTTTAGAATTATAAGTAGTTACATCTTCCCATTAGAAGGAATGAGAGGTATCTATTCATTTCAAGCATACTCACGAAAACTAAGTAAACCATAAGCAGGGGCAAACACCATCCTCTGGCTCTGAAATGTGGTAGGTGATGTCACAGAATTAATAGCCAAGATTTTGGACCTCTTACCATTTTCTAGGACTGTTTTTTTAATTGTGTGGTTTTTTTTTAAGTTTATTTATTTATTCTGAGAGACAGAGACAGTGCCAGCTGGGTGGGGGCAGAGAGAGGGAGAGAGGGAGAATCCCAAGCAGGCTCTGCACTGTCAGCACAGAGCCCGATGTGAGACTCAAACTCACGAACCATGATACCATGACTGGAGCTGAAACTAAGAGTCAGACGCTCAACCGAATGAGCCACCCAGGCACCCCCATTTTCTAGGACAGTTTTTACCATTTTGTGTCTATGAACTAAATTTAACTTGCCAAGAATCATGCACAAAAGATATGGCTTGTTATTCTCACTTATATGTAAGAAACTTAAGACACTAGGAGGTTAAGAAACTTGCCAAAGATGCCATAGCTAGCAAAGGTTGATAACAGGATTCAAGCCCAGGTAATCTGGAGCTAGTGTTGCAAGAATAGCATTGAAAGAAAATATGAACATGGTACCATTGTGTAGAAAGTCATTTTAGAGCTATCTTTCAAATTTCAAATTAAGTACAGTTTGTTTCTTTCTTTGATAAAGGTTTATCAGCAGAATTTATGTTTATTGGCCATCATTAGAGAATTTGGAGACTCATAAACAGAACCTGGGGAAGAAGTAGAAGGGAGAATATATGTTTACTGAAGGTAAACTGAACAAGAATTGGGAGAGGAAGGGGCTGGCGATCTATCGAGTTCCTGAGCATGCTTATGGACAAAGGAGAATATATTAGGTGACCATTGCTATGATAATACCGTGTAACAAATTACTTCCCAGATTTCAGTAGTTTACAACAAACATTTATTTCTCCATCAGAGATCTGCAACTGAACTGGAAGACTGGTTCAAGCTGAGTTGGTTGAAGTTGGCTCTATCATTCTGTCATTGTAGGACTCAGGTTTAAGCCAGTGTTTACAAGAGTATAATCTTCTTATGGTGCAGGGCAGGAGTGCAAGAGACCAAGTCAAACAACACAAGCTAATGCAGAGTCTCTGGTTGCTGTGGTGTACTTTAGAGTCACATACATTTCATTGGACAAGCAAGTCACGTGTCCAAGACTCAAGTCCCCAGAGTCGAAAAGCATAATTTGTGCACAGTGAATAATGACACAGATTGAGAGGGAAGGGAAATTATTACAGTCTACCACAGAAAGATTACATGAGGTTGAAATAAACCCTACCTAGTGAAAGGTCCTGTGACTATCCCCACTGGAGGGGGTAGAAAAAATCTTCATGGGAAAGAATATTGAACTTAATGGACAAAAACATCACCACTGGGTGGTACTCTTATTCCAGGACAGCTTTTTGCAAGACAGATGTATTTGAGTAGCCAAATAAGGAAATCTTCAATAGGACATTACAAGTTGAATTTTTATAACTCAAGCTATGAATATATTTTCATTTCTACTTCACAATGTTAATATGTGTGAAATACTCAAAACAGTTCCTAGAAGAGAATACTGCTATGAGAGTTTGCTGTGGTGATGATGATGATGATGATGATGATGCCAAAATTGTGCAGCATTTCTGTTCTTTGTATATTTCCTGTCTCCTGCTTGAACTCAACAACAGTTTCTGCAAGATACCCCTCCAGTGCTTACTTCCTAATGAAGACCTTTTCTAAGTCTCATGACCAAAAAACAGAAAGTAATAACTTTGGGGAATGCTAGACATTTTTAACAATATAATTTTGTCCAAAGCAGCAAGGATGAGTTACAAGGCGCCTGAGTGGCTCAGTCGGTTAAGTGTCTGACTTCAGCTCAGGTCATGATCTCACAGTTCATGGGTTCAAGCTCCTCGTCAGGCTCTATGCTGGCAGTGCAGAGCCTGGAGCCTGCTTCAAATTCTGTCTCTTCTCTCTCTCTCTGCCCCTCTCCTGCTCACTCTCTGTCTCTCAAAAATAAACATTAAAAAAAAAGGATGAGTTACAAAGATATTTGGGGGATTTAATGAGAAGTGTGAAAGAAAGATCTGTCTGTCTTCCACCCACATTGTTTTAACAGTCAAATATAGGATAGCTTCTACTAAAGGGAAGAAAGTGGGGAGAGAAATTTAGCTCTTACAGTGTCGGTAAAAGATAGGGCCAAGAACGGCCCAATCTGGAAAGAGTGTTCTATGTGCAGGTAATCCTCAATTTATTTAAGCAGGATAAAGTTTTTAAAAAGCACACAAATCTTGTGAATAATCAAATTAAGTAGCCAGTGTCCCAAAATATTTAGCCATTTCCCCTGTGTGAGAGGTCTCCCACACAGCAAGAAAACAGAAAAGTTTCTTAAAAAACACATGAAAAGCATAAGAATTGAAGGTCAAGTTTCTAATAGTATCAGGGAAAAAACAATCTTGAGATTGTAGGGGTCTATTCATCATGATGTTTTCTTTCTATTTGAAACACTAAAGGAGAATTTGTTTAGAAAGTGAAAAACTTCCAACTCCCTATCCTCATAGGTTTGGCATTAAAGCTAATATGTTCTTTTCTTAATGAATGTATCTAATCAGAAAAAAGTCTCAGGATCCCAGAATGTCTTCACTGACAGCCCTTGGAGACCACTCTGAGATACTGAGAGAGGGAGTTCAGTGCACCGTTAGTGGCAGAGCAGGGACAAATTATTCAGATGTTTTTATTCTAAGTCCAGTGTCCAGTATTAAACTGGACTTAATATAGTTTCCCTCAGCTGCTTATCTGTGGGAAAAATTATTTTCATGTTTTCATTTTCCTTGCCATCAAAATGGAAGGACTAATCAGTGGCTTTTCTAAGGATATCCCATTCAGTTGTTTCAAGGCATGCCTCATGGAAAAATGTTTCTTTTGTTTGTTTGTTTGTTATTTTTTGCCTCAGGTTCAAAGACTTATCAGTCAAAGGAAAATTTGAGGGAGGAGAATTTTGAGGATTCCACACTTAACACATTGAACAGTGGGAAGATTTCTTACTGGTCTTCATTCCATTCAAGACTTATTATTTTTATACAAACAAAAGCAAAAATAAACTATTGGGACTATACCAAAATGAAAAGTTGGGTTTTTTAAAGTTTATTTTTGAGAGAGAGCATATACACATGCTTGTAGGGAAGGGGCAGAGAGAGAGGTGGACAGAGGATCCGAAGTGGGCTCTGTGCTGACAGCAAAGAGCCCAAGGGAGGGCTCGAACTCACAAACCTCACAAACCATGAGATCATGACCTGAGCCAAAAGGATGTTTAACCGACTAAGCCACCCAGGCACCCCCAAAATGAAAAGGTTTTGGACAGCAAAGGAAACTGTCAACAAAACAAAAGGCAAACTAGTGAATAGGAGAAGATATTTGCAAATGACATATTCAATATTTCAATACAAAATATACAAAGATTATACAACCCAACACTAAAATAAATGAATGAATGAATGAATAAATAAGTAATAACAATCTGATTAAAAAATAGGCAGAGGACCTAAATAGACATTTTACCAAAGAAGACATACAAATGGCTAACAGACACATGAAAAGATGCTCAACGTCAGTAATCAACAGGGAAATGCAAATCAAACCAAAATGAGATATTGCCTCATACCAGTCAGAATGGATAGTATTAAAGGGATGAGAAATAACCAGTGTTGGCGAGGATGTGAGGAAAAAGGAATCCTCATGCATTGTTAGTGGGAATGTAGATTGGCACAGCCATTGTGGAAACAGAATGGAAGTTCCTTTAAAAACTAAAAATAGAACTACCCTATGATTGAGTAATTTATTACTGGGAATTTAACCTCTGGAAAATGAATGAGTAAAGATATGCATCCCTATGTTTAATGAAGCATCATTTATAATGGCCAAAATATGGAAGCAATCCAAGTGTCCATTGACAGATGAATGGATTAAGGTATGGTATGTATAAACACACACACACACACACACACACACGCACACAGGAATATTACTCAACCATAAAAAAAGAATGAAATCTTGCCATTTGTGACAACGTTGATGGACCTAGAGGGCATTATGCTAAGTGAAATAAATCATATTGAGAAAGACAAATGCCATGTGATTTTAGTTATGTGTGGAATCTAAAAAAACAAAAGAGCAAACAAACAAAGCAGATTCTTAAATACAGAAAACACACTGATGGTTGCCAGAGAGGAGGTCGGTAGGGAGATGAGCAAAATAGGTAGAAGGGATTAAGATATACAAACTCCCAGTTATAAATAAGTCAGAGATGAAAGTACAGCATAGGGAATATAGTCAGTAGTATTGTAATTACATTGTATGCTGACAGATGGTGACTGTACTTATCACCATGTACTTATCACGGTAAGCAATGAGTAATGCATAGAAACCTGAATGTACACCTGAAACTAATACAGCATTCTATGTCAATTATACTTCAATAATTTAACAAATCATTATTTTTCTGGAAGACAAGTCTTTGCTGAAATTTCTCAGAGAATTAAGCTTTGAAAGACATCCTATTTGGGATGATGGAGCTATGTTCAACCTGCTGAATTTACATAAAAGTACTTAATACATAATTATTCAATGCATGATTTCTGGTGCATGAATCAGCATTTTGAGGTTTGAATCTCAGAGACTCTTAATTGTTGGCAAATATTCAACATTTGTCTCTCTTAATCTTTACTATTAAACTTTTTTTGACCTAATCTTCCTTCAGTCTCTCATCCTCTGTGTTCATTATCTAAAAACAGACACTTAGAGAAATCAGTGATAATCATTCTCTCAATAAAGCTAGAAAAGTTCTGAGCTATCATGCTGTCCCATCTTCAGATTAGGACACTGAAAGAGAGTGGTTATTCAAGACTTCCATGAATAATTTCTGTTTGCAAGTTATGATCTTCAACTTCTCCCTGGTTTTCTCTGTGCCACAAAAGCCTTCTAGTGGCACCTATTAGGAAAGACAAACTCCTAGTCCTCCATCCTTCAGTCCTTGAAGGGAGTTTCATTATTAATCATTTATATATTATCTCTACACTGCCTGCCTCCTTATTAATCACCTCCATGGAATCTACTGCGATTAATCATCAAATGTGTGTCTGAGCATTACCGGTAATTATCTTTAAATGTTTGTTACCTGTCAGTTTAATTACTTGTTTTCCCCCAGGAGAACAGACTAATTCAGGTCCCTGACTCTACTGTGTGCCTGTGTGTGTTAATGTGTTTACATTGTACTTGATTCTGTGTGTGTGTGTATGTGTATGTGTATGTGTGTATGTGTGTGTGTGTGTGTGTGTGTGTGTATTACTTTTAGACCCCAATTACCATTGCATGAAGTAAAACTATATTTCAAATAAGTATTTCTAACCTTTGGTCACCCATGAAACCACATACTTCTTGTTGAACGAGAAGGCAGAAAGTCAGGTATAATCTTTGATCCCCTTGGTTTGATCTTATATCTCTCACAATTCTTTGAAGTCCTCTATAAACTAGCTGGTTTTATTTCTCCAGGAATAAGCACCATATGTACCTGGGGGTCTTATTTGTGTGTGTGTGTGTGTGTGTGTGTGTGTGTGTGTATGTTTAATCCATTCAGTGCTTGTGGGGATCAAAAATTAATGAGACCAAAATTCTTAATCAATACTTGTCCACTCCTCTTAGAGTAACTACCGCAAAGAAGTCTTTACACCCTCACTTTTGAATGGATGGCTGTAGAAAGATGGTTTGTGTGTCTTACGGTATGCAAAGAGCGCCCAAATTGTGTTTAGAGCAAAGGAACAAGTTAAATAAGCACTCAGTCTTCTCTGAAGAGGACATTTCACTATACAAGAAGAGTACCAGCCCTTAAGGAACATAGAGAGTCACATGTTTGGAGACAGAGGGGATGAAAATAAAGAAAGGAACATTTGTT
Organism: Cryptoprocta ferox; assembly: GCA_028646485.1. Lineage (NCBI taxonomy): Eukaryota > Metazoa > Chordata > Mammalia > Carnivora > Eupleridae > Cryptoprocta > Cryptoprocta ferox. The sequence goes on along the minus strand of CM053568.1, from coordinate 16,194,169 downwards.
GAATGTCTACACATACGATTTTATTTTATCCTCCCAATGACAGTTCTTATGTGTAGATCCCATTAACTCAGAAAGATTGCCCAACTACACCCAGATGGTAAGTAACAGAACTAGGATTTAAACCATGATCTGCCCGATTCCAAAATCCATATTCTTGCTGCTATACCAGTGCTGCCTCAAGATAAACATGTGCATAAATAAAATCAGATAATGGGAAAATGTAAAAGTCAGAAGAAACACAGATAATGTTCCTCTCAAACTCAGAAGAGGGGTTCAGAAACTTTTAAATGGGTTGCCCAGAGAAAGCTTTATGAAAATGACACTTGGACTGAAGAACGTGTAGAATGTAGAGGTCTAAACAACTCTAATGTATGCCCTCATGTGTTCACTCCTTACTGGAGTCTTAAAAGCCTAGAAAGTTGGGCTGACAGCACAGAGCCTGCTTTGGATTTTCTGTCTCCCACTCTCTCTGCCCCTCCCTTCACCTCTCTCTCAAAAATAAATTTTAAAAAACATTTTTAAAAAGCCTAAAAAGTTCTCAGCTCTCCATTGAACTTCACAAAGTCTATGGTATATTTTAGCATTGAAACTTTGGAACACAGAGGCAGAGGTTGCTGGGAAGGTGTGCTGTCTTTTTGCTAGCTAGACATTGACTGGAGAAAGTGCTGTTAAAACACACATACACAAACACAATTATTTAATTTACTTGTTACCGGAAGCCTTTTCTTCACTAGTGAAGACCTCTACTATTGAATATTTGAAAGGTGTTTAGCTTCCAAGATATTTCTACAACTAATGTATCCATTTAGTTAGTGTTTAGTGGGTGTATCCTGTAATCCTCCTGCCCCCATACCCAGCACTGTTCCATCTATGTGGGGATTTGTAGAGAGGCATTTTGGAAGATATAAGACATGGCCTCATTTATCAAAGCTCTTATAATTTACTTTGATATATAACAACTGCAGCTTACATTTATTGACCTTAATATGTGTCTGGAAAGATTCTAAGCACATTTCTAGATTTGTTGTCTCCTTTAATTGGTTCAACTTAAAAGGTTCAAGTTGAATAGAAGCTTGGTTGTCTCTCATGTCACAGCACTGGGCAGATGAATTTGTTGGTGGAGCTAATTCTGAGTCAATGAATGTAACAGCATTTTCTAAATTGTAAAATGCTATGCGGACTTAAGAGAAGTGTTGGGAATTTCCCGCAGGGTAGCTGGGTAATTTGGGGGAGCAGATTCAAGTTAGTGATGACTTAAAAAAAAAAACAAATAGTGGAGTGCAGAGTTTGGATGATGAGTTCCTATTTACAGATGGAGTAATTAAGTCTCTGAAAGGCCAAGTGATGTATTCAAGGTCACATTGCAGATGACTTAGGGAAACATTCAAGTCTCCTAACACTGGATCTATTGCCCTTTTGTCCAACTCTAATACCACTGGCCATCAAGCTAATGAGAATGCTAAACAGAGTGTAGTGGGGTGAGCTACACAGTCTCAGTTATGGGTCAATGTCTTTATTTGCTCTAGCTCCATCATTAATACTCAGAGAAGATAACTGGGGGCACAGACTACTCTAAGTTGTAATTTGAAGAAAATAAAAATGAAAACAATGGCATTTTATAGGTCTAGGACACCTACTATGTGCCAAGCTTTTCATGTCATCCTTTTGACAGTCTCATAAGTAAAGTACATTTATCCTCATCTTAATAGAGGCCAATAGAGTGGTGGTGCAAAGTTACACAACTCGTAGACTGTAAAGCAGAGACTCAAACCCAAATCACCCTGCTCTAAAATGCACCCCACTTCCATTCTACCATTTTGTCTTCACTAAGTGTAATAAATCTGTTATATGAATTGTTCAGTCCTCACAATTTATCATTTCCAAATTTGACCATAACCACTTATCCAAGGTGTAAGAAATGTTTCTTAACTGTTTGGGGAAGAATTATTTTCAAGGCAAGATTGCAACTTTCTTCCCTTTTCCTTAGAAGTATGTTCTCCCTTTAATAGGTAATGCCACATGACTTCTGAACAGAACAGAAACTCTAGATGAAAATGTTTTCTGAAGGTCAGATATTTGATAAGTATCCATATCCTTGGGATATCCTTAGAAGGTATCTTCTCTCCTTGATGTCAGTGGGATTCTGATATTTTATTGGCATTTGGCAGAGAGAATTGCTGGCCAATTGTTGTTACAAAGTCTGGCCTAATTTGGAGGATTCCTTATTGCAAACCCAGGAATGATTCATTCTATAATCAGGGAGAAGTCCAATGTGCTTCAATTTCCCTTGTACAGATACTGAAATTGAAATTGTCCATGAAGAAATTGGATACCTTCTGCTGAATTGTTACTATAGTTTTATATGTCTGTATTTGGAGCTAAGAATATCTGACAGCCTGTGTTTAAATAGACATTATGTTTTATGCATTGAAGGAACCAAATACGCCGCCCCCCAAATTATCCAGTTCACTTTCCCATTTTCTTCTCTACTTATTCTTATGTTTTGTTTTAATTGAGATGTTAAGGTCCTGCAGCACTCTGAGTGGCAATTTTAAGCCAGATTTCTCTATAGACTTGGGACCTAGCAGCATTTGTGAGATGAGGCTGATCCAATTATCTAGGCTGAAAACTCTAGGGAGATAAGATTTTCCAAACTGTGATGTTATGTCCAGTGTACTCTCTTGGTTAAAAATAAACATTTCTGAGTTATAGGCTCTTTGTTCAAGTTGGCTGTACAACTGAGGGAGGAGAAGGGAAATGTCCTTTTAAAGCTGAATGGAGTGTGTAACATCTTATTGCTACAGTCGCTTTTTCTTTATATATTTTTTTCATTTAATTAAAAAAATGATCTTGCTCTTAAGCTTAAAATTACCTGGGAATTTGTTACCCTTTGTTGTTTTATCATAGGCCTTTTTGCATAGCATACCAGAAACTCTGTGCACGTGAAAAACTTACTATACCTCCTTCCTTTATGGATGAACTAATTGAAGTAGAGATGAAGTAGGTGTTTTCCTTAAGATCACATAGCAAGTGTCAGTGTAGAGCTATGAAGAATAGAATCCAGGTTTCCCTGTTTTGTCTTGATTCTCCACAAGTTTACTGAGTTGCTTTTCTTAGTTTTCCAATTTGATAAGATGCACATTTCACTATTTCTGACATTTATTTACTCCATTTACCCAATGTTATATATCTGTTTGATGGTTTGAAGACCGAGAATATCATTGCACCAAACTGCCTCCATAATTAAAAATAAATGATGTATCTATACTGATTAGGGTTATTGATTATAAGTTTACCCTGGTTACATAAGAAAAGAGAAACATGTTGGAAGGATCTCTGAGGGTACCCAAGAAGAGTAGGTTTGGGAATAAGCAGGAAGCAAGTAGCTCTAGAGGGGAGGTAAAAATGATAACTTCACAAAACAGATACAGATAAATTGTTCAGAAAAATCAGAGAATGGAGAGAACAGACATCAAGGCAGCTCTGGCTAAATAAGGGAATGCTTTCTGGAGGAGGTGGAATTTGAGCTGATCCTTCAAGGATAGGGACGATTTACATGCATTGAGACAGATAAGGAAAAAGCATAATTTTTGGTAATAGCTCAAGATCACTTTTAGGGAACATGACACACGCACACATGAAATACTAGGGTGATGCTAGAAGGGAGGTCAGTATGTGATAAAGGGTCAGGGTGAGGGATATCAACATTATGTCAGTTCTCTCACACTCAAGTTCATACTGACCCAACTTAGGTTAAACATGGTTGTTTTGGCACTGTTTTTTCCCATCTTTCTGCCATTGTTTTCCCCTCCATTATGTGCTTTTGTCACTGCTCTTCCTCTTTCTGTTCTTTATGCCCCATTTGTGTCCTTTTCTTTGTTCTTCTTTTGCCCATTGCCTGTGCTATGATTATTGGCCTTATTTTTAGGATATTAAATTTGGTATAAAAAAATCACCTACTTTTGAGCTCCAATTCTGTCATGACAGTTTGAGAACCTCCATAGACAGATTCCTCATAGAAACTGGTGAAAATCATTTTTTTCATTAAAAAAAAAACACATTCAGAGTATCTGGAAATGTCTAAAGGGCATAGAGCAAATGAAGAAACAAATTCATAAAAATTGATTCTTTCTTTTTACTGAGTTCTCACTCAGTAAGAACAGAGAAAACCTATAATATCTCAACTAAGGCTCACTCACTTTCCATTTTCCTTGAGAAAGAAACTAGACTCTACACTAATGTTATCAGGAATACAGGACTCTATCTCCCTGTGGCCCCTGGTCAAGGGGTTGTCCTCACAGGGGGAACAGATTGTCAGCATTGCTCATCCTGCCCCCAACTATCTGTTGCTGAGGCTGTGAGTGCAGCCAAGTAGTGACTCTTTCCCTCTTCTCCTCAACCCCTCATTTATGGGATGGAGGCTCTATCTTGGGCACATACCACTGAAAATACTGAGAGGCTAATCTCCCTTGTCCCAATTAGTAAGGCAGAGGTTCCCTGCTGGAACAGGCAAGCCAAGAAGACCTCCACTCCCATCCAATGAGTACTCAGCTCCTAAAGTGGGAGTGTCACTCAGATAGAAGCAGGACATTGTTCCAAACCCCAGCTTTAAAGCCCTGACTCAGAGATTTTGCCTAGGGAAGGAAGTAGGCCTTCACATGGACAGTACCCAGTCTCTTCCCAAAGGAATGAACTTCATTTACAAAAGAAGGCAGAGAATTTAAAGTTTCAGAGCACTCTCAAAAATAGTGGAGGCTGTGATGAATGGTAATTGGGAAGGTATTGATAGGTGCATTCGAAGTACACATTAAAGGGTAGGCCTAAAAATTATAGAAATGAACCCAGTGGAAATTCTAGAGTTGAAAAGTATAATAAATGAAATGAAACAATCATTAGATTGTTAGATGGATTGGAAGACTTGAAAATGATGAAATGACAATATTCCCCAAATTGACCTACAGAATCAAGGCAATCCTTATTAGTATCCCAGCTGGCTTCTTTGTAGAAAATGAGGAGCTGATCCTAAAATTTGCTTGGAATTTCAAGAGACCCAGGGGAGCCAAAACAATCTGAAAAAGAACAACAAAGTTGGTGGATTGACGTTTCTTGATTTCAAATATACTCTGAAGCAACAGTAATCAAGACACTGTGGTGTTGGCATAACAGGAGATATGTAGATTAGTATGGTAATATAAGAGAAAAGCCCATGTGTCTATGGACAATGGATTTTCAATAAGGATAACAGGATGGGTTCCATGGGAAAAGATTAGTCTTTTCTATAAATGGTGGTGAGAAAACTGGATAGCCATATGCAAAAGAATGAATCCTTATCTCACATCATTTACAAAAATTAACTCAAAATGGACCAGAGATCTAAATGTAAGAGCTAAAACTATAAAATTCTTATAAGAAAACAGTGATAAATCATGAGTGACAAATCCTCATGACCTCAGATTTGGCAATGTATTCTTACATATGGCATCAAAGGCATGAACATGAAAGAGACAATAGATAATTTAGACTTTAAAACTTAAAACATCTGTGCTTCAAAGGACACTATCAAGAAAGTGAATACAACCCATAAAATGAGAGAAAATATTTGCAAATCATGAATCTGATAAAAGTCTAGCATCAAAAATATGTATAGAATACTTATATCTCAATAAGAAAGACACAACCCAATTAAAACATGGACAAAGAGGGGTGCCTGGGTGGGTCAATTGGTTAAGTGTTCGACTTCAGCTCAGGTCATGACCTCATGGTTCATGAGTTTGAGCCCAGCATGGGGCTCTGTGTGGACCGCCTGGAGCCTGGAACCTGCTCAGATTCTGTGTCTTCCTTGCTTTCTGCACCTCCCCCACTCATGCTCTGTGTCTCTCTCAAAAATAAATAAACTTTAAGCACTTGAGAATATCCCTGACATCATTAGTCATCAGGGAAATAAATGCATATCAAAACCAAGCTGTTGGGACGCCTGGCAATCGGTAGAGCATGAGACTCTTGGTTTTGACATTGTGAGTTCGAGCCCCTCATTGGGTGTAGAGATTACTTTAAAAAAAAAAGCTATTTAAGGCCCCAATGATGGTTCAGTGATGTATTTTTTAATTATTATTTTAATCTCTATTTAAATTCTAGTTAGTTAACATACAGTGCAATATTGGTTTTAGGACAGTGACATATTAGGAAAGCTTCTCCCTAACACATGAACTGGATCTCAAGATGGCCATGGCGATGATGATAAGAATCACATTGCTTTGTTTTATTTCAAAGTTTTAAAACTCTTTCTCTCTCCTTGTTTCCCTTTCTCCCCCAGGGTATTCTGTGGTGGTTCTCTCCTTTTCCATGTTAAAGTGTTTCCCCATTCTCTACTTGTTTGTTGGTTTAGTGTATAGTATAGTGTAATTATACAGCTTGAATTAAAAAAAGAAAACTGGATTTGAGTTCCTTCTCTGCCACGTTTAATTGTATGAGAAAAGTGCATTTATATAACTAAGCTCTAGTTTCTTCACAAAGAAAAATAGGTTATTACTCATAGAAACAAGAGCTTCCTTTCTTGGAAACTTGACTCCATAGAAGAAACAAACAGTGGGGCATGACCAAGCTCCTGCCAACTGGTCCAGTCAAGCTTTCAGGAACTTGACTCAATTATGATAGCATTCTTTGCCTTTGCAATAATAATGGCACTGGTAGTGAAGTAACATGAGGAAGACATGCTGTGGCCCAGCATCTTCAGAGCTAGATCCTGACTTATTTACTTCCCAGTGTGTACTTATTCATAATCTTTGATTCCTTGCAGTTGACTCTCCACTTTTCTTCTGTATCACCTTATTTTCAAGTTGTTCAGCTTGTTACAAAAATTAGCTTCCATGCTTTGACCACAGAACTCCTCTACCTGTCACCTCACTGTATTAACTGTTCAGTGATATGTCCTGTTTCCATGAAACTGATTTGTCCTTATCTGCAGTTTATGTTGGCATGATCTAAATCTGCAGGTGAGACGAGTTAGGTTGACTTAAACTCACATGTCTATTGGACAGACCCTAGTTCAAGTCCACCGTCTGAATCTCTACCCCTAACAGTTTACTGCCCATTGATTGCGAGTAGGTGTATAGATATTTCTCTGCACGATACCCCACCATGACCAAGAAAACTAAAACAAACTTTAACATGGATGCTGTATTGAGTCTCATTTTCCCACATGAAAGACAGAATAAATCAAAATACAGAACTGTGACCCTATCACTGCCTCCTGTGAAAAAAGAGATAAAAGGTGAGCTTAAAGATGCTGTAGATCAGCACTGAGCAACCTGCAACCATGTGCTGCCCCTAAGCTTTGCCATATGGCTCTGAGTCTAATTTTAAACTCCCTTTTCAGCACATTTAAAGGTGAAGGCGTTAGGGAATGAGGGACCTCCGTGGAAGCCACCTACCATGAGCAAAAGAGAGATTTTAGAATGTCCAATCCTCTAGCATGTGTTCTCCAGCTGGACTGGGACAGAGGCAGAAGCAAATGCTTGTGGTTGGTGGAAATAAAGCAAATGCTGTTGAGAGGCCCCAAGGCAGCTGGGCCTGTGGGCTTCACTGTGCAGCCCTGAGCAAGGAGTCCCAGACCCTCTTACTAAAAGGAAATGGAGAGAGCATTCACTTTAGTTCTTAGAGAATGGGGATCTTTTCCCTTTTAGTTGCATGACTTTTGAGCTTTCACATCGTGCTTTATTGTAATGATTTTATTTGGGGGAATATGGTATGACTCATTTTCTAATTTTTACTTTTTACTTTTTAAAATTGGAAGACAACCTTTCTCCCCAAACAGCTTGAGTCAACACCTCCTCTTCACACGGAATTTTAGTAGCCCTGGGTAAGGTGATATGTACCCCTTTCTTGAAGGAAACGGACTTTGGGAATCAAATCCCAACATCCGAAGTGCCATCCGCCATTTACTTTTTATTTTCTCAAGTCATGGGAAACTCCAACTAACTCCAAGATATAAAATATTAACACATCAACTCAGAATAAGCTGTTATCAGGAAGGTGCATTGAGTGTTACTCTTCTACAAGCAATGAGAAATTTCCATCAAGTATTAACATAAATCAAAATACTACGTCTTAATGTCGCCATGGTCTTAGCCTACATTCACATGTTTCCCTTACAAGAACCATTATACAGAGAAGGAAACTAAGGCTTATTGAATTTAAGTGACTTGGTTGAAGTCACAGAGCTGGGAAGTGATGAAGTATTAGAAGCCAAGACTCCCAATAGAATGAATACCCCATACATTTCAGTTATTATTTCATGCTAAGTCATTGAGGTTATTCCTTTATTGAGTCATTCAGGAGATAGTCAATGGCTATTTACTCTCAGCAGTTCCCTGTGCTGAGCTCTAAAGGAGTCAAAGATGAAAAAAACATGGTCCCTTTGGCATAGATCAAAAGGGCAAAGTCAAAATAGAAACATAGTTATGTTTAGTATTCTAAGCATATTTTGTAGTTACTCCAAGCACAATCCCTTTCCACAATGTCACATCAAACCTTTTATTTTCTCTTTCTCTCTGTATCTTCTTGCTCCCCAGAGCCTCAACCTTTTAGACCAAGGCACTAAAAATGGTTTTTCTTTTTCTTTTCTTTCCTTCTCACCCCCTTTTCCTATTTGGACTCAAAGCAGGAAAGGAGACAAGTACTTACAGAAGCATAAAATATAAAATAATTGGGCAGAAAAAGTTTCATCTTTACCATGTCAATAGTAAATATTCATCCTTTTGGTTTAATTTTATTTTAATATTTCTTCCCCCCAACCCCACCCTGCCCACCTTGGTGGTCACTCCACAAGAGTCTCTGTCCCATGCTCTTCTCCTTAGGATCTGTAGATTTCCTTTACCCCTACCCATCAACAACTTCAAGCCAAGCAGGGAAAAACCAACAGTTCATATTGAAGTCTATAGCTAACAGAATGTCTGGATTTGGGAAGAAGAGAAGGATCAAGGATCCACAGGGATGGGGGAGAGCATGTGAGGAGCAGGGTTTGGGGATGATGCTGTCTGCAGTAGAAGGGACAGCTCTTAAGGAGAGCTCTCACAAAGGCCAGGGATAAAATGGGGGGTCTGTGGAGTGTCCATGAGATGAGTTAGTTTCACTAGGAATGTTTCTCTGAATTCAAGTCCACACATACCTTTGACTCTGTGTGGACTGAATTATATTTCTTGAACATCAGGGAAGCCATTCACTAGGTAATTTTTAGTGCCTCATGTGTATTTCCCAGTTTGCAGATTCTTTTGTCTTTTTCCTACCTGATCATCTCCAGATTCCTGGATCCTTCTAGTTTGGGAGACTAAAGGAGAAGAAAGCTTCTTATAGAATCTACCAGGTAGTTGAAAAATAAGGTTTACATACTCATGTCCTTATCTTTTTAATTTTTTTTAAATCTTTATTTATTTTTGAGAGAGAGACAGAGCCTGAGTAGGGGAGGGACAGAGAGAGGGAGATACAGAATCTGAAGTAGGTTCCAGGCTCTGAGCTGTCAATACAGAGCCGATACGTGGCTCAAACTCATGGACTGCAAGATCATGACCTGAGCCAAAGTCAGACGCTTAACCAACTGAGCCACCCAGGCACCCACTTACCTTTTTTTTTTTAATTTCCAAAGATATATGCCCTAGGTTACGCATGCATTTGCTATCCACAGTGGTGTGTCATAACATGACCTACAAGTCTAGCATAGCATTGCATCAAATACTAGCTCAAAATATTTTGTCATAGGCTGTCTTCTAGAAAAAGGGCAGATATCCCTTTGCAATTTCTCCTTCCTCTTTTGCAAGAGAAATTGCTAAGGAAAGAAGAAATTTGACTGACCAGCAATCAAAGGATGGGCTCACTATATATAATCTACTCATTCTTTTATTCAATTGATGTTTACTGAGCACTTATTATGTACTTGGTATGGATTGGGCAGTGGAGCTATAGCTATGAATGGTACAGACAAAATTTGTTCTCTCTTGAATCTTATTAGCCTGTATATGAAATAAAAATCAAATCAATTCGTATTGTCATCCAAAGTTATTACCATAATCATTGATGTGACTAACATGCACTGCAGTGGGTACCAGGCACTAAGATAGGCATGGAGTGTGGACTTAAGCCAGGTTCAATTGCTGTCATCAAGGAGCTGGAGAGCCTAGTGAGGGAAGCAGACAATTCGCCCCTCTTGAGCGTGCTGTGGGAGGCTAAAAACACAGTGATGATGTCTGCCTGGGGAGGCTGGGGCAGGTATCAAGAAGATGCAATGTCTTTTCAAGGGCCTACAACGCCTTAAGTGGTCTAGATGAGCACTTCTCCACACTGACATCCTTGTTGGTTCTAGTAATTTCTTGTGTCTAGACCTTTGCACAAACTTATCCATCTAGCTCAGGGTTTCTTAACCTTGGCTACTGATATTTTGGATTAGGGGCCTATCCTGTGCATTGTGGGATATTTTGCAGCATTCCTGGCCTTTCCTTACTGGATGCCGGTAGCAACACTCTCTGCTCCCAGGTCATGACAACCCAAAATATCTACAGGGGCACTGACTGACCAAAGTCCCCTAGGGGCAAAACTACCTCCAGTTGATAACCACTATTCTAACTGGAATATTCTCCCAGATATCTACATGGTTAGCAAATACTTCAAAAATTTGCTCAAAATGTTACTATCTCAGATTGCCCTGTTTAAAAAAAATTGTTTATTTATTTTGAAAGAGAGAGAGAGCACACGCGCGCACAAGCAGGGGAGGGGCAGAGACAGAGGGAGAAAGAGAATTCCCAAGCAGGCTCCGCACTGTAAGTGCAGAGCCCAACGTGGGTTCGAACTCACAAACTTCAACTCACAAACTTCGTGATCATGACCTGAACTGAAACCAAGAGTCGGATTCTTAACAAATTGAGCCACTCAGGTGCCTCTCAGACTGTCCTACTTAAAACTTTAATACCACTAACCATTCTTCATCCCTCCTACTCCCTTTTAAAAATTTTCATCCACATATATTAACATCATCTAATATACTATGTAACATATAATTGCTATCAGCACTCTCCTTGTTAGAACATGAGCTCCATGTAAGCAGGTGTCTGTTTTGTTCATGGCTGTGTCTTCTGTGCCTAGAATAGTGCCTGGCAGAGTTTAAGCATTGAGCACATATTTGGTGAATGAATTAATGAAGGATAGTCAACATTTGTATAAAATTGTAATGTTTAGAGATATATCTTCACTTAACCCTCAAATACTATTATTAATTAGGTCACAGTGTTGTTTCCATTATAAAGGTAAGGAAACTCAGTGATAAGTCTCACACCAAAAAATGATGATGCCAGAAAGTAAATCAGATAATTAAATATTTTAAACATAGCCCTCTCTAGATTACATGATGCTTTTCCAGAGTCTGAATGAACTGGAAAATTTGGTGATTAGTGAGACAGAACAAAGAAAGGAGAGTCTCTTGGCTATAAAGAACTAACCGCTGCCTCATGTTTATGAGAAAAAGAGAAAAATGATTTTCCTACCCCATGAGAAGGCACTGTATTTACTACAGCAAGTATTTTCATCTTAATCCACTTGCTATGACGCTATGTGCCTCTGTGTAGGTTAACCTGGGGCTCATGTTATCCCCTGGGGAATAATAGGAGGTAGAAAAGTATCACAAAGGCCCAGAATAATCACTGGGTCACAGTACTCAGTATGGAAAGGTAACAAGTACCCGAAAATACCAGCGACACAGTAAAAACAATTTCAGATACATTGTTCATTGATTCATTCATCAGCTACTTACTAAGTACCTGCTCATGCACTCAATTTATGTGAATATCAGACAAAGCCTCTACCTTCATGGAGTTTATATTCTACTGGTAGAGACAGACAATATAGAGATGGGAAATTCCAAGTAATTTTTCATTTTTTAAAGTTATTTATTTATTTTGAGAGAGAGAGAGAGTGTGCGAGCGAGCACGAGTGGGGGTGGGGCAAAAAGACAGGGAGAGAGAGAATCCCAAGAAGGCAGCATGCTGTTAGCACAGTTCCTGAACCATGAGAAAGTGACCTGAGCCGAGATCAAGAGTCAGATGCTTAACACACGGAGCCACCCAGTGCCTCCAAAGTAATTTTTTAAATGACACAGGAAATGTCATAAACACTTCAGGCTGGGGAGGTACAGGTACGACTTAGGCTGTTTGCCTTGAGAGCTCCTGGGGTTACCCTCACTCTCTCCTGGGACTTGAGGCATTTGGGAGAAAATATTGAAACATACAGGGCAGTACTTAATGTTAGGACAACACCCCAGAGACAGGAATTAGGTCATCTGGACCCAGGAGAATATACTTTATGATTCTGCTTAAAAGCAACATTTTTGTGTGTGCTTTAGATCATAGAAATGGTGGTTTAGGGCACATTAAAGGATACAGGACTGGTAGTGGGAATCCAAAGATAAAAGAGAGTCAATGGGTCAAAATAGGAAGCGTTGAATATTCTATGTCCCTTTGTAGACGCAATATACACATTAGCCTAGGATTTGTTTCAAGGAGTCCTTAGAAAATGAATCTCTTTATTCTCTTTTTAACAGTTTGTTTCCTTTATTTACAACAGTGTGTTTTGTTGTTGTTTGTCCTCTTAGTGACAAATTATTTCTCACTGAATGTAAAATACCACTGATCTTAAGACGTACGGTTACTGAATTTGCCACTAAGCAAGGAAAAAAAGAAAGTATAATTGTAGTACATTGTCAATTATGAGACATATCCTGATTTGAGAGGTGTTAACATGTGAGAAACTGTGAAATTTCAAACTGATGAATAGAATCAGATTTAGTTCTTAGATATGCTGAACTAATTGGGCCTTTCTTCTCTGAGCCAGGTGACATTGTGATTGTTTACCCACAACCTTAGCATCCTATAATATTTTAATTACCATAAATAGATATTGTAGGATGCTAAGATTGTGGCTCAGATAACTCTCTGGTCAAGGATGATGTGTGCTCTTTTCCATAATATAGAATTGGCCCTGTGGAGCAGTACCTATCAGTGTGTGTGTGTGTGTGTGTGTGTGTGTGGCGCGCGTGCGTGCGTGTGTGTGAGTTTTGGGTGGCAGGTAGAAGGCGACGCTTAGGAGATAGAGTTCTCACTGGGTGTGGTCTTGGGACTGGCTCTGGCCAATAACGTGTGAGTAGAGATAATGCAGGTCACATCGGAGCAGAGGTTTTCAAGTTCCTGTGTGTCCTCCCATGCTCTCTTCATGTTCTGCAACAAACTTAGAGGCTGCATATTGAATATTGTACCATAACAAAATAAAAGGATCCTGGATCCATGAACCATTCTTGGAGTATCTCCAATCAGGAATATTCTTGCTGAGCATTGCATGGGCAAGAAATAAACTTCTATTGTTTTAAGTCACTGAAATGTGGAGGTAGATACAGAAATTAGCCTAACCTAATACAGTTTTGATCTCTCTTTATTTCTTAGGAAAATATGTAGTGCCTGGCAAATAATACCAAACACTTCTTTCAAAACTCTGATGAAGATGGAAATTCATCAACTGACTGAATGATTATGGGTCGTGAGCTGACCTCAAAAAACGAGTTGCTCCCCATGTCCCTGGAAGAGTCCCCTGCACTGTGCCCTGGGTGTGATTATTACTGTATGCAGTGGGAATTAAGGGCCCAGGAGTTTCTCTTTTGTTTTTGATACTCTGCTTATCTCCTGGCAGGGACACACAGAACTGAGAGCTCTTTGACTGAGGTCAGTGGATTCTAGTGTGTTAATCCCATGGAAAGAAAAAACCATCTTTACAAGGCACTATCATTAACTCCCCATTCATAGCTAAGAATAATTTTCAAGAAGACGTCTATAAAATGTTTGTATTCACATCTCATGGAACATAGTCTGGGAGACTGTCCTGAACCCCTTCTCTCAGTCCTCATCATGACCATCATGGGGTTTTCTCTTTAGTGATAGGAAGAAAGGGGATTCGCACCACTACACACATATCACTCTAGCTGCGTGAGTGTTGTGTTCTAGTAATGGGGTCTTGTTTTGTCTGGTGTGAAATAACATGCATTTGTTTCTTAGAAGGTAGAGTGTGTGTATATGTGTGTTTGTGTGTATAGTGGAGTTAGAGTCATAAGGCATGAGGTCTAGGCAATACACAGCATTAGAATATTATTAACATGGGTAATTTTATTTGCATTTTAGAAACATTGCTTTGATTTCAGGATAAGGGATAGATTAGAAAAGTTAAGACATTGGCAGAAATGAGTCTGGTCCCTGAGAGACCCGTTAATAGTGTATTCCACTAATCCAGGCCAAGGGATATATTCAATGGTAATGCTAATAGAAATGAAGACTGACATTTTAGAATTATGTTACAGATCAAATCTCTAGCAAATGGTACAATGTTTTATTTTAAAATGTAGGTTTTATCATTCAGGTGTGGGGAGACCAATAGATGAAGAGAAAACTGCCATTGAAAATATAGTTTGTTACTCACAGTTCCCATGAGGAAGGCCACACACCACACCACGCAGGGCCACATGTGGAAGCACCAGCATCCGTCAGGAGGCAGAAAGAGCAAGCGGAGGACACGGGCAGGAGGCTTTGCTGGAGTTTCTGAAGTGGGAAAGGCAAGAAAACATAGGGTCAGCAGGCTTAGACTTGGCTAGTTTGAATAATTTCAGGAAGATATAAGGTATAGGTGTTTTCTCTGGGTATCTGGTACCTGGCCCTGTGATGATTAGGGGAGGACATTGCCTCCTAGAGTATAAAAGCCAGGCAGAAAAGGCGTTCAAAGTATGAGCTTTAGGGCGCCTGGGTGGCTCAGTCAGTTAAGCATCTGACTTTGGCTCGGGTCATGATCTCACAGCCTGTGGGTTCAGGCCCCGTGTCGGGCTCTATGCTGACAGCTCGGAGCCTGGATCCTGCTTCAATTCTGTGTCTCCCTCTCTCTCTGCCCCTCCCCCACTCACACACTGTCTCTCTCAAAAATAAATAAACATAAGCAAATTAAAAAAAAAAAGAAAAAAGTATGCGCTTTAGATTGGTTCATTTGTATATGAAAAGAGAACTTCAGAGCAAATCACTTGCTGTCTCTAAGGACTGGCTAGCTCTGGGAGGGACAGTCTATCCTAGTCAGCAATGCTGGGAGGCAGAGTAACAAAAATACAGAAAATAAGAAAATATAGTTAATGTGCATTTGATGAGAAAAATGAGGAAGTCAATTTCTCATCAGGGATGACCCACGATTTCCGTCCGGGATGACTATGTGGACGTGAAATGCTATTTACATTTCAAAGAACTATTCTTTTTTATTGAGCACCTACTCTGTGCTAGGCACTGCTCTATGATCTTTATATAGTCTCAATTAATCCTCAAAGCAAAGGTTTGACAGTGGGACTATTTTTAGCTTAATTTTACACCTGTGTTGAAAAAGACTACCAGTCTGTGCTCAGTCGCCTATGACATGCTCCCTCAGAGATTGATTTTAGGGATGATGAACTTGAGGTGCCTCAGGACATCTTGGTAGAACTATCTAGGACACAATGATAGCAATATCCCCATTATTACCTATGTTCTTACTTAACAGAAACTTGCCTTGCAGTTTCCCAGATACAGCTCTAGGAGTTTAACAAATGCCCACTTATTTAATCCCATGGCAATACTTTGAGTTATTTATTATTATCCCCATTTTACTTATATTTTTAATGATCATAATAGCTACCAATTTATGGAATATACTGATGAAACATGTACTAGACATTTTGTGTAAATTAACTAAAGTTGATCATGTAAAACACATGTGATTATCTCCATTTCAAAGACTAGAAAACTAAGGCTTAGTGGCTTGCATCATCGGACTACTGTCACATGGCTTGACTTTTATGAATTTCATAGATTCGAGCTGCCATTCTGATTAAAGCTGTTGTCCCATTTTGCAGACCAGAAATTAAGGATCAGTAGTATAAAGTGACTGACAAATGCCATGGGGCCATCCATAAGTCACCCAGCCTCGATTTGAATTTCAATATATCTGATTCTTCATTCCAATCTCTTCCCAATAGTGTTGTGGTTTGCAAATGGTGGTTCACTGGAGCTGTGTTTTCAATCAGTTTCACAAACATGAATTTCTTCACAAGATTTCACAAGGGTGGACATTACTATGGGCTGAACTGTATTCTCCTCAAAGTCCATGTTGAAGTCCTCCGGTCCCTCAGAATGTGACTGTGTTTTGAGACTGAAGCTTTAAAAAGATAATTAAGGTAAAATGAAGTCATACAGATGGACCCTAATCCAAAACGACTGGTGTCCTTTTAAGAAGGGGAAATTAGGACACAGACACACACACAGGGAAGACCAAGTGGAAGCAGCCACCTGTAAGCCAAAGAGAGAGCCTGAAATGACACCTTGA
This sequence comes from Cryptoprocta ferox, assembly GCA_028646485.1. NCBI lineage: Eukaryota > Metazoa > Chordata > Mammalia > Carnivora > Eupleridae > Cryptoprocta > Cryptoprocta ferox. The sequence goes on along the minus strand of CM053568.1, from coordinate 16,177,756 downwards.
TCTCAGACTTCCAGGCTCCAGAACTTCATGAGGAAATAAACATCTGCCCTTAACCTCCCCTCCCTCTGCCTCCTGCCCCTGCCATCGTGTGGTAATTCGTCACGGTAGCCTTAGGAAATGAATACACACAGTGAGTTTCCTCTACTAAAACGAAACTGGAAAGCCACGTCCTGGATTGCTGTTCAGGCTGTTTGACCAGTCTGATCACTTTCCTAAGCTCACTAACCAGGAGGTCAGATGACTTCCTGGGATCAAATTCAGCTTCCTCTTGCTGTTACTTGGACCACTGATCTGCAGACATTTTCTTCTAACTTCCCCTCCTGTGACGGGGGACATAAATATTAGAGAAACAAAAGCCCAGAATGCTAAGGTTGCCACTCTCACTTCCTCTTGCTCCAGTACGCAGCATTGCTTTGAATACAGTCATTGTCTTGGGGCACTGAGCAGGGGAGAGAAGGCGGCAGTGCCCCGGAGGCCACCCCAGCAGGCGGATACAGCGTGTCATGTTTTACCGAGCCATTTGTGGACACAGAAAATGCCAGAATGATGCCTCCTACCCGCCTGGCTGGGACTCTGATCCCAGCCATGGCCTTCCTCTCCTGCCTGAGACCCGAGAGCTGGGACCCTTGTGTGGAGGTACGTGGTTAGCGTCAGCTCATCTCCTGTGAGATTTGTCTTGCTTCTGAAAAACTGCTCTCTGCCCAGAACTTCCCACTGTGGGTCCCCTGCTAATTGCTGAGTTTCATTTGCAAAAAGGAGTCAGATTACCTTAAGGACTTGAGAAGGCACAAGAACAAAACAATCCATGATTACATTCAGGACTTTAAGTGCTAATGGGGGCTTTAGGTCAAATCACTGTTCTTTGACTTCTGGGCTGTGTGATCTTGAAGAAGCTATTAAACCTCTCTGAAGCTAATTTTCATATCTATAAAAGGATTATAATAATATGTGCTTAAATAGAGAGCTACAAGAAGTCTGCTTCCTGTCATTTCCTTCTGCTAGTGGTCTGTACTCTCAGCTACGAACACTCACTCTGCCCCTTTCAATCTCAGGAAGGAGTGTGTGTGTGTGTGTGTGTGTGTTGTCTCTTAATAGGGAGAACTTTCTAAGTGGATTTCAGACTTCTGGATCTAGCCCTAGTTCCAAAGGACAAAAAGAAATGAGATTGGAAAAGAAAAGGGGAGAGAGAGAAATAGAGGAAAAGATGGAAGAAGAGAGACAAAGAGACAATGGGTGGGGGAAGAGAGAACCATGTAAAATGATAGCTAAATGCAATGTTTTCTTTCTTTGTGAAAAACCAACCGACGTTTGCATAATCTCATTCATGATGGATCTCTTTTGCTCCTCCCCAAACCCTGCATGGACTTTCACAGTGCTTTGGAAGTCCGTGACAGAATCCAATCATCAAGAGAATGTCCTGGGATTTAACGTGTGTCAGGGTGAGAAACGTATAACCGGTGGTGTGCTGATATTGAGGGCATGGGGGAAATACCAAACTTTAATACGTAACAAAGACAACTTTTTGTCATCTCAAAGCCTTCCGTTCCTTCAATTCCCCGACCAGAGCCTTACTTCTTGTCTCCTCTGTGTCCCTCCTATTAGGTTAATGGGGATGGATCCTCCAATCAAAGTCACCACTAGATAAAATCACACCTTCCCTTTCCCCACACCCCGTATTCTCGGTCTCCAAAACCTGTCCAACCCTACCCGTCCCCTAAGTGCCACCCTAGGGCAGGTCCTCAAGTTTTCCTGGCCTTGACTCTTGGATAGTAACTGGTCTCCTGCCTCCTAGTCCCCTTTCCATTCTAATTAACTCTGCACATTTTTGTTTGTTGTTTATTTGTTGCTTTGCCTGAGACTCAGTTCTAACAAACTGCCCTCTTAACAACTTGTGATAACTTTTGAGTGCTATCAGGAAGTTTGCTACCCCAGGCCCTTCGCACTAGCTTCCTCTAGCTAGAATGCTTTGCTCCTGGATCAGTGCTGCCCAAAGGCAATATCATGTGGGGCATACAATCTTATTTAAGTTTAAAGAATAAGTGTAACCAACTAAATTTAGCCAAAGTTGTACTTCACTAAATTTTAGCTAACTAAATTTAAAATGTAGCTTTAAATTTTCTGATAGCCACTTTGAAAAAATAAAAATTGATAAATCTAATTTTAATATTTTTATTTAACCAGGTATATTCAAAATATTATCTGAAAATGTAGTATATACTAAACCATTAATAAAATATTTCATATTCTTTCTTTGGCACAAAGTGTTTGAGATTTAGTATGTATTTTACATTTAATATACTTCTCAGTTTAGACTGAGTTTCTCATGCTCACTAGCCATGTGTGGCTAGTGGCTACCATGCTGGAAAGTGCAGTTTTAGTTATCATCATGACTTAATCCCTCACTTCCTTCATATTTCTGCTAAAATGTCACCTCTTCCTGGAAGTATTCCTTGATCACCTCATGTAGAACTCCCTATGCCCCATACTTGCCTCTAATCTCTAAAATGCTTTATTATTTTTATAGCACATCATTATTTACTTTTTGTGTATTTGTTCACTATTTGTCTTTCCTTTTAAAATGGATTCTATAAGTGAACAATTCATTGCTGATTTTATTTATCACTATATCCCAGCATTTTGTGCTGGTTTCAGTCTATCAATAACCAGTATTGTGGTTGGACCGGCCCTTGTGGTTCTTTATGATTGTACGGTACCCTTCAGTAATAACCATCTGGAAGCTGCAAAACTAAAATTTTATTACTTATAAGACCTGGAAATCATACAGCACATGTAGAGCCACACAGCAATATTGAGGATAGAGAGAAAAAGTGCTCAAGCACGTGGGGTTCTGTTTTTACTGGGGTTCAGGATGGGGGCCTAGGGTTTCCCTGGCTCCCTTCTTAGTGGTGAATTTAAAACATAAGAGCAGGACTTAAAGGGAAAAGGCAGAGGGGAAAAAAGAAAGCTCAGTGGGGGAAGGAGGCCTGGCTCTATCGAGTCATGTGGCTTGTGTTGTGTTTATTTAGCCCTCTTCGAAGTTGATGCCTCCCCATTTAAGCTTAAACCAGACCCCTTAATTGCAAGAAATGCCTACTGTCAAAGCTTAGACAACACCCAGCGTCTAGCCCGTAGAAGTTGCTCAACTTATATTTTTTAGATGATTAAAAGTACTACCACAGGGCTCTGGCTTCTCCACTGGATTAGGATTCACTTCTCCTACTATGGACCAGCTGCTCTAAATTAGTTTCCATCCTTTTCTTGCTTACATTAATTCTCCCCTTCTTTCTTTTTCCACATATCCAAGTTTTACTCATCCTTGAAGACTTACCTTGAATTCTTCGCTTTCTCAGAGGCCTTCTATAATCCCTGGATCCAGAATCGATCTCTACCATTTATGAGCCAAAGGAAATATTTTGGAAATGTTTGGGAAAAACAAATTTTTCCAGGCATCGTTTATGGTCCTTTTCAGTAGTGTGAGTTGTGTTCGTATCTCAGCTCTTCCTCTAGATTCTAGAGGTCTGGAGGACCTGAAGTCTGGAGGAGCCCTTTCACATTGGCCTTTGTACCATCCATAGCACTTAGAAAAAATGCCTACGCTTTGGGTTTAAGCAAATCTTCATTCAATCAGGTATTCATTCATTTATTCAATAAATACTTAGTGAGCATTCACCATTTGCCAGGCACAATTCTGAGTGCTGGAGACATAGCAGAGAGTAAGAATATCAAAGCTTACGATCTAGTGAGGGAAATAAACAAGACACATTAACAATCACATAGACAATGTAATGTTAGATGGGCATACACCCTGTGAAGGCAGATGACAGAGCATAAGGAAAGGATGCCTGGTATCATCCTATATAAGACAGTATGGTCCAGGAGGCTCCTACGAGGGATAGCATTTCCGGAGACACGTGAATCAATAAAGTGAAATGCTGCACATGTGACCTGTAAGACTTTATGCAGATTACTCTACCATTCTGACTTCCTCTTTAAAAGGCTTATTTGAAGACTAAAGTAGATAACATATAAGAAATATGCCCACATATGGTAGGGGATTAATAATAACTAATAATAATAAATGTTAACATATATTGATCATTTACACTGTAATATCTGCTTTGGGATAATCTCTTTAAATACCTTCTTTCATTTAATCCTTTTAACAGATTCTATTGGTTTTATACAGAAAACTGAAATTAGCTGGATTAAGCAAGAAATATTGTTGAAGAAATCAGAGAATTCAGAAATTAAATGGGAAGTGAGAGCACAAGGACTACAAAGAGTTTGGGAAAGTATGGTGGAGACAAGCACAAGAACCAAGGGAGCATACAGTACTTGGCCTTATTTACTAGGTTCCACCACTGGAGTCCAAGCGTCTGAAGGATTTTTCCCCATTTCTGTGTTACCTACTCACAGGCCAATGAGCCAAAGGAGAGAATGCAATTGGCAAAAATTGAGTTATGACTGTGAAGTCCAGACACCCTTAACCGGTAGTCTCCCCAAGGCTGTATACAATTATGGGGTATTTGGGGGAAAAACGTTTTGCCCCAAATCACATCGAAGAACTGGGGTGAAACTCAGGGCTTCTGGACTCCAGAGCCTTAGCCTTTCAACCACTTGATTCCATTGCTTCTCCCTAAATGCTGCCATTGGATAGTGGAGGTTAGAAAACGGAATGTAATAGGTGCTCTCCCCTTCAAGATCTGGAATAAGAGATTTTATAAAGTGAGTGGATAAATGAATGAATGAGTGAATGGATGGATAGATAGATGGATGGGTGAAAAAAGGTTGGATGGTCCCAGGGCCTGTACTGGAGGTCTCCAAGGCTGTGGCCTAGGAGAGGGGAATGGAGAGGGAAGTCCTTTAGTCCACTGAGGTGCATGTATTAAGACACTGTATCTACTGGGTGATTATTACAGGTGGTCCCTAACATTACTTACCAATGCATGGAGCTGCATCTTGACAAAATCCCTGACAACATCCCCACATCAACCAAGAACCTGGACCTGAGCTTTAACCCCCTGAGTCATTTAGGCAGCCATAGCTTCTCCAACTTCCCAGAACTGCAGGTGCTGGATTTATCCAGGTAATGACTGAACTCTTATATACTCACTGATCTATCATTTCATTCTTATGTCAGGAGTCTCCTCTTTGTTCACTTAGTCATTCAACAGGTATCTTACTTGCTGTATAACTTTGGGCAAGCCCTTTCCTTTCTCCAGGTCTCAGTTTCCTCATCTGTGACATGAGCAGCTGGACAAGACGGTTTCTAAGGACAGTTCTAACTTTCAATTTTAAGACAGAGGAGAAAGTTGACTCAAACTCTTTCACCAGCAGATATTTATTGATTACTACTTGCTATATAGTATACAGTCTACTAGGAAACAAAAAAGTTTATTGGTATATTCTATACAACTCCAACTACTAAAGAGAGCATACGCACTTGAAAGAAGTAACATATTAAAATCCTTAGGTGGTGCAAGGCACATAGCAGGCATTCCATAAATGTTACTTGATTCTGATTTTGGATTTGAACCTGAGATAAGGATGGTAGTACATACCGGTAAGTGATGAGCTATGTGCAAACTAGAAGCAAAATGCTGTGCTATTCAGAAGAGAGGCCTTCTCTGCAGTGGGTAATCAAGACAGATTTCATGAACTGAGTGGGATTCAAAGAATATCTAGAATATTGAAAGTGAGATAGAAATAAGGAAACAGGAAGATACAAGTAACCCAAGAAGAAAGATGGTAACATCAAAGGAAAATATCTGCTGTGAGAAAGAACAGTGACTAAGATTTCTCTTTTCTGATGCAGGGAAATTTAACATTTATTAGGACAGGTGAAATTATTATCATTATTTTGGGGAGAGAATTGAATCCTAACATTATTTGCATGATTAAGGCCTTACTTTAAAATGTACTAGATAATGAATCATATTCTTTATAAGAGTTTGTAGAAAATGCAGAAGCATTTTATATATGGCTTTTTATTACAGAAACTTTTAATAAATTCTAAGACCATAGCATAAAAATATTCTTTAGAGAAGATCTTTCTATAGAAAGAAGAGGGGCATCTGATGTTTTATACTCTAATTTGGACACTGGAAGAGTATAACAAAGGGGGAATGGAGCATTTTTAAAGGCAGTGGGGTTGAGCATAGAGCTCTGTGGGTCTCAGAAGACCTGAGCCAGATCCTCCTCCAACACTTACAACCATGTGGACTGAGGCATGTCACTGGACCTCCTGAGTCTCAGTATTCTTATCTGTGAAACAGAAATAATGAAACTTACCCCACAGGGCTATATTTGATCATGGATGTTAACATGTATAAATATTAAAAACCTTATAAAGTAGACTTTATAAGGATAAGCATATCATTATTACAACACTTTGTTAGTTTCTGAATTTCAGTTTTCTGAGTAAGACTTTTTCAAGAACTGTCATTAAGATAAACAGATCATCCCTCCCCTTTTTTAAAGCAAGAAGTAGTTTTTCATCAGACGACGTGTTTTATAAGGAATACTTAAGGAACTTTTCTCAGCGGCCTTAACTATGTGCCTCAAGAGAGACCAGCTCTCTCTCTTGATTATGGCTTAGGGCAAGGACAAACCTAGTATTGTAGATATCCTTTCCCTTCTCATATTCCTTCACAATGTTCACATATAGTGATTCAACTACTCCTCTAGGATGCTTTCTAATAGACTCAGCACCCTATTATTCTTATGGAAACATATTGATCTATTTATTTTCTTTTTTGGATGAAGAAACTGAGGTGCAGAGAGTTTAAGTAATTTACCTACACTCACTCTCTACATTTTGTAGAACTTTCTGGCAGTGGAGATTCACAGTCACATCTCCTGCTTCCAAGTTAACTGTTCTCTTCATCTTAATGCTCTGTTTCTCTAAAGTGATGAGCTCCCTTTGATGAGACAGAGAAACAGAAAGACCTCTCCAATTGTGTCTGATGCACAGAGCAGTATACATAAATTTACGGGTTACAACATTCTATAACTGAAAGCGACTTGAGAAGTAATCAAGTTTAGCTGCCTCATTTAGAAAGGTGATAACTGAGGTCCAGAGAGGAAGTTTCCAAGATCATGTGATATGAGAGAGAGGACCACAGAGACACCAGCACCGAGATGTCTTACCCCCTTTCCAGTGTTCTTTCCATAGCATCTACCACCTTCTATTGAGTTACCAATCAATAACAAAAGCTGACCCACATGGAGGGGATAGGACAAGTGGAGAAATTATAAACGTAATTCAGGTTGGACTGGGAAATAACTCACTCGCAAACTGTAGGAGTCATCCACTTGTAGGGCAGGCAGGTGTTTACCATTCATTGGCTGGATAAGAACCTAGTCTCTAGGACACATCTATGAACATTGTATATAGCATGGCTTCCATTCCTCTTGGGACAAAATTCAAAATCCTTTATCCAGTCTTTAAGCCTTTGCTTCATACCCTTCTTTCTCCACAAGCTCGTCTCACACTCTGCCACTTCCCTCTCTGTACTCCAGACACAAAAGCAGCTTCTCACGGTTCTTCCACGTATCATGGCTGTTGCCTACCTCAGAGTCACTTCCTTTTCCTGGTAATCCTTACTCATCTTTCAGATTTCAACTTAAGTGCTCTCAAAGAAGCCTGCTTTGGTCCCCCTTGTCTAGGTCCATTCCTTTGATATAAGGTTTCATAGTACACTTTCCTTTTCTCCCATACAACTCACTCCCATCACCTGTTACTAACATTTACCTGTGATAACTACAACTTTCAAATATCTAGCTATCATACACGGAGAGCTCTGCATAGACATTGAGGGTATCTGTAACATGAATGTGTAATTTTTTATATCTTTAAAATTGACATTGATCAGTTATTTAGCATGCTTAACAACTACCAGCTATCTGTATCATCTGTGCCAATCTGATGGACAACCACAATTACATGTGGCAGGAAACAGCTAAAGTTAATCCAAGGCACTTACACATTCTGTCAGCCATACAGTCTTCATGTGCCCCCATTATTGATCTTGAACTGACTTCTTTCTGATGGATGTGCTGCCTCTGCTTAGCATGGGTGTCTAGTATGATAAAAAGAATTTGTCGTTGTGTCCAGTGTGATAATTCTACATCTGTGGGGTTTCTTATTTGGTCATGTCATGATCTGTCCTGCTTCATGTCTTTGTCTATGGCATATATCATATGGCATGTCACATCTGTGTGAAGAGCTAGGTGACTGGGGTGGTTACCCCATCTTGAGTTTTGATTTAGCAGAAATACTATATAATCTGTATCTCTTTTCCCTGTAGGTGTGAAATTGAGATAATTGAAGATGATGCATATCACGGCCTAAACCACCTCTCCATCTTGATATTGACAGGAAATCCTATCCAGAGGTTATTCCCAGGAGCTTTTTCTGGACTGTCAAGTTTACAGACGCTGGTGGCTGTGGAGACAAACATAGCATCCCTAGAGGACTTCCCCATTGGACATCTCAAAACTCTGAAGGAGCTTAATGTGGCTCACAATCTTATCCATTCCTTCAAATTACCTGAATATTTTTCTAACATGCCCAACCTGGAATACGTGGATCTCTCCAATAACAAGATCCAAAATATTTATCATAAAGACTTACAGGTTCTACATCAAATGCCTCCACTCAAACTTTCTTTAGACTTGTCCCTAAACCCTTTAGACTTTATCCAACCAGGTGCCTTTAAAGAAATTAAGCTCCGGGAACTGACTTTGAGAAGTAATTTTAATAGTGCAGATGTAATGAAAGCTTGCATTCAAGGTCTGGCAGGTTTACAGATCCATCAGTTGGTTCTGGGAGAATTTAAAAATGAAAGGAACTTGGAAAGATTTGACAAATCTATCCTGGAGGGACTGTGCAATTTGATCATAGAAAAATTCCGGATAGCATACTTTGACAAATTCTCGGAGGGTGCTTCTGACTTATTTAATTGTTTGGCAAACGTTTCTACAATTTCTCTGGTGCATCTGGATTTAAACAGGCTAAAACACCTCTCTGATAATCTCAGATGGCAACGGTTAGAATTGGTTAACTGTGAATTTGAACAATTTCCCACGTGGCAGCTCGACTCTCTCAAGGAGCTTGTTTTCTCTGCCAACAAAGGTGTGAGCGCTTTTACTGAGGTGAAGTTGGAAAGCCTTGAGTTTCTAGATCTCAGTAGAAATGGCTTTAGTTTCAAGAGTTGCTGTTCTCAGGCCGATTTGGGGACAACCAGACTGAAGCATTTAGATCTGAGCTTCAACGATATTATTACCATGAGTTCAAACTTCTTGGGCTTAGAACAGTTAGAATATCTAGATTTCCAGCATTCCAATTTGAAACAGGTCAGTGATTTTTCAGTATTCCTATCCCTCAAAAACCTCCGTTACCTTGATATTTCTTATACTCACACCCGAGTTGCCTTCAGTGGCATCTTCAATGGCTTGGGAAGCCTTCAAATCTTGAAAATGGCTGGCAATTCTTTCCAGAACAACTTCCTTCCAAATATTTTCATGGACCTCACTAACTTGGTCATTCTAGACCTCTCTGATTGTCAGCTGGAACAGGTGTCCCAGGTGGCATTTAACTCCCTCCCTAAACTTCAGTTGCTAAATATGAGTCACAACCACCTCTTGTCATTGGATACACTTCCTTATGAACCTCTCCACTCCCTCCAGACTCTGGATTGCAGTTATAATCGTATTGTGGCCTCTAAGGAGCAAGAACTACGGCATTTTCCAAGTAATCTATCTTCCTTAAATCTTACTTGGAATGACTTTGCTTGTGTTTGCGAACACCAGAGTTTCCTGCAGTGGGTCAAGGACCAGAGGCAGCTCTTGGTGGAAGTGGAACAGATGGTGTGTGCAAAACCTTTAGACATGCAGGGGATGCCCATGCTGAGTTTTAGGAATGCTACCTGTCAGGCGAGCAAGACTATCATTACTGTGTCGGTCCTCACTGTACTCTTGGTTTCTCTGGTGGCGGTTCTGGTGTATAAGTTCTACTTTCACCTGATGCTTCTTGCTGGCTGCAAAAAGTATAGCAGAGGTGAAAGCACCTATGATGCCTTCGTTATCTACTCAAGCCAGGATGAAGACTGGGTGAGGAATGAATTGGTTAAGAACTTGGAGGAGGGGGTGCCCCCTTTTCAGCTTTGCCTTCACTATAGAGACTTTATTCCTGGTGTGGCCATTGCCGCCAACATCATCCAGGAAGGTTTCCATAAAAGCCGGAAGGTTATCGTCGTGGTGTCCCAGCACTTCATCCAGAGTCGATGGTGCATCTTTGAGTATGAGATTGCCCAGACCTGGCAGTTTCTGAGCAGCCATGCCGGCATCATCTTCATCGTCCTGCAGAAGTTAGAGAAATCCCTGCTGCGGCAGCAGGTGGAGCTGTACCGGCTTCTCAACAGGAACACCTACCTGGAGTGGGAGGACAGCGTCCTGGGGCGACACATCTTCTGGAGACGACTCAGGAAAGCCTTGCTGGATGGTAAACAATGGAGTCCAGAAGAAACAGCAGACGCAGAAAGCAGCTAGCATGAGAGAGTAACTTCTGCCTGAGGAGGAAGAGTTCCTGCAGTGCTTCTTGCCCAGCTGGACCCCGTACTTCAGTTAACGACTATTAAATGCTGCGACATACCTGACGTTTTGCTAAGAGCAGACGGTTCAGTGGTGCCCGAGGTACATGGGACTGCTAACCTCATGGGGCTTACAGTGCAGGGGGAATAAATACTGTGCTAAATTACAGAACCTCAAGGTGGATGTTTCAACCAAATCAGCTAAGGAGTCCATGGCAGGGAAAGTCAACTCAACTCTTACCCCATCAAGCTGAATTAGAACTAAAAAACTGGGCCCTAGTGAAATCAGAAAAAGGTATAGTTCTTCACCTGAGTCTTCTGAATGGAAACTACCTCATATTTTACATTTTAGCCATCTTAAAGCTAAATGAACTGGGTCTTCACTCACTTTTCCCTTTTCTATTGAATGCAATTTAAATTCCACTTGATAACTCAGAAGGCTCCTGATTCAAACCACCTTCCCTCCCATTTAAGTCCGTTTCCTTGCATAGGCTAAAGTCTACAACTAATTCTGAAGGAAATCTGATGAACACGTATCCACAAACATCCTTGTCTTTCTTTCGTATGTTCTATATATTAACTATATGTGCCTGATATATTTTTGTTTTTATAAATCTAGTACTCATTTTTCATGTCTTCTCTATAAACTCTTACCATAAATAAGGCTTTTAGAGCCATGGTAGAAATTTCCATATTTAAGCAGTATCGTTCAAGCAAATATGTAAAATACACTCCAGCACTCTGTCAGTTGATGTCACTCTAAAGTTATTACCTACTAACTTATGACTGTCATGAAGGAAGAATTAAAATGATTTGGTTTATAGTGGCACTTTTTGTAAGAGAGAGGGATACATCCAAATTCCTGGTTTTATAATGAGCAATTCAGGCTAAGGGCAGGCTAAGAAATGGGATGACCCCAGGAGGTCATTTTTTGATGGTCCTACAAACATCTGGCTGATACAGTTGGGGTGACCATACAACAAAAGCTGCAACAGTCTCTTCCACAGCAGATGAGTATGGTCTGAGAGCACATTGACTTCTTCAGCAATTGTGAAATAGTTTAAGGTGGGGAGCGTACACTGCTGCTTCCTGTTGGGTATCACTCCGTGACCACATTTAGGAAAGTTTGAGAAAATAACGTCACTGAGGGTAAAGTGGGTCATATTGAGAGGAATTCTTAGAAGAGTACACACCTATGTTCCCAAGAATGGTACACTGAAAGGAAGAACAGTGAAGACACTCAAAAATATGGTTGCCAAAACTGAAAACATGGCCACACCCAAGAGTGTGTTTGTGACTGAGTGTTTCAGAGTGCATTTTGGTTGGACCATCCTGGGAGTCATCACACACACCTGGGTGTGCTTATAGGTCTTATGTGGTAGTGAAAGTGGAGAGTGGATCTATGTATTTGTACACATGGCTCTAAGTATTACTGGCCGTGTCTGTGCGGATGCAAGAGTGTGTGTGTGTCTGTGTGATTTATGTCTGCATGGAATAGTGTGATTATATTGCAAGGGGAATATGCGTTTGATGTGGGTGTCTATAGCTGTTTTTTATTATTTTTATTATTTTTAATGTTTATTTATTTATTTTGAGACAGAGAGCAAGTGGGGGAGGATCAGAGAGAGAATCCCAAGCAGGTTCCGTGCTGTCAGTACAGAGTCTGATGTGGGTCTCCATCTCACGAACTGTGAGATCATGAACTGAGCTGATATCAAGAGTCAGACACTTAACCGACTAAGCCATTTCAGGTACCCATGGGCCGTTTGAGATAGATTCTCTACTGTTGCATTTATATGTGACTGCTTATATACAAATGTCTACATTAGATTCTGAGTACACCTGAAGGTGTGATTTTTTGTGTGTGTCCAGACTATAGTGCACATGTGTGTTAGTTCAAGCAAACATATAAGACCCCAAGGGGAAAATCAAAATGCAACTGGAGTGTTTCTTGTATACAAGGATGATGCTGGCCTTCTTCCCATCAGCCCTCTGATGGGCTCTCCCATATGGGAATTCTGAAAATGGCAGGTGAGGTAGACAAGAAAGGAAAGAAATGATAAGATGGAAACATAAGGGGAGGAAAGAGGAAAGTGAGGCCTAGGGAAGATTCTTTGCAGCCATTTAAGTCCTCTGGATTAAACAGACATGAAGAGTGGAATAGAGAGAAAGTAATACTAATTGGAATGCCTTGAATTTGTGTAATACCCTATAACTTGGAACAGTCACACAACTATGACCATATATGAATTTCTTATTATTGAGGTGAGGTCGCAGGTTAAGAATTAGTTTCCTCATTTTACTGAATGAAAACTGAAGTTCAGGGAAGTAAATTTATTGTCAATAGTCCACAGTATAAATGAACGGCAGGGCCTGGACTTGGGCCTCCAGCCACCTCAGGGCAGCTCAGTTTCCACTACACCCCACTGCTTCACGCTTAAAGTTGGTAAAACAAGAAGTGAAACCCCTGTAGTTCTCTGTGTGGTTGACACTAGTCAAGGGTTTTTCACTGAAGCCATGAATGTTTAGGCAAATACATATGCATATACATATTATATATCAAATGATTTATTTATAACACATTTCTTTCCATAAAAGATGTGAGGGAGATTCAAACGGACAATGCGCTTAACCAATTAGAACCAAAAAACCTAGACAAAGAATGAAAAGGGGAAAGGAAGACACTAAGATTAAGCTTTAGCATACTGTTTTCCCATTAAAACTCTGGGGAGACTCCCCCTCTCCCCGGTGTTTTGGGTAATGTGGCTTCTGGAGAGAGCCCAAACTCAGATTCACCATGTATCATGTATGCTTTGGGCTTCACTTTTATGAGAGTCTAGCTAACTCAAATACAAAATGAGGGTAGGATATTACTCTGTAAACTGTTGTAAGTATTAAAAATAATTGCACATATAAGGGATACTACTTTTATGGGCAGTGATCCTCTGGGACTTTATAAAGGGCGAACAGAGAGAAATACTAAGTGTTCTTCTCAAAAACAACATTTTAGCCATTGCTGTTTTCCCAAACTGTGGGACCGCAGGAAGACTGTAACTGTAATCAGGCAGTTTCTATCTGACTTAGCCTCTACCCACAGGACTGCCAGAACCCTAGCCTCCTTCTGGACTTTATCACCTTTCTAGAAATCACCACCAGGTCTTTGGAGGGTCTTACATAAACACGGTTCTCACAAAAATGACTGACTGTTCTGTGAGGGCAGAGAGCATGTCCATTCATCCTTTGCTGCTCCAGCCCTGAGGCTAAGGGCCTGCACATAGTGGACAGAATAACATCTGTCTATTTGAAGAATTAATGAGTGAATGAAGAACCATCTCTGGAGGGGATATTGTCCTTTGCACCTCCCGGTCAAGGCCCCCAGGTCCCAGACCACCGTTCTCTGCTACCCATGTAGCATCTGGGGCTCTGGCTTTCCACAGCTATTTCCTGGGTCTGTTGTTGTCTGCACTGATGTTCTCAAGTACTTCCTCCACTCAGTTCCTTAACTCCAAGTATTCCAAAAGTTACTTTGCAGAAGAGGGGAAGAATACTTATAATAGTTACCCACAGTGGCCATTTGTAGGTCCTACTCTACTGCTTTATGTATGATATCTAATTTAAATTCCCATACCATGACTATGAGATGGATTCTAGTAATATCAGCATTATTACGCATTAGGAAACAAAGCCTTTGAAACTGTAAGTAACATATCCAAAGTCACATAGGTAGTAAATGCACAGCTTAGATTTAAACCCAGTCTCTCTGATATTAAAAGTCAACTAAGCTAGATGGTTTCTCTAATTCTTTCCTTTTATTCTTATAGAGATTTTAGTACCACCGTTCTTTATTTTTATTTTCTCTTTGTTATGGCCAGCACTCAACACCAGAACCAAGATACAAAGGTTAAACCAAAGGATGGGTGTCGGGCCAAAGGTTAAGCTGTGTAAGAGACATCAAGCTGTCCATGAAATCAACCATTTCCTCCCACAATGAGGGACTAAGGCCTTCTCACTTCAACGCTCTTTTCCAATAGAGCACATTCTTTTTGATGAGGCTCCCAGGACTTTCAAGCAAATAGGCCCATCCAAATGGCCTTCCAGATGGACCCAGCTGATTCTGTATTTATAGAAATTAGCTACCACCCTGTACTCAGTGATCCTTCCTGCCACATGGCTTTATATATGGCCATTCCTTTCAATTAATGGCATTGGAAAGCAACTTGATATGGAGCTGATACAGTCTGAGTTCATCAACTTTAGCAATGCACTTTGACATAGGATTTAAGCTGGACAGTCTGGAGGAGGAACAACATAGGATGAACTTTGCATTGGGTTTCCTACTGGCCCTGTTGTTCTCCCTTTTAGCTTACATACACGAGAGGAGCCCAATAGCCCAGAGTCTGTGAGTGTACATTTCAGCCTACCACCTAAAACACCAATAATCTATTTTGCTGACTAACGACAAATAAATATAGATGCTTTGAAAATCAGAAGTAGCTATAAAGTTTGACTTTTACTTCTTCTCATGGAATATTCTAGCTGTTGTTACTAAATATAGGAGGTACAGATAAAAAAAATTCTACGTGGACCTGTTTATGGAGCTGCTAGCCCAGTTTATGTGTATATTGCACTTGGGTTTGGATTCTGATTCTGCCACACTTTCACCATATATTTTTTTTAATTTTTAAATTTATTTTTTATGTTTTAAATATTCATTTACTTTAGAGAGAGAGAATGAGAGAGAGAGAGAGAGAGAGACAGAGGATGAACAGAGGAGGGGCAGAGAGAGAGAGGGAGATACAGATCCAAAGCAGGCTCCAGGCTATCAGCATAGAGCTCGACAGCGGGCTCGAACTCACAAACTATGAAATCATGACATGAGCCGAAGTCAGACGCTTAACCGACTGAGCCACCCAGGCGCCCCTCACAGTATAATTTTGAACCAGTTTCTTATGCTAATTCTAGTTCCTTTTCTTGAGTAGCAAGGGAGAGTAAGCTTCTCCTATGCCACAGGGCTACTATGAAGATAAAATAGAGAGTGAAAGGGAGATACAGCACAACCCTAAATTTACCTGCTTGAAGGGTCCATCTGAGGAATAGGAAATATCCCAAGCCTCATAGGAAGTTGACATAGAAACCTGGAATCCTGAGGGTCTCTCTAAGGCAGGAGTCTTACTCAAGCAATTGAATCTCAGGGAGGGAGAATGGAAAGAGAAGACTGGAAGAGCCCAGCTCTGAAACACACTGAATTACCAGCCGCTGCTGCTAGAATTTACAAAGGGGTAAAAGCCATACTCTGTTTATTTTTAATGGAGCAGAATCCTGGTGCAGCAGACAGCAAACCACCCGGGAGGGTAGAAAGTGAGATCTGATCTAGGCTCTCCATTTACTTGTTATATGATCGTGGGGAAGCCATTCAAGCACCCTGAGGCTCAGATTTCAATACATAAAATAGGAGTAATAGTACCTTCTTGGCAGACCTCACTGGGCTATAATGATAATGCTGACAATAATAATAACCGTTACCTTTAACTAACCAGTCATTTCATGCAAAGGCTTTATTTATATGTACTAACTCATCTGCTTTGTTACATCAATGAATTAAGAAGACACTAGTTATTTCCAGTTTACAGATGAGGAGACTGACACTTAAAGATATTCTCTAATGTGTCACCTGCTAACAAATGGGAGTTCTGAGGTTAGGATGTAAGACCACATCCACTTCATAGCAAGGTCTATTTAACACAGTCCTATACCCAGAGCGCCGTCCTCTCAAAAAAAAAAAAAATGCATAAAACTTCCTATCTCACCATCATAATTTTGACTGCTATTAACCAAAGGGAATTATTACTATTGTTACTTTTTAATATTAATACCACAGCCATATGAGTCTGGGAAAAAGTTAATCAAAGATACACATGATTAAAAATGTTTAACAATGGACAAATCAAGCCCAGGGGATGATGATCTTCCTGTAAACAACATGATTAAGGAGCTGTATCATTTCTTAGTCTGACTTCCTGATGGGAATCACAGACTGGTGATTTAACAGAGGTTACGGGGTTAAGTTCCAAAATCTAAGGACTTTCCCGATGGTTGGAATAAAATCACACACTCTGAGTTCTGTTATGGAGATCACCAAACTTTCTAATTCAAGGTGAAACCCATGGAATAAGTAGTTGATCAAAAGGAACCAAATACACTGAGCACCATGCATGCTCATCAGATTGCTGCTCACACCCTGTGAGTTAGGTACCACCCTCCTCATTGCTAAAGTGGATGCTCAGAGAGGATGAGCCATTTATCCAAGATTGCACAGTTTATACATATTAATAATAACTAACATTTGCTTTTTTCTGCCCCTTGGCATGTGCCTGAGACTGTTCTAATCTGTGTATTAATTCACTTAATTGTTAAAATGACCCAATTGAGAAAGTACTCGGTACCAAAGCTACCAAGTTTTGCCATTTCTCAGGTTAAGAAACTGAGGCGCAGATGTGAATTGGCCAGTTGGAAGGTGGGGTGGACAGGGTGTGAACCAAAGTTGGCCTGATTCCCACGGCTACATTCCTTCTACCATGTAACAACTGCCATGGTGCCCTGGCTACTCTACCAGAGGGAGAATGACTGGAGAATAATGTAGACAAGGTCAGTAACTCCCATGCCATCTAGAAATGGAAAGTTTAAAGGCAGTGCCTGCTCCTTGCCTTGATCTCTACAGAAATAGAGATGATACCTCCCTGTGACAGTGCTAAGTGACAATTCTGAGTGTAAATGTGTTTTTTGGCACAAATTGTCCTGTCCTAATAGTCTTGATTATAATTATAAAATAATGGGTTTCTGAAAGGCTGCAAGCAGTTCTGGGAATGGCAATAAGGGTTTGGAAACGACATGTTGTTTATGCGAGAAGTGTTTTGTTGAAAATTAAACCCACGTTTAGGAGAAAGGATTGTGCTGTATGCTCTTAAGAAACTAACTCACTATGTAATTAAATCAAAACCAGTCAGTTGCCAATTTGAGCTCTTGTCTCACACTAATGACACCCCATTTCCTGTGAGCCAAGCAATATGACTGACCTAAAATAACTCAGGTCTTATCCACTGCCCCCCAGAACCTTGCCCCTCTATTTCTCTGGGGGCCCTGTGAGATGCGGTTGCAAGGCCCATCTTCCTCTGGGGATTCTGTCTTACTTTTCCCTTTAGATTCTTGTGGGTCTTCTCACCTTCGGAAAAAAAAAAAGAGAGAGAGAGAGAAAGAGAAAAAAATAGAAGAATGAACACTTACTGTTGAAGGGATTTTCTGGGAGGCACTATATGGAAATAAGGAGATTTTTAAAAAAGGATGTGAAAAAGTTTTAGAGGCCCTGAACTTCTCACAAAATCCCCAGAGAAACTATCTCTGACTTCATTTCTTAGAAGGGTAACAGAAGTCTCTCTCTGAAGGTTAGAAAGTCTTCTCTGTTCCAAGATCCCAAAGTTAGATTAAGCTACTAAATCTACCATGTCTTCTTGTGTCTCTAGGTCACTCTCTCTATCTGTTCTATGTTCTTCTAGCATCTTCCCTCACCCTTCATTTTGACTCAATCTATTTCCACCAAGGACTTTAGGCAGCTTACAATTGAGATAGTTTTAATACAACTATTAAAAATGGAAACCATGTATCAAGATGATAAAGTTTACCCTCTCTGGCTTTTCAAAAAGTGCTTGGCTTAAGAATCACTTGAGGACGTTAATTATCTATTTCCATCCATTTCTCTAGATGTGTTTATGATCCTT
Source organism: Cryptoprocta ferox (assembly GCA_028646485.1). Taxonomy (NCBI): domain Eukaryota; kingdom Metazoa; phylum Chordata; class Mammalia; order Carnivora; family Eupleridae; genus Cryptoprocta; species Cryptoprocta ferox. The sequence goes on along the minus strand of CM053568.1, from coordinate 16,159,392 downwards.
ATTGCTGAAAATTCTGATTTAGTATCAGAGATGGGGCCTAAGGAATCTGTATTTTGAAATGTTGCCCAAGTGATTTTAATGCACAGACAGATCTGAGAATGACAGTTATAATAGAAAATGGAGGATAATACCCCACATTTAATATGGTTACTGGTTTTGTCCTTGAGATTTATTGCTACGATTCATAACAGCCAAGGCAAGGTCAACGGGATGGAATATGTGATCCTTCTTATCAAGGGAAATAAGACTCTCCCTATTGGTCAGACAGTTTCTTTCTTTCACACTGTATGGTTATTCCCCTTTATCCTCCCAGGTCAGACCCGATGGGATGCTAGTGCTGGCCTGTTTGATTCTGAGCTTACAATATCTCTTTAGACCTTGTGATCTAGGCTTTTGCCCGCTTCTCCTAGTCCCTCCTGGTGTGGTGCCAATTCTCCTTCTTTATGCTCTAGGATAACTGAGACCCCGCATAAACTTACACCAGAAACATCTCATGGTCTGCTCTGCACTCTCTGAAGCATCTGCTGCCAATTTTGGTTTTCCGATTTTTCATTCCAAAATAAATACAAATAAAACCTGTTGGCTATACTTTTGCAGACTGACCACTCAGCTTGCCGCTGACAATCAAGATTCCCAAAACGGTTTTCTCTGGGAAACACCAGGATCTCCTATGCAAAGATGTGCTGAGCCATTGTCCATCTTCCCAGGAACCTCTTTATGCATATTGCTGGGAAGCCGGTGGGACAGTGAACCCTGAAGGTTGATATTCAGTAGCTTTGGCCTTTAAGCCTGAGATTCTGAATCCTCTGGTGGACTGCACCACTCCCCAGCGGGGAAATATCTGTAGAAACTTTCCAAATGCAAAGAGCACTTTTGAAGTTCATGGCAGATGCGACTCTCTGGCTAGAGCTGTGTATCCTTTCCACACATCATCTTTGGCTGGATTGGCTGTAGTTGCAATGTCTCATCCAGGTCTGAGAACTGAGAACCCCAAAGAGCAGGGAACAACACCCTTGTCAGTTACTAGAATATTTGCTGCTGAGATCAGGTTAAGTGAGCAGAGGTAATAGTAGTGTGGATCAGAGCGTTGCCCTGGACTCAAGTCTCTTGCCTATGAAATGGGACCCTGAGGCTGCATCAGCATTTTCCAAAGAGTGCTACATTGGTAATCAAGATGATTTTATGCAGTTAACAGATGAGTATACTACCTTTAATGATTATCTATATATTCTGTTTTTTTCTACTTATAATAGGTTATATGAAGAGTAAGGAATATGATCCCTTAAAAATATATATGTAAGTTTACAATGCGAGCCTTTTTAGCAAAAAATCAAGAACAAACAAAAACAGAAAACAAAATGAATAATACAACAGGTTATACAGATGTGGAAAAAATTGATATTGCATGAGAAAGTTTGCCTATTGGAAAGCAATGGACCAAAAGGCCGGTGAGGTTCAGGCCAGCTCTCTGACATTCTAGTCTGTTCACTTCTCCAGGACTATTTCCTTATCTCTAAAATGCAGGGGTTGGAGTAAATGTCCTTCATGGCAATTCTATTCTATGATTCCAGGCATAACTCCATCATGCAGATGTTCCAGCGTCCTTAACATGTGGTTCTAGCATCTCAAAACTTGTGATATTGTATGAAAATGGGAGACTCAAGAGTAAATTCATGGTTTATTCATGCATTTATAATTTCCCCCATTCTCCCTCATTTCTGGCAAAGGCCCAGCTATTAACTGAGTTGAGTGGCAGGTGAAAGACTATTAGGCTACAGAAGAAGGGATTAGGACAACTGCATGGTGCATTGACCTCACCACTATCTGTTTAACAAACAGCCTCTTGATCTCTTTGTCCCTTGGTGTCTCTTTGTCCACGGGGCGCATGGTTTACGGAGTCACTTCTATGACAGCTAGGAATCACTTCTATGAATCAAATGGAACAGAGGATTCAAGAAAGTTCAGGTAAGTGCTATATAAAGCAGAAAAGTTAGTATCACACTGGATTGAAAAGTCCTTGAAGGGAGGGTTTCTCTTCCTAATTGTAGGATCCAATTATATTATCTCAAGAACACCTTCCATCTTGCCCACTCATTTAAAAAGCTGTAAAATTAACCCATGTGTCACTTTTATAAGATTCTTCTATATTTTAGCAACGTGTTACTTGGCTACTTTGAATTCATTTAAGGAGAAAACTGCAGTTTGTCTAGATCCAAGCACTTCCTTGCATTATAAGGCTTGCAATTATTCATCCCTTTTCCCACCCTTGACATTTAAAGTGATATCTCACAAGCTCCTAAACAGTTAGGTATGGAGGCACAGCCTGACCCCTGGTGTCTTCCACCATCTGTGAATCTTGCCAGTTAAGAATAAACACTGTGTAAATTTCATAATTGGTGCTTGATAATAGCAGAGACCTCTGGTTACTCGTTCCTTCCTGCTCTCTTTCTCAAAATGCCATCCACGATTATCCCTTCTATCTGTGTGGGGCTGCTACCATCCCTCAGCCATATGCCACTGCAAACAGCCACCAAAGACATGCTCTGCAGCCAGGCTGCCAGACCTTCCAGGCATGTCCCTCCTCAAGCAGCGAGGTCAAGCCACCCCCTTCCTGTGGCATCTTCCTCTAAATCATTCTTCCTCCTTTGCCTGCCACAGGCCCTTGTCTTTGCCCTTTTCTGGTTCCCAAAACAGTTTTGAAAAGAAACTTGTCCAATTATCTGGTGTTCAATTCTGGTGCCATTCTCATCTGTCTAAGCGTCACTCCGATCTTCCTTCCTTTGCACCTTCTTACTGGGCACAAAATCGGTGCTTGCCCAGGAAGTCCTGTCTCCCACTCTGTCTTGGACTGCCAGTATCCCGCCTTCTCAATTTTTGAATTTCTTTCTCTCTTTACTCCTCTCCTTCCCTTCCTATCTGTGAACTCCTTTACCTGCTTCTGCATGTGACAATGCCTAGTGCATTCCCCAAAGAATGCGCCTTTTCTTCTTCTAACATATTGGGAAGAACGTGAGCTCAGGAATCACACAGATGTGTTTTCTGATGCCAAGGCTTAGAGAAACTGTCTTGTTCGCCTCAGCTGTAAAATGAGTATACTAAGACCTACCCACCTCTCAGATTTGCTGGCAGTTTAATTAGCTAGAGTAAAGCTCTTTCCTTTATCTCCTTGAAAGTTTTCCTCACTTTACTCATCCTTCCATCTAATATTTATGGAGAAGCTACCTTTCTTGGTCATTGGCATACTGCAAGGCACGTGAAGTGGCAGATAAACAGAAAGACATGTTCCCAAAGTTGTGGGGTTAAGATTTAAGTTGGTAAGGGTGATGTGTCAACAAATAATTATCACATGCACATATACACATGCACACACTCTTAAGCCAACATGAGGTGGGGGGTTGATTGTGGGCTGTTCTGCTTAGATGCAATCATGGAAGGCTTTATAGAGGAGGTGCTATTTGACCTAGACATTAAAAGAATAGCTCTGAAGGTGGACCATAGTGGAGGCTGAGGAAAGAAAATTCTTAAGAAAAGAAATAGCACATGTGAAATATTAGTAGAAGGGCATGACTATAGCACAGAGCGATGGAAAGAATAGAGTAGAAATAGTTAATTGGGTAGATGCCAATCATTAATTGACATTGGTTGACCCTGGCAAAGTCATCTATCATGAATTTTTCTCAGTTTGTTCATCTTTCAATTAAGCATAATGTATTACACAAGTTAATATAAGCAAAAGGCAGGCCACTTAGCAATCACTCAAAAATACTAAATCTTGGGGCACATGGGTGGCTCAGTCAGTTAAGTGTCTGACTCTTGATATCAACTCAGATCATGATCTCATGGTTTGTGAGACTGAGCCCCACTGACAGTGTGGAGCCTGCTTGGGATTCTCTCTCTCTCTCTCTCTCTCCCCTCTCTCTCACTGTGACCCTCCCCTGCCTAAGCTCTCTTTCTCAACATAAATAAATATTAAAAAAATACTAATTATTTTTGAGTACTTTTGTTAAGGGACGGGGAAGATACCATGAGAATGAAAGCTCAGGTAATTCCCTAGCATCAGGCCCACTGGATAGCAGTATCTGGGAACAAGTTCTCATTCTGGCATTGCTGTGACCGGGCTGTGTGATGATGGGGATGTTATAACTCAGATTTGAGATCATGCGACTTGTGATTTGTTTTGCTTTAAAAGCTGAGAATTGGGGGTGGTCCCACCCTCCATTTCAAGAAACAAGACGTTCTGGAATGTCCTTACAACATCAGGGGTGGAGGAGTAAGGGGAATGTGTCACTGGTGGCAAAACTGTTGTCCGTTGCGTAACTGGGTTATATAATTTCTCCTTCCCCTATTTCTATGCCAGAAAGTCAAAGACTCATGACATGGCAGTTTTACTTCCCTGGAGCAGACATCGCAGTGGAATAAAATCAATCACTTAGATATTACCAGCGATAGAGCCAGCGAGCAGAGAATGTTCATTGAGTGTACAGTTTTATACCAGATAGTGAAAAGGTACAGAGAGAAGAGACCACTGCCTCCTGCCCTCAGGGAGATATTACTCAAGCAATAGAGACATCAGGGGGACTCCAGAAAAAGAAAGCTTCCAAAAGACTCTGTACAACAGGGTGTGTTTGTACGGCAGACTTAGGCCTGGGCTCCCCTGTCTCTCTTTGCACATCTCCTGTTCTGTGTCATGTCACAGAGACAGAGAGAGGCATGGTCTACATTTGAACCCCATCTGCCTGGTCCACTGTAGGAAGGCAGATGCTGGAGTAGTGGAGGGAGGAGCAGCAGTAAAATGATATGAATACTACTCTGACTGATAATAAAAGAACTGGGCAGAGGTGGGAGGAAGCAGGTGGGGAAACACATGGGGGAATAACTGGAGCCGTCCTACTGACCGATGTGGCCTTAGTGTGTGTGTGCGCGTGTGTGTGCGTGTGATCATTTTAGAAACTTTTGTTCAACACTCTTTTCAATGCAGGAATTCCTTCCACTACCTTAAAACAATAAGAATTAAAATGATACTAATGAAAAACATAATTATGAATTTCATTTATACTAAATAAAGCAGTCTTTGGGCTGCTACCATGTGCCAGGCAGTAATGCCAGGTGTTTTGCACCCGTCACTCTATTTAATGTCCCCAGGAGCCCTGAATGGTGGCTGTCCTCATCATCACCATTTGGCAGAGGAGGAGAATGACCACCAGGGAGGTTGGACTGCTTCTTCCAAACCACTTAGCCAGTATATCACAGCTAGTGAGATGTGAGACTGGAATCCAGGTGTGCCTGATTCCATATCCTGCCCTCCAAAATCTCTTACACATAACTGTTCAGCTTATATATACCTGCAACTCCAGGGATGGGGCTGATTATTCTCCTGAGTGTCCCGTTTCATGGTTTGACAGCTCTGTTGACAGAAGTATGGCTAGAAAGACTTCAATGGAGCCCAAATCGGCCTTCCTCTGCATCAGCGTAGGACAAGTTTTTCACCTGTGATGTGGAGAAGTGCTGATACTTGTTGCTTTACAGGTGTTGGGAGGTGAAATATAGCCTTGTCCAGAAGGGGAGTTGGAGTCAGACTCCACCCTTTGCTCATCAGGAGCTCCTGGCCAGCTAGGAGCAAAACAAAAACAAAAACAAAAACCCTCGTCTTGGGGTAGGGACGTCATTCTTGGAGAGGTTTCTTGCAGAGTCTCTTATTCCAACTTGGCTGTTCCACCCTCTGCAAGCCACTGACTGAGCTGTCTGGGAGGTAGGAAATGCTCAAGGAATGCGCACAGAGGTTCCTTCCTCTGTGACCTCCATGAGTAATGTAGTCTGTCGGTGCTGCTCACCAGTTTCTCTCCAATATACTAGGGTGCTTAATATCATGTGTTTACAAGAAATGGGGCGATGCATGTAAGACACTCATCATGGTGCCTGGCACGTACTTCCTACATGGTTCATGTGTGGTCAGCTTCTGTAACTAGCTGCTGAGCAAATGTTGAATGGGGCATCAGGAAGCAGTAGACTGGAGTTCTTACAGGCACGGAAACCGAAGGAAGCAACTGAGAACCCGTATCTGGTAGCCTTCCTGTCCCCCGTAGCCCAGAAGGGAGAATAGATGTTAATTCCAGAATCCTGTGCCAACTCATTTAAAAACCTTGACTGAGCTCATGTTATCTGCCAGACTCTGAAGGGGAGTGATATTCAAAACAAAACAAAACAAAACAAAATAAAGCATGCCATCCTCATTCAGGAAGGTCAAAGTCAAGCATAGTATACAGGAAAGCGCAGTGGGATGGAGGACCCTTTCCCAAAAGTGCACACACAGTGCCGTGGCTGACCAGGCAGCCAGTTGCTAACTGAGGCTTACCTAGGTGGAGAGCTTCCTCCATGGCCACCATTCTTCAAAGTGTGTGATGTGAATGAACTCATTTATCCATCCCATTATACAGATAGCAACCCAAGGCACAGAGCAGTGGACAACTGAGCCCTAGATCATTACAAGCCCAGAGTTCACAGAAGTGTGATTTGAAGTGCTCTGGAGCTAGATGCTACTTCTTGCCATGCCTCTCCCGCAAGGAAACAATAGAATTCACTTTGGAAAACATTTTCTGTAATGTCTGCCATATCTTTGTTTCTGCTAGGAATGAAAACAATGGAGAAAAAAAAGAAAATGTTATTCTTAATCTATCAGAGTTGTTGACTGAGTTGAAAAAGAGACAGACATATGAACTCTGGTCCCAGTGTAGCATGATACACAGGAGCCAAAGACTAGTGATGAAGGGTATGGAGTTGGGTGACAGACAGACAGACCTAAATGCCAGATGTACTACATATAAGGTGTGTGACCCAGGGCAGGTTACTTAACTCCTCTGTTCCTAAGTTTCATCATCCTGCCTGGTAAAATGAGGCATCTGTAAAATAATACAGATACTTGCCTCAGAGAATCAGAATGGCATAAAATAAAGAGACATATTTAATAGAGAGCGATTGGCACACTGTCACATATTAAGCCCTCAATACGTGATACTGAGGTGTTTTTGGAGTGGGGGAGGTCCAGAGCCAATGAGAAAAGGTGATTTCATTTTATTTCATTTTTTAATTTTTTTTTAATGTTTATTTATGGGAGAGCTAGAGCAAACACGAATTGGGGAGGGGCAGAGAGCGAGGGAGACATGGAATCTGAAGCAGGCTCCGAGCTCTTAGCACAAAGCCTGACGAGGGGCTTAAACACACAAACCGTGAGATCATGACCTGAGCCGAAGTCAGAGGCTTAACCAACTGAACCACCCAGGTGTCCAGAAAAGGTGATTTTATTAAAGCATGGGAAAGACTGTGAGGAGTGACTGATTATACACTTGGGAGTTGGGGGAGGTAAAGGCAAGGACTTTCATATGCTAAAGAGGACTCAAAGGATCCGGGAGGCCTAGCTATTGTCAAGCTAAGGTTGTTTCTCCCTCCAGCAAACCATTAACATTAAGAAAGTAGGGAGTTCCTGGAAGAATGTTATATTGAGCAAGACCTCAAGTAACTTCCAATGGGCTGCAGGTTCTAAGGAAATTTAACTTTATTTGCCATTTCCTTCTGCCTTTGTTTCTCAGTTCAATACCCCAACAATAAGATGGGGACATAAGGAATATAAAGGGCTGAAAAAATAGCAGGGGACCAGATCTGGAAGGACATTGAAATTTTTTAAGGTGTTGGGAAATGGTGACGCTCTTTTCTCCAGGAATGGACAAGATCAGAGGATGAAGTGGTGGATAGATGGGAGGAAGAAGGAAGTCAAAGGCCAGTCAATTAGAGCATGGAGGCCATACCCTTACCTGCTTTCCTGAATGTCAAAGAAGATTCTGATTCCTGATCTTGTGACAGAAGGAGCTAAAAGATCAGGAGACCTGAAACTTTGGCCCCTTTTATCTCCATCTCATAAAGCATAGAGTGGGAACTTCAGGGCCACAAAACAATCTGTTCTTTTTGGGAGAAAGCAGCAGCAGTGTCTCCTGTGGTCTGACCCAACAACGTGGGCTCAGCTCATTCGTCTCAATAGCTCAAGCACGAGATATATATACAGCCATGGTGACAACAGGCAGAAGGTAATTTAATTTGAGCAAAAGCCCCAAGTGGAAGAGACAGGAGGCCCTTCTGAATGTAAATGCCTAACATGCACGGCTTTGTTTTTTATTATTTCTGTATCCCCTAGCAAAGGCTCAGTCTTGTCATATCTCCAGTTGCATTTGGCCAAACACCAGAGGGAGGAGAGACACAATCTAGGCCAGTGGTTATGCAAGGAAAGAAACCATTCTGAAAAAAGAAAACAAAAACAAAACAGGCCTCTTAGTCCCTTGGAGGGTTGGAAAGAGGAGAGTGGGATTATTGGTAATTCCCGTGCTATCATTCACTTCCTATGAGCTGACAAGTCATTCTCTCCTAGATCCCCTAAACCTGGACCAGAATATATTAGCCAGAGGACAGTGGAGAGGTTTTTCAGATTGTAAATCAGTACTGGTGTACATTCATGTGTGTGTATGCATGTGCATGTGGGTGCATGTACCTGGTTTTTTTCTTCCCCCTCCTTTTTTTCTATCTACATAATCTCTTTGTTTCCTTTGCATATAACTACTGTCCTCTTTTATTTGTCTTGGGTTTAATCCCATGTTTCGAGGTTCCTGAGATTTGGAGACACGCCAAATTGGGTCTGAATCCTGATTTTTACTACTTTCTGCACAGTTAGCCTCAAAACAGTCACATAGCCTTCCTTATTCTCAGTTTGTTCCTATGTAAGGTGAGGATAAGAATGCTTACATTCTCAAGTTAGGGCAGTAATGGAGTAAGTAGAGTGGGGGAGGTAAAGTCAAGAGGAAGTTTCTTAAAGGGATTTTCCATATGCTAAAGACTCACAGATTACTACAGGACTAGCTATTGTCAAGCTAAGGTTGTTTTTCCCTCTGGCAAATCATTAACACTAAGACAGTAGGGGTTCCTCAACTTTAGGCTATTGATATATATGTATATATATATTTTTGTAAATATACTAAGATATTTGTAAACTGATGGAGACTCTAATAGTTAAACGATCTGTTTTCTGTCCTTTTCTTTGTTCTTCAGCAGCCAGGAGTTCCTGAGGAATATTAGATACATCTCACCTTTGGAGGGGTTGGTGTGCTAGCTTGTGGTCGGTCCTCAGCTCGCCTTATGGTCCCTCATCACCCCTTCCTACAATTTGGAGGTTCCCTACTTCCCAACCTCAATTTCCATCTCAGGGCAAGACTCCTGTGACCTGAAGAGCTCCCAGAGCTTGTCACTACACTGAACTCCAGTAGGATTTCTGGCCTAAAGGCTCTCATGGGTATCTCCTAGGCCCTCCCAAGAGGCCGGGCCGTGTGCTGACTTATATTTTACACAGACTCTGTTTGACCCTGAGAGATAAAGCTATGGCGGAAAATGGACATCAAAGGGAAGGCAGACAGATGTGGATTCAGTACAAGCCATCGTTCCCATGGGAACCAGACCTAACCAGAATTGGAATGATCTTCCCTATAAGCTGTGACTTCCCCAACAGTGTCACCTTGATTGTCAGTGACCCCAAATGCTGGTGCAGGGTCAGGTGTAAGAGAAACATCTGGGGTAGAGCTGGGCCGGCCGCTAGAGATAAAACAACGTTAGTTTTAGTCTACAGATACAGAGATGGCATGTAGTTCAGTGGTCACCAAACATGGCTGGTCACCAAAATCTCTGGGGAGAGGGTGCTTTAGAAGAGAGAGATGCAGGGACCTCAACCCCTAAGGACTTAAGACTTTTCTGTGTTAGAAGTAGGAAATATATATATTTAAAGCTACCTGGGTGACTCTGATAATAAGCAGATTTGAGAAGTGGTGATAGAAACCATCTAGAAGATCCCATAGGAAAGAAGCTAAGAGCTTCCTAATGCATTTTCATTCCTCTCCAGCTCTCAGAGGAGTGTAAGCATCTCCTACATGTTATGGTCAAATGTTCCAGCATTTGAAAGATGAATTTAGCTACTATCCTAGAATTATCAGAAGAAGGAGCATTGTTTCCTCTAACTCTTACCATGGCTATTCTTGCTTGCACATCCATTGTACCTATTTATCAGGTCCAATTTGTGGTTCAGAACAGTCCTAAAGCCAGCATTTAGTGAGTGATCTCTCATAGTCCCAGGCACTATGCAAATAGCTTGACTTACATTGCTTCATGGAGTTCTATAGACTCCCTCAGAGGAGCACTGCAATTATCTTCATTTTGCAGATGAAATTGCAACAGAGAGGTTCATTAACTGGCCTAAGATCCCACGGCTAGTAAGTGGCAAAGCCAGAATTTAAACCCTGAGGCGTTTATTCCGGAAGCTACTCTCATAAATATCACTATTACACTTCAGAATTTTAACATATGTGTCTGAAGTTCTGTTGTTCAATTCCAATTTTAAACATGTAGCTTCATAGGTCATACTTCTCCATTTCCCCACGCCTTGCTCGTCCTAAAGGCAGCTAAAATCTTCTTCCAAATAAATCTGTTTTACTGTTTCAAAAAATTCATTTTGCTTCTACAAATATATTTTTGTGTGTTTTTTTAGGGAAAGGCAAACTCATTAAAAAACATTATGTTTGTCCTTTCCTATTATGTAACTGAGATCATGCATCTTCCCACCCACATGGGGAATATTTATTGGTGTGCTGGTGAATGTTTAACAACCAGCTCTCCAGGGGCAGAAGAGGGAAGCAGAAAGCCTTGATACTGTTTGCTGGTTTCTGTGGTGTAAATATTTCCACCATGGCTAATTTCTAGATTCCAACATGATGTCACAAAACATGCAATTAGGAAGAGATGCTTATGACCAGCTCTCAGTAGCCAAATTATCAGAAATTGCAGCATTTGCTCCCTTTAACCTTTAAAGTATCTATTCTTGCTCACACAAAAATCACATCAATTTTCCAGGTCTGATTTCTGACTAAATAAAATCATGGGAACCAACATTTACAGAGTGATCTCTTCATTCCAAGGGCTATGCAAATCACTTGATATATTACCATTAGTTGTATTTTTTTTTTTTTTGAGAGAGACAGAGAGAGAGAGAGAGAGAGAGAGAGAGAGAGAGAGAGAGAGACCGACCATGAGTGGGGAAGGGGCAGAGGGTGAGAGAGAGAGAATCTCAAACAGGCTCCATGCCCAGCAGGGAGCCCAACCCGGAGCTCTCTCTCACAATTTAAGACCAAGATCTGAGCTGAAATCAAGAATAGGACACTTAACCAACTGAGTCACCCAGGTCCCCCACCATTGGTTGGTTGTATGTTGGCATCAAAGAGTATGTTAAATACAATTTCCAATTTTCCACTGTTCTTCTCTAGTGCCCAGTGTATAAGCCACCAGACCTCGTAGAGACAGGTTGAAATATGGGAAAAGCAGTGTCTCTGTCTCTGGACGTAGGCACACTCTCAATTCTGTCCTAGCTCTAGTATGACTGAAAGAGTGACCTTAGTCAAGACACATAATCTCTGTGGGATCTGGAATACATGACTAAACATGCTGACAACGTAGAAGAAGTAAGTGATAGACCATATGTAAAACACTGGGTACATTACAGATGATCAATAAATGTTAGCTACTGACCCTCTCTCCTTTCATGAATCATTTACATGTTCTGAATCCACATTGCCTTCTTGCTCAAATGATCTCCATTTGTTCTTCACTCAGAGCCCACAAGCTCTGTTTTCTCTTCGTAGTATTTGTCTCCCACTCTGAGTTGTGCTTTCTCTATATTTGTGTGATTTTATTTACATCCTCCAAAACTTCCTTTCTAAGCCTCTTAGCTTTTCCCTTTTTGTGTTACTCCTTTTTCTCAGGCTGTAACTTCCTCAGCCATGCCTTTCTCCTTCTACTGGGATGTGCGCTTGTTCACCAGTGGGACTCTTAGTCTCCACTCTTTACTTCTTCCTCCATTAATTTCTCACGATTCCCCTCCCCGTTACTCCTCTGTGGATTTCAGACAAAGCCGTCTTTACTGATGTGTGTTCTGTTTGCTTCTCTAGACAAGAACAGCCTTCACTGTCCTCTTTATTTCTTGCATCTTGTATATCCCTTGCTCCTACCTCTACCTTCCCCCGCCAACTCCCAAATATTTCCACTGCCTCAACCTGAAATCCATTGTCTTTATTTTTCCTTTTCCTTCCCAAAGGACCTCCAAATCTCTCTTCCATTGGCCCATTATTTGTCTTTCCTTTTCATTTTTCCCTGAAACTCCTCTAGCTGGGTAGTTTTCCCTTTCAAGATGCAAAGGACACAGGGCCAATTTGCATTGATATATCTGTTTTACATCATAAAGGTAACACTCCTTTTGCAGGTTGAGTAGCTAGATTCTTGTCACTAACTTGAGAGGGGGGTTGGTATTGTTTCTGTCTCTACACTGAAATCTCTTTAATAGATCCCTGCACGGAATGACAGTTTAGGTAGTGGAAAGCACATGGACCCAAGCCTACTTTCAGATTTAACTTGTCACAGCCGTGTAATCCTGAGCAAAGAAATCCATCTCCCTAGGCCCCCCTCTCCTCCTCAGTAAACTAGGGAAGCAGCACAGTATAGGGTCTAAGAATAGGGTTTTGTAGACTGACAGATCACACTCCCAGTTACTGGTCCATCTCAACGGCTACACACTGCTAGGTCACCATTTCCTCATGACGGCAAGCACTTCTTTGGAAGTGAAAGGTATGACATCTATGAAATAGATAAATCTCAGAAATGAAGGGAAGACTGAATAAAATCATCTGTGCAAAATACTTAACCCATTGCCTGGGCCATCAGAAGCACTCAGCACTGGGGTTTATTATTATTGGGATACTTCTACCTCTCTCAGAAGTGATATGGCCCCTCATACCTGCCTGGCTTTGCTCTTGCTCTTCCCTCTACCTGGAATGTCTAACTAACTCCATTCCTGAAGTGTACTCTTGTGACTTTTTTTTTTTTTGCATCTTTTGCAAAGCCTTCTCTGAATACCCCATTGAGCTCTAAACAGAATCAGTTATTCCCCACTGTCTGTCCTCAGAGCATCTTGTTCTTGCTTGGTTTTTATGTTCAATCACATTATTTTGTAGCTTACAGTTTACTTACAGGTATACATCCTACTCATTGTTCTAGACTACGAGCTTTTAGAGACCTAGGCTGAATCTTTTATTCTGTTTCTCAGCACCAGACACAATGCCTAGCAAAGAGTAGGTGCTAATGTACATTTGTTACTAATTGGAAAAACACATGCAGACAAATGGTAGATAATCATTGTAAGTTTGTGATGAATGTAAGAATGAAGACAAAGACCCATCAGTTTCCCAGTTTCTATAATTAGGTCATACGGCTAGGGCATAGACATGGGCCATCCAGGCATCCTGGTCCCAGTGTGTAGGACCAGGTTAGACTTGGCCCAACAGGCTGACTGATTTGCTGCAGAGGCCCTGAGCTGCTGATCGAGGACCTTTCCAATTTCTACAGGCCAGGCACTGACTTGTTCCTAAGTGTGGAGTAGGTTGGAACATGGGTATAGGGTTAAATGGCCCTAGCCCAGAAGATAAGAGTAATAAAGAGCAAGAAGACAAGCCACTAGAGTAATCTGATTTATTTGGCTCTCTCAATTAGTAATTCCCATACAATTTGGAGTTTTGACACCTTATCATCTTTATTTCTTTAAACCTGTACTTACTTTGTTATACTTATGAAAATGGCACAGGGGTAAAAAAAAAAAAAAAAAAAACCTAACGTATACTGGGATTTTTAAAAAAACAAAAGTAAACTAAAATTACGTCTTTGCTGACACTTCCATGAATAAGGCCAATGTCATATGACTATGTGTCAGCCACTGACCACATGATTTGTTGTGTTTCTGGGAGCATGATTTAATCTATGGAGTAGGACGGTTCAACTCATCACTTAATGAGCATTTATTGAACACAGAATCTGATGTAGGTACCATGTGACATATCAAGAGAATTAAAAAGTGATGGCTTGGAAGATAGTCCTGAAAGAAATGTCAACGGCTTAGAATTCAAGTGTGTTCAAGACTCCACCCCTTATTAGCTCTGTGATGCAGGAGAAATCACAAGGACTCCCCAAACCTCAGTTTGTGTATCTCAGAAACAGGCAAGATAGGAGGTGTCTTCTCTCCAACCCCTTCTCAGAGAGTTGTTGTAAAGATCAAAACCAACTTGTTATTACAGAGCTTTGAAAACTGAGAAGTGATAAGACGTTACAAAGTATGACATTCAGCATTGGTTTTTTGTTTTGTTTTCCGATCAAGTAACATCAGCTTCATTCTGACGAAGCTGGTATAAACCAAATGTGAGACTAGAAAATGAAAGCTGGCAAAAGGAACCTTAATCCCCCAAGTTCTGACTCTGGTACAAATTAGCTGTGTGATGTGGTCTGTTCACCTCTCCTGCCTGGGCCTAGATTTCCATATCTTGTAAAATGAAGAAGCCAGCCCAGATGAGCTCTAAAGATCCTTCTAGCTCTGATCATGTTCTTCTTGATTCCAAGAAAATGGCTGTCATCTGCCTGAACATGGTAGTAAGTTGTGTTTATAATTCTACTCACCTGGATAGGAACTGTCAGCGGATAGGACCAAATTCTTTAGGCCTAGGAACACAGCTAGGGGGTGGAAGGCTCAAGAAAGCAGAGTTGTTCCAAGTTTAATGTCAGAGGAGGCCAGCATAACTTTTGGCACCCTAGGCACACATGTCTTCATGGGTCCCTTCCTTTTTTATTTATTAAAAATAAATAAATAAATAAAAAGTATATTTTATGACTGCACTGGTATAAAGATGACTATAACTCAAAATCAAGTATATATTCTTTCTTTTGATATAAAGACAGTAAGAGTTTTAGTAGCCCTAAAAAATTGTCATGGACCCTAGAAACCTACTATGTTTAATGGATATGTTGTCCTTGCCAGGTTCTCTTAAAAGTGTTGGTTCATTTTTTTTAAATGTTTATTTATTTTTGAGACAGAGAGAGACAGAGAATGAGAAGGGGAGGGGCAGAGAGAGAGGGAGAAGCAGAATCCGAAGCAGGCTCCAGGCTCTAAGCTGTCAGCACAGAGCCCGATGCAGGACTTGAATTCACGAACCGCGAGATAGTGACCTAAGCCGAAGTCAGATGCTTAACCAATTGAGCCACCCAGGCGCCCCAAGTGTTGGTACATTTTACTCTGAAGCTTGCCTTCCTTCTGGAGTAGGGTTCTTCAGCTTTGGCACTGCTGACATTTGTAGTAGATAATGGTTCTCTGAGGAGGGCTGTCCTGTGCGTTTTAGGATATTTAAGAGCATCCCTGATCTCTATCCACTAGATGCTAATAGCATACATACTTTCCTCAGTTTTAACAACCACAACTGTCCCCAGACATTGCCAACTGCTCCCTTAGGGGTAAAATCATTCCCAGTTGAGAACTACTCTTATAGAATATTCTCTCTAGATGACGTTCTACCTTTTGCTGACAGCTCATGATCTTCTTGGGAAATGGCTTCCCATATCACTCTTGGCGAAAGATAAAGTCCTTACATGGACCTGTAAGACTCACTGATCTTGCCCTCCATACTGCTCTGACTTTCCTACTGTTCCTCCTGTCGTCCACATGATTCCCGCCCCACTGTCCTCCCTGCTGTGTCCTGGATCTGCCAGACACACTGCGTTGGGCCCTTTGAAATGGGTCTACCCTTCACATGGAACGCATTTCCCCTAGATAAGCCATTTGGTTAATTCTATTAACTTCTTTGATTCTTTGTTTAAAATATTACCTTCTCAATGAGGCCTATGCTAGCCACCCTTTATAAAATTACAACCCTATTCCTTGTCATTCCTCTTCATTTTTTTTCTCTCTCTGCCTCTGTCTGTATATATACATATATTTCCCCCATAGCTTATCATCTTCTACCATACTGCAGTTGAGCCTGCAACAACACAGGGGTTAGGGGCACCATCGAAAATCCACATATAACTTTTGACTCCCTCAAACTGTAACTACAAATAGTTTACTGTTGACCAGAAGCCTTACTGATAACATACAGTCAATTAATGCATGTTTTATATGTTATATGTATTATATACCGTATTCTTACAATACTGTAAGCTAGAGATAAAATGTTATCAAGAAAATCATAAGAGAACATACATTTATAGTACTGTGTTGTATTTATAAAAAAAAGTCTGCATGTAAGTGGTTCCATGCAGTTAAAATCAGTGTCATTCAAGAATCAGCTGCATGTAGGGATGCCTGGGTGGCTCAGTTGGTTAAGTGTCCAACTCTTGATCTCAGCTCAGGCTATGATCTCATGGTTCGTGGGTTCAAACCCCACACCACACTCTGCCAGGCTGATAGTGCAGAGCCTGCTTGGTATTCTTGCTCTCCCTCTCTATCTGCCCCTCTCCTGCTCTCTTTCCCTCTCTCTCTCAAAAAATAAATAAATTAGGGGTGCCTGGGTGGCTCAGTTGGTTAAGTGTCCAACTTTGGCTCAGGTCATGATCTCGCGGTTCGTGGGTTCAGGCCCCGCTTCAGGCTCTGTGCTGACAGCTAGCTCAGAGCCTGGGGTCTGTCTTCAGATTCTGTGTCTCCCTTTCTCTTTGACCCTCCCCTGCTCGCGCTGTCTCTCTCTGTCTCTCAAAAATAAGTAAAAAACATTTAAAAAAATTAAAAAATAATTAAATTAAAAGAAAAAGAATCAACTTGCATATAACTTACGTTATTTAATTATTTACCACATTCATCACTTATTGTCTTTGTCCCTCTACTAGAATATGAAATTACAGGAACAGGAACCTTTGTTTTGTCTGTTTTGTTCATCCTACAACTGCTACAGAATACATGTTCCATAAATATGCACGGGATGGAACTGGAAAACAATTGAAATAGCCACCTCTGCCTTGGAAGAGGGCCACTAGGAATTCTCCTTCCTTCTTCTGACCTCAAAGCCACACCTCTAAGTCTCCCTTGCTGTGTGACAATTCCTTCTCCAGTGGAGTTCTGGGTCTCTCCCTGAAGTGCCCCCATGCTCCCCAGCCACGTTTCCATTGGTTCGTGCCAATCTGTTCCCCTTCCCTCTCTGGGCCTCCTGGAGCAGAGGGGAAACCTGCATCCTCAGGGTTTTGAAACAGCTTATTCTTCACTTCTTAGAGCTGGTCTATCCATGAAAAGAAGTGATTCAAAAGAGACCAGAAAAAAAACAAGACCTTGCCATCCTGGTGAGCACAAACAGTGACCAGGAGAACAGAGAAACCCCTTTCAATCTTCGTGTCAGCCATTATTTACCACTGGAGGTTCTGAAAAGAAGGGCCGAGGCACGGGGTTATGATGTCCTCCTCTCAAAGCCGGCTGGGGAGAGGCAGCCAAGAAGTCACTGCAACCAGGGCTAGCGTGCGGGGACGCCCGGAGCCCACGTCTTGCTGGAGAGACAGCCCTCGCTGACCCAGTTTCAGAACAACATCGCCTGACACAGCACTGCAATCCACAACTTTAATAACTTGGTGACATACAAAGCAGTTTTGATGCAAAGTGGAGCTGACAGAGCAGCAGAGGGAAGGCTCTGCTTCTCACCGAGCTGCGTGGGGAATCCATTCAAGGTGACTGCAACCTTCGCAGCCTAGCAGACCGTCCGAGGCTGTTCTTGCAAACAAGGAAGACTGGTTTGTTTTCCAGGAGGACAAACACAGGGGTGGCTGACAGTGAGTGCAACCAACTTAGAGGGACTGGTTGATACAGCCTGTCTCTTCTGCTTTGTTTTATGTCCCCAGCATCCCTGCTCTTCCGCATCCTTGCTGCCCCTGCCTTAATCGGGGCCTGTATCACCTATTGTAACAGTTGCATAATATTAAATACTCAAGAGTATCTTGTTCACAGCCAATTTTGAATAATCTTCAAAAAGCATATCAATGATCATGTAACTTTCCACATCAAACCTTTCCCACGCTCCCCATTCCTACAGAAAAACTGTGAACATAAACCGTTCTCCATGTAGTCTGTGAGCTACATTTTTAACTTCTTCCACTCAGTCCTGCATATTTCTTGTCATTCCTTGCCACTACAGCCTCCATCACCCCAACATCTAGTTTTCTCTTTGTAATTTATCAAATATACACCGTACTTTTTATTCCCTAATGTCATGAAGGATATGATGATTCCATGTGCACTTGAATGTTCCCGGTGGTAGGGGACTCACTACCTCATATGATAGCCTTTTCTAATACTGAACAGGTTTAAAGCTCTGTAAGTGTTTTCCTGTGAAACACAAACTGTGTTCTACAACTTGCCTTTGTTGTGTCCGTGCCTGCTTTCTGGAGTCTCTGAGGATATGTTCGGTCCCAGAACTTTCTGAGAAATGAACTCAGTGAAACACATTTGCTGAGTTTCTTGTCTGTGCCACAGTGGCCAAGGTCCTTTACCCATTTTTCACAAGTTAAGGTTTCACCCATCTCCACCCCCTCCATCTCACCTTTCAGCACCTTCCTCATACTCCCAGATTCCTCTTAGACTCAAAAGGGGGAGGGAAGTTGTACATTGTGCATTTACAGATAATGGTAACAATTAGCAACAATAATAATAATTAGCAACTGTTCTTGGCATATGGTAATGGATGTTTTGACTTAAATTGTGCAATGTAGATTATTTATTCTACTCTTCATTCATTCATTCACTATATATATTTCTACTGAGTAATGAGGGTCCACAAAGTAAAACACAGTCCCTGTCTTCCAGCGTTTCCTGATCTGGAGGGTAAGGGATGGGGCAATAATCATGCAAGAATCACTCACACTCCATGTAATTAGAACTACAGTAGGGGTTAAGCAAGCATTGAAGAGGGGCCCTTAACCCGGTATAGAGACACTGAGGGATAGAGGAAAGAATAGCCCAGGTATTGCTGTCCACCCTGAGACAAGGAGGGTAATAGGCGCTAGTCAAATGGAAGGAGTGAGCAAGGACATTCCAGGTGGTGTGAACAGCAAGGGCAAAGGCACAGAGATAAGACAGCATGGAGTATTCAGTGACCTTGAAGGTCTTGTGATTCCCTAACAGGGCAGTGTATATTAAGAGGTTGATTCCTGCGTCCAGACTGCAGTTCAAACAGAGTTCCAGAAGAGAGAGATTACTGGGGCTTGAAATTGTCAGGACAATCTCCCTGGAGGTGAAGGGTCCTGAGGTGGGCCCAGAAGGAAGAGCACATTATGGAGAGCAGAGAGGAGGGGAGATGGATATCTATATGCAAATATGTCCGCACATATACATCTGCTTCATATGCATTTAAACCTTAGATTGACTTTCACTTGCCTTCCACTTTGGTTTCCATGGTAACCCTGGCCACTTATATTTCTTTTAACCTCCTTTTCATTGTTTCAGGATGAGGCAAGCTGCATGAGAGTTAACCAGTCAGGAGAAGACAGGAGATTTTAAAGCAATTATTTGGATTTTTTTTTTTTAAAGAAAACCGCCAACTTTGCAATTTAATGCAAACTGTCTCTGGTATATTTGCCCTGAAGGATGCTGTAGGGAGAAACAGGAGCCAGAATCTTTTTCGTCCCCTCCTCCCTGACTTCTTTTATTACCGTGCACTTACTGCTAATACAGCATCTAAACTTGCAATCTTGGTAACTATGGCAATAAAATGGGTGAGATTCCCTTCCATTATGACTTGAATTGTTAGGGCTTTGCAAAGAGCACGTGCGTTTGCACCAAGAAGGGGGGGGGGGCACACACTCCAGGGAAAAGAGTTTTTTCAACTCTTTGGGAGTTGGGGGACTATTATTGTCTATCAGTCCACATTTACATGAAGAATTATCACCACGCCTGTGTCAGAGGACACAGGCACCCTACCTACGGGTTATAGTGTGCATTAGAGCTCACAGAACTCCCTTGTGCACAGCCTAGAGAGCCACGGGGCCAGGGCTGCACGGAGCCTGGAAGAGCCGGCCAGGAAGAAACTAGAAGGATTTAATCCAGGAAACTTTTGTTGCAGAGGGCCAAACAATAAGTATTTCAGGCTTTGTGGAAGATACTACCTTGGCTACAACTACAGAACTCTGCTTTGCAGCTTGAAAGCAGCTGCTGACAGAATGTAAATAAATGGACAGGTATATTCTCATATAATTTCATTTGTGGACACTGAAATCTGAATTTCAAACACTTTTCACGGGTCATGAAACAGTATTCTTCTTTTGATCCCCACCCACCCCCAACTATTTAAAAATGCAAATCCTGGGTGACTCAGTCAGTTAAGCGTCCGACTTCGGCTCAGGTCATGATCTCGTGGTTCGTGGGTTCAAGCCCCACGCGTCCAGTTCTGTGCTGACAACTCAGAGCCTGGAGTCTGTTTCAGATTCTGTGTCTCCCTCTCTCTCTGCCCCTCCCCGGCTCGTGCTCTGTCTCTCTCGGTCTCAAAAATAAATAAACTATATTAAAAAAAATTTTTTTTAAATAAAAGTGCAAATCCAACAGAAGCACACATGTAAAAACAGGGCCTAGGAACTTTCAAGAGCCATCTCATTGCAATGATCCCAAATCCACAAGAATTCACTAGCAATGGTCGTATATACCCCAGCTCCCCAGCCTCCTGATATCTTCTGATGGTTCTAATCTCTGGTTAGCTTTCTGCCTAGACATATAATGACTTATACACATTTACCTTCTCCAGGCCCTGGCTGAGCCCCAGGAAGAGCCCGTAGCATTTGGAGCAAGCTCTATTTACTTTTCCAGCCTCTGCTTCCTTTGCTGGCCTGTGTTGATGCTGCCAGCTTAGCCCCTGCGGCCCATAAGCCCACAGACTTCCTTCGTTGGCCAGTTATTCTCACCTGCCCCAACTCCATCCCCTCCAGGACTTTTGAGCTTCCAGGAACTTGGGGTGCTCAGTAGGGAGAGGAGGATGACAGGGTCACTGCCTCCTAATCTCCAAGGAAGCAGGAGACTTTAATTATTCAGGACAATCCTGGAGGGAAAAACTAGGAACAGTGAGTGGAATGTATAAAGTGGCATATCTGTCTCTTACAAATCTTATTCTAGGTTGCTAAATACACCTATGCCACAAGCAGCTGTGATATGGGAGGGGGTGGGGGAGAGAGAGCGAGCTGATTTGGGGGGTGGTCTCCAGTTCGGGATTCAGGGCTTTAGCTTCTTGCACTGTGATAGTTGGGCGCAACCCTCTAACCCCTCTCTTCCCGCTGGAAGGAAGTGGCTCTCTGAAGGTGGGGAATGTAGAGTTCAACAACAGCTGGGCTAGATGCTCTTGACAGGTTGTGTGACCTTGGGAAAACCAGGTCCTGTTCTCTGGGCCGTATCTCCCCATCTGTGTCCTGTGTGTAGCAACCCTCTCCAGCAACGGAGGCCTCCAATTACAGCCCTCTCCTCTCTGCTCCCAAGGAACAGGTACGTCTGTGTCTTGGATCCATTACTTTGCAAACTTTTAAGGGATATTTTTCCCTCCCTGCCAGTCCCTAGGAAATTACTGCGGCTCTTTCTTTGGAAAGAACATTAGCCAGGCCCTGTGCTAAGCAAATGCATTCAGCTTCTCCCTATCTGATTTCTCTTTTTCTCATTTGTCAGCAAAGGAGAAACCTCCCAGCTATTAATCAAACTCCTGGCTGCGGATAGCTCTAATTGCAGAAACCACTGCTGGAGGAGGGATGCTCAACTTTTCCAAAGAAAGCCGGCTGCCTAGCACAGAAGAGAAACAATTAATTACCTGCTTCTCCTGTCCCCAGCAGAGATGCAGATGAACTAACAATATTGCTGCTGGCACCAAATCCTCCCTTCCCAGGGTGGAGGAAAGCTAATGCAACTCAGACAGCATTCATAAAAGTAGAATGCCCAAATAGAAGTTTAGCTATAAGGCTCTGGTGGGACTAAAGTTTTGCCTCTCTCTGGCATCTTTACTTGAAGATGGATATAGACAAGCTCTAGATCTTATTGAAGAGAGTGATTGGGGATGTTGACATGCTTGAGAAATCATATTCTCTGAGGAAGGATCTAGTGTGTCAGAGATACTGAATTCAGAGAAAAAAAGATTAAGGTGGGGCTAAGGGAGGGATGCAACTTTAAACAAAAATAGCCAGGAAAAGAGAGATCAGACTGAATTTGTATATTCCAGTGGACAGACTAGAATTGTGGGTGGAATTTACAGTTTCACATAAGAAGAAATCCTTGGGACTTGGAACCATGTGCGTCTGGAAAGAGTTGGCCCCCAAAGGTACTCAGGCAAGAGCCTGAGTAGGTTTTTAAGAACCATGAAGGATGCTGTAAGACACTCTTTGTATTGGATAGGAGGTTTATTCAATCATCTTGGATATGTAACTCCCTCTCTTTTGGGTCCTGCCAAAAGTTACTAATACTTTTGTTTTACTTCAAAGTTTTCAGTGTAATAGGCAACACAGAAGGAATGGGTGGGGGTAGGGAGAGCTGGGTCCAAGATGGGGAGTCTGTTTGAAGGAAAGACTTGCATGAAGAACTGTGGGGGCTAATGTTGGAATGTCTTTTTTTTTTTTTTTTTTTTTTTTTTTTACATCTTCAGTTGCCACAGGGATATGATAGATAAGATGTTCTCTTTGAAAGTCGGTGCTAAGAACTATGTTGTTTTTCTCTTCATCCCCATCACCTAGCACCTAGCAGATGTCCGGCACAGGGAAACGGTTTAAGATGCATCTGAAAACCTTCTGAATGAGTCAGATTTAAACTTGCACTTCCACTATGAGTTCTGGGAGGCAATACTGTGCACTCATAACAAAGAATGGACCTGAGTTAGATAGACCTGGGTCTAGAGTTTAGTTCCTTGTTTCCTAGGTAAGTAAACTTAGTCAGGGGCAGAAACTCTCAGTGCCTCAGTGTCCTCATCTCGGAAATTAGGAATGCATTTATAGACTGGGTATCTGCATTGAGGTGCCAGTCTTTTTAGAGCACTCCAGACTGTGTTAAGTTAAGCTGTGTAAAGTCTCTGAGCCGTGGTTTCCAGTCTGTGATGGAAACAAAGTACAACCTGTGTCTGAAGATTCATCCCTGATGCTGAGGAAGTGCTGAACAAGGGAGCCGTGTTTGGGGATGGAGAATTTTCACACTGACTTGCCAGTCTGCAAAGCTACCAAAGAGGAACTATGTGGTTTACTCTTAGAAGCCAATGCAGTTCCTCTTGGTGGCTTTCCCTCTCAATTCCCCTGAGTTGGGTTTACCTCAATTCCTGGTAAGCCCAGGGCTCCCATCTCAGTTTAGCCGGAATGCAGCCCAAGTCTCAGTTTAGGTGGAATGTAACAAGTCAGGAATGAGATGGGGGACGGGAGGCAGCCCTTAAAGCCTTCATCGTTTTCTTTTCAATTGCTCGAGCTATTTTTTTTTCAATTACTCCACCCCCGCTTCCCTTATTTCTTTGCTTGAAGCATTTTTTTTTCAGAGTGTTTGGGGGTTTTAGCATTATTTAAAAAAAACCTTGCTGTTCTTTCTTCTCTCGCGTCTATCAGGCTTTCTCAACAGCTTCAAATGGAAAACTTTGAAGTGAGCGAACTTAAAAGAAGCACTGAGAGCTCAGCCCGATGCCCCGAAGTCCCGCGGGCAGCCTTGCCACGGTAACCACTCTTGGCGGAGCTCATTAGCTCGGGCTGCGGGGGCCCCGGCGCCGCGCTGGCGGGCCCCGCGGGGCGAGTGCGCCTCCGCCGGCTGCGCGGGGCGCTGCGCCGCGTCCGGGGAGCGCGCGCCGCGGGGTCGCGGCGGCCCGCGGGCCCCCGCCGGCGCCGAGCGCACCCGTGCAGCCGGCGCCGCGCGCAAATTACATCTGAGCCGCCTTTCAAGCCGCCGGCCGCTTTCAAAACGGGGCTTTGAAAGGCTGGGCTCCCCTGGCCCCGCGCTGGAGGAGCGAGCCGGGCTTTTCGGGGAGGCCGGGCCGGCGCGCACGTGCCTGGCGCCGCGCGCTTGCAGCGAGCATGAAAGGAAGGAGACGGTCTGCTGGGTGTTCTCGCGCACGCTTGCATCCCTTTATTTACGGAGGAAAGGGGCCCGGCTCCTGGAGTTCTCGCCGGCCGTCGGGGATGAATGGGCCATTTGAAGTGCGAGCATAGAAAGTTTTTCTTTGGGATATATATAACTCTGTCTCTCAAAACTCAGTGATCCCGCCTTACCGAGGGACCCAATCTGGGAGGGAGAGAACAGACGGATACATGGAGAGTTCAAACCGTGTTTGAGGTTTGGAAACCCAGTTTCTATTAGAGAAGGGAGGGTCGCTGCCGCTCAACCCCCTTTCTGCTGCTTTTGCCCCAGGCTTTTCGGTCCCTGGTTGAATGAGCAGTCTTTCCACACAGTGGGAAGGGGGAGGGGGGATACAGAGCTGAGAATGACAGATTGGGTTTGAATTTTCTGCGCCACTTAACGCAGAGAAGGGGCCAGACCCACGGTGGCCATCCAAGCCTTTCCCCCCAACTCCAGAAGGTGGCCCTGTGCCTCTACCGGTGTGCTTCCGCTCCCTCGTGTTTCTGTCAGTTCTTCCGTGCCCAAAGGTTGAGTTTTTCACGTGCACAGTCTCCAGTGCTTTCCTTTGCACCAGTTCTTACTGTGGTCTTCAGTATAACTGCCTTAAAATTCTTTTTTTTTTTAAGTTTCTTTATTTAATGTTGAGAGAGAGAGAGAGAGAGAGAGAGAGCGAGGACTAGCAGGGAACGGTCAGAAAGAGGGAGAGAGAGAATGCCACGCAGGCTCTGCACTGTCAGCACAAAGCCAGACACGGGGCTGGAACTCACAAACCTTAGATGACCTGAGCCAAAATCAGGAGTTGGTCGCTTAACCAACTGAGCCACCCAGGCACCCCTGCTTTAATATTCTTATAAGATAACCCAGCTCTTTCAAAGTCATCCCAGTCTATATGGCAGTCAATTCTTGGCTCTAGGAGCATGGTCCCACCCCTGTGACATCCAACGCCATCAAAAAGATCATACTGGGATAAAAAGAAAATGTTAAGTACTCTTCTCCAGGACGCTCCTCTGTGTGGAAGGACAATTGCTTATTTAGGGTTTCACGAAGTTTGCCAGTGAATCAGGATGAGCCTGGAAGAGTATATTGAAATACACTGTCCCCAAAAAAGGAATAGAGACTCAATGCAACAGTCCTTGAGGGCAATCTTGTTATCCCCTTCGTACAAGAAAGTATGATTGAAAGATCTCTGTGAATTCCCACAGCAACGCAGAAAGTGGGGAAGCCAGAACACAACAGATGTAGGTTTTCTGACTCAAAGTGGATGTTTTGTCCACACACAGTGAGTGACTTGCCGTCCTCCTCGTCCCTACCCCTCTTCCTCTCCCTTCCTGATTAGAACCCTGTCTCTTAATTCCCTACCTCAAACTTTTTGTGCCCTGAAGCCTTATCAGGCTAAGACAGGCAGTCCTGGGCAGACGGCCCACTCAGTATCCTGTGAATAGTCCTTTGCATTCTAGCACACAGCCTATGTTGTGTACCAAAACCTTATTCCCTTTAGTGGGAGGAAACTGTTAATTACAGACACTGGCTCATGGGCTCTGTGTTCCAAAAAGACCCAGGGCCTGTCTTTGTGTCTCGCCCAGCCCAGCAGAGAAAAGCTAAATTGTGTTTGAAAGCCTTACAAGGGGGACGTTAATTGAGGCATAAAAGCGTGTGTCTTTGCTCTTCCCAGGACCTGTGGTTCTCCCATTATCTGAGTCCTGTTCCTGATGACACAGGTTGGAGCGAAGCCTGCAGTGAGACGGAGCCAAAGGCACCAAGCTGGATGTCCTAGCTGCTGCCTCTCCCTTCTTTCCACCACAGTGAAAGCTCTGCCTGGGTTATTTCTCTGTTACTTACATTTGCAGCAGCCTAGCCCTGATCGGTGGCTGTCCCCCTGCTCTACAAAACAGGCCTGTGTTCTCAGCTTTCAACTATTTCTGTGAGCATTTCTGTGCTTCCCTTCTAGAACGCCCCCACCCCAGGATAATTTCGCACATCAGCCCCAAGTGTCAGCCTCATTGACATGACTCTCTGGCTTCACAGCTGGATTTCGGGGTTTTGTAGGATGCCGTGTTCATTCATTCACTTACGCATTCAGTCACTTAATTTCTCCTTCACTCATTCATCCATGCACTTCTTCAATCATTTGCTTACTTTTCGGTCCCGTGTTTAGTCTGTCACTGATTGAGCCCAAGGAGACTACATGTGTAATAAGTTGACTAGAATCATGTATGGATTCCTGCATGCATGTGCCTGTCTGAGTTGGTGAAAGTGGCTGGAGGGAGCTCACGCAGTGGCCTAAAATCTGTGTAACACTACATTCCCCAGAGAAGTGTTCATCCAGGGTTATTTGAAGGTCTGAGGCTGTATTTAATGACCAAATCAGCTTAGTGTCATATAAAAGAAGTTAGTTTTGGGAGTGATAGACAGACCTGAGTTCAAATGTCAGCATTGCCACTTAGCTGTGCCATGACTCTGGGCTAGCTACTTAAACTGCTCTGGGCCTCACCTTTTTCATTTTTAAAAGAGAGATACCGATATCGATCCGGGGAAAGAGAAAATGCTTGTACACATGTACACAGATCCTGGCATACCGCTTGCTGTGGGTGGTATTATATTACTGCTCACTTGTGAAGGTGAGTTTGGACCCAGCCAGACAGCAGTGCTGATGAGTCCCCGTGTCGTCTGGGGGATCGCACTCTGATGGTCTCATAAGAGAAAAGCTGAAAAGTGGCCCTTCCTTGAGGAAGCCTTCAGCATAAAATGAAACTGCTGATTCTTTAGCCTTTCCCTTCATCACCTCCTGTGGAGAAGCTGGGGGCCCAGGTGGGGGGGACAACAGTAGTGACATCTGGACAAGTGAGAGAAACAGGTGAAGTGTGTGCGTGATGGCAGCAAAGCTGGGTCAGCTCAGTAAAGTTGGTGCTTCCCTACCTCCATCTGGGGATACATTGCCTGTTTAAAACATTGATCCATTCTTCTACCTATTTGTAACATATTTATGTCTGATATGCTAAGTTCTGGAGAGACTTCTGAAGAGGCCTGCCCTACATTGCCCCCCTTACTGCCACTGCACTTCTAAGGTACTTTTCAAATATTTTCTTTCTTTCTTTCTTTCTTTCTTTCTTTCTTTCTTTCTTTCTTTCTTTTCTTTTTCTTTCTTTCTCTCTCTCTCCTCTCCCCTCCCCTCCCTCCTCTCCCCTCCCTTCCCCTTTCCTTGTAGCAACTTTGCTGTATTCAGAAGACATGCTGCTAGAAAATCCCATATGTAAAACAGATACGAGGTCTGTGGTAGTTGGAATCAGGGTCAGGTTTATGGAAGCTCCCCTTCAGTCTCCCTTGGGCCTGTCCTTCCATCCTACGTAGGCTTGCAGGGATTCCAGAGGACCCCGCTTGTTCAGGAACTAAAGAATGAAGACCTCATGTGGCTCTTGCCAATGTGCAACCCTGTTTTATCAGAAAGATGAAATAATAACCATTTGGGGCACCTGGGTGGCTCAGTTGGTTAAGCGTCTGACTTCGGCTCAGGTCATGATCTCACCAGTTCGTGAGTTCGAACACCACGTTGGGCTCTTTGCTGCCAGCTCAGAGCCTGGAGCCTACTTCAGATTCTGTGTCTCCCTCTCTCTGCCCTTCCCCCACTCACACTCTGTCTCTGTCAAAAAATAAACATTAAAAATAATCAAAAAAGAAAAGAAAAGAAATAATAACCATTTGCACCAACATGCTTACAAATCCAGGACTGGGAGATTTATCAATCACACAAACTGGGCAGTTTTAATGGTAAGGATGTAAAGTTGGTAAGATGGTAAGTTCCGGGTATGGGATGATGGTGGTGTGGGGAAGGCATAGGGGCGGATGTGTTCACATGTCTTATGTCACGGGGTTGTCACGCCAGCCTGTGACGTGTGAGGAAAGTAACATCACCAACCAGCAATGCATCCACTCTGTGTACTAGGAAACTAAAGCTCATAGAAGTCACCAGGCTGAGAAGTGGCCAGGCTGAGATTTGAATTCAGGTCTTCTTTTTATTTTTTAACTATTTTTTTTAATGTTTGTTTATTTTTCAGAGAGACAGAGTGTGAATGGGGAAGGGGCAGACAGAGAAGGAGGCAAAGAATCCAAAGCAGGCTCCAGGCTCTGAGCTAGCTGTCAGCACAGAGCTGGATGTGGGGCTCGAACCCATTAACCGAGAGATCATGACCTGAGCCGAAGTCGGACTCTTTACCGACTGAGCCACCCAGGCACCCCTTAAATTCAGGTCTTCTGACTCTCTTTCCCATACATACTACAGAGCTTCCCAGGCCTCTTCCTTCACCTCGAGTGTTGTATCAGCTGTCCTCTTTGCATTGAGCACGGGGAGGATGCATGACCCCAAGATTGTACTGAGTACCCCCCCAAATGGCCACTCTCCTTTCCCTTTCTGCCCATTATCCCTTTATCTCCATCAGTGGCTGACAGATTTGTGTGTGTTTCAGAAAGATAAATGTCCCCTCAGATCTTCTGACGGGGATGACTCATCTTAGGAGAAAGGCTTACAGGATCCCTCCTAGATGCCAGAGACCAGAGTATCCAGAGGCTGTGTGACCACCCCCCCCCCACTCCCAGTCTTCAAGGGTGAAGCTAAAGTCAGCAGAACCAACAGTGGCTGAGGAAAGAGCTTCTAGAATCAGGAAGAGCACCTTCCTGGCCATCTATGACCCAGAACCAGGTGAGTGAGGAAAGGAGGGCAATTCATTATCTGAGGCCAATTTCCTTACCTCTCCTTTGAATCTTGGCTTTCAAGTGAGAGAAGAGGTTGTACCGGGATTTGAGGACAATTATGGTTTCCCTGTAGTCAATAAGGTCAGCCAGTCTCTCAAAACGTGTGTAAACATACAGTGTGGAACGGGGCTTCTCATTTGGGCTTGGAAGTACATGAAAACCCCTAAGGAAAGGAGCCACCAATGATGGAACTGTTCTTTGTCACATGAGCAGCCCTTTACTGTTTAAAGAAAGAAAGAAAAAATCTTTCTTGTGCATTGTCTCATTTGATCCTCACAACAATCCTCTCAGGCAAGACAGAGGTAATCACTCCATTTTACAGAGGGGCAAACTGAGGTTCAAAGTGGCTATCTGACTTGCCTGAAAGCTCACAAAGTGGTGGAGCCAACATGAATGAGTGAAGGCTTAATCTCACACACCATGAGATCATGACCTGAGCTGACGAGTCAGATCCCCAATGGACTGAGACACCCGGGCGCCACAACTCTGATTCTTGAACAGGACATACTCTCCCACACCTCTAGGTGTTTGCAAATGCTATTCCTCTCTACCAGTCGCATTCTCCTTGTCCAGTGCCCCAAGTCCTTAATGTGTATCTGCCTAACTTGTTTTAAGACTATCTTGCCACTAGCCTGAAGGCTCCGAGAGGCAGGCATCATGCTGATTTAGCTCACCACCATATCCCTACGCCCCTAGCTCTGTGATTGACACATAGTAAACTCTCACAGCGTGCCTGTCGACTATACTATCATCTTTTGCTGGATGATAAATTTTTATCAGCATCATTTCCCTGAAGAATTGGTATGCTTTTCCTTTATAAATATTAGACATCTAGCGAACAATTGTGTTTTCCTTTTTGCTTCAGCAGACAGGATGCTCAAGCTGATTTTGCTGCTTAAATTTAATAACCTTTATATGCTAATCACTGTATATCTAAGTTCCAGTATTTTTTTTTTTCCATTGGTCTGGTCCTTTTATTTTGCCTATATTGGCCATTTTCAGTTTCATTGCAGGTATTTTTGAAAGCTGCCTCAAATTTGCTGGGTTATAAAATAGGATACAGACAAATATAATTCCTGACTGTAGTTTGTTTCATCATTGAGCGAACACCCTTGCTGTGTCTTAAAGCAAGACCTCCCACCAGGCTTGGCAATGGGAGGGAGCAGATTGAAAGTGTTGGGGCTTAGGCTTTGGAATCATAAGGATCCATGTTAGAGTCCCCAGTTTGTCACCAGTTTGCAATATGACACCAGGCAAGTTAATTGGCCTCTCTGATTTGAAGCTTCTTTATCTGTGACCTGGATGTAATATTGTACTCCTCACAGAGTACTTATTGAGATTAAATTAAATACTGTGTATAAAGTGCTTAGTACGATTCCTAGCATTTGGTGAGTGCTCCGTAAATGACAGGTATAATTACAAATACTGCTAGTGAAAAAGACATAAGTCGGGGCAGAATCATAGCAGGGGTTTGGCAAAGGCCAGCTTCTTCATGCTGCAACCCTTTCTAGCTTTCCCCATCCTTCTGATGGGACCCCTCCCCCTAACCTGTCTCTGAACAACACAAAAAATGCCAGTGCTTAGTCTGTGATTTGCTAAGAGTGCATCACTAACTCCCCCAGGGAGAGTGCCTGGCTTAAATCCCGCTACTTTCATTTGCTGGGAGAGAAACTTTAATTCAGCACACTGAAGAAAATGCAATTTGGTACATTTCATCAATTTATTGCCACCTCAATTTGCTCAATTTGTGCAGAGAAGGAGAGGTGGAGGCATGGAAAGCGAGCTATAGAATGTTTAAGATTGTACAGGACCCAGACACAGGCTTATTCATTGGCTGCTTGCAGCAGCAACCCCTGTACGTCTGTCTGTCCCACCTGACACCGACTGGTGTGTGTGGCTTCTGCTAATTTCCCTGGAGCACTGTGGCAGCCTCTTGGGGATCCAAGGAGAGGACACGGAGTAGACCCATGTTGTGGCTTTCCCAACCAAGTATTTTGGGTGAATTCTACAAAGTTACTGTGGTCACCTCAGACTCCCTTGTTGAGTTTGCTGTGTGTTTATTCTCAGTACTTGGTGTACTTAATAATGTATTAAGTACATGTATTAAGGGCCTGATCTGTACAGGATGCTGTCATAGGCAACATCTCACTCACAAGCAATGTTTATCAGTCTTCTATGCCAAATGTACTGATTTTCCTACAGTTCCTTAAAATGCATAGGCTCCCCACACTAACTTGCCTTTACCTGTAACCTCCCCCTAGTTTGAAATGACTCCATTCTTCTCCAAGAACAAAATCAACACTTATCATTTTATTTATTTTTATTTTTTTAAGTTTATTTATTCTTTTAAGAGAGAGACAAAGAGAAAGTGAGTGGGAGAGGAGCAGACAGAGGGAGAGACAGAATCCCAAGCAGGCTCCCTGCTATCAGCTCAGAGCTCCACATAGGGCTCGAACTCACAAAACCGTGAGAACCATGACCTGAGCCAAGATCAAGGGTCGGATGCTTAACTGACTGAGTCACCCAGGTGCCCCAAGACTTATCATTTTAGTTCCAATTGAGCTAATAATTAGGAATGACCACTTTTTCATTCTTCCATTCATTCCTTTAGTGGATGTTTATTAAACATTTACTGTGTGACAGGCACAGTGTTTGATGCTGGACATACAAAACGTTTAAAAAAGTATATATGATCATTCTTTTTTCATACAAAGACATTGAATTTTGTAGAAGCTCTGAAATTTTCCCAATGTTTATCAATTATAATGGCAAATTTGGAATTTGACACCAGATCTAGATGTTTTTTAAGGTTAATGCTTTTCTCACTGTGCTACTTCACTCAGTGCAGAGTGATCCTATATAGATATCATCTATTGTTGTGACAATCACTTGACTTCGAGGGTCTCTGTGAGGTGTCAGAGCCCAGACATGAAAAATTCACAAATAGGTCCTGTAGTCTGGGGGTATATTGGGGGCATGAATGGAACATTATCATCCAGTGGTAGGGCAAGAACCAGCACGATGGATGATGGATGGCCTGGAGTCAGATTCTGGTTCGAATGCAGAAGTCAGGGCCAGGTAGGGGTAGGCACCAGACTCTAAGGACCTGCCCAATGCCTGGCTAAACCTCGATAAGGAGGAAACGGACACATATGAGGGAGGGCGCTTAGCAGTTCTGGAAGAATCTGTGTGGATGACACCCCACAGTCATAGGAGCTCTTTGATGTTCTGTGATTGGCCTCCTAACCCTGTCCTGCCACATCCTTCTTTCAGCTCTTTGTTAGTTCGCAAGGTGCTGTGCAATTGAACCTGTGTCTACCAATATGGAGATCGCTGGACCAGTCTCCTGAGCCAGGCAAGGCCTTAAAGTTTTCTTGGAATAAAGCATGAGTGCATGGGGACCATAACAGCCTCCATCACTGTCATCTTACTCTGTGATTTGGGGCAAGTTACTCTTTTGTTTTATCCCTGAATTTCACTTTCCTCATTTTCAAATGTGTGCCTATGAATATAAAATGTTTAAAGGGAACACAAGTGATTGCTAACACCAGTCGACTCTGGAGAAAACACCTTGAGGACTGAGGAAATAGAGAATTACTTCCTTTGTTATTGCATTTAAATGGTTTCTATTTTAGCATATCCTCTTATTTATTATCTCTGTGTGTCTTATTATGTATGCACACACATGTATGTACACCTATGCATATATATACATAGGTGTACATATATACATATGTATACATATATACACACACACACATATATAAATTTATCAAAGTATAGTTACTACCTGTTATGTCCCAAACTTAGTATAGAATGTTGGCTTGTCAATCAAAGGATTTGCTTCCCCAGTAAACAGTGGCTCTTAGAAGGCAACGATGGAGTCTTTATCATTTGTATTTCTCTGGAGCCTAACATGGGACCTGGCACATGATAAGTGTTAAATAGATACTTATCAAATGACTTTAAAAAAATACGTGAATCTGTAGAACCAAATGTTGGGCTAGATAAGAATCTTTTGAGGTAGGCCTCCCCAACTTGGGAATCTGTATATTACACATGTATCTCAAGGGGCTTTGCATCCTCAGGCAAAATTGTATATCTCTGACCATCTTGCTCCTTAAGTGTAGGGTGTCAGGGGGCATGGTCTGGGAGGTCAGAGCCAGTATCGGGGACCAGAAACAGTACTAGTCAATTTAGATCCTGGGTAGAGACTTCTCTAGGTCTTCTGACTTTTGCTCTGAGTCAGGGCATCTAGGCATCTGTAGCCAAAGATCAAGGCAAAACTCAGGGGTGGTATCTTGTTCCTGAAGAAGCCGAGCGGTAAGGGTAGAAGGTGTGGACTTCAGGGAAATTCTCATCCACCAAGCCTTCCCTTCAGGCACAGTGTGGGAGTTAGTGCTGCGGGGGGTGACTTCCTCCTAAGCAGCCAGGCTGTCAGCTTCCAGGCCTTTTTCTTGTGACATCTGCTGTAGCAGCCAGGAGCTGGGTCACAAGCTCCCTTCGTCTCCTGCTTCTGTGCGGTGCAGTCCGGAGGCAATGGGGAAGACGAACGAGGGAGGGAGAATGTTGTGTACACAGAGTTTAAGTGATGTCTTCGGGGCTTGGGAAAATGTAATTCTGTTTGAGCAGTTTGCTGGCAATTTTGCAACTCATCCCCCCAAACTAGGGACCAAGTGAAGTCATTAGGCCCTAATCAAAAGCAGCTAATCAGGAGTCAGTGGGAGATCTACCAATTAATCGCGGCTGGAACCCAACGAGCTGAAGTACCCAAGGCTGGATGGATAAAAGTAATGAAATTAAATATCAGTGCCATGCAATGCCGCACAACTTCAAGAGCCAGTTATGGGCTGCTCAGCCCTTCCTGCCATATGAGAAATAGAGACTCAGTGCCAAAGCATGGATGGGTCAGTCAGGAAGCAGCTTTGGAGCCTGCCCTGAAATTTTTAGAGAGCCAGATATGTGTAAACAGGGAGCGGGAGGATATGAAAAAGAAGATGGGGGTGGATTTTCATAGATGTGATAACACAGTAATAGTACGGTATGATATAATATAACACTGAGGTTTGATAGTCATGTGATAATACCTCTTTTATAGCATTTAAATAATTGATGCCCAGGTTCTTTGTAGACGTATCGTTTCTGTAGACTGTGAGGACAGAGGTTGTTTCAGATGAGCCTCTTATCCCATACCCAGCATAGCACATGGTTGCTGCTAAATACATTAGAGATTCATTTAATTGATTCTAGGCAGAGCAAGGATTTGAATTGAGGCTTTTCAATTCTAAGCGCTGCATGCCTTTTCCTAGACCACTCAGGCCAAAGGATTCAGTGCCCCAACTTAATCAAAATAGAAGTTATTACCTGCTGGCAGTTTTTTGGTTCAGAAACATCCAAATACTTTGAATCACAGCTTTTAGGGATCTTATAAAATAGACTGTCGAGTCTAAGCCTCTCATTCACAGGTGCAGAGACCAGGACAAGACAGTGACAGGAACTTGCCCCAGGTCCCCCAGCATATCTGTGGCAGAGGCAAGCCTTGAACTCAGGTCTTGACTGTGAGTTCAAGTCTTTTCACTCAGCACCTGGTCCTTTGCTTTCATTATTCATGATCACCCTTCCTATGTGGCATTTCTTTGTTGTCTGAGATTTCCAGAACTATGAGTCTGTCTAGATTGAGACCAATTAAAGGTTTGCAAAAGTGTTCCTGGATTCTGTGTTGGTGGCCAGGGCAGTGAGTCTGGGCCACGAGGCAGGTGGAGGCCATCTATGGCAGAGGAATTATCTACATTGGGAGGTCTGTGTTAAAAAGAAGAGAAAACTTGTTTGTGTTGGTGAGATTTCTGAGGTCATGTTCATCTGAGTGAAGTATGGGCTCTGGCAGGAAGGGAGCACTGGGGTCAGAGTGTGTGTGTGTGTGTGTGTGTGTGTGTGTGTGTGTGACTGTGCACAGGTATACTTTGTTATATCCTACATGTGGTTTTGTGTTTAAAAGTAGATGATTGATTCTACCATAATTAAATATATATATGCACGATTTTGTCTGAGTATGTGTATGTGTGAGGGGTTCATTTGGGCACAAACATTTATGTGTGTCCATGGGGGTGTGTATGGACTACTGGAAGGTGCATTTGTGTAAGGCATAGTGAGGGTGTATGTTAGTATATATGTCTATATGTATTTTATTATCATTTTTCCTTGCACATCACTTTTCTGGATTTCTGTCTTCCATTCATGTGGGTATGAGAACCTGTTAGTGTCTGTGTGAATGAATGGGTGTTTTCGTAGCGTGGGCAGGATGGTTTAGGTAAGGATTTGAAAGTGTGCACTTAGAATCTGAGGGCATCCATGCATTCTGGTGAGTGTGTGTACATTGTCGAACGGTTGAATATCTTTGTACGTGTTTGTGGGCAGAAGGACAGTTCAGTACGTTGGTATATATATGTTTGTATGTGTGTATGTGTGAATGGTATGTTTTATTGAGTAGTGTATGTTTAAATGTGAAGGTGACTGTACAATTTATTATCCATATGGGACATGTTTGAGAATGAAATGTGATTGTGTGTGTGTGTGTGTGTTTGATTGATAATTACACCTGGACACCAGGGGAATCCATGACTAGGCCAGAATCCCGGATATATTCACATTCATGTGTGTGCATGAGAACATATGTCTCTCAATGGACATTTGTATTTAATTTTGTGTGTGTTACTGGTGTCCAGAATTTATAAGAACAGTAGAAGCTGTTAGATTATTTAGGTCTTTCTCAGGTTGTAGGCTTATAACAGAGGCATTAATAGAATTAACAGGCAAGAGGAGGTCAGCCCCAAAGAGACATGTTTTTTTTTTTTCCAAACCAGATCAATGAACTGAGAAAAGAGGCCATACATATCTTGTGGTGACAAAAACCTACACGGTTAAAAAAAATGAGCACAGTCAGTAAGGACAAGAAATGTGAACTATATTGTGCTAGAAAGTGTCTTTCATGTACAACATCCGCTTTGCTGTGTCCTCTTTATGCCTCCTGCCTTGTTCCCCATGAGTAACTCCAGCTTGTGATGGCCAAGATAGCAGAGACCTTTTATTCTCTTACCTCGACAGTTGGAAAAATAGCTCAGTGTGACCTCTCTCGTGTAAGAGACAAAGAGGCTAGAGAGAGTCAGCTGCTTCATTTCAGGTGATTCAGAAAAGAAATCCCAGGGATGCTCCTGGCATTCTCACCTGTTTTCAGAAAGTGCTGCCCCAGAGTCCCTGGTTTATATATGTACCCCCTGGGGCTGGGAAATCCACTTGCTTAGTTCTCGCTGGCTATGCAGGGTATAGCGGAGTGGTTGGAACAGTGCTTTTCCTTCTAGTCTACCACATTGGTGTAGTAGTTTCTCAGCAGCTCCATGCCCCCAGCCCCATCATCCCCTTTCCATACACACTCTCACAGCAGTGGAGTGTCTGCTATTGCTTCCTAATGTTATAATAGCATCAGTAGCACTAGGTATACGGTAGATTAAAGATGGTTGCAACTTCTTTGTTGTCCTCCCATTGAAAGGTGGAGTTTAATTGCCTCTCTGTGAATCTGGTCTGGCTTTCGTGACTTACTTGACCGAGGGAATGTGTCAGAAGTGATTTTCTGCAAGCTCTGAGTCTATCTTGTAAGAGCCTTGTGGCTTCTGCTCAGATCTCTTTCCTCTCTGGGAAATGAGTACCAACTCTGTGAGAAGCCCAAGCCACTCGAGAGACCACTCGGGTCTATCTGGTCTTGGTAGGCTCTCTGGTCAGCAGCCTAAGCTCACTGTCCATCTGACAACTCGCATCCTTTCCCAATGCAAATACCATCCCAACCCAGATGCCAGACAAATGAGTGAAGAAGCCATCCTAGAAGTGGATGTTCCAGTCAATGCCACATGGGTCAGAGACAAACCACCCAGCGGAGCTCTTCTTGGAATCCTGACACACAAAGTCAAATGGTTGACAGTGCTATGTTGGGGAGTGGTTTCTTCCACAATAACAGGTAATTGGAATATCAGTGCTTGAAATCGCTGCTGTATATTGAGCTATTGCTATTGGTCAGAGAATGTTCTCAGGAATTTCTGTACATGAGTTCATGCTATCTTCACAATGATCAAAGGAGTTTGGAGCTTTCATTATTCCCATTATACATATGAGGAAGTTGAGGTGAGGAAACTGCCCTAAATCACACAGCTAGTATTCAGCAGAGATGCACTCAGTGAAGGACTTTTTCTTAACCACCTCCCTTCTTCATATTGATGTCAGTGTATAGGAAGACATTCTTGGTTTTGCTTGGAATAATCTTCCTAATCAATGAGAAATTCCTTCTGATCCTTCATGGTCTAGTTCGATAACTATAACCATTCCACACCCAAATCCATGTAGATTTCCCACAGCAGATACGCATGCACTACACCACCTTGTATTAACAGCATGAAAGCAAACAAGATACTCAACCTCCCTGAGGCTCCTTTTTCTCCTGTGTAAGATTGGCTACGATGACTTTTTTATAGGTTTGTTGTGAAGATTAAATGTTGTGAGAGGTGCTAAAATGTGTCATACATAGAAGACCAGGATGCACACACTAACCTCTGATAACTAACCACTATCAAAGCTGAGCTGCAGACCTAAAGGATGAGCCTGTGGTCAATCACTTTTCAGTGTATGTGTTTCTGGATATACAGAGTCGCCTAAGGCACCAATTGTGTCTCATGGAGGTCATATTTCAGTGGGACAGAAGACAAGTAAAAGAACCCATATGTCAATGAGATTAATGGCAAAATAGAGGGGGACAAAGAGTCTTAGAACCTCACAAAGGGGCCCTTAATTCCTTTGGGATGGCATGTCATGAAAGATATCTTACAGGTGAAATGAGTCCTACAGGATGAGAAGGAATTAGTGAGGTTAAGAGAGAGGAAAAGCACACATTCGAGATAAGAATGAGCTCCAGCAAAGATCTGAAGGAATACAAAATGAGGATGTGTGAGGATCCGAGTAGCTTGGTACCCTAGGGGCGTAACAGAATTCCGGTGAAAGTGGCCTGGGGAATAGAGGCATGAGAGACAGAGAGATCCTTGAATTCCGAACTGAAGACTTTATGCCAAGGTTAGTGGGAAGCTAACAAGGGGTTGAGGACAGTAAATGCAGATGTCTGCATTTTAGAACAATTACTTTGGGGATCATTTCGGAAGGGGCAAGACTGGAGGAAGAGCGACTGACATCGAGGATTTTGCAATACAGATCTTCCTTGACTTATGATGGGGTTATATTCTGATAAACTCATCATGGGTTGAAAATATCAGAAGTCAAAAATACATTTAATACACCTAACCTCCTGAATGCCCTAGCGCAGTCTCACCTACCTTACATATGATCAGAACACTTACATTAGTAGACAGTTGGACAAACTCTTCTAAAACAAAGCCTATTTTATAACAAGTGTTGAGTATCTCAGGTGTTTTTTGAATACTGTACTGAAAGTGAAAAACAGAAGGGCGCTGTGGGTCCAGAATGGTGGCCAGCGTATCTGTTTGCCCTCATGATTGTATGACTGACCAGGAGCTGTGGCTCGATGCCACTCCCCAGCATCATGAGCAAGTATCTCATCACATGTCACTAGCCTGAGAAAACATCAAAATTCAAAATTCAAAGTATCATTTCTACAGAATACGGATTGCTCTTGCACCATCATAAAATCTAAAAATTGTTAAGTCAAAATATTGTACGTTGGGCACTGTCTTTACTCTTAAAAAGGTGATGGTAGTGTGATTCAGGGACATCACAGTGGGCAATGGAGAGATGCCAAAGCAAAGGAAAGGAGAAAACTTGGTGACTGATGGTCTAAGAGGGATAAAGTTGGGGGAGAAACCTGAATTAGTACCCTGGTTTCTGACTAGGGTGACTTAGATCATGGTGGCATGCTATAATCAAATAGAATGAAGAGAATGAAGAAGGAGGAATAGTCTCTTCCCACTTCTGAGGGGAGGACAATGAATCCTATGGTCCCCTCTGTGGGAGTCAAAGGCCCACAGGAGCATGGATCCAAGCAGGTCATTACGGCACATCAACGTCCCTGATGAAAACGGCACTCTAATTGTGCCAGCCCCACTCTGGCATAATAAGTGTGGTTTTTAACATAATGCACTGCTGGAGGGAAGTTGTCAGAAAAGCAGGGGGTGGAGTACATAATCTGTGAGACTTCAAAGACAAGAAGATTGAAGCCATTTTGTGTGGCTGGAAATGAGTCATTTGTCAGCGATGCCAACCTGCTGTCAGCCCCACAGGGAGATATGACTGGGCACCCTAGGGGGAGGGCTGGTGAAGGTGTCAGCCTCCAGTCACCAGAGGCCATGTGTGGGGTAAGAAGTGCCAGTCACATCACATCCCTGTCCTGACCTGGGTCAGAGGGAAACCAAGGTCATGTCAGAGCATTTAGCATCACAACCGAGGAACCTTTTAACCTGCCTCTGTCAAGAAAAACTGATGTGCTCAGCATTATTAAAGACAGTTCAGAGCTCTAATTCCCCAGGAGATGTGCACTTTAAAAGAACAGAGAGAGGGCAACACTTTTAGGAAAAAGAAGCTAAGAGGTAAGAGTGGATTGGTGGTACCAGGGAGAAGAGACTTCTGAGCAAGGACTTGCTTAAGGTCACTGAAAGAATACCACATAGATGCACACTCTCTCTATCCAGTCTTCAGGGCTTGGCGAGAGGCTGGGGATCTGTGAGTCCACGCAGCTTGGAAGCCATTCCAGTGAATGATGATGACCTGTAGGTGCAGGAGTCCTGCTTTTTAAGCCATGCCATTACCTGTTAGCCCCTCCCCCTGTTATGCCATTCATCTGTCCCTGGAGCACTCCAGCTACTGCAGCACGCTCCTCTAAGGTACTCTCCCTGCTTCCGCTGCTCTGTTCTAATCCATTTTCCTCCCTGCGACCACAAGGATCATTTAAACCCTAAATTACATCTTCTCTTCTCCTTGCTCACTGTGTTCTGCCAGGCTGTATGCTGTGGTCTCTATAACCTATATGGTCAATCTCAAGCCAGGCATCTTCTCCCTTGTTCTCTGCACTCTAGCCACACAACTCCCTTTACAGTTCCTTGCGCACACTGAGGTTTGGCCTCTCCTAAGATCTTTGCACAGGCTAGCATCGATTCTTGGGTAATGTCTATCCATCCTTCAGCTCAGCTTAAATATTGCTTCTTTGGAGAGATACTTCTTAACTCTCAAGTCACCCCTCGCCCCCAACGCAGACAGGCTTTCTGTTTCATAATTTCTTATTTTCTTATGGAATGTTTATGGTTATTTTCTTATTGTGATTGTTTACATTCTGAGATCCCATTTTGACTTTGAACTCCAGATGAGTGAGGATAATGCTTGTCTTTTTTACCAATGCATCTGCGTGCCTAGAACAGTGCCTAATATAAATGTTCCATAAGTAGTTGTAGGATGAATGAATGAATGAATGAATGTATGAACAGCTCTTCAGTAATTCTGGTAGGCAGAAAATACTGGGACTCCATGCACCAAGCAATATTACAAAAGTACCAAGTGACTGTGTAGGCAAAGAAATAAGCAAAAACGCAAGGACCCTTATTAGTCCCTTTCCTGCCATTTTACGAGAACCTCTGCTTCCCATTCACACTTCCTGGGCCAGGAGAGTTTTGAGGAGCTGACGTTATAGAGCACTTTCCATTAGACCAGTAGCTCTCAAAATCTCCCAGAAGAGCTTATTAAAACGCAGAGTCCTGGGCCCCACCGCCAGTGTTTCTGACTCAGTAGATCTAGTGTGGGATTGGAGAATATTCATTTCTAAAATGTTTCCAGGTGATATTGATCCTGCTCACCCAGGAAACACACTTTTAGAAAGAGTGCATCAGCCTACAAACTGAAAGGGCCAAGGGCACTGCTTTTCACATTTACTATTATTACCTACAGATGCTGTTATATAAACATATATATTTGTCATTGGATATGCTCACAAATGATTGCTGAATAAATGAAAAACACTGGGCAGGCACCTGTGTCCATCACCTGGCTCTATCCCCTGGGCCCACTTCCCTTCTCTTATCCATCTCTGCTCCATGTCAGATGATCAACACTATCACAACCTCCCATTTTTACCAACGTCTGACTTTCTCAGGGTAGCTTTGAGGTTCTATCCATCCTCCCAGAGAAACACAATCTACTTGTGGTTTTTCAGTTTCCACTAAGGCCCTGATGATACTTGATAAGCCTCTAAGTTACAGTGCAACGAGTAATGGCCACACCAACATACTTCTCTAAAGAGAACTTTTATTTTAATTCTGATAGAACATTTGTATCCAAAGAACACTGATTAATGGTGGTGGTCAATTTGGAACATCCTAGCTTGCTGCTTGAAATAAGCCTTCACACATACTCTTTAAAATGTTTTATTTAGCAGGCCTTTTTAATACACCATTAAAAAGATTGTGGGGTAGGCAATGAGAAGACAGCTTAAGAGTAGAAATTACTTCTTTGTACTTTAGAAACATCCACACATATGATACGTACACATATAGGTATGGATACAGGTAAAGATGTATATATATGTTTTTCATCACAGAATCCTAAAATTCCACTGTTTCTGTTCTCACCCCACGGACTTCATATGAATTAAGTTTTATTATGAAATGGAACCAATTACAACTTTCATTATCTGTTCTCATATGTATTAGATCATATCTCTTGCCTCACACTCATTAAATAAGTATTTAGTGACATTTCTAAAGAACAACCTCTGCTAGATCAAGCTAGAAGACACTGGGGACCTAAGTCTTTTTATTTTTTATTTTTTTATTTTTTTTAGTGGAAAAGCATCACAATCCTTGAGCAATTCACCAGGTTGATTTAATTTGGAGTCACTTCCATTGCCTTCCTGTAGACCTACCCTAAGTCTCTAGCTGAACAGAGTTAGACATTGATGAAATGTTCTACCCTATGTCACATATACACACGAAGTTCAATTTCATCACTGATACTTTCATCTACAGGCTTGGTTCTACTTGAGGAAAATCAAATATTTTCTTTCCTCTTGAGCCAGATAGCTACTTCTGACAGTAAGAAACAAGAAAGAAAACGAATGCACCGAACACATGCTATACATCAGGTGCTCTTTGTACGTCAGTAATGATCCTCACACCAACCGTGGAAGATAGATACCATTATTCCTTCCAGGCAGATTAAGCAAAGTGTAGGGAAAAAAGGAAAGGCCTAGGAGTGAAATCATAAACCTGAGGTCACATATCAAGCAAATGACAGAGAACAGATTCACAAACAGGCTCATTTGTCACCAAAAGCCATGTGGTATGTTTGAGCAGGGTCACTGACTACTGAAGAATCTCTTATGGTGGCTGTATGTCAGCTTTGACAATAACACCCAAGACACAAGAAGAGAAAGAAATAGTCTTTCATGTTTTATGCCGAGGACACTGTGTAGTATGTTTTTCCTCATTGCATTTCAAGGTAAGGAGTCTACACCACTTTTATGAAACTTCTCTGAGATTTTTTTTTCATCCCCATCTCTGTCTTTTCGTTGTATCTAATTTGGAGAATCAAATTCAGTCCCTCT
Organism: Cryptoprocta ferox; assembly: GCA_028646485.1. Classification (NCBI taxonomy): domain Eukaryota; kingdom Metazoa; phylum Chordata; class Mammalia; order Carnivora; family Eupleridae; genus Cryptoprocta; species Cryptoprocta ferox. The sequence goes on along the minus strand of CM053568.1, from coordinate 16,117,093 downwards.
AACCCACGAGTCCTCTGATTCCACCACTAGAAGTAACTTCCTTTATTCAGTTATTCTAGAATCCTAACCTTTCATCCCGCTTTTCATCTAGCACTGAACATGTTGCAACTTCACTTATACTGATTTATTGTCCAGGGATATTAGGGTTGAGAGGAGAGATGTAGGAGGCTGAAATTTTGGATCAAATCAGTGACATTAGTGTGTCCAATCTCTGATTTCCTTCCCAAAATGAGGGAGGGAAGGAGGGAAGGAGGAAAGTAGGGAGAAAACAGGGGGGAGGGTATTATTTAATTGGTATTTCCAACCAATTCTCTCTGAAGAGAATGGGAATAAAACTACTTCCCATATCTCACAGGGTTAATGAAGATCAAATGAGACAATACAAGGGAGAGGATATTTAAAAAATTGACTTACTAATATTACTCTTAGGGCAACAACAGAATCTGTTTGCAACAAAACTTTATGAATCCATAGACTACCTGAAAAACTTTTCTTTAGGTTGAAAAAGACTTCCCACAAATATCGTATATGCTTTTCTTGTTACGCTTATTCCTAAATTCCTAGTAAAGTCTACTTTATTTATATGTCTTAGTATTTTAGAATCAGTAGATTTTAACAATATTAGTCTATTAATAAGTTTTCTAGGCAGTAAAGATTGAAAACAAAGTTACCAATGGGGACAGGGAAAAGATGGTTTAAACTATCCAGGAAATCAGACATTATTCAAGAGTTAGATAAAATCCATTTAGCTGTTTCCAACTGCTTGCCACGAATACACAAATCATTCTAATTTATATTCAGTTCTTCATATCTCAGTAAATTTGCATGTACTAAAACGGCATTTAAAAATGAACACAGTCTAAACCCCTATTTTCCCAACACAGGGAATCTGAAAACATCAGCAGACTAGTAGTTCTTAGTTTTCCCATCTGTAAAATTAGGAAGTGGACTAGATGGGGAATAGAAAGATGTGGCAAGTTGGTCCTATGCTGTCCAACTCCTTGCCCGCAGCAGACATCGCTAATGGATTAAAGCACCTTCCCACCAAACTAGGAAGTAGCCTCAGGATCATTCTCTCCTTACTGCTCCCTGTAGCTGCCACCAACCAATTGGAACACTGCCATTGTAGGATTAGATGCTTTCTAAGATTTTATTTTTTAACTCTGACACTTTGAGGATATGTAAATGCAATGAGTTTGTCTAAGTTCTAAAATTCATTTTGTTAAAAAGTAATCTGTGCCTATTCTCTGGAAGAGGATGACAACTTTCAGGTGGTGTTTCTCATTCAGTTGTCTGTCTTCTCCGTTCCCCATTCTGTGAATGGCACTGGTGTCTCTCAGCAGGAGATGCCAAGTAAATGAAACCACCCAGCAGGAAACCCTGTTTGGCAATTCTAACAAGGCTTGAAGAATTGGCTTCCTCATTAGAAACAACAAAAGTTTTCTACCTGGTGAACATGCAAGTTCTGGGCACAATCTCATGGGTGTTCTACCTGAACAAAATATTGAAGCATAAGGAATACAAATGAAAAGCAAATTCTTGGTAATGATGGGATCTGTCATTCACCTTGACTACAGGAGATAAAAATTCCATTTTCTTGCAAGGTATTATCTGGGTTTAACAGACTCCAGCCCTAGGAGTAGAAAGACTTCACCTTCTGCATGGGGATTACCACTTCATAAGCTACTACCATGTACCTAGATCCCTCATGTGTATCATTTCATTTAATCACAGTAATACTAGTTAACACGTATTAAGCCTTTCCTATGTGCCAGGGACTGTTCTAAGCACTTTACTTGAATCAACTCATGTACTGGCTATAAGCGCTTTATAGAGCAAGTACTACCACTATCATTAAATTGGGAAATAGAGGCAAAGGGAGGCTAAGTAACTTCCTGAGTTACTTGGTAACATACAATAGTAAGTGCTATAGCTGATAACTGAACCTGTAAAGTCCGGGTACAGAATCTGAGCTTGTAACCACTATATTACCCTACCTGAGGATGTTCCAAATAGTTGGTTATGTTTAGTTTTCTTATGGGTAAAGGAAACTTCAAAGCCTATCTCCTCTCAGCCAGAAAGTGGCACAGCAGGTCCAGTACTTTGCATTTGCTGTCTTATTTAAATCCTTGATACAATGATGGTAGCATTTCCCCCCATGTAACAGATGAAGAAACTTGAGGGATTGTAACTTGCCTGAGATCACATAGCTAGTAAATGGTAGAGCCAGGCTTTGAACAAGTCAACCTAATTCAAGGTGTGCACCATTCCAGTTTTCAAAGAGCTGATAATTATATCTAAAAGAAGGAACAGTATAAAGATGAAAAAAGTCTTCCAGGTCTGATGGACCAAAGACAACATGGGACAGTGTGAACACAGGGCAAGGGACTCAGAGAAAGATCAGAGTGCAGGGGCAGTTTCAAGAATGATGAGGAATAGTTCACTATTTAAGAATAAATGGAGGGTAGGGGCGCCTGGGTGGCTCATTCAGTTAAGTGTCAAACTTTGGCTCAGGTCATGATCTCATGGTCCATGAGTTCAAGTCCCGTGTCAGGCTCTGTGCTGACAGCTCAGAGCCTGGAGCCTGCTTCAGATTCTGTGTCTCCCTTCTCTCTCTGCCCCTCCTTTGCTTGCACCCTGTCTCTCTTTCTCTCTCAAATATAAATAAACATTAAAAAAAGAATAAATGGAGGGTAGATTGAGAGGTTCTCAAAGTAAGGCAACTGTCAACATCTGCTGAGGGGGTGCCTGTATGTGTGTGAGTCACAGGGAAGGATGGATAGAATAGAGATGGGCACTTACTAGTCAGTCTAAGAGATGCTAATAATTGATTATTAAAGGAAAGGAAAATGGATTAAAGATCTGTTCAGTATCTGCTTAATAACTACTTCATCAAATGCAATTAAAATGTTTCTGAGCCTTACTTTAGAGCTCAGACAGACCCTAGAATTTACTTTTTTCCCTCTAACTAATTCATTCTCCCTTCCCATCTCTCTTCCTCTCTGCTTCACTTCGCTACCTCAGAGTATTCTTGGAACTACTTTCTAGCCCTTAACAGAATTCCGTTCCTTAAGCAGGGCTTTTAGAAGTTGTGATCCCTAGTTTATTGTCACTCCATTTCAGCCTTTTGACTTTGTGGCACTAAATTGCTCCTAAGTTCATTCCTGCCATCCCTCACTCCCATTCTGCTATAATTGGATTTATGCTTCTCCTCTGCTTGCATATATATATATATATATATATATATATATATATATATATACACACACACACACACATTCACTTCTTGCTCACAGTTTTGGGGTTTGGGGGTTGTTGGGTTTTGTTTCCCAATCATAAACAATGTTTCTATTCTACTTCCATCCTCTAGAGAAGACCGATAAAATTTGACTCATGAAGAGAGAGAGAGGGGAAAAAAATCCAGGAGGCGAAAGTAATATGGGGAGAAAATGAAAGAGATTTAGTGCAGCTATCAACCGACCGTTGTGCTGTCTTTAAGAGTCTGTTGAAACAACATAATAAAAGGTAATAAAGTTTGGATTTATAGCCTACCTGGCGGAAATGGCTGCCTGTTTGTATCTTGCCCACTCACAGCCCACCATGGGTCTTTGTCTTGGGGTCTTTTCCCCTGAAGTGTCATCTCCCCCACGTTGAACCTAAGAGATATCAGGCAACCCTGAGAACATCTAAATTGGCAGGTGAGTGAAACATCTTTCTGGCTCCTTCTTTTCCCTTCTTTTTCCTGGGATTTAATGACCCAGCTTTGTTTCTTTTAAAAGCTGTATTTGGTTCAGTTTGCCTGGCAATATCCTCAGTGATTCACTAAAATAGGCAAAGGGAACTCTGAACCTTGAAAATGGTCATGTCAGCTCTCAAGGGATGAAGGGCTTATTGCTTCCCCTTCAAGTTCAAATCAATTTCCATAAACTTCTAAATCAGCACTAATCAGTCTCTTGAGAGGAAGGAAGGTGGTACATATTCCCTAGGTAGTTTGGGAAATCACAGATCAAGAGGACAAGAGAAAGGATGATGTCTGCCCCCCAAAGGGCTGAGTCCGTGTTCCAGGAGGCAATTGGGGCAGAGGATGGTCCTCTGAATCTATAGTGCTGCCTGATACTTAGCAAGTGATCAGAAAATAAAGTGTGTTCATTCATTCATTCATCAAAGATGTATCTACAAACAGCATCTACTTTGTGCCAGGCCTTGTGCCAGTGTTAGGGATACACACATGAGTAAGACCAGAGCTCAACTCCAAAGATTCCAAACTAGGGAAAGAGATGCCCTCTTAGATACAAAATTATAAATGCAGTGTCAAAGTCCATAATGTTGGTATATATGTTCAGGGCTCAGGAAGTACAAAAGGGAGGCAGGGACCAAGCTAACCCAATTGTCTTGGGAGGCTTCAGGATAGAGCTGGCCCTTGATCAGTGATTTAAGCATTTGCTTAGATGGATAAATAAATTGAGAAACTAAAATAATAGGGAGGAAAGAGGAGTCAGTCAGAAGTTACAAGTTCAAAATCTAAAGATCATTTGCTGTGAGATCTTGGGCAAGTCTCTCCCCAACCCTGGGCCTCAGTTTCCCCATCTTATGAAGTAAGACTTTTGTCTGTCTCTTAAGTTCTATTCCACCTCTGACATTCTAAATTACATCAAGCAAGGTAAAGGAATACAAACATTCTTCCAAAGTGGGAATCTTGTAGCAGGTCCAACATCTCCCTCCTGTCTCTCTCGAAGATAAGCCCCATTTTCTTCATACTGTATGTTTTGCCACTGCTTGTTTATAGACCAGGTCTAGCTGTGTGGTTCTGTGAGTCTCTGATTCCTTGTAAAAGAGAAGTTACAGACACCACTGTCTGTTCCCCACCCATGGTGGTGGTTGAGACCAAGAGGGAAGCTAGAAAATTTTGGGAGGAATATGGAAATGGGGCCACTGTGAGAAGGAAGGAGGAGGGACTCTAGCAACAAAGCACCGAGCCCCTGGAAGAGAGACCTCATTACTAAAGTATGAGTCATGGTAATAGTCTGAATAAATCCCCATAAAGTCAGGGCTAATGGTGTCTGCTAGAGCCTGCGTCGTGCCATAAACACAGAGCCAAGGCTGCGCTAATTGTCAGACCCAATCAGAGGAGCTGGGGAGCATGAAATGAAGGATTAGTTCAGGGGGTGAGCCCCAGCCTCTCTGGGGATCCTGGCTCTGCCTCTTGGCTGGCTAGCACTCCTCTGTGGGAGTAGCCTGGCCTCTTTCCCTTCCTCTTCTTCCTGTTTCTTTTGTTTGTTCCTTTTTTTCCCTCCTTGCTTCTCCTTTCTCCGTTTCCTTCCCTTATCCAAGCTTGGCAGCAAGTAACCTGGGGTTTACTGGACCAGATAACCGAACCCCCTGCCCTCATCATCACCTGATTCTCACAATGACCTTCTGATGAAAAGAATTTCGAGGAAATTAAAGCTCAGAACAGCTAAATGATGGGCCAGGGTTACACAGCTACCAAGTGGAAGATCTGGGATTGCATCCCAAATATGTCTGAAGTCCGGTTTCCTGCACAGAATTTGGAACTGGGGTGTGGGTGTCAAGAGCACCAGTTGTGGCTCACTGACAGTGTTACACAGGCAGAGGTATCCTCCCAAGACTAAGGGAAAAGGTGGCACAGCAAGCTCGTCTGCCCCCTTGTCCCCTTCTGAGTGCTGATTTATTTAACAAGCATTTGAGTGACCATCATTCTCCTTGGTGCTGAAGATACAGCACCAAATGACTTTCCATGTGGAACTTACATTCTCATGGGGGTGATGGTCAATAAACAGGTAATGAAGTACCTCTGTGACATAATGGGCTCTGATGCTGGTGTCAGTGGCTATGAGAATGGATTGGGGAAACACTGGAAGTTGTGGCAATTTTGGTGCTCATAAAATCTTCATAAAAGTCTCTTCCTCTGTGCTTTAGTCTGAACCTGAGTTTTGCCTGACTTTCTCAGGATAAGGTACACCGTTAGCTCATAAAAATCTCTTAAAATTCTTATATCAAATGTGCTCTGAGTCAATTTTGGTTACTCAGAGACTCAGGAGGCCACTCTGGCAGGCAAAGGGCTGTAGCTGCCATCACACTCTGCTTGTCATGGAAAATGTCAGTCTTTCCTGAGTCTCCCAAATTGAGTGGTGGTGGTTTTTTGTTGTTCCCCTTCCCTTCCCTTCCCTTCCCTTCAGCTCTGTCCTCTTTGTCTGCCTGTAGCTGGGCTGTATCACAGGCTCAGTTGCCTGTGTAATGGGCAGTAGCATCTGGGGACCTTACCATCTGGTAAAAACTGCCAGCGTTTGGTCTCAAGAACTTTCTAATGCCTAGTGTTCCTGTCTGATGTCAGGGGAAGATAATTACCCACGCTGTCTTGTTTGGTATAGAAGATGGTTCAGAGACAGTGAAAGAAGTACATGATGGCTGCCTCTGTTACTTTGGTCATATTTTATTCCATATCTAGAATGACTGATATCTCCATGTGCAAAGTTCTCCACTCCTTCAACGTCCGTAACAAATGGCATCCACTCCATGGAGACTTCTTTAATAAATAATGATCCGGGGCACCTGAGTGGCTCAGTTGGTTAAGTGTCGACTTTGGCTCGGGTCATGATCTTGGGGCTCATGGGTTTGAGCCCCACATTGGGCTCTCTGCTGTCAGCATGGAGCCTGCTTCAGATCCTCTGTCCCCCTCTCTCTCTGCCCCTCCCTCACTTGTGCACACACTCTCTCTTTCTCTTTCTCTCTCTCTCAAAAATTAACAGACATTAAAACAAATAACACAATGATCTACCAATCTTCTGAAGTCTCATAACAAAATCTGCCAGAGTCATATGGATGTGGGTTCACATTCCTGCTCCCACCATATACCAGCCATTCAACTTAAGCCTTAAATATTTGGCTAAGTGATATCTGCCATCCCACAGCCTCTTTGGCAGTATGACCTTGCCATTTTCCCATTGTAAACTAGAGGCTAATTTCTAAATTAATCTGTATTTGGACACATTAATCTGGACACTTTGAATAAGGCAAAAGTGACATTGCATGACTGTGATGCTAAGTCAGTAGAACCCAGCTGACACCAGACGCCTAAGCCACATGGAGAGGCCAAATGTAGGTGTCTCTGATAGAGAGTCCCAGCCGCACCCAACCTCAGCTCACTCCAGCTCAAGCTCCATGGCTATGAGTCATGAAATCTTTTGATGATCCCAGCCTCTAGCCATTTGAGTCTTTCCCATTGCCTAGATACCTTATAGCAGAGACAAGCTATCCCTGCTGTGCCCTCTCCAAATTTCTGGACCACAGAATCTGTGAGCAGAATGAAATGGTTTTACGCCACTGTGACCTGTGTGAACTATTTGGAAGCAACAGATAACTAGAACAATGTTTCAGGTTTTAAGTCAGCGATAGGGGGTGATATTGCCAATTGTAGAGTGTAGTTGAAGAAAATAAATGAAATAATAGACAAGAAGTACTGTAGGCTTAGACATTTAGAGGACATTTAATAAATATAATACCACCACTTCCTTTAACTATAGCATTTTCAAACATTTGCATATCTTATTAGAATTTTTGCTTCTCTTCAGTAGGGGCTGAATCATATTCAAATTGTAAGCCCTGTATTTATTTTCTATCTGTATCTATAAATATATAGATATATAATGTGTTTAAATTTAAAAAATATTTGAATAAAAATGAAAAAATACAAAGAACACTGGATCGGGAAACTTTAGTTATTAGCTGTGTAATCTTGGTTAATCTCCCTCTGTCTGGGGATTAATTTCCTTATGTGTCAAATGAAAATTCTGGAAGGGGAATACTGCAGTCAGCTGAGGAAAAACTTTTCTCCAACTCTTAAGGAGCTGCTGCAGGGAAGAAGAACAGATTTCTCTGACTCTCAGGCGGTATTGTCAGGGCCCTTGATGGGATACATAGGTGTAAGGCAATAAAGAACTATGTAAGGAGTCAGAAATACCCAAAGGCTAAAGAGGTCTTGTGAGCCAGTGAATGAATGCCTTGCCCCTGGAGGTGTTATGTGCAGACGGAATGTTTTCTTGGAGCTCTGCTCAGAAGGCAGGGAAGCATGGGGCAGATTCTATCCCCGATACTCCTATTTGTAATGCCACAGGATGACTTCTTCTGGTACCAAAGGTGCTCAAATCTGCAAAAGTTCTTCTGACTTTGTAGTCTTTTCTGTAATTCTGAGGTTGGTGGTGTAATTCCGAGGTCTGGAAGGATGTAGATGGGGATCTGGCTGGTAGAGCTGCCTACTAGAGTCTGGGTCACCTGGGGAAGTCTGGCTTATTTATTTTGGTGATTCAGGGGAAGGGAGAGGGAGTAGAGAAGTCGGGGAAGGAATATTGATCACGGGCTGAATGTTAAGTGCACTTCCTGAGATGATTACAGGCCATGATTAATGGTCTGTAGGAGCTCACCAGGGGAGCACTAAGCATAGAGACCTGGAAAAACCTCTGGTAAGTATGGGTTCAGAGTCTCTGATCCAGGGGGGCCACAGAGGCCAGAACTTACATTTCTATTCTTCATAGGAGCATCTACATTAATTAGTTGAGAATGGGTGGTGTTGCATTAATAGCCAATTCCCAAAGGCTTTAGAATGAACACAACTAAAGTTTAATTTTCACTTCTATCAAGCCCTTGCCTTTCATGAGGACAGTAGCTCAGCTATCTGGGCAGCTCTGGTTTTTGTGACTCTATTTTCTCAACATGAGGCCTCAAGAGGGGAAGTAGGGAGCAAGAGATTTGACAGGTAGGGGTGTTGAAGGAACTTGCACCAGCAATGAAATGTTTACATCCCCAAACAACACCTGTACTTCTGTTCACAGCTCACTGATGAGAATTAGTCACATGGGCCTTCCTAACCATACAAAGCCAGGAAGGGTGCTCCTTCCACATATCTTGAAGGAGAGGAGGACCAGATATGTATGAGCACTAATAGTTTCTAATAAAGAAGGAAAGAGAATGAGAAAGGAGAGGCAACCTGAAAAGTAACTGTGGGACTAGGACCAAATAAAAATAAGTAATCTCACCAAACTTCAGTTTCCTCAAAGAAAGGTGATCACATCCACCCCACTAAGGGTAGTGTGGAGATTAAATGAGAAAATGAACAGAGACTTAACCCTAATCCTTTGCCAATGACAGGACATGTAAAGAAATGGAATATTGTTTTTATAATTGGTGACTGTATTACTATGAAACCATACGGTGCTAGCTTTTATGGGGGTATAAAAGACTATCTGATAGAGCTTTCTCTCCAGTACAAGAATTTCCATTACAGTAGAGGATTCTAAACGCAACTATTAGAATCAGGCGAGGAAGCCACAAATACGTACAATCTGATTCAGAAGGACTGAGGCAGGTCTTTGCCCCGGTCCCTATTTTAGGTCCTGAAGCTTTTACATGAGCCTAAAAGAATGCACCAGATAAAAAATTGGCAAGATGGTTCGATGTTTTCAAAATACGGAGGCCAACTGCAATAAATCTGATGCTACTTTTCGGAAAGTGCATGCTAAAAATAGTCATGGTTTTCCTGGATGTGGCATTATTTTGATGTTGGTCTTTGTGACCTATCTGTTTTTGCATCTCTGCTGTGTTCCAGTCTTTTTTTTTAAACCTCCTTTCACCATCTATGTCTGCAGCATCCAGAAACATCCATGCTATCTTTCACTGATGCTTTAATTCACATCTCCCCTTATTTATTCATTTACTTATTCACTCATTTATCCTTTCCTTTCTTTCCATGAAGCCATCCAGTCTTCTTATGAGAAACATTTAGTGGGGTGCCTGGGTGGCTCAGTCTGTTAAGTGTCTGACTTCAGTTCAGGTCATGATCTCACAGTTTGTGAGTTCGAGCCCCACATTGGGCTCTATGCTGACAGCCGGAAGCCTCGAGTGTGCTTCAGATTCTGTGTCTCCCTCTCTCTTTGCCCCTTTCCCGTTCGTGCTCACTCTCAAAAATGAATAAACATTAAAAATAAAAATAATAATAATAAAAGAAAACAAATATTTAGGGGCACCTGGGTGGCTCAGTCAGTTAGGCATCCAACCCTTGATTTCAGCTCAGGTCATGATCTCGTGGTTCATAGGTTTGAGCCCCGCTTCAGGCTCAGAGCCTGTTTGGGATTCTCTCACTTTCCTGCTCTCTCTGCCCCTCCCCTGTTCTCCCTCCCTCTCTCTCTCCCTCACAATAATAAACTTAAAGAAAAAGAAAAAAACATTTATAGGGGTACCTGGGTGGCTTAGTTGGTTAAGCATCTTACTTTGGCTCAGGTCATGATCCCATGGTTTGTGACTTCAAGCCCAGCATTGTGCTCTGCGCTGACAGAATGGAGTCTGCTTAGGATGCTCTTTCTCTCACTCTCTTGCCCCTCCCCGACTTGCTCTCACTCTCTCAAAATAAGTAAAGAAACTTTTAAAGAAGAAGAAAACAAACATTTATAAAGTACCTGGTTTTCTCTGGGCACTGTGTTAGGCACCAGAGACTCTAAGGAAAAACCAATGTGCAGAAAGCAAACACATAATTAGATAAAATAACGTGATGCGAGTACAGGGTTGAGAACTCAACTAGCTTGAGAATAGGCGAGTGACAGAAGGCTTCCTGGAGGAGATAGCAGTTGGACTAATTCTTGACAAAGATTTAGTTCAAATGGGGAAAATGAGAAGAGCATTCTAGGTACACATGATAAAGAAGCCAACGGCGGGAGAGCCTGGCATGTGTGCAGACCGCAGGTATTCTAGGAGGCTCTTGCTGAATGAGTGCCTGATGCATTGAGGCAAGTGACCTGATCCAGTGACCGTAGTAAATTATTTCAGCTCTACCTCATGAATTTATTGCAAAAATTAAATGTGATCATCTAAATGAGTCTATCAGAGTACATGACACACAACAGGCGCTAGAGTAATATTATTTCTCAACTCTCATTTCTTCACCATTGTATTGTTTGCCTTCCTAATCCCAGAGTGCCTAAGAGAAAGTAGCTGTTCAAAAGCTTCCTTAAATTTAATTCAGCAGTTGACTGACAGCCAGTCTCAGTTTTAACTTCCTTTTCTTTTTTTTTTTACATTTATTTATTTATTTTGAGAGAGAGAGAGAGAGAGAGAGAACAAGAGCACATGGGACAGGCAGAGAGAGAGGGAAAGCACACGGGAGAAGCAGAGGGGGGTGGGTGAGAGAGAGAATCCCAAGCAAACTCTGCACTGTCAGGACAGAGCCCAATGTGGGGGGTCGACCTCACAGACTGCAAGATCGTGACCTGAGCTGAAATCAAGAGTCAGATGCTCAACCAACTGAGCCACATAGGGACCCCACTAACTTCTCTTTTCTTTCTATGAGGACACTGAGGGGCACAAGTATAGCAGCTTCTTCTCAAAGCCTCCTCATCCTTCTCTGCTGGGGGAAGTCGCTCTTAGGTCTCCAGTGCAGTCTGTCTCTCTGCCTCTGTGGAAATCTCATCTCACACAAATCCTGTAATTAGAGGCTCCCAGCCCCTGCTGGAGATGCATCTGTTGCCCTAGATTTGCACCCATTTGATTGTGGAGAGATAATCACGGGGCCTGCTACAGTCTGCAGCTTGGCAAAGACAGAAAGAAACTGAATAAATTTTTGGTTTCACGAGTAGGAATCCCCCACTTACATCACATCGCTACTTCCTGTTTGCCTGCACACTTGAGTTCAAGACACAAAATCTTGGTTCTTCGTTTTTCAAAAACCATGTAAATTAGAAAAGCAGTAGAAATACGCCTTAGTTTTTTTTTTGTTTTTTGTTTTAGATTGATGAAGATTGGGAGGCTCAGAGCGACAAAGTATTTGACTTCAGTCAAGGTTTTATTGCCTCCATGGGGGACCATGGGGGAAAATAAGAGAAAGTAAAAAAAAAAAAAAAAAAAAAAAAGGAAAAAAATTTTCTCTTAAGATTATCTGCTTTTGATGTGTGTATGTAAGCATATACATTATTAATTCAAATTATATACTCAAATTAACTTTAAAAATATTAGTAACATATACATATTGTAAGATATCTATGAAACACAGGAAAGCATAAGAAAGAACCTGAAGTCACACATTTTATCACCATTCAGAGATAATTTTGGTTGATATATAACTTGTGTATGTGTCTACATAAACCTTTTACAAAATCAGGATTATAACATATGCACACCTAGTTTTCATTTCACTTAACTTTATACCATAAACATTTCCCCAGGTAATTAAATACTCTTCAAAAACATTGGTGTGGATGTATCTATGTCTGGATCTATATTACTGGATCATCTCCTGATATTGGATTTGAGGGGAAAAAAGGAAACAGAAACAACTGGGGGAGAAAGAAGATTTGGGTTCTACCCCTAGTTCTGCAACTTAAGAAGCCTCTCCCTTGCATGTTTCCATTTACCTGTCTGTGAAATGGGGATGACGGTGTCCTTTTGCCAATCAGATAGCCTCGTTGGGAGGCTCCCAGGAAGCCCTAGTGATGGGCTTTCCCAGGACTGCAGAATTGCCTGGTGCTGCCTTGATTTTTGTGTTGGTAAAGATTCCTGTTGCTGTTTTCCACTGCTTTATGCACAGCACCTCGAGGGAAGTATGCTTTTATCTTTTCTGCAGGGAGGCCTTGCACGGGCGGTACAGTTCACAGGAAGCAGCTCTGCTCCGTTTGTCCTCCTGTATTGTCTGTCTTGATGAAAAATGACCAGTTATTATTTCCTACCTTTGGGTCTGGGAGGCCCGAAAGAAATCAGTAGCCACATAAAATAGCTGCTGTTATTGTAACAGCCTTTTCATTGATGGATTTAAGTGTAAGGTGTTTGGTATCGATTGCTAGCATCTGTCCTGGGGAGCCTGCGCTGTGGGGAAAGCAATGATAATGGTTGCAACGGCATCACCAGGGGCTACTGCATGCTGAGTGGTCTCCTGAAAGCTGGAAGAGACAGTGGATTTGAGCTATGGAGGTGTCTTGCTTTGCAGGATAAGTGTACACGCACAAAAAGTGTTTTCAGAGGAATAACCCTGTAAAGTAAGTGCTGCTTCCTTACAGGATTACTTTCTGATTTCAGAGGATTGCAATTTTCATTCCCAATTTGCTAGTCAGTTGGTTCTTTATTCTTATCTTTTGATATTTGTGGTCTTCCTTCTCTGCAATCAACACTTAAATGCAAAAAAGTGAACCAATAATGATGCACACTTTATATTTTAAATGAGTCCTATAATATAATAAAACACTTAAATATTCATCTCCCCTTCTGTACTTCCTTTATTTCTGCCTTTTATATTTCCTTCCTTCCGTTTCATGCTTGAATTGTTCCCTCCACATTGTTGACCTTCAGAAAACAAAAGCAAAGAGTGTCTACTGCATGTATAAAGATGAGATGTGAAGCATTATGAGAAACCAAAAGTTGATTATGATGTAGTCTTTACCATCAGAGAAACCCGCTTATGTAGATCATATAAGCATGTATACATTCTCATGAACAATAGTCTTAGTCCAGAGTGGAGGCAAAGGTAATGGAGTAGAAGGGATAGATTCAGAGGACAAACCAAAAGCAGATGACTAGATATGAAAAGCTGAGCAGAAGGAGGGGGCAGAGATGACTAAGAAGTAAGCCTCAGTCAATGTTGTATTTGACCAATGATGGAAAGAAACAGAGTGGTTTCCATCATAGGAAAAAATCAATTCTGTCACCCAAGTAGAAATGACTGGTCAAACATTAGAACTCTGGTGCTTAGAATCAGAACAGAGATGGGGATTTAAGAGTCACTGGTAGATAAATAAAACTGGAGTTTTAGAGTAGGTAGGTTCTCATGGGTGAGGGAGAGAAGGAAGAGTGTCCTAATTGTCAGTTCCATGTTCTTGCCCTAACACCACTGCAATCCCCCAGAAGAGGCAGACCTTGATAATTCTGGTCTCAGCTGATGGAGGGAAGAACAAATCAGTAGGAAGTCAGGGAAGTTAGTGTTAATGTGTTACAATTTCAAGGGAGCCTAGAACACTGTAAGGTGAGTCCCCCTCATCTAACAGATGGAAGAACTTGGGCCCAGTGAAACAAAGACTAGGTCTATGTTTTTGATTCACATTCCTCAGGTTTTTAAACCTAAAAGACTCACCTCTAAACCCTGGATCAGCTACTTACCAGCCATCAACATAGCTAACCCCTTTGCAGCTCTGTTATCTTATCCATAAAATAACACCTTGCAGGATGACTGTGAGCAATATGGTGATTTCAGGCAAGTGGTGCATCTGATGTGGTATTCAGTACACAACCTCTAGTGCTACCCCCAAGCCAGCATTCTCCTTTGAAAAGTCGTAGGGACTATTGTAAATCATGTGCCCTCCGTTTAATAGCATGTATCCTCCTTCCTGTGAACCCAGATGGATGGAGACACACTTTGGTTAGGTTGTTTGGGTGTTTGTCTCAAATGCTAATGATAGCTCACTTTGGCAGAAAAGCAAACTCAGGCCAGTGGGGTTCTTGGAATATTAGTCCTATTTGTTAACAAAAGAATTTATCCGTCAACAGGACCTCCTGAGCAGGCATCTCACACAGAGAGCTCCAGAGGCACAGATGTGACAAGCACTACCTTCTCACAGGGAGTCTGAGAACCATTATAACTTCCTTCTCTGACCTAGAAGATGGCCCAGTATCTTCTAATAGTTACCTCCCCACACAACCTCACCAAGCATATAATTTTAAAACATGCAGCTCAGAAACAGACAAAAGCTTGTTCAATATCACACAGCAAGTTGGTGGTAAAGACCAGAGAAGAAATCTAACTTTCTAGATCCTAGTGAAAATGATCTGTCTCTCAGTTAGAGACACTTTGTGTGCAAAGAGCTAACCACCCCAGCTGTTGAGTAAGGCTGACTACCTTCTTGTTACATTTTCTTAGGACAGTGAGAGGAACACTTGGCATATTTCTCCACTCATTTACCAATGATGCAGCAGGGTGTGTGAGAGAAATGGACCCAGTGAAATAAGTCAAGATTCAGGAATTTAGGAATTGAAATATTTGGGATAGAGACTAAGACAGAGAAAACTCAATGAGAGGCTGACATGGAAAGAGGCTGACACAGAAGGACTCTCTTCACATGGAGAAAGGTGAAGAGAAAGACACTGAAACAAAAGTGTGGGGGTTAAGGACTCTCTTCACATGGAGAAAGGTGAAGAGAAAGACACTGAAACAAAAGTGTGGGGGTTAAGACACAAATGGCAGAGAAAGATAGTAAGGAAGCAGAGCCACTTAGATGATAGAGAAGGAGAACATAAGAAGAGAAATAATAACTAGCACAGAGGATACAGAGACAAGAAAGACCAAGAACAAGAAGGGGATGAAGAAGTACAAAACTCCAGAATAGAGAATGTAGTCAATATGGTGTCAGTACGGTGACAGATGGTAATGAGACTTATCTTGGTGACCATTTCATAATGTGTACAATTGCCAAAGCATTATGTTGTACTGCCTGTGCTGAAACTAATATAATATCATATGCCAACTATACTTCAATTAAAAAAAACTAAAAACAAATATGTATTAAAAAAAAAGGGAGGAGAGGCAAACAACCAGGGAAATGTGTGGTTCTTGAAGCTAGCAACTATCAGCCAGCAGCAGGGGGCATCAGAACTCCATGGATATTAAAAAATGATGAAGAGAGGAAAAGAGTATCAGAAGAGATTGAGGAGAGAGAATGAGAGAGAAATAGGACAAGAGAAAAGGTGTGAGACACCCTCCCTGTAATGTGAAATTAGGAAGAACAGTGAATGCCTCTCCTTCTGGGATCCTGCATTCAGTGGTATGGAAAGCTCCCTGGGACATCTTCCTGCTCCATGTAAACACTGGAATTGTGACAGTGCTTGTTTTAAATGATATCAAAGACTTTCCCAAAGAGAAGGAGTCCAAGGGACAAGGCCTGTGCTTGACCACCTGGTTCACATGGAGTCAGAACTCATTCAGTTACACATGGCATATCTAACTGGAAGGAGCTTACTCAAACATCCTCCCCCATTTTACCTCCCCCAAAAAAGAATTATTAAGAGCATACTAGGATATCTCTCAGATAAGGCAGTGTTGGAAAAGTGAGCCTTGGAAAGGAAACGACGACAATGGATTGAAGTCAGAACACTCCCTCTCACCCCCCCAGTTTCGTCTTTTCTCCTCATCCTTGCTGAGCAGATCTTATTTTCCCTGCCTCCTCTATGCAGCTCCCATTTCATCTGAGGTCTCTCCCTCAATCTCTTACCGGAGAGAAAAAGAAAAAGAAAAAACAAACAAACAAAAATCCTTCCAGTTTCAGTTTTTAAGGTTTCTGATTGGCTCAGCTTAGCTCACTTGACTATCCATCCCCTTAGGTCAATCACAGTCACCAGGGCAGTGACATATTCTGATTGGCTCCGCCTGAATGGCACACCCATTCTTGTGTAGGGCTGGAGATGTGGATATTCCATACATGGGGGCAATAGGATGTACTGGCAGAAGGAGGGATTAGAATCATGATCCCTGAAGCCACACCAATTTAGGTCTATGAAGTACATTGTAAAGTAAGTTGATTTTTACTCTGAGGTCCTTTCCCTCATTTGTCAAATGGCATTCGGTTACACCTGCCTTGCCCACATCCAGTAGTTATGGTGGTCTGATTGGAATTCAGAGCAAATCACACTTCCTACTAGCAGGTGTACAGACATGCAAGATGCAGACTGAACAGGAGAATCAGGAGACTTGGGTGTTGTTTTTGACTATGACATATATATGCCCAGTGATAAAGATTTGAGTAAGCTCCTTATCTTGCTGGATTTCAGTATCCTTAACTATAAAATATACATGTAAAATACAGAGGTTATACTGGGACAGTATACTTTTCTTAGCTTTTGTAGTCATTAGACCCCTCTGCTTGTCTGAGGAAAGATAGGTGCCTTACTGCCCCCCTCAATGTCAAGAAATTCATGAATCCTCTGTAAGTCTCTCCATAGACCCCAAGATAAGAACTTCTGGATTATACTGCCTTCAAGGTGATATCTTAGTCTATTCATTGGATTGAAAAGAGGGGCTGCATTCTCAGGGTAAAAGACAATTGTGAATCAAGCAGACATAAATCTTTCTTTGGTTTAAATCCTTTTTCCTGAAATATCATGGCATGTTTCTCATTATCTCCTTCCTCTGGTCTATTCTTTCTCTACTCTTCCTTTTTCTCCCTCCACCACCTCATCTTTCCTCCTACAGGTAGTCAAGTGTGGGTGTGATTGAAGTTTCTTTTCCATCTGTGTTAGCGGCAGAAAGTGTTGCTCTCAGGGAAATGAATGGGACATATATCATCTCTTATCTGCATCTCCAAGAACTAAATGATGTCTTTCCCCCAACCAAAATAAATCAAAGGAGAGGAATTTTAATTGTAGTCACCAGGTGGTGAATTCAATACATCCACATGAGTCTCTGTGCTGGCAATGTTGTTGGAAGAGCTTGTCTCTCCAGGCAGGAGGATAATGGGATTGCAAGCCTCAAGATCCGGGAAAGAGAGAACTCTGGGGATTATAACAGTGGCTCCCTGGTGAGAAGGAAACAGTCAAGCAAGGCCTGTAAATATAAAGGCCAGAGAAACATTGCCTTATGTCAGGGTTTTCTCCACTCATGTTCCATTGTAAACAGTTTCACCAAGGGATGCACAGGGGTTGCTCACATCAGCATGGCCCACATAAGTCTATGATGGATCATATATCCATAATTTCCCCCTCAGAATCAGTTTGGAGCAGTGGATAAAGCTCTAAGTTGGGGCTCAGGCACATCTGGATATATATCCATTCTCACTATTAATTGTTGGAGATTTTCAATTAATAAACATTTGTTGAGTGCCTGCTTCATGCCAGACACTTGTTGCTGACACTGGGGATATATCAGCAAAAAATAGAGGTTTAGAGACATGTTAAACATACACTTAGCATATTACCTAAGCAATCCCATTCCTAAGTGTTTACCTAAGAAAACATTTTCACAGAAAGACTTGCACATGAATGTTCCTTGTAGCTTCATTCATAATAGTTCAAAAACTGGCAGCAAGCTAAATCTTCATCATTAGGTCAACAGATAAACAAATTGTGACATATTCTTTAGAGTGGAATACTACTTGGTAATAAAAAGAAACTACTAATATTCAGAAAAACATAAATGAATTTTGAAAGCATTATGTCAAGCAAAAGGAAATATATATAAAAGGGTACATACTGTATGATTCTATTTAAATGAGTTCTAGAAGAGGAAGAGGAAGTGACAGTTCTAGAAATCAAATCGGTTTGTTGCAAGGGATGGAGAGTGAGTCACAGAGAACTTTTTTGGGGTGTCAAAAAATTTCTAGATCTAATTATAGTACATTTACTTGTCAAAACTCATCAAACTATATATCAAAATGAATATATTTAATTTCACATAAAGTATAATGTGATAAAGTTGGAAAAAAAGAGAGAGATTTATTCCTAGCCCACACAGAGTTGTGTTCTGGTGTTGACAAAAAGCAAATTTAAGGCTTACCTACTACTTCAGCAGGGGGCAATAGATGTTAAGAGGGAAAACAAGGTGGTTTAGGGCTTAGCGAGTGGCAGGAAAGAGTTGTTTTTTAAGTGGTGTGATCAGAGAAGGCCTCTTTGTAAGCTGACATTTGAGAAGACCTGAAGCAAAACTGTGAGCTATGTGAGGAAAACGTGAGGAAAGGCATTCCAGACCAAGGGAAGAACAAATGAAAGGCCTTGTGATGGTGGCATATTTGTCGTAATGAAGGAAAGGCAGAAATGAGAGTTGACTGGCTAAGCAGAGTGGGCAAAGTAGAAAGTCATGAGGCCTTACTCAAGGTCTCAGAGGAAGAAAAGACTCCAAATATACCTAGGTCTTTGAGACCAGTGCTTGGACTTCTGCTTTTGTTCTATGATGGAAAACCATGAGGATGTTTTGACTTGAGGACTGACACAGGTTGACCAACGTTGCAACAGCTTCATTCTGGAGAAGTTACTAGATGTGGTTACAGAAAGCATACGGAAAGCTTTTGCAATAATCTAGGCAAGATATGATGGGACTTAAATAGAGGTGATGGGACATGGTCAGACGCTGGGTGTATTTTGAAAGCAGAACTAATTTGTAGAAGGATTTCATGGGATGAGAAAAAGAATCATGAGGGATGCCTCCCATGTTGGCCCAAATAACTGGAAGGAAGGAGTACCACTGTGTGACATTTGGCAAGGCACTTAACTTTTCTAATTTCCAATCTTATTTTTGTAATAAAGATACTAAATCCTGCTTCAAAGAGTTCCATTATGGAGTCAGGGACTCTAGGTAGAGTACCTAAGACAGAAAGCATTGAATATCTTACTATAGATTTGTTCTTCATTAGTGAATTAGAAACCAACTCTTTTGTGGAGGACTTCCAATTGTGTTGTCTCCGTGATTATTATTTCCAGCTACCTGAGAACATCATTACACCCATTTTTTTAAAGCCTGGCACTTAATGAGGTGAAGTAATGTGCTCAATGGCAAACATTGTTGCAAAGTGCTAGAACCCAATCCAAGTTTCTTAATATAACATAGGGTAAACCCTGGTGTCCTAACTCTACCCTCTTCATATTTTCAGGGTCTTCTCTAGATGCTTAGTTCAATTTAAAGAAACATTTCTCAAACATCAATACTAGGGAGATGATAAATAAGCTACAGTTATTGCAATCCAAGGTATCTCTTTGAGCCCTCTTCAGAAGAAAATCATATTGATAGTAATGATAAAATATATCTCTCTTGAGTAAATAGGTGAATGCCTTGCATTTTTTTCTGGCATCATGTCATTTAATATTCACAGCCTCCCTATAAAGTAGGTTTTAATATTCCTGTTTTATAAATGAGGATGAGGCTTTGAAAACTTAACTTATGTGAGGTCAGACATCTAGGTCTCATAGGGTTCTGTAGCTTTGTCTGACAAGAAAACTATTATACTTCACACAATATTGTCTCTACCTGCCCTGGTACCTTTTCATAGTCCCATCATTCAGGAGAGAGTCAGCAGGTGGTCCATGGCATCACCATGTGCGATTCCAGCCCATAAGTGTGGGAAAACACATGGTGGAGGACCCAGTGGGTCTTGAATGTCTGACTCCCAAGAAGTTCTCAGGTTTGCAGCTGACTGCAACCAGGTCATGATTTGGAGAAAAAGGATATCCAGTGAGTTCTATGCCTCTAACATAGAGGCCTGGGGAGTTCCTGCAGCTGGCCTAAAGTGAGAAGTTGTTCAGCTCAGATTTGGAGCTCTCTGCTGCCTTTGTGGCAACGCCATTAGGCAAATGAGCTGGTCTGAGGGAGGCCGATAAGGCTCAGGGAAAGAATGTGCGAGTCTTTCCAGAGGGGGGGTCCTTTGAAGCAGCCACAGAACAATAAAGCTGCTGGCCTGAGATAGGAAAGGCCTTGAAAAATAACCAAATGAGGGCCTCTTCCTTAATTCCTTGGAGCTGAATTTTATCAGGAAGGCCACTTGTGCTTACAGAAAGCTCTAATCGCTCACAGTGGGACGCAGATTCTCAGTGAGACTGCAGTTGCTGATCAGGTCTAAATGTTCAGGATTCTGTCTAAAGACATGTTTCTTACTGTGCAGGCTGCCTGTTCTGTTCTCACAGCTTCTTTAGAGTTTAGTAAGCATCTGGACCATCTGAGAATCATGCTTGCCAAAGACTATTCCTTTCTCCCAGAGGAATTAAGTTTTAAGTCATCCCCCGGGAAGACAACACCTGTCTTCCTCATGCTAGCCTCCACAAGGATGCATCAAGGGTTCATGACTACCTGTCTACCCTGTCCCTCAAGATGGATGGTTAGAAACCATGGGATCAAAAGCATCAACTTGTCAAAATTTTATTCTCTCTCCAAGTTCTTCTCTTGATCATTGGAAAAAACAATGGGTTTGGAACCAGAATACTCATGTTCTAGTCCTTGAGATAAAGCTTTTATGTAAACCTTACATAAGTAATGACCTTTAATTGGGATTCAGCTTTCTTATTCCTGAAACAGAGATCATGGTCTTAATTTATAAGGCTATAGAAGGGGCCAATGACAATACTAATTTTAAGGTGTCTCAAATTGTTTTTGGTACTTGTAGCCCTCATCATACTGGACTTCTTTTAATTCTCAGATTTGCCAGGCTCTCTCAGTGCCCAAGACTTCCTTTACCTCTACATTGTGCTACTTTCTGCTTCTTACTGTCCACCACATTCCTTCAGCTGGCTCTCATTTACTCAGCTTGCCCATGTAAGTTTATGCATCATTTCCTCTGGGAGATCTTGCTTGCTCATTTCCCTAAATCTGGATGGGAGGTCCCTCTCTCATAGCACTCTGTTCTTCCCTGTTACAGTGATTACTTAAATGACCATTTTCTTGGCCATTTCCTGCAAGGTATTAATCCATAAGTGAAAGGACCATATCTGTCACAGATTTGTGTTAAAGTTATGTGTTTTTCTAGTTTATAGAACTCTTCCATGCTTTGTCAACCTCTGACTCTCCTAATTAAATCAACATTCCTATGAGGTAAGTTGTATTAATCAGTGCATACAAATAATTAATATTTAAAGAGGTTAAGAAACTTACTCAAATGCTACTAGCTATTGGATAATAACTATAATTTGATTCTAGTTATCAATTCCAGGCAATAAAAGTAAGCATTCATTAAGTACTCTTTAACTGCCACAAAGATGTATTAAAGGTTTACACTGCAACTACACTATACAGATATTCTTACAATATGTATTTTACAAACATAGCACCATGGTCTCAGAGAGGGTAAAAATTCACACAAGGATGCACATAGAGTACACAGTAAAGCCTAGATTAAACTTGGTTCTATCAGATCCTGAATTCCATATTCTTCATCAGTGACTTGTCTCATATCCTTTTTCAAAGGGTCAGTAAGTTCTTTTGCACCAAAAAATTCTTTCTTTACTCCACCCAATGTTTTGCTGTTTAATTTAAAGATGAACTCATTTTCTCTTATTCGGTCTTTTAATGTTTATTTTTGAGTGAGAGAGAGAGAGAAAGGGCGGGGAGGGGCAGAGAGAGAGTGAGGCACAGAATCTGAAGCTGGTGACAGGCTCTGAGCTGTCAGTACAGAGCCCAACGTGGGGTTTGAACTCACGACCGTGAGATCATGACCTGAGCTGAAGTTGGACACTCAACCGACTGAGCCACCCAGGTGCCCCAAGTTTCCAGAGTTCTTTAATATCCACTTTCCTCTTTGATTCCCATAGCACTATCTCCTACTATATGATTGACTTAGGGCACATTGTTTCATACATTCAGGTTCGATTCCTCATTCATAAAATGGAGAATGCTCTTGCTCTTGCTACATTTTAGGGTTACTTAAAATCCAGTGGGATAATTTAGGAATGGTTAACAGTGGCCAATATTTGAGATTTTAGTGGGTTTTTGCATCAAGAAAGGAAACTCTAGGGGATCATATCTCCAGAATGCGAAATTACCAAAAAAAAAAATGATTTATGAATTACATCAATGTATGAGTCCTGGATACAGTTTAGATTTTGAAATACTGGATTTCCTGGGATATTGTATTGGTCTATTAGACAAAAGAATGGATATATGAAATTAAGATTGTCCCACAATATCCAGTTGGTTTTATTCCATGCTGTGGTAGAAAGGCTCTATTTAATCTTATGTCAACCAAAATCAAATGGTCTGAGAGCACTGACATATTATTTAAATCTTAAAACATATCTTTATGGTTTGTCTATTCACCTGGTTTCTGTTCTCTATACTAAAATTCTTTAAAGAGTTTTCAAATCCCTTACAGAACTTGTTTCAGGGACAGAAAGGAGTGGGAGAAGAGAATTATCTCTTATCATACCTCTCTTCTGTCTCCAACATCCTATATATGATGGATCACTAAATATTCTCAGTGATGGTATTATGGATGAGCATACCTAGGCTTGTTATCTCTTGTTCAAAGACTCAGCTAGTTAGTGTCAGACCACAGAGTCAAATTTGGTCAAATTCCTAACAACAAAGCCCTATATTGCTGTGCATTCTGAGAATGTTCCTTCTCAGAAAAATAGAGACCTTTGAGATATTATCCTCTTGTAGAAAAGAAATTTAAGAGATTGCATATAAGGTGGTCACTGTGAGCAGAGACAAATCAGAAAAACCTTTGGCATCTATGAGAAGAACACAGAGAGTGCCTACTGATGTAGTGTGTACTACAGAAGCTGGACTAAGAGCAGGAAAGATCACCTGTTATGATGAGCACTGGGTGTTGTATGTAAGTAATGAATCATTGAATTCTACTCCTGAAATCATATCACACTGTATGTTAACTAACTAGAATTTAAATGAAAATTTGAAAAGGAAAATGAAATAAAAAGGAAAATAAAAAGGAAATAAAAGGCATCAGAATTGGCAAAGAAGAAGTCAAACTTTCACTTTTCGCAGATGACATGACGCTCTACATGGGAAACCTGACCGACTCCACCAGAAGCCTACTAGAACTGATCCAGGAATTCAGCAAAGTCGCAGGGTACAAAATCAAGGTACAGAAATCGGTTGCATTTTTATACATCAACAATGAAGCAACAGAAAGAGAAATCAAGAAACTGATCCCATTCACAATTGCACAAAAAAACCATAAAATACCTAGGAATAAACCTAACCAAAGAGGTAAAAGACCTGTATGATGAAAACTATAGAAAGCTTATGAAAGAAATTGAAGAAGACACAAAGAAATGGAAAAGCATTCCATGCTCATGGATCAGAAGAATGAACATCGTTAAAATGTCATTATTACCCAAAGCAATCTACACATTCAATGCA
>CM053568.1:15846793-16077015 GCA_028646485.1 Cryptoprocta ferox | reverse complement strand
TAATGGTTATGGCAGAATTTTATAACTTTTATAGATAAGAATATCAAGAATCAATTTAGGAAGAATGATATAAAGATAACAGAAATTCTCTTTTTTTTAAAGAAAATTCCTTAAATTAAAAAATAATAGTTTAAAAGTTCCCATAAGTGACCAGATTTTTTTAAAAAGACCCCCCTCCCAATAAGCTACATAATTATAAACTCTCATAACTTCATCATTATCAACAGCAAAGAGAAGAATCTAAAAACTTTCACTTTGGGAAAGATCATCTATAAAAAGCAACAAGAATTAGAATATATCAATATAATAATGATGTTAAGTTTATAGAATGTTATCAAAATAAAGACAGGTGATTACTAATTCTAGTAAAACTGCACCCCAAAAATACACGAGAAAGGAAAAACAAATTTCATGTTCATTTATATAAATATGATAATACACAGATGTTTAATTTAAATTAAAATTATTATAATCATGTTTGCTTATGGAAAGACATTAAGTACCGGAAAAATAATGCTTAAAGATGAAAAATCAAACAGTATTACTAAGAACATAATCTACATACTAGAAAATAATGCTAACATTGATTCTAAGGAATGAGTTTTCTTCTGAGCAACAAGAATGAAAAATTGGGTGAGGTACTGTTTATTATAAAACTTTCTAATGGGGGCACCTGGGTGGCTCAGCCGGTTAAGCATCTGACTTCTGCTCAGGTCATGATCTCATGGTTTGTGAGTTTGAGTCCCGTGTTGGGCTCTGTGCTGAGCGCTCAGAGCCTGGAGCCTGCTTCAGATTCTGTGTCTCCCTCTCTGTCTGCCTCTCCCCTGCTCATGCTCTGTCTCTGTCTCTCTCTCAAAAATAAACAAACAATGAAAAAAATTAAAAAAAACCTTTCTAATGATTTTTTATACCCTGGGCATGTATACATTTTGATTAAACTGTAAAGTAAAAAGCCAAATATAAAACTTGCACTGGGGAGATAAATGAAATAAAGAATGGAAGAAATCAGCAATTTAGCAGACAGTTATCATTCAGTGAGTGATGGTGTTGGTATAATAATTGTTGAAGAAATAACTTTAGGAAAAAGTCTATGATTTACCATTAAATTTGAACTGTTATTGACTTTAACAAAAGTGTTGAAGAACAGGTAAAACTTGGCTTGACACAAATAACCATACCCATTATTCTTGAGAGAACACAAACTTTTTCTGGTATTCAATTTTAGATAGTTGTTATCATGTGGATAGTTCAAAGGGGTCAATGAACAGCACTTTAAATGATGGCTTACACAAGGTTTTGGCTGGGAAAAAATCAATCTTTCCAAGAGTATTTCTTTTTTATACACTTGCCTTACAACTACCAAACAAGCCAGCAAATAATCCATCTCACATCCATATAACAGCAACAACACAGGTAATTGTGTTAAAATCTTTTTAAAAATGCATTTAAAAAACTGTAAAAGACTATGTTAATTGTGTGGATGGAGTCTAAATTAACAAGATTCTGACAATCTAATTAATAAAAGACTTAAAGAATATTTGGAAGAACGGATCAATAACAAGCTTTTCAACGAGCTCACTTCCAGGACCGAGGTCAGTTGAAAGTACTTTGACATCATTTGCAGTCAGGTAATTGGCTTCTTTTCAACAGAGGTCAGGCATAGTTTGACCATGTACCACAAGGATGCCCAGGAATTCAGAGATTGCAATGCCCGGAAACAAGTGACTCACTAAACTTTTAGAGTATATTGGAAAGCAGTGTCCCTCTTTTATATTTCAAGCATAGCACCATGACTAAGTCAATGTAATATAATGTAATGTAATGTATTACTAAGCAGTATTTGCATAGTAACCTATCCAGGGAACTCTGATCAACACCTGCAAATATATTTCTTGATCAAGTTTTCTGAGTAAGAGTGATAGATATAGTACACACACACACACACACACACACACACACACACACACAGATTACACCCACATATAGTCAGCAATGTTGAAGGATCGAGTGAACTCTATCCCCACCTTATTGGACATGGAATGGTAGGATTTTGTGATAGGCTTCATATGGCCAATTAGAGTTAGGACAGAATATTCAAATGTGTGGTCTGATAATTAGACCTTCAGATAAATGTGTTGAGAACTTGGTCCTAAATATCAGAAAGTTTAATTTCTCTCTCAGCCTTACTCACAACTCACTTGACCAACCGCAGCCACATCACTCATTTTTTTATGTTAGTTTTCTCACCAGGGGGAACCATAAAACAACAGCAAACTATCTCACAATATTATCCTGAGACTCACACAAGATGACATGCACAAAATGTTTTTGAAATGTTATGAAATTCTATACAGATTTAGAGTGACAGAATGACTGTATGAAAAAAGTCTGTATAAAAAATTCAAATTTTGAGCAAAAAGGAGAATTTACTAGCTCCTGTAATTGGAAATCCAAAGGTACAGATGGCCCCAGGGAGCAGTAGGTACTAAAAAATTATCCAGAATCTGTTTTTCCTTTATCTCCATTACCTATATCACTGTATGGTTTGACTTCTTTTTTTCTTATACCTCAAAGAGTTTTCTTTGCAACTGATAGAGGGAGAGGGAATTGGCAAACAGCATCTATCTCTCAGCTTATATTAAGTCAGTAGTTGTGTATAGGAAAGAGAGATATTCTATCAGCTTCTGCTAATAAATTTCCAGGGAAAGACTCTAATTGGACCACCTTGGATCACATATCCATATTGGAGTCCATGACTATGGCCAAGGAGAGGGGTTTGTAGTTAGCCAGACCTGGTCACATGAATGCCATGAACTGCAGAGAGTGATCAATGTTCAGCTCTTCACACTAAGGGGGTGCTATTACCAGAGGAAGGTACAAAGAAACACTGGGCAACTGGCAAAGACAAATATCAAATGTCTACCATCTCTGTGCTCCCAAAGCTCACCAGGCACGCCACCCCCCATCACAGTGATCGCATTAGAATGAAATTTCTTTACTTTTCCAGACTGCATGCATGTGTCTGATGCATTTGTGTAATTCCAGCACATATTAAAGGTAACATAGGTTTGTTGCTCAATAAGCACAGACTAGAAGAATAAGTGAATTTCTTGTTAAAACTACAGAGGTTTCTGCTATCTCAGGTTTTTATGTACATGGAGGATCAGCTCCTTTGTGCTTCCACTCTCAAACTCTCCCAGGCTCAAGAGTGCTACTTGGGAACTATCTAATTTATCAAATATTTACTTGGCACCAATTATGAGCAATGCTATATGCAAACTCCTTCAGATGATTCAGAAAAATGGACTAAGAATTATGTCTTGCTTTCTTAAATGATAAATGAGAAGCTCTACCTGAAGAATCTTACAGCCAGACTGCCAAACCAGAGCATCTGATCCAAAATGGATAATCTTTGGAACCATGCGTCAAATGCACAAATAATCCACTCACATGATGGATGACACTGAGGTACAGAGAAAAGGTAAATGGAGACCAAGTGGAATTAGAGAAGAAGCTAGATAGTCAGAAGGGGATGGAAGGGTCTGGGGAAAGCAAGCATGCAGGAACTATTCGTGAGACTTCTCTGGACAAGGCACTATGCACCTTATAACCAGTATCTTATTATAGCTCTTAGAGAACTGGGAGGTGGGCATTTTTATCTCTACTTGACAAGGCACAAAACTGAGGTTCAGAGAGATTAAAGAAATTAATAAGACAATGCAAACAATGAATACAAGGTTTATAAGTGTGCATTTATATCTTCAATGTTTGTGTGCTTTCTGCCATGGTGTAATTAATCTTATATACATCATATCAGTCAGTGTATCTGTATACAGATGACCAATCAGGAAGTATAAGAGATCGATTATACAGATAAATTGAATCAGATACTTACAAAAATATTAATAGGTATAGGAACTGATCACAGATGATAGAATATAAAGATGGATGGGAAATGAAGATGTATGAATATATAATTGAGTTCTATTGATGGATATGTTCATATATATTCATATAGGGATGCCATCAAATCCATTTTATGAAATGTCGGTTTGGCCAGACATAATGTGCTTTGGTGCGAGGATAATTGGGCAATTATGGGGAAGCCACGATATGCTCCAACCTCTTCCCCTGTTTCCTGGGCCCTGTGTCCTTGCCTTTTCTCATCCTCAGTTTCATCATCTGTAAAACGAGAATCATAAATGGTGCCCCGTTTACTCTCACAGTGGAGCTTTGAGAATCCTACGAGGTAATTGTTGAGGAAGCACCTTGGAAATTGTAACACGCTCTGCTGCCCCCCTGGGTATGACCTGGGTAGTTCTGCAAGTTCTTTGAAAAGAAAGTCAGCCTCCTTTCACGTCAGGAAATAGATTATTTTTTTGAGAGGATGCCTGTGCTTGGCTGCTGCTTGCCCATCACTGGATGCATGTTTGATCAGGTTCCACATTGCTTCTACTTTGCAGCTCAGCTCATATCATCAAAAACCACTCTTGTGCCCTCCATGTCAGCATATGGTCCTTCCTCTGTTGTATCTCTCACGCCATCTCCAAAGCTGAGCTCAGTAAAAGACCCTTTTTTGATGCCAGATGATCTGAAAGCAGGATGAAAAGTCGGGAGAATGTTTTCCCACTCAAGATCAATATGCCTTTAACCTTCCTTTCCTCTATCCTTGGGGAAACGTCTCTTCTCACCTTACTGGCAGTTTCTGCCCTCCCACACTCCTGTCTTTCATTCTCCCCTCCCCCCACTTCCCTTTCCCTGCTGCCTGGTTAGAATTCAGCATGTCTTCCTTTTGGAGCTCCTGTGTTAATACCCATTATAATGCGTTCTGCTGGATGGCTTGTTCCCACACACAGAGTTCCCTATTGCTATGGGCCAAAGAGGCCAAGGAGTTACTCTCTTTGAGCCAGAAGACACGGGTTTGAATCTTGCTCAGTTATGATGACAACCATGACCTGAGAGAAATGATTTTTACCTATCTGCATCTTGATTTCCTTTTCTGCAAATCTGGGGCAACACTACCTGCCCTCCCCATCTCCTCCAAGCACAAAGCATTTAGACTCTAGATGTTAAATCCTGTATTTGAAAATTTTAGCAAAAAGTGTTTTTTTAATTTAAAAATACCTATGGAGTACTTTTTCAATGCTTAAAAGTACTTTACATTTAAAAAATACAATTCTAATAATGTAATCTTTTTTATTCTTTTTATTTTTATTTTTTGAGGGAGAGAGAGAGAGCAAGAGAGCCAGAGTGAGCAGGGGAGGGACAGGAGAGAGAGAAAGAGAGAGAGAGAGAGAGAAAGAGAGAAAGAGAATGAATGAATCCCAAGCAGGCTCCATGCCCAGTGCAGAGCCACAACTGTGAGATCATGACCCGAGCCAAAATCAAGAGTGGGACGCGCAACCAACTGAGCCACCCAGGTGCCCCTCTGATAATCTAATCTTAATGATAGTTGGGTAAAGTATGTATTAGCAATGTCCCCATATTATAGATGAAAAATCAAAGGCAAACAAGGTGTAAAACAAACAAACAAATGAACAACTTGCCTCAAGTTACGTATTTAGTAAATTATAGCACCAGATTTTGAATCCAGGAACTTAGGTTCCAGAAACTTGTGATTTTAATCACTGTGTTATGTTTTCTAAGCAATGTAGTGTTCCATTGACAGGATAGTAGACTGGTGTCATGTTTTGGATATGTACCATGGGTACTTATTCGGTACTTAGAAGCAACATACTAGGATAGGCTAGGTAATGTCACAGTAATAAATAAGCACAAATTGAAATTTACTTTTCACTCCTGAAGAGTACAGTGAATATCCAGACAAACTCTTTAGGACAGCAGTGATCACTGATGATCCAGGGAATAAGAACCTGTTGCTGGACATTACTAACATCTACTACCCCCACCATGGAGTATTATTCATCAGTTAAAATTAGTGAAATAGATGGACACATTACAATAAGAAAGGCTATTAAAGACTATTAAAGCACCAAAAATAAAGAGATACCTAGGAATAAGCCCACCCAAGATGTGAAAGACCTGTATTCTGAAAACTATAAAACACTGATGAAAGTAACTGAAGATGAAACAAAGAAATGAAAAAACATTCCACACTCATGATCTGGAAGACAAAATATTGTTAACATTTCTATACCACCCAAAGCAATCTACACATCCCATGCAATCCCTATCAAAATACCAACAGCACTTTTAACAGATCTAGAACAATCCTAAAACTTGTATGGAACCAGAAAAAACCCCAAATAACCAAAGCAATCTTGAAAAAGAAAAGCAAAGCTGAAGGCATCACAATTCTGGATTTCAAGTTATATTACAAAGCTATAGTCATCAAAACTGTATGGTACTGGCACAAAAATAGACACTTAGATCACTGACACAGAACAGAAAATCCAGAAATAAACCCACAGTGACATGGCCAATTATTCTTTGACAAAGCAGGAAGAAATATCCAATGGGAAAAAGAATGTGTCTTCAACAAGACACATTGGGAAAACTGGACAGCAACATGCAAAAGAATGAAACTAGACCATTTCCTTATACCATATGCAAAAATAAATTCGAAATGGATTAAAGACCTAAATGTGAGACCTGAACCCATAAAAATCCTAGAAGAGAACACAGGCAGTAACTTCTCAAATATTAGCTGTAGCAACATTTTTCTAGATATGTCTCCTGAGGCAAGGGCAACAAAAGCAAAAATAAACTATTGAGACTATATCAAAATAAAAAGCTTCTGCACAGCAAAGGAAACAACCAATAAACTAAAAAGCAACCTACCTAATGGGAGAAGATATTTGCAAATGGCATATCTGATAAAGGGTTGGGTTAGTATCCAAGATATATAAAAAAATTTAAAAACTCAGGGCACCTGGGTGGCTCAGTCGGTTAAGTGTCCAATTCTTGATTTTGGTTCAGGTCATGATCTCACAGTCATGGGATTGTGGCCCATCTCAGGTTCTGTGCTGACCATGAAGCTGTTTGGGATTCTCTGTCTCTCTCTCTCTCTCTCTCTCTCTCTCTCCCTCTGTCCCTCCCCTACTAGCTCTCTCTCTATCAAAAATAAATGAAGAACTTAAAAACTCAGCACCCCCAAAACAAATAATCCAATTAAAAAATCGTCAGGAGACATGAACAGACATTTCTCCAAAAAAGACATCCAGATGGTCGACACATGAAAAGATGCTTGTCATTATTGTCATTATTCATTATCAAGGAAATGCAAATCAAAACTACAATTTGAGATCACATCATACCTATCAGAATGGCTAAAATCAGCAACACAAAAAACAACAGGTATTAGGAAGGATGTGGAGAAAAAGGAACCCTCCTGTACTATTAATGGGAATGCAAATTGGTACAACCACTGTGGAAATCAGTTTGGATATTCCTCAAAGTGTTAAACATAGAACTTCTGTATGATCCAGCAATCACACTACTGGGTATTTACCCAAAGAATGCAAAAACACTAATTCAAAGGGATACACACCCTTATGTTTATAGCAGCGTTATTTATGATAGCAAAGATATGGAAGCAGCCCAGGTGTTCATTAACTGATGAATGGATAAACAAGATGTGGTACACACACACACACACACACACACACAGGAATATTATTCAGCCATAAAAAAGAATGAAATCTTGCCATTTGCAATGACATGGGTGGAACTAGAAGGTATAATCCTAAGTGAAGTCAGTCACTCAGAGAAAAAAAATATCATATGAGTTCACTCATATGTGAAATTTAAGAAACAAAACAAATGAGCAAATGGGAAAGAGAGAGAGAGAGAGAGAGAGAGAGAAACCAAGAAAGGGACTCTTAACTATAGACATCAAACAGATGATTACCAGAGGGAAGGTGGGTAGAGGTGATGGGTTAAATAGTGATGGGGATTAAGGATGTATGGAATTGTTGAATCACTATCTTGAACACCTGAAATTAACATAACACTATATGTTAACTAACTTGAATTAAAATAAAAACTTAAAAAAAAGTTATGTGTAGAATCATAAAAAAGACTATTAAAGACACAGTACTACATGAAGAAAGAAAGCAAACGTGACATAAAATTTAAATCCATTTGAGGTTAAAATACGTAAAATAAAGCGATACATATCTTGCAGAAATACACAAAAAGGAAAATATATATTGAATATATTCAAATGGATATATATATTTTTTCTATGTACCTATCTATCCATTCACCCATCTATCAGTCTATCAAAGTAGAGAGAGAAATAGAAGAGTAGAATAGATATGTGAGGACTATGTATTTTAAAAATGAATCAAGCAAAGGGTTTTGCATAGATCAAAGAAGACCTTAAGTCATGAACTGAGACATACAAATAGCTCAAACCTCTAAAGCAGAGGCTGGCGAATCATAGCGCATGGGCCGAATCTTGCCCGCCACCTGGTTTTGTAAGAAAGCTTCATCAGACCACAGGCACACTAATTTGTTTACATATTTTCTATGGCTGTTATTGCCAAACAATGGTAGAACTGAATAGTTACAGCAGGGACAGACTACCCTGCAAAGCCAGAAAGAGTTGCTAGATGGCTCTGTACAGAAAAAAGACATTTGCACCCTGGAGAACAGAAAAGAGACCATACCTTCCCCCTTAGGTCAGTCAGGGCTCCATCAAGAAACAAGCCATTCTATGTCTTCTACTAAAGAATGGCTGAATATAGGGGGAAAATGGGGTTACCCAACCACTGGAAGCTAAGGGAAGAAAAGTTATCAAGTTGCTACAGAAGAACTGATGCTGAAACACAGAAGTGAGTGGTCCTCAAACATTATCCATGACACTATTAAAATTCAGAAGAATCTTTGGGTAGCCCCTGCCATCTCAGTCTGCAGTAGTGAGAGTACATGATCTTTAAGAAGTTTCTGGCAAGCCACTGTAAATCTCATGACATCCCAACATATATATCTGGCTACAACTATCCCAGATGATAATGGCTTTTTCTTTCCTTTCTGCTTTCCAAATCTAGTATCTTCCCTTGTCAAACTGTAAGCTAGAATCATACTGGGCATGGAGGTTCTAAGAAATGCCATTTGGCTTCTCCTTCAGAGACTTAGAAGGGGGTAGTAGTGATGTGAGTTGCTGACAGTCATTGGAACATTCCTGTTTATTTCCACTGCCCTGAATATGCTCAGAATGCAGGAAACATTTATTCATTCCAATGATGCTCTTGATTCCAGAATATTTTAGCCTAAGGCTTATGGACATCTTGGAGGACTGTGCTTGGTCATTAGAGGGTCTGAACAAGTGCTGATATTCCCCTCCCATCATTGGAAATGTGTGCGTGTGTGTGTGTTTCTAGGAAGACAGGAAAACTCTTCACTTTTGTTACTATTGAAGAGTATCAGGAATCCCTCCAAGAAGTTAAGACCTGCCTTATGCCTATGTCTGCTAGACTCTGTGCTCCTTCAATGCAGAGAACTTGGACTTTTTCACATACTTCAGAGCTTTGCACTGAGTGTCTGACATGGAGTAAAATTCTAATAAATGTTTGTGAAATCAATAATTGGTTAATGAACACATATAACACTCTTTGCAGTTTAAATGGACAATGTGTATCGTCATTTATTTTTAATCTAGCTACTTATAGTTAATAACTACTAAAGTCTTATATCAAACCCTTTCCAATATGTTCCAGCACAATCCATGTCAGCACCTGGGGCTGGAAAAGATTAGACCATTGTGCAGATAACACAGATAATACCATCATTCCTGATAAGAGAAAGCAAGATTCAAGAGTCAGAAGAGGGGAGACTGTCAGCCTGGGAAACAGACTCTGGTCCCTGCCCTCTGTCTACAAGGTCATGTCCGTAAAGCTTCTTTCCAAACTTCCAGTAGAAAGTGCATCCCCACCACCCCTCCTCTTCCTCTGTCTCATGGATGTCTCTTCTTCCTCAATAACTGAGAAGTTCTAAAAACTGAGACACAGCTGCTGACTCATGATTTCTTAACTCAGACCCTACTAAGAGAGTCCTCTTTGCATCACTAGAATTTAGAACACATGGGTTCAAGTCCTAACACTGTGGAGAATTACTTTCCATGTCTGTATTTCATTTTTCCACTCTCCAAAAATGGGTATCATCATTGGTATCCTAGAAAACAAGGAGACAGATGCAAAATCACTCAACATATTATTACCTGTCAATAAAATGTAGGCTATTAAAAGCAGTATTTATCAACCTTACCCCAGGATCCTCATAGCTTGTCAGAGCCTGAAAATGTTAATTTTTGGCTTAAAAGAGTCAGTCAACAGCTAATTTGGAGCCTCAAAAGGCCAATAGTTAATGAATAGTGAGCTGAAACTAACATTTCCCCCTCAAACTGTAACTCAAGCCAACACTTTTTTATGAGCTTAATAGCTTCTGATTAGCTGGCTTTCTCTCTGTTTTTCCCATCCCATTTCCTGGGTTTAAACAACTTCCTCTGCCAGTTAAAACCTAAATCCCTGAAAATCTGAACGGAGCATGCCAGGCACAATTCTGATGTCACTAACAAGCTCAGGATTTAGCTAAAACCTTCCATGTCTCAGCTAAGTGTTCATCCTCTTTGGGATTCCAGGAAGTCTGTAGACACTCGCTTTCTCACCCCCTCCATTCTCTAATCTCTGATCTTCTTGACATATAATTAGGTGGTCAGCAAAGACCAT
The DNA here is from genome assembly GCA_028646485.1 of Cryptoprocta ferox. Classification (NCBI taxonomy): domain Eukaryota; kingdom Metazoa; phylum Chordata; class Mammalia; order Carnivora; family Eupleridae; genus Cryptoprocta; species Cryptoprocta ferox. The sequence goes on along the minus strand of CM053568.1, from coordinate 16,066,324 downwards.
AATGTATGCAGAGAACCCACAACTATGCAAACAGGAAAATGTGTTATTCTCCCTGCTTAGGCCCATCATTTCAGCAAATCTCTCTTCAGACCTATTTCCTCATCATAAAAAGAGGATGATGGTCACTAGCCTACCAATCTTGGAGGCTATTAAGAAAGAATGAGTAGAGAACATGAGAAAATTCTTCACAGATACGCCATTTTAGTTGGAATTTGAAGGATAAGAAAGAAGTGGCCACTGGAGAAGGTGGGCAAGATTTTGCAAGATGCTGGTATTTACTATTTGAGGTAAATCAAATGTCACCACTAGAGAACATCGACAAAAGAAACAGCAGAAATCAAGGCATGAAAAGATGAAAATCAATGGCATTTTCAGATAAGACAGAAAACTGTGATATGCTTAGATTTTCTAGTAATTCAGGAGAGCAATTGGAGACTGGGAAACGGTGATTAAGATAAACTATGAAGGGTCTCAAAAGCCAAGGCAGGGATAGGAAATTTATATTATCCTGAAGAACTCTCTTTTTAAGAGTTTAACTCTCTTTTAAATCTTTTTAAAGTTTAGAATTATATCTAGTGTTTAGAAAGTTACTTCACCAGCTATGTGAAAGATGAAACATAAAAGTCTTCCCCAAGGTATATTCTTAAGGCACAAGTTCAACTGGTTATTAAAAGGTGTTCTTGGGGCACCTGGGTGGCTCAGTCGGTTAAGCGTCCGGCTTCAGCTCAGGTCATGATCTCACGGTTCATGGGTTCGAGCCCTGCGTCGGGCTCTGTGCTGACAGCTAGCTCAGAGCCTGCAGCCTGCTTCAGATTCTGTGTCTCCCTCTCTCTCTGACCCTCCCCTGCTCATGCTGTCTCTCTCTCTCTCAAAAATAAATAAAAAACATTAAAAAAATATTTTAAAAGGTGTTCTTGGGGGTGCATGAATGGCTCAGTCAGTTGAATGTTGACTCTTGATTTTGGCTCAGGTCATGATCCCAGGGTTGTGGGATTGAGCCCTGCATCAGGCTCTGTGCTGATCATGCAGCCTGCTTAAGATTCTCTCTCTTCCTCTGCCCCTCTCCCCTTCCCACACACACTCTCTGTCTTAGAAAAAAGAAAGGTATTCTCACACATATATACCTACACATACATGACTATCACACATTATAATTATGCAACAAACGTTTTTTGAAAAAAATGAATGAATTAAGGTTAGTAAATTTTAGTTCCCACCAAGCCAAATAAGATTTTTATTGATTTTTTCCTTTTGATTGTTTAATCATAGGAATTCCCAGAATATCTAATACACTAATATGCTTGGTGTATCTCTAAGAAGAGAGAGAATAGGAAAAAATATGTGAGTTTTTATACTTTTATTTGTTATGGAATCTCTCTCATCATGTATCCCATGGGGACCTGGGTTCCACAAAAAAACCCATGAGAAATGTTAGATTAAAAAGAGTGATTGTACGCAATGAACCCTTACAAGGAGCAATTTAGATAGCTCAGGAGAGCAAGCAACAGTGTCAGATGGGTTGGAGAAGAAGGAAAGTTTAATGAATATACTATGAACGTAATATAGACAAGACTTAATGATTTATTGGGTGTCAGGAAAGAAGGAGATGGAAGAATCAAAATGATTCCTGGTTTTTAATTTTAGGAAAATTGTAGTCTTATCCGATTTATATAATTTGACCCCAAAGTAATTTATTTTTGAAAACCTATTAGAATTGAATGAAGTGTTCCCTTTTTTCATTGCTTTCAAGAAGTACCTGAAAATGAGAAAAGGAAGAACGCTATGAAATTGGCACTCACCTGAATGGCATTGATATAGATAGATAAATAGAGAATAGATAGATATAGCATAGATATATGCGTGTGTATACACATATACATGTATACATATATAGCCTAATATTTCTTTTTTTAAAAAATTTTAATTTAATTTATTTTATTTTTTTAAGAGACAGAGAGGGACAGAGCATGAGCAGGGAGGGGCAGAGAGAGAGGGAAACACAGAATCCAAAGCAGGCTCCAGGCTCTGAGCTGTCAGCACAGAGCCCGATGTGGGGCTCAAACCCATGAAAGTGAGATCAGGATCTGAGCCGAAGTTGGAAGCTCAAACGACTGAGCCACCAGGTACCCCTATAGCCTAATATTTCTTAAAATATGTGCCAAATGTGTGAGACTGTTGCAGCATAATTATTTATAATTTAAAGACATTTTTAAAACCTAAATGTCAAAGAATAGAAGAATAAACATTGGACTATATCAACACAATAGAATATTGTGAAGCCATTAAAAATCATGTCTTACAAGAAAATTGCAAAACATACCGAAGAAAAATCCTCCCATGGTATAACTTAAGTGTAAAAAAAAGGGGGAGGTTATAAAACAGATTATACTAACAAGAATTTTGATAAGGAAAATATGTTTGCATTATATGCTCAGAAAACAACCATAGAGAAACATAACAATATTTTAACAATTTTACTGGGTGATTTAATTGTAACTTTTAGTTTTGTCTATATTCATTGAATTTTCCAAATGCCCATGTGGTACTTGTAATAAGTACTCCCACTGATTTACACGGGGGATTTGGGGAGATAATCCATGCTAATATGTCCAAAGATAAGCTTCGAGATTAGTTGAGAACTAATGGCAAAACACAGCATCAGGTATAGTTCCTCGGTACATACACACACAGACACACACACACACACACACACACACACACACACACACACACAGGCACACCATCAGCCCCTTGTCTGGGTCTAACCCTTGATGATTAGAGGAATTTTGCTAGAAACTGAATTTAATGTTTTAACAAAATATTTGTGAATAAAGGGATTCTAGGTCTAAGCAGAGATGTTTGGAGACTCTGCCTGAAGAGAGTAGACAGAGGTCATTGTCTCAGCTCCACAGAGAGGATAAAAGACTTGGAAACACTGGCTCATAACAGCCCAAGCCCAGGCACTGGTGCCTTTCAAGGGGCGCATCAGTGACAGCAGCTTTGCGGATAACAGGCATTGACAAGCAGGAGAGAAAAGATATGGGGCCTCTTTGTGGTGACAGTAGCTGCCAGCCTGGTTTGAGCAGAGGTGTCAACGTCATCACTATTGTCCTCCCAGGCTGGGGAAGACCCTAATTTATGAGCTACGTATCTGGAGAAGAAATGAAGCTGAACTGGAACTCCTGTTCACTTTGCACCCCCACAGAGGCATGCATTCCTGCATCCTAAACATGGCTCTTTTTCTACCATCTGCTTTTTTGCACTTGACCATCAGATCAAACTAGGGGAGTTTACAGGTATTAATTTTTCTCCCCACCACCAGACCTTTTTACCATTCTGAGAGGTAAGGCTAATTCTTTTACATTTTTTTTTTTCTCATTTAGTTTTGGATGGGGCCGTAAGGGCTGGGAGATGGAAGGGGAAAAATGGAATTAAAATGTAGGTCAGCTGGTGAGTTCTTTACAAATGCCCAAGATGACAGAACACGGGGTACTCAGCCAAGTCCTTGGAGAGGGCCTAACAGGTAGATGTAAGAAAGGACAATCACTTTCTGTGTGAGAGTCACCTCCTTTGGGGTCAAAGCCACTTTCCCGAGTTGCTGAAGCGAATCTTTATTTTTTCCTAAAACTCAACAGACAGCGTCTTCAGAACCTAATTTGATTTTGATTGATTTTTGAAACTTGAAACACTTCTAAACTAATTTTCAGTATATTACTCTTGTCAACGCTTAAAGATTTTTGTCAGGAGGAATTTGCTGAACAGACACAGTAATTTTGTTTCTCATTCTGGCATATCACCCCTAAAGAGGAAACCCGGGGAGGGGGCGGCTCTGTTACTACAGCTTCTGCTATTAGAATATACATTGCAATTACTTTGCTGCTATTTTGGGGGCCTTCTCAAGCAGTTCATGCTGCAACCCCCTGGGAGCTGAAAGTCTTGAAATAAGAATCACAGAATCACCGACTCCTCTTGGGTCAGACCTGGGATATAAAGGATTTGAGGCTCTGGGTTGGTGGGCGGGGGGAGGCCAGGGAGGGCATTTTCCAAGGTCATGTAGCAATTTAGTGGCAGACCGGGGACTGGAGAACATCTTCACACTTTTAGCCTATTTCTCTCTCCAGTCTACCAAGAAGCACAGAAGCCAAGTCAGCCCTGCAGTGGTCATGGCCCAAGATGGGATTTATTAAATAAATACACCAGTGACAACTTCAATGGGAGAAAGGGCGTCGACTTGCAGTCAAAACAGCAATCGATAGGCAGTAAAAGCCACTCTGAAAGCCTCGCACAATGCTGCTCCTTACAAAACACAGGGGCTGTGTTAACAGTGTCTCCCCTTTTGTCTCGCCAGTCAGCCGATCCATCGGGGGCCGTTGGAAATAGCAGTGACATTACAAGATAATAACTTCTGCTCATGCCGGCATTATGCCGGGAGGGCTGTCAAAGAGTGGTTTTCTTTTATTACTTTTTGCCACCCAGGGTCTGTGGCACGGGGACAGATGGACGGGCTCATCATAACAAATAAGCAACGGGAACAAACTGCGTTGTCTCAAACTGGTGATCTTCGCTCAAGGCAGGGCCTTCAAAGCAAGCACCTGCAGGTGCCTGGGTAAAAACATGGGCAGATGCAAAGCACAGAATTATTCAGGAGGGGAGAGAACTGATAGAAGGTTGGCCTATTGTGTGGACAAATAGGCTCAAGGACTTTCATCTGCTGGCAAAGTACAGCATCAAGTGTAGTTGGGGTTGGCTAAATGTGAAGAGAAATGGCATGAGAAGCAGAGGAGAGGCTGGAGAATCTAGAAATCTGCTGGATTGATCTGAATGTGCTTCCCAGATAATAGTGACCTGCAGGTAGATACGAAGAGGTCAAATTAGTATGCATTTATTTATATGCACCGTTTTATTAATATAGTCCCAATTCTCTCCTACATCTGTAATAAGGCGACCGTGGGTGAAACTATACGTTGCGGTATTTTGAATTCTGTGTAAATGGACACTGAAAAAGGAATGAAGTCATTGATACTTTAAGAAAAAAAATAGTATTTAAGGCTAAATAACAGATACCTAGGGATGTACTAATGTTCAGCTATTGTAGGATTATTGTCACTGGGGCCCTGGAACCAGACTATTCCTTTTGGGTAGTAGCAAGGCTTTCCTGAATGAACTGGTTGTTTCCATTCTCAGAGAGTCCTGGTTAAGAGGTGGAGGCAGGAACACAAGGACTCAGGAGGTGGGCTAGAGACTGTGATGAGGGGAGATGGTGTGTCTTTCTCTAAATCTAGGAGCCCAAGCTGCAAAGAAAACTGTGGCAGCACTCGGCCATTTGGAGACTCACTGGGAGCGAGTCAGAACATCAGGACTATAGTGTGGGCCTGGGCCTGGGCTATTAATTGCAAATTGATCTCTGCAGTTCCTTCTTTTCTATATGTATTATCCTTTAGACAGACCTCCAATTAATTATAGCCAAACTCTGTTACTCTAGAAAATTAAGGAAAGGTCAGGCCTTGTTATGGGGCTTTTAAGGCAAATGAGCCTAGAATTTGGGGGCATGTCTCCTCCCCTGAGGGCAGACTGATGGTAGCAGCAGGGTCACCAATGAAGGGTACTGTGTCCAGTGGAAGGTTAATCTCTCTAGGACACAGCAGCAGTGTGGTGGCAGGGGTGGTGGTGAGGGGCAAAGGATGATGGGGAGCTGTCCCTTAGCACCCTGTAGGCAGCATCCTGGGGCATCTTTAGAAGCACCCAGGAAATGTTTTGAAGGGTATACTCTGGGGGCAATAAAAAAGGTGGGTGCTTAGACCAGTGTCACTAGAAATAGAGAAAGATATACACACTCACAAATCTGAAGCCTCACGGCACTTCCCAGTCTTTCTAGGAAGGCATCTACAAACAAAAAGGTCCCTAAAAGAAATATAAAGAGGCTAAGCCTCACAGAAGGTAGTCAGTGTCATAGCAGCTCAGGAAAATGGAAGATCTCTTCAGTGGGATTCATTGCAGACGATACCTTCAAGATATTATCTTAGAAGCAGAGATTCCCAAAGTATCGTCCTGGGACCTGTAACATCAACATCACCGGGGAACTTGTAAGAACTTCAGATTCTTGGGCCCCACCCCCTCAGTCTGACTGGATCAAGAACTCTGGGGGTGGGGCCCAGCACTCTGTGTCTGAAGAAGCCCCCTCCCAGATGATTCTGATGGCCATTGAAGTTTGAGGACAACTGAAGTAGAGAATGTGATATAAAGCAAGGTAACTGAAGTTTGGCCAAAAGTGTGTCTGCCAGCAAGTCTGTTGTTGCTGTGGATAGACAGTGGGGATCTAGTGATTATCAGATTTTAATACTAATAATAGACATCACTTTCATATCATCTCATGGCCCACAAAATATTCTTCAACTACTGAAGGTATAGTTATATCATTTGCAAAAGTGTTACACAGTACTTCTGTTTTATAAATGAGGTGACTGAGTCTCAAAGAGGTACTGCTGTTTAAAATTACAAGAGTAAAGCAGGAGAGGAAAGAGAAGCCTGGACTTTCGATGGTTCATCTTCCTTTCCTGTTGGTGAGAAGTATTCAGTAATCTCCCAAATTTCCAGAATTTCCCTAGCATGTAGTTAGCACCTTGCATGACCTCTCTGAAGGTTAGTAGTGATTTCTGGAACCCTCTATTGAGGATTCTGAGCATGCTTCTGGAGTCACTGGGAAAGAGTGCTGTGATGGCTTAGTAATGTCTGCGGCACGTGTCAAAGGGAAAGTGACCATATGTGCAATATAAATGAATATCCTCCCTTACAAGGTGATCTTGGTCTGGTTTCACTCCATTCTTTTTGGTTAGGACCTAGGAAGTATAACATAAAGAGGAATAGGATCTGGTTAGGAGGATTAAATAGGGATGGACTGATGAAGAGAGCAGGATTCTTTTCATCTGACTTCATATTATCTCATTCACCATTATGGTTCAAGCTAATTCCAACCAGCTTTCCCCAATTTGGAGAGAAACGATCAAAAAAAGCTCACAGTCTGACTTCATCCCAGATACACATCACTGCCTTAGAAACCCATGCCTCTAAAATGCTGGACATGTTCTTAATGACACACTTTCTCATGCCAACTTCATGGAAGGATTTATATGTGCAAGTTTTGCCAGACCTCTTGACTTAGACCTGATACTGTCCTCTTAGGAATGAATGGAAATTTTCCATTTTGCTGGCTTTGTCCTACTAACTTCCCTCTCAAAAAAAAAAAATCACAAAGAAAACAAGAAAGCAAACAAACAAAGACAATACAATCAACCAACCAGAAATTCCTAAAGCATCAAGTGTTTGGGAACATCTGACTGCTATTGTTGGGCATGAGTCACTTGCAAACTCAGGCTTGGTTTTTAATTGCTCCCAGTTGCCACTTTGCTCTGAACAAACAGACCAAACCTTTGTCCAAATCATGTGTGATAGAGCAACATTTTCATTTCCTATAATGCCAGCAATGAACATTAGCTTTCCCTCTGGCTCTTGCTAATTTCCAGGGATTTCACTGCAATTTGGAGAAAGGCCTCTCCCCACGGAGGCTATGGTTTCCCACCCCTGCTAGCTTCCTGGCACTGCTCTGGAGTCCTCCCCTTACCCTTTGCTAATATCATATCTGCAATCATTACTCCATTTTGCTGTGATTTTAATTAGAGGACATGTGGTATCTTTTAATATTCTTCTGCACATTGAGGCTCTCGAGCACTTGTTACCAACCAATGCCTCAATATAATTTAGAAGCAGTGGCTTCATAAGCAAGTCCTCCAATCTTTGATATTAAATTTTCAAATTAATCTCTGCTGTATGCATCACTGGTGATTATCTTGGCCTAAATTATGCATCCTTCTTAAAGTTGGAAAACAACAACCCTTCCCATCTGACAGTGGATCTATGCAGATACCCTTATCTCTAAGGAGAAGTTTGTTTTTAACCCTGTATGGTTTATTAGCAGGGATCTCTGTGACTCTAGCTGTCTTTGCTAGCATCCCACTCATGACAACAATAGGAGCAAAAACTGATCCTGTGAGTCCCTTCCTATCCCCCTCTTATGGCTTCCCATTGTCTCCAGGAAAAACCTAAGCCCCCTATCAAGTGGGAGTGATACAACTATATTAATAAAAAAAAAAAAAATGTAAGGGATTAACTCCATTGCATTCCATGTTATTTCTCAAAGGGAGATTGTATGAATGGTGGGAAGTACATGGTCTCTGGAATTGGCAGGACTCCAATATATATCCAGTTTTCAATATTCATTACTTGTCCCATTTTTAGCAAATTACTCCCTTTTTATGTACCTCAAGTTTTTATTGTCAGAACTCACAAGAATGCTAGGCCAGCGCATACAAGGCTCTCAAAAGGCAAACTTCCTTTCCTTCTAACTTCTCTCCCTACCCTAGATATTTAGCTTCAGAGGCAATCCTCAAGGCTTAAAGGATTTAATTTAAATATGGATAATCAAGCAACATGAATGCAGATTCTTGGAGTTTTTGTAGTTTTGTTTTTGGAAGTGGGGTTGAGAGGAGAAAATGTCCTTCGTGGGCTAACCATAAGGAAAGAAAGAAATTAAATTAAATACTTTTTCTAATACCCAAAAATGTGGTTCTGTGTGGTCTCCCAATTGGGAATCATATCTGTGCTCTTGGTTTGAGCCCATTGGCTCCAGCCTGAAAAGTGGACTGCACAATGTGGTCATAATCCTCCTTTTAGCAGTTGTTTTGAAGTGCCCACGTGAAGCCACTGTCTCATCAAATGACCTGACCAAAAAAAAAAAATCTCCCAGCAAAAAGAATAAAGCAAGCTGATACTTTTTGATATCTGAAACTCTGTTCAATTCCAGATGATGATATAATAGTTGAACAGTGGTGGAAATCTGGATCAATCAAATCTCCGGACAATTATGGTATATCCTTTGGCTCAGGCCAAAGTATGACCAAAAGGGAGGACTCAGCATTTGAACCAAAATAATTCCTCTCTCTGGGCTAAATAACTCTAGTATGATGTATACTTCTGTGTTTCTTTGCTAAACAATGCTGAGAATAGACAAAATAATTTATAATAAACACAAATAATTTAACTGCTTGCTCTAGGAAATAGCTGCACCTGGAAGATAAGACAGCAAATGAAATAAACAGCTTATTTTTCAAGATTGATACCCTACTTATCAGAGATTATTTCAAGACCCTCTCCTCACTTCAGCCTTCAATCTAAAGTGTTATAATCTCTGTTCAATCCCAACGAGTTTCCATCTTGCAAGACCTACCCTATATTCATCTATCCCGGGCCCCCAAACCTTATATATGTCTATTCTGAGACACTACTAAGTCTTGGTGTCATTTTCTGCACAAAATCTAATAAGATTAGTTTTTTGGGGGGTTTTTTTGTTTTTGTTTTTTGTTTTTGTTGATCAATAGACTTTTCTTCTCACCTTTTGGGGAATCAACAGTTGACTCCATGAAGTACTTTATTATAAGACTAATTGTATTTCATACTTAAAAATGGATTTTCCACTTTTTCATCTTTTCATGCATTTCCCCAAGAAGTAATTGTGGAGTGCCAGGAACAATCCTAGATACTGAACACAGATATCCCTGCCTTGGTGGGATATATACATTCTAGTAAGGCAAGAAATATAATTTTCTAAGATGACAAAAACAATTATATCATTACAGTTGTGATAAGTGTGTTAAAGAAAAGCTACTGAGGACTGAGAAAGCATGTATATTTTAGCTTTGCACGGAGGTGTGTGTTGAAGAGCATGGACAACATCCCTGAGCAAATGACATTTAAATTAAAGAAGTTCAAGGAGAGAAGTGTCACTGACAGAAGCAATAGTATGCCCAGTGCTTCAGTGTTATTCAGAGCTTGCCTTGGCCAATCCAGTGTAACCACAGAGAGTGGGGAGGAGTTTTACTAGACATACACAAGGTGGGTACTAATCAGACTTATAGACACAGGAAGTACTTATACTTGTAAATTAGTTGGTGCAGGGCTGTTCCACCAGTTCTAGCAAGTCTCTGTCTTCAGACCTGCAGCAGCTCATACTCAACATGTGATGGTTTTGTCCATGTTAGCACCTCCTTTTGTTCTCTCTGCTGTAGCCATCTGTCCTCTGTTCACACTTTTACCTTTTTTTTTTTTTTCTTATTTTACCAACCTTCTTCATGTCCCTGTGTTTGTTCTGTTCCCTTTGTTATACTTTATCTAGGACAGAGCCCCCAAAGCCAATATTCCACCTTATCGGGAGCCTCTTGGGGACTGGAAGAGTTCTTGCCTCCCTGGTTTTAGTCCCTTGAAGACAGCCTTTAAAAGTATGTAGTCAATGAACTCTTTCTACAGTTTAAGTAACCTAATGCATTATTGACTCTTCGGACATAAGGTCCCCACTGCTGCCAGCATTAATGAAGGAACTTTCCCTAGTTCACAGAGTTAATGGGCCTCTGGCCTAGCTCACTGTGTTCCTTGAACAGTTTGCTTCCTGGGGAAGTATGATTGCCTCAGCAGCATCTCGAGTTGGGAGGTAATTCCTGTTCCAGGAACGTAAAGAGAGTGGATGGTGGTTTGTAGAATGATTGCAGCAGCCTGTAATCGGTTGGATGCCCATGTCATTTGACAGTGAGATTCATGTTCTTCATACCACACCCTCAAAGTTTTCTATTATAAACTGTAATGCAGGACTTTAAAACTTTATTTTAAAATACTGAGCCTTTATGTGCAGCCAATTCTTATTCAGAAGCCCAGTGTATAAAATAATAAAATAATAATAATAATAATAATAAAGCAAAGACTTACGCTGAAAGCAGGGGAAGGACTGAAAGCCAACACACTGGATTTTCCCTTATTGCTACTAACTCCTCAGGATCACCCGAGGACCCCAGGTTAAAACAACTCTGCTAGACTCTGGGTTGGGGCAATTATGGTCAACTACAGAAACCCAAAACCCTCCTACCATAAATGCTTAGACATTCTTAACAAAATAATGCAAACTTTCTAAATGCATAGCCTGCCATGTCACAATAAAAAGAAATCTCCCACTGCCATGAATAAAAATGGAACTATAAATGAGAGAGTAGATATGCATGAGCTAACACTATAACTGGGAATGAGGGTGGCCCCTAAACTAGGGACTAGGGAGTTAACACATATTCAGAGACAGTAGGCATGACCTTGGGCTCACCAGTGGTGAAAGTGAGAATTGGATTCTAAGATCCAATTGGCTCTAAGATTAAAGTGGGACTCCCTCATGGAAAGAAGAAGGTATATAAAACCATTCTTTAGCATGGTATAAATTCAAGAAAACATGTCCATCTGTTGCTAGTCTCTCAGTGGAAAAAAAATCCTCTAAGAATCTGTGAAATTAAAATCATAACCCTGTTTCACTTTTAGGTGTAGGGTTTGAATATAAATATATCTTTATGGACTGTGAGGTCATGGGCTTTGCTATTAATATTAATGATCCCAAGTCTGTGGTCCTCCTTTGGGCACCTGGAAAATTCCAACACAGTTCTTCTCTAGAGAGATATGTCCTCAACTCAGGCTGCATAGGAGGCCTAAAATCCCAAATCACAAAATTCAAGAGGAAATTCAAATTCCAGTATGAGCAAGAGGCAGCATATGCAAGACACAGCTGATACAGATCTGCTACCACTTCAGTTAAGAACCATATGATGTAAACTATAAAATAAGTGTATTAAAAAAATAAGAACCTACAAAGGGAAGTTAAAAACATAAGAAATGATTAAAATTCAATGATAAAATAAATAATATTTAATATTTTAATTAAATTTTTAAAATTTAATTATATTATTTTAATAGCAGCAATATACTCATTTGATATGCAATGCTTATCACATTTGTAGAACAGCAGTTTAAACATAGCCAAAGAGAGAATTGATGAACAGGACCGTGGCCCCTTACCCATAAACTATGAATCAAGCCCAGTTATGCTATCTCAGGTTCTTCCACGTGCTTGAAAATAACCTGGGCCAAGGACACCTACATCAGAGGAAGTGCTACTTTATACACATTCTTATAAAACTGCCCTAAGCTATCCAATTAGCAGTATACCCTTCACATTCTTTGTGAAGAATAGCACTTCTGTAACTTTCTCCTCAGAAACTAATGCACACCTATTAATAGCCTCTGAAACTTTTAAGGTCTGTTTTAGATCAGGTCAGACATGGTCTTTTGGTCTGACATTTCTGACTTTGGAACATAACATCTCCTTGTTGATGACTTGGTCTGCAACCTCCTTAATGGGCACAAGCTGCATTAATATCTGTACGGACACACTTGGTGGTCAGCAAAATCTCCCATTCCAGAATAGCAATCTAACTGAGGCAATAATTACTAAACTCAAATTTGATACAGTTCCTGAAATCTAAGTCTCTTAAGTCAAAAGAATGGCAAATATTCTTCACTGTTTCATTTAACCTGAACAGTCATCCTCATAATTAGGTATTATGCCCCCATTTTACAAATAAAGAAAGTGAAGCCTATCAAGGCTAAGTGGATTTTCCAAAAATAAGCAGATCCCAGTCTTCAGCACCTAAGCTCAAGTAGTCAATCATTATATCATATTGCATACCTTTCCTTGAATTTTGAATCATGGCTAATGTTTAATCAGGCTTACTGCTGAAATTCTGAGCACTCAGCCTGGAGTTATAACACCAGCTGACAAAGAATCTGAATGTTTGTGGCTTTATTTTATTTTTACCTAATCCAGAAGTAAACAAGAGAAACTAAAAGGACAATTCAAACATACCACCTTCTACCAGGGTTAGCTGTTCTGTTTAAAGCACAGCTGCTGGAAACTCTCAATTCAAATATGACCTGAGATTCAACTTACGACAAAAATGCAGCTCTCCCCAAGCTCCTCTGAGACATTCTCAGCTACACAGCGCAGTGGTTGTGTTTACAGATGTGAAGAGTTTATCACTGAGAAAGAAACAGTGGGGCAAGAAGAGTGCAGGGACTGTAAAGACCAACTTCCTTGCCAGGGTAGATATAAAAGTGGCAGGAAGAAATAGCCTTGTAGGTCATTGCTGGAAGGGCTACTTGGTGCAGAGAGGGCTCCACTGAGGAAGCAATAATAAAAAATGACTTCAAGGAGTACATCTATTGCTCTCTCTTTTTTTTTTTTTTTTTCTTTCCTTCACAACAAACCTTTTTTCTGGGTCTCTTTTCTCACTCTATCTCAGAAACCAAATGAAGGAAAAGTGAAATATTCAGGTATTATTGCATGTAAACATACCAGTTTGGTAAGGTAACTGTTACTGTTTCCCTTTGATAGATGAAGAAAGTGAAGTCCAAAGAGGTTAATGTGCAAGTGGAAGGATGAAGATGGAAAAGCAGGTCCTTCTTTCTCGGACCCATGCTCTTAGCCATGAGGATGTACCCCCTGAGCATATCAAGCAACTTTAACAGAGAGGGTGCCATGGTAAACAGTTTTGAAAAAGGCCAGATTAATATAATTAAACTGCTTAATATGAAAATATGCATGTGAGATTTCCCAAAGAAAGGTATTTCCCAAATTTATTTGACTACAGGGTCTTTTTTCATAGCACATCTTATAAGACAACTGTTCTGAGGAATGCACATTGGGAAATGCTTTTATAGACTGACATTTCATTGGAGTAAACTCTACTTAATTATTACTGCCAAAACGTAGGTGCTCGTAGTGGGCAAATTCAGGCAATCAGCCCCCTTATAGAATATTATTTTGTCCAAATTTCTTTCTGCCTGCATATGCTGTAAGTTTCACTGAACATCTGGAGGACACTTGTCTCCATATAACTCCATGTCGTGTGGGGAATGTTAATGGCACTCACGATTTCCTATCCAAGAAATTTCATGACTCACTTTCTCACTTTTTTTCCCCCCTCAAACACCATAGGGACATTTTTATTCAAACAGAGACACTCAATTGGTATCTTTCAGAGTCCTTCCCTTGAACTGAAGTTTTAAAACTAAAGTGTGTGAAAAAATTACCAAAAACAAAACCAAAACAAAATCACCAAACAAACTAAAAAAGCAAAACAAGGATTGACTTAACCATTTTTATCAAAATGTGAACAAAAAGTTACCAAGCTTTTCACAAGTGGCCATTTATAAAATCATTTCCCTGACCTGGATGAAATGTACAATTGATATTCACAACTTGCTTCTGTCTGCATTCCCCCTCAATCTATTAGCAATTACCATCATGGAGATAATCAATAATGAAATGAAATGGGAGAACGATTGATTGAATGTGAAAAAATAGAGTTCTCTGACAGACATGGAGAAGAGGCTGAAGTATTAAAGAAGTGAAGTTCCTGTCTGTAATACTGGACCAACCAAATAGCCTATGGAGTTTTCCTAATCTCTAATAGTCTGTGTTTGTGGAACAGAAGGTAAAGAGGGATAATTCTATGCACCCTGTCCTTTTAGTCTTCAGCATTCTTACAGAAAACACAGTGATCCCTGAACCCTGAAAACCTAAAACACATGAGGAAAGTGACCCTAAAAATCATCCAATACAATGATTTTAGACACAGTGTTTCATGGAATCATAGGAAAGATGCACAGGGTCCTCTGGAGAACCATCTGGCTTCAGGCTCCCATCTTTCACTTCAGTGAAAACAGCTCCATGTCCCTCTTGGGGGAAAAATCTGAAATTTCATTAAGGTGGGACTTCTAGTCAACATAGTATTTGGGGCTTATGCCACTCTCTCCATGATCTGTATCTAACACATGAAATAGCAAAAATATATAGGTTTTTAATTGAGAGGCATACTCAAACTAGAGACTGGGAGAAATAGAAGACAGGCTGAGAGGGGGTGGGATTTGACCAAAAGAAGCAGAAGCTCCAGACTGGTTGGTAACTATGGATATCACTAGCAGGCACAGAGGCAGCACTGAGGGTGTTTCATATCCCGGCATGTGAATACCAAGCACACACAGGAATGAGGACATTGATAGGGATTGAGGGGTGAACAGGCTCTGTGAACCATCCTCATTCTAGGCCTTCTGAACAAGCAGTTATGATCAGGGGCACCATTTCTAGGTGGGAGACAGGCAGAACCTGAGTAGCCAGTAATCGTGGAGAGATCAAGAGAAAAAGTCCCTTCTCCTGCTGCTTCCATCCCACCCATTTCTTAATCTTAATGGAAATAGTAACAACCTCTGCAGAAGCTTCCACTCTTAAAAGAGTTAGCTGGTGGCCCTGAAGGTAAATTCAACTGTAAACATAGCCGATAGGCAAGAATTACAAGATGTGTGAATACTAGCACTATGAAAGGGAAACAACAAAAAGAGAAAAACAGAACTAATAAGATCAGAAAAGAAATTTATAATAGGCATAATTAACATTCTCAGGGAAAAAGAAAGGTAGAACTTCCATGAAGTAAAACCAAGAGATTTATAAAAGAGGGAGCAGGGGATCTTAGTAGTGGGATAGAAATGGTTATGTAATGGAAGTCATGATAGGAAGAATAGAAAAGATAAACTGAGTAGTAGAATAGAATAGAATAGAAAAGTAATGATAGGAAGAATAGAAAAGATAGACTGAGTAGTTGAATAGACAGAGTCAAACAAAACTGGTGATCTGGAAGATGAAGCTGTAGAAATCTCCCAGAATGGATCGGTGTCAAATGAGATACATACCCATGTTCAAGAAAGGACTCAAAGTCCAGCTGCATGGAGTGGGTTTACCTGAAAGTCTCCAGCTGTCAGCTTTATAAGTGGCTATCTTGACTTTTAAGTTAAGGACCTGCTATTCTTGGGGCCACTCCCAGCCAATGACGTAGCACGGTGAGAATGTGGAGCTCCTCTAATGAGCAATCTTTGTCCTGGGCTTGCAAGGACTGGCAAGGACTGTCAGGTAAGTATAGCCACTCCCCTGTGATATCATAGGCATTATCCTCTTTAAAGTGTTGGCACTTCTATTTCTGTCGCAACATCTGGTTCCTGGAAAACCACAGCAGTCAAACATCAGAAAGATGTAAAGACGTGGAGAGCATAAAAGAGAAGCGAAGAAACATGGAGCATGGATACATAGGTGTGGTAGGTAGAATGGGTGACTGTGACAAACTTAAAATAAGAATACTGTATTCAAGGTGGGGGAGGGTGGAGATAGGAGAGATGAATAAAGTCGGTAAAGGGGGTTAAGTAGTAGAAACTTCCAGTTGTAAAATAAATAAATCATGGGAATGAAAAGTACAGTATAGGGATATAGTCAATAATACTGAAATAAATTTGTATGGTGACAGATGGTAACCACACTTATTGTGATGATCACTTTGTAATGTACGTAACTGTCAAATCACTATGTTTTACACCTGAAACTAATATGTCAACTATGCTTCAATTGAAAATATATGTCCAACTAAATTATACTTTAAATATGAGAGAAAATAATGGTATTCACAGATGCACAAGGAATTAGGAAATCACCAGCAAAAATATTTCAAAGTAATGATTAGAACATATACTTAAAGAATAATGAATACAGAAGAAAGTAATGTTAGGTAATAAGCACTTATGAATAGAGAAAGTAATAACATACTGGTGTCCATATTAAACATGGCATATATATAATATATATATATATAATATATATTTGTATTTTCTACAACCATCTGGGATTAAAATACGATGAATCACATAATAAACATTGGAGACAAGGGCATAACTAAATTTTGTGTCTTGAATGGATGGAAGCTATAAATACTGATTAAACTCAGCTTTTGCTAGGAAAAAATTAGTACTTATTAGGGCTACTATTAAAATAACAGAAATAATACATAACTTCCAAACTAGAAGAGGGAAAAATAGAATGAAAACATTATCAATTTAACAGAAGCAGGGAGGTAAGGATTTATTTTTTTAAAAAGAAAGTAGACAAAGGAAATAAATAAAAAAGAAAGCCAATACATACTATTTACAAGAAATATTTCTCTTAAAAAAAAAAGAAAAACATATACACCAGGACTTATAAGCCAAAAGAAAGACTGCTTATATTAATATCAGACAAACTGAAATTTAGGGATAACAAGGGGAAAACAGAATATTTCATTTTACAAACCCGACAGTACACCAATAAGATGAAATATTTATGAACTTGTTTCACCCAACAATATGGATAAAGGCCAAATGGAGTTTCAGAAAATTCTAAATAATTGGACATTACATAGAGTATATTCTCTGACCAAAAAAAATACAATCAGAAATAAAATAAGGTTGGTAAAGTCTCAGTATCATGGACTAAAATTCTTTGAATAAAAAGTGATTCTGTTTTTTAAGAACTTTGAAAACCAATGATTTGATCCCATGTAACAGGTAAGATCCCATGTGAGAGGGCCATTGAGAATGATAAACATTAAAGTGTTTTGGATGAAGCCATGTGACATAATATAGAACCCAGGTCTGCAAGCCCAAAAACGACAGTAAAAACCCAGCTGCTGAAATTACTTATCAAAAAAATCAGACTGGAGAATTTTTTTTTTTTAAAGTCAGCTCTATGCCCATTGTGGGGCTTGAACTCACTACCGTGAGATCAACAGCTGCATGCTCCACTGACTAAATTGTATAAGGGGAAAATAAAGTGAAATTAAACAAATAAATAAAACCCAAAGTGAGAAGATCCCAATTCTGCTATCAGTGCTGTGTTTTCTAATGTGGAATGAGGCCCTTTGATTTCAAAGTGAGTGTCAAGAAGGTTGGAAGAAGACTGAACCTTGAAAAAAAAATCACCAGATTTGTGGGATAATCTTGGATAATGGAAAGTGGCTATGAAGCTAGAGTGTTTGTGGATAAGTTAAAGGATCATTGTATCAGTCTTCAAGGCTACAAAATCTGGCATTTTTCCTTGTTAGACTTCTCTGTAAATTATACCAGTGAATTCTCACTCTTATTTTTTTCTTCCGTGGACACCTTTTCCCATATAAGAGTCAAATTTAGAGAACAGTGGGGTTATGGTGATCAAGAGTGCCTCATGTTCCAAAAGGCAAAATAAATAAAGGATAAAAAAGCAACTGCCTTATCAACAGGGAACCATTGCTATCTTAGAGACAGAGATCATTGTCAGAGAAGAGGAGCATAAACCATGCCTTGGGGAGCTAGAAGAAGTGGGAGGACATACAGTCAAATTACTAGATTTTGTTTGAAAAGCTAGATGAAAAAGTGGGTAAGGGAATAAGATAATAACCTAGGTTATAATGAGGTCAAACCAAGTCCTGAAAATTACAAAATGACTTGTGTAATTTTGAAGAATGAGGGAGAAAATATGATAGATTGGAAGCATCTGGAGATGGAAGGAAGCAGTGAAGGTATAAACTGCCCTAATGACAGTGTGAGAGACATAAGGGAGAACCATGTTGTGGGAATTGATAGCAGTGTGGCCATGGGCACTGCTGACTGAGACCAAGAGAACCCGGTTGTCTGGAGGGTTGAGGTAGTAGACTGTAACTATGACTACCCAATATTTACAGGATCAATACCATCACCATGATCATCACTGATGCTGATATCTTTGAGGATAATGGGCATGGCAGCCTGTAAGTTGCTGATAACCTACACTAGTATAATTGGGAGGGGACATGGCATACACGCTAAGGCTGCTGAGAGGAGGTATTTTGACTTTGTGGAAGTGGAAGACATGAAAAAATGCTCTCTAACACCTCCTTTCTCTCTTAGAAAGAATAGCAAAAACAAAACAAAACAAAAAAGACCTCTGGTTTGTAATGACATCATGGGTTTCATTTCTGAGAACAGCTGCCCAATAACCTCTATGTATGGAGTGAGGATAAGCTGAAGGCAGACAGGTGGAGAAAAGGGTTGTGTGGAACTCTGGGAGAAGGAACACTTTAAGGAAGTTATATTGATTTAGTATTTAAGAAGTCTGGTCGTCTAGTCTTGTTTCTCCCACTAGTTATGCAAGTCACTAATCTTCTCTATAATTCAGTTTCCTCACTTGAACGACAAGAGACTGGCCTTAGTCATGTCTGAGGTTCGCCGAAGCTCATTCTGCCTCCTGCATAACTACTTAATTAATTGTGCAGCTTTGGATTTATTTGGACCTATCACATAACCACTTTGGACTTCACGTCTCTCACACATACACACACACATGCTTTATTTTGGTTCCATTCAGCATTAATATCCTATGAGGATATCCTATACATCAATCATTTAATGAGTTCATTATATGCCCAACATTGTGCTAAGCACTTTACCTGCATTTTTAGCTTCTTTTTCATTTTGACAACAACCCTGGGAGACCTTTGGAGATTAACATTACCATACTTCTTTTTAAGTATGAAAAACTAAAGCTCAGGGCAATCTTCTGTGTAGGGAAGATCCAGAATTCAAAGCTGGCTCTGCCTGGTTCCAAAATCCATCTTTTAAACCACTTGCTATTTAGTCTATCAGGTCATAAAATGGTATGAAATGTAATTCTTTTTGTTGACATATGTTTTAGCGCTAACCAAAGACAACTCAGCGACCCAGACATTTTCTTTGCTCAATTATAAAAGCCTTTGTGGTGGTGTATCAATGAAGGTAAATATAAAAATGGAAGCCCTCTTAGAAACATTTATCTGATAATCCAGTTTGAAGTACGTTTTCCAGACATGTTTAAAAGACAAATGTATCCCTTCCTCTTAAACAAAATTATTTATCAAAAAATAATGCAGTTATTGGACTAAATGAAAATTGTGCCAAATAGGCTCAAATTTATATGGATAGATGCAGTCAACAATTTCATGGTAAATTGCTTCCAAAATTACATCCTTAGATGGGACCCCTTCTAGGGACCCCATTAATTATGCTCCTTGAGGCCATATAAATTCATATTGGATCTTTTGCTTTGTACAATTAGATGCAGTAGAAAGCATCCATCTTCTTACAGGCAGACAATAAAATTATATTAATAATTTTATTAATAAAATATAGTGGGGTTTTAAAATAATGTCTCTAAGTAGATGCTCCCAGAACTAAAGGAAGATATATCTCCAATGAGAGAATTTGACCCAAATTATTAAAAATAATGATATTATTTATTATTTTTAAATATTTTATGATAAAAATAATGATAATAAAAAGTTAAATAACACTTTGCTACTTACTAAATGTATCCAAATCCATAAATTCCTATAATTTTCATAACAATTCTGAAAGGTGGATGAAACATCTCTGTCCTTCCCTTTGTAGCAAGGAGGAAATCAAGTCTCAGAGATGGTGATTGACCTGGTCAAGGGTAGGGCTAGTACATAGCATAGCAGGGACTTGAACTTTTGCAATTATTAGAGGAAGGAAAATGAGATTTTTAAAATATTTATTGTGGATCAGGGGCTGGGTCAGATTTTTACATGTTATTTCATCCAATACTTCAAATTATATCACTAATGTGCTTCTGCCATGAGGACAAAGAGAGAGAGAGAGAGAGAGTGTGCAGGAGAGTAAGTGAGTGCAAAAAGGAGAGTGAAAGAGAGTTATCCAAGGTCACACATTTATCTTCTAACAAATATTTATCGAATTGCCATGAAGTATTCTTGGTTCACTGGATATACTGATGAATGAGATGGACTGGTGAAAGTAAATGTAGGGGTCAGAATTTACACCCCATTCATATGAACACAAAGCCCTTTATCCCCCCATGGGCCCACAAAGATTACTTACTAGTATCTTCCTTTAGCCTTTCCTACCAAAAGTATAGCATATTGTGTGAAAGACCACAAATGGGTATTTGCATTTCTGTAGCCTGAGAGAAGACTAAATAATGCTCAAATCCCAAATGATGATAAAATAGCAGTGGAAATTGAACACACTTGCAGGAATTAGGGAAAATAATTTAAGCCGAGTGCCTTGTTTGCTGTGACTGGGCTGAGTGAGGTCTTCCTTCTCTTTGGTGGGGGCAGATTGTGGCTTCTTCCCTTTTGATCAGGTACCCAAATATAGTGGCTGATTCCTTCTCAGTTCAAGTGATGGATATAACAGGGATGAAGAATACCATTCTCAAGAAAGAACTAGGCAGAAAGCAATGGTGGTTAGGCTCTGTGTCAGTCTCCTTGAACCTCTTTGATAGTGATGTGTCTGTTCCGGTCACAGCACTCAGAATCTTAAGGTATCATTAGTAACAGAATTCAAGAAACTTCAGGGGGAAAAAAGTGTCTTGTATATTTCTGCCTCATTGACTCTCCATCTCATTTCCAATCTCATCTGAAAACATATCTTTTTTCTCTCCTGACCGCATCTGCTAATTGCCCTCTCCCACGGCTATTATTTAACTGGAATATATGTGATCACTTTAACAACGGTATTTAACTTCATGGGGTTGTTGAGATGCTGTTTTTAATAGTTTTAGGTTGAAATGTAAGCGGCTGAGGTTCTTAACCAGGAAGGGTCCTTATGAAAGCCCCATCAATCTTCTATCTTGGAAAGCCCTCCCTAGTCTTTTAAACCCAGGCCCTGGAGAAGATTAGTTGAACTTTTTATTTATAGCTTATATTATGAAAATAAAAGGATTTTATTTTAGCTTCTAAATATGCATTTGTAATATTAAAGCTTTCCAAATGATACAGGTTTCCTACCCTCTTCTCCCTAAAACAGTCCATTATGACCTCCTCCCCACCCAGTTTCAAATCTTGGCTTTTACCACTTTGTAACATTATGAATCCTGGCATGCTATTTAAATATCTGAAGTCTCATTGTTCTCATCTTCAAAATGGGAATCATATACTTATTTTGAGGGTTTCCCAGCATTAAATAAAATTCTGTCTAAGAAGCTCCCTCTATAATTGGGGCACCTGGGTGGCTCAGAGGTTAAGTGCCCAACTCTTGGTTTCAGCTCAGGTCGGGATCCCATGGTTTGTAGGTTTGAGCCCAGCGTTGGGCTCAGAGCTGCTGGTGTGGAGCCTATTTGAGATTTCCTCTCTCTCCCTTTCTCTCTCTGCCTCTGGCCCCCTTTCAAAATAAATTAAACTTAAAAAAGACCCTCCCTGTATAATTCAAGAGTCCAATTCATGTTAGCTCTTATTGATGAAGGAGCATATGTGATTCTCAGCAAACTTAAAATCTGAGCAGTTCTTATTAGAACATAATGCAAATTCCATGAACAATGAGTCATTGTCTGCTTAATGCTATATCCCCTGGACCTAGAATTATTCTGGGCACATAATAAGCAATCAAACCTATCTGTGAATGAACAAATAAATATCTTTCACTGTTACATATTTGCTTTAAAACTTACAAAGTGCTTGCAAATCTATGATCTCATATGATCCCCTCAATAGTGTTGCACGCAAATAGTGCAAAACATTCTAACTGGATGAGCAAGAATTAATTCACTATAATCCTGTTGCCTTGGATTCTGCCTAGAGATCCATGCTAGATTCTGGATCATTCTTGATTCCATCCTTCTTCTCACCACTTCCTAACAGTTCTGGCTCCTAGTTTTTTCTTAAAATATCACTGTTGCCATTGACACAAGTCAAATGGTCAGCATTCATCCAAATGGTTGCAGCAAGTTCTGTTGTCTGATAGTCTTCCGGATACCACTCTGCCCACTCGCTCATTCTGCAAATATTTATGGGGCATCTATGCTGAGAAAGGCACTCTGTTAGGTCCCCAGAGGAAGCGGTAAACCAGATATGACCCTTGCCCTCATGTATCTTCTTTTATCTTTTATTCTAGTGGATCTTCTTAGGACATTAAATGGACTCCTTGCTATTGACTAGTGACCCTCCTTTGAAATGGCATTCACATATCCTTCACTCAGTTACCTCTTCACCTTTTTAACCCCATTGCCTTAACGATCTTTTAGGCTTTCTGCCACACATCTTGATGCATGACTCTCAATGCCCTAATCAGCCTTTTTTTTTTTTTTTTAATTCCAAGAATATACCATGCTTTTCTATGCTCCTGAACTTGGTGTTTGCTCTATCCGGGATGCTCTGCTCAAACCACTCTTGCCACTTCTCAATCAAAAGTAACTGCAATGGGAGATAGCTACACTTTGAGTGATTTCTCTCTGAGAAGCACAGCGCTAAGTACTATATGTGGGTGTACATATATACCCACACACATAATTACCTCTTCTGTTATTCTTAAAAGACCATTTTACTTATAATTGAAATGGAAAATGCGAAGTTAATTAACTTACCCAAGGTCACACAGACAGCCAGTGGCAGAGTATCATTCCAAGCCTGGTTTGACTTTAAAGCCCATGTTTTTAACTGCTCTGCTTTATGATGAGTGAGCTTCTAATCATCCTTCAAGACCTAGTACAAGGGCACGTAATCTCTGAAATCTTTCCTGGTTTGTCTAGGCAAAGAGAGCAGTCCTGTCCCTTACATTTACTTTACACATATCTCTATGGTGGCACCTTTTGCATTTACCTTATATAAACATTTGCACTCATTATCTGTTTAGAAATCTTTCTCTGATGTTAGTTCCTTTTAAGTCACTGGTTTAGACTTATTCATCCCCATATTCCCCGAGTTTAGCACAGTATCCAGTCAATAACAGGGCACAGTAAATGGATGATGAATGAATGATTGACTGACTAGCACTTCCTGTTAAGAGCAGTGTCAATATGAGAGAAATCAGTGAGACAGGTAGGTGGCAGTAGCTGATGAAGGCTTGAAGGCTCTGCCCACTAGGTCGTCGTGCATGAGTTTGACCTGATTTGAAAGAAAACTCAGTCAGACATTGCTGGAAATAGTAAGAGACAAAACATAAAAACAAAAACAAAATTCGGCTCACTGCACTTTACATTTTTCATCTAGTGGTTTTGGCATTGCACTGACACTCAGAGCTACAGGTCAGGGCTAAGTTCACCTGGGCTTAATTGGAAAGTACATAGGCTTGTTTTGGGAATGCCCTAGGGAACAGCTGACCAAGAGCCCTCTGCTATCAACTTGAAATATAGCTGTATGAGGATTTAAAAAAATAAAAATCACTATTGTTTTTAGCAACATGCCTTCCCTTTTTCTTTGCTGTGTTTGGTATCTTTTTAGTTTAAAGCAAACAATGAAGACAACATGCACCAATTTGATCTAAACTCTGTAAGAAATGATGTGAAAAATATGTAGTGCTTCAGCAGTAGATTGATTACACTAATGGTCCCAGTCCTTTGCCCCTCAAATCCATACCCGTTGCCCTATAGCTTTGCAGTACCTCCCACTCTGAACCAAGCTACATGACTGGGCAGGTGATCAGCTGTCCTGGTTTGCCATGGACTATCTTGGTTTTAGTATTAAAGACTTCACATTCTGGGAGGCTCATCAGTCCTCGGGACATCCCTCAGTCAAAAACACCACGACAGTTGGTTACCCATTTGGCCAATGGGATGTGATACAAGCAGAGATTAAGAAAGAACATGCGAGATGGGCTTGTTTTCTCTATTATGCTTCCTTCATCACCATGAAAAAAGGCCCAGAATAGCCTTCAGGAGAATGAGAAACACAGGGTGCGGAGCCAAATCATTTAGTTGCCCCAACCAGGACAGCCTATGTCTGCCACCAACCTAAGGACTCTTCAGCCCTATGAATAATATAAAGATATGTTAGATATGAATCCAGGCCATAGAGACACTTAATATGCAAATATAAGCAGAATAATAAGTAGCATATGATTTTTGCCTTTGCATACCTGAAGAATATCATTAAAAGAGACAGCAGATTCATTTTTTCTGTGCTAGCTGGGTGAAGTTATGACCACTGTATAGACTCTATATGAAGACAAATGTAGATGAAATTAGATTTCTTTGAGGAAGAATTTTCTAACAATCAATCACAGCAGTTCAAAGCTGTCCAGAGTTGGCTTCTTGGTGCAGTAATGAGCTGTCCCTCAGTAGGGACACTGATGCTGAGGCTGGGAAGAGGGGTGACAAAGCTGCTATAAAGTATCCAACTCAAGTGATGTTCATTGAAGGGCTGAAATGTGCTGAACATTAAACCAAGCTCTGCACTCTGCACATGTCTCATGACCATAAAGTTGGTCCTGGTTGGGGGAAATCTGCTTCAGAAACCTCAGACAGAGGAGTTAGTATACATAAAAGCATGGAGATGGTCAGAGACCTGATGCTTTCGGGGTCTTGTTAAATTATTATATATGCATATGGATATGTGTAAATGGGTTTGTAGGTGTCAGTATGGAGATGTGGCAACAAAGCAGAAGTGACAGTATGGTGGGTTTGTACTGTTAATCTAGCTATGCTAGTACTGATTTTCCAAGGATCCCCTTCCCTGGATAAGTCAAGGTTACTGTGGGCCACAAGAGTCATTTGAAATTTTTTTGTTTATTGTTTATCTATTTTTGAGACAAGGAGAGACAGAGCATGAGTGGGAGAGGGGTAGAGAGAGA
Organism: Cryptoprocta ferox; assembly: GCA_028646485.1. Lineage (NCBI taxonomy): Eukaryota > Metazoa > Chordata > Mammalia > Carnivora > Eupleridae > Cryptoprocta > Cryptoprocta ferox. Next base: position 16,040,962 of record CM053568.1, on the reverse strand, counting down.
GGGAGACACAGAATTTGAAGCAGGCTCCAGGCTCTGAGCTGTCAGCACAGAACCTGATGTGGGGCTTGAACTCAGGAGCAGTGAGATCACGACCTGAGCCGAAGGTGGACGCCCAACCAACTGAGCCACCCAGGTGCCCCAACACAAGAGTCATTTTATATATCTGAAAGGAGGATGTGAAGTAGTTACCACATCCTATTTGGAACTGGAAGGTCTATGTAGGGTACCAGGGGCTGTTACAGATCATATGCAGTGTTGTTTATCTCCTAGTTCACCCTGAGGCATGGGTCAGTGGCAGCCTTGCAACTCCTCCAGCTCCCATCAGATCTCCTTAAAGCTTTTCCAGCTTCCCATGATGAAGGGTACCAACTCCTCCTGGTCCCCATCTTTGTAGGACCAAGTTTATCTTTGTTATTCCTCATGTCCATTTTGCTTTCTTGACTGCCTCCCATACAGACAGCACTTTAGGCCTCAGCACCAGATTCCAAAGAAACTACCTTATACATACTGTACAGTGAGCATCCAGAACTATATAAGGTCAACTTCCTATAATAAATCCCTGATTCCAGGTCACTGTTCAGCTTCTCCGATCAAACTCTGATTGGTACTGATAGGCCCTAGAAGATAAACTGCATACGACCTTTAAGGAGGTAGCCAGCATGTGGTTACAAGCATGGATTATGGAGTTAGGGATAACTTGAGTTGGTAAACCTGCTACCTTACTGACACTTCTTGAGCTGTTTAACCTTAGTTTGCATTACAGGAAGCCTCCAAGATGGCCTCCGATGACCTATGACCTGCACCTCCTGGTATGTACACCCTGTGTAGTCCCCTCCCATATTTTATCAGGGTTGGTGTGTATGACCAATAGAATACAGCACAAGTGATGGTGTGTCACTTCTAAGTCAAGGTCATAAAAGACACTGCAGCTTCTGCCTCTCTTTTTCTTGGTTTACTTGTTCTGAAGGAAACCAGCTGCCATGTTGTAAAAATAGCTTCTTGTTCACAACCATGTGACTGAATGACCAAGTCAACCCTCCAGCCCCAATCAAGCCTTCAGATGGCTTCACTCTGTCATTGTACTTGTACATTGCACTTTACTACTTTATTATAAACTCATGAGAGATTCTGAGCCTGAACTACTCTCAGATTCCTACCCCTCAGAAACTGTGTGAGGTAATATTTATTGTTTTAAGCTTCTAAATTTGGGAGGTAATTTGGTATATAGCAATAAATAATCAATAACCAATAGAATAAATAATTTCCTAAAAAGTAAAATGAGGGTAACTATAATACCCACCTCATTGGGTTGTTGTCAAGAATAAGGGCAAAACTGTATATAAAGCACTGACTGCTATCTATAGCATGTGATAAATGGATAAATTAATACTACTCCTGCTGCTACTCTTGTGTTATTGCTGTTAGTATCATCTCTTCTAAACTTGGCATTCTATGATTCCTTCACTTCAGGTTACAGTATGGGTAGGCTTCAATGCAGAGGTGATACTTGTACTGGATCTGAAAATCTACCCTCTCATAAATTTATGGTGCCTGCCACTTGAAAATCACTGGGGAGAGGGAGCGCTGGGGTGGCTCAGTTGGTTGAGCATCCAACTCCTGATTCTGCTTCAGGTCATGATCCCGGGTTGTGGGATAGAGCCCTGTGTTGAGTTCTGTGCTGAGTGTGGACCCTGCTTAAGATTCTTTCTCTTCCCCCCTTCTCTCCCTCTGCACATTTTCTAATTTTTTTTTTAATCACTGAGGGTGTGGTAGAGATGGGCATGGGGAAGAACAACTCCATACCTGGACTGTGTTAAGGTAGGTCTTCTTGGTGCAGAGAAGGCCCATCCTTAACCCAAAGGAAGAGTCTTAACTTGGATTCAGATGGTAGGTGACAACATCAGCTTATTTAGGTCCACCCGTGGCCCAAGGGCTGGAGAATATTAAAGGTTGGGAATTAAAATCTGATGCCTGCCTGCCTGCCTGCTTGGGAAATTAACTCAGTTGGTGATAGTGAGTTATTGGAAATTTGCAAGAAGCATGGACACCTTCCCAGGACTTGATGGTGCAAACAAATTGAATGGCATTTAACATATCTAATTGTTAATGAAATGGGGTATTAATTGTGGGGTGTTAATTTCTTCCCTTCAGCAATAGTTGCTTGCTTTGCCTGGAAGTATTTGCATCAGAATATTAAAACACTGGGGCTTAAAGAGGTTTTCTAGATCAACACAGTCCTCTAATTTTACAAATGAAATAATAGGATGGGGAAGATTACAGGTATATAGATAAAAATAGTGCTGAATCTGTCTTATTCTTTCCTGAAGGGGTCCTGGGCTAGAAGCTAATTTGTATGGAATAAATTACTTTCTCTAAGCCTCAGTTTTCTCATCTGTGAAATAGAAATAAGATACATTTTGTCATAGGTACAATGAGGAAATAAAAAAATGCTTGGCCCGTAGAATGTGTCCCATAAAGTGCAGTTTTAACATTCTTTACTTTATATGTAGATTCACAATGTTATGGTCTATACTCCAAATTGAAATAGAATATGTGGATATTGTTGAGACTGCTCACCCAAATTATGAACTTTACTTAAAAAAGACCTGCTTAATTTTTCAATGAATCAAGTCAAATTGGAAGGTATCAAAAATGGCATCTTCTTCAACAAGCATCACCTTCCAGCTTTACAATCTCTGAGGGTGAGGCCACCTTGATTACTTTCTCCATGTTCGTTCAACACAATAAATGAGAGGTCCAGAAGATCCTTAGGAGGAGAAGGGTATCCATCAACAGAGATCAAAGGCCACCTCTACCATAATAACATGTACCCAGAATGTTGTTCTGAGTATGTGATCCTCAACAATACAAAAATTAATCTTTGGTTTTCTGAGTCCTACCTTGTTTACCTTATACTTTGCCCCTTGGTGTGAAGTTTTCTTCCTCAAGAGCTGGGGGATCTTTATTCTATCAATATTCCCCCATTCATATTCTTTTTCTTTAGGAAATAACTAAAACAGGCCTAGTCAGATTGTTATGACCAGGGGCATCTAGTATGAGGGAACAGAAGGTATCACAGAAAGCAGGAAGAACATTAAATGAGATAGGTAATGTTTCAGAGGGAAGATGGAGTAGTATGAGCTAAGAGCTGGATAATGGGCAAAATTTAAGCTGCTGGAAGGATTAATGAGCAGTATGGATCTAATGCAAAGAAACTGAGTCCCGGATAGCTTACTAAAGAAGGGGCTCTTAAACTGGGAAGCAAGCAAGCAAGAAATAAGCTAGAGCTTTGGAATATGGCCAATTCATGTAATGGTGCAAAGCAGGATCCACCATGACCATCTTATACCCATTGTTTTTAGCTTCTCATCTCGGGAAAAGGATTCAAACTGACTTTGTTGAAGCCTCAATATACATATGTATATATAAATAATATTATTTACATGATCTCAGTTTATGCATCTGAATACTTGGAATAGGCATTACTCTTTCCATTACCCAGGTGAGAAAATTAAAGTGCAAATTACTTGATTCCTCACAGTTCCATAATTAATTAACACAGGAGCAAGGACTTGCCCATTCGATCTATATCTGCATAAGTACAAAGCCTCCATTCTCTCCACTATCAAGATTAGGCTTAGAGCGCAATTAGAATCACAGATAGGAGTCAAGTAGCTATAGTTAGATACCTTAGTGAAGTAGTAGTGGAGGTGACTGAGATGAGAACCAGGATGATCTGCTTATAGCAGGGTATTAAGCCTCCCTTTAGTAAAGTGGCAGCATTATACTTCTTTGAGTACTCCTCTAACATTGTGATGGACAGCTCTCCACCATTACTCTGAGTCTTGAGAAATCATTTGAAATGAAAGCTCAGAGTTCATGCAAGAAATGTATCTCTTTGAAAAAAACTGGACTACATTCATTTGAATTGAACCCAATACATTTATGTTCACAAATTCTTCCTTGAAGGTAGTGGAGTAACGGACGGTGTTTAGAAAGATTTTAAACTAAAACTGAATCAAAACAGTTTAGTTTCATTCTCAATGGCAAGTGATGGATACCTGAATAGTTTAAAAAGCCTTGAGTTTAAATACCGGTTCTGCTTTTAACCAATGGTATGGTTTAGGGCACTAATTTCTTTGTACTTATTCATTCTCTTCTTAAATAGAACATAACTGCCCCCATTTAAAATCATAGAGTTGCTGTGAAGTAATAGAATGAGGAATGTATGGGGGCGCCTGGGTGGCTCAGTTGGTTAAGCAGCCGACTTCGACTCAGGTCATGATCTCACGGTCCATGGGTTTGGGCCCCGCATCAGGCTCTGTGCTGACAGCTCGCTCAGAGCCTGGAGCCTGCTTCGGATTCTGTGTCTCCTCCTCTCTCTCTGACCCTCCCCCGCTCATGCTCTGTCTCTCTGTCTCTCAAAAATAAATAAATTTAAAAAAAAATTAAAAAAAAAAGAATGAGGAATGTATGAAATGATTTTGTAAACTCACTGTGCCCATGTAGAGGTTGACACTCTTCCTTAAATACCAAAGGCCAAGATTCTCATTTGCCTAGTACTAAAGGATGCCCAGGAAATCAGTATTTACACCCTGTATCTACAGCCAAAAGGACATAGTGCTGCCCATGAGAACAGTGAACAGAAAGTCAAGGTGCCTGGGCTGCTTCTCACCTCTTCATCATTAGCATTGTTACCTGGGCAATTATTCCTTCACCTGACACTTATTTTCCTCACTTCTTAAATGGAGAAGATAACCTAAAATCTTCAAGACTGGTTTTCAACCTTGGCTGCAAATTAGATTCTCTTCTGGTATTTTTAAAAGGCTAATGCCCAGGAGGCATCCAAGATTAATTAAACCAGAATCACTGAAATACGATACAGGCATCGCTATTTTTGAAACTCCCCAGTTGATTCCAAAACATAACCATGTTTGAGAACGATTGATCATCTTAATGGTTTTAAGGTCATGGCCCCTCAACGTCTAATATTCTAGTGTTTCAAGAGAATTTCTGGTTACTTCCAGGTTGGTCCATCTCCAATTCCTTAGTAGAGTTATGTAATGTCATTGAGAATTGCACATACCAGGTGTATTAGTTTCCTAGGGCTGCCGTAACAAAGTACCACAAAATGGGTGGTTTAAACAATAGAAATTTATTGTCTTGCTGATCTGGAAGCTAGAAGTCTGAGGTTAAGGTGTCAGCAGGATTGGTTCCTTCTGAGGGCTATGAGGCAGAATCTGCTCCCTGTCTCTCCCCTGGTTCTGGTAGCTTCCTGGCAATCTTTGGTATTCCTTGGCTTGTAGAAGCATCATCCCAATCTGTCTTCATCTTCAAATGCATTCTCCCTGTGTGTACAGTCTTTGCCCAAATTTCCCCTTTTTATAAGGATGCCAATTATATTAAATTAAGGGCCCAGCATGGCCACATCTCAACTAACAATGTCTATGGTGACTCTTTATAAATAAGTTTACAAGCTTAGGTACTGAAGTTTGAAAATCAGCATGTGGATTTTATGGAAACATAATTCAATTCATAAAGCCAATGCCTGGATTTCAGCAATTGGGAAGGGCATGGTTCATAGAGGGGTTCCCTTGAAACTTCCATGGCTGGTTCCAGGGGAGGACCCATTCTCATGTATAACACAGCACACCCTTACCCTCTCCCTTAGCTCCAACCTCCACCCTTGCCAGGGTTTTAGAATTCTATTACTGGACTGTCCCCTCCTGTCTCCTCCAGTGATCTGTAGTCAAAGAGGGAGACCCTGGCCCCTTTATTTGTCAGTTTAGGGATTTTCCTTTAAACATCTCAACCCCCTGCCAACCACCGCTAGTTATTAAAATGCAGCTCAGGATGTCTCACTTTGGCTGTTACATTATCATTCCTCGTTAGAGACTCCTCCAGGGCCTGAGACATCCCTGCACTGACTTTATAATTACAAAGTCAATTTCTAAACAGACATTTGCAAATAAGTCAATTTAAATACTGAGATTTGCAAACAATAATTAAGCAGTAGCTTCTTTTTAAATATCTCTATATATAATTAATGCCTGTGGGCTTTTCATTTTACCTTGCAACTGGGTAGTTTGCAATTGTTTGTTGAGCTAAAGGGTTCTCTGAAAGCAAATCAAAGCACTGGGGAGACTTGGGAAGCAATTGAAGAAAGTGTTTTTCCTTTTCCTCCTTCATTAGTTGGGATTATGATAGGGGAGGGAGGCTGGAGATGAATCATTTTTTTTTTTTTTTTCAGTAAAAACAGCAACAACAATACAGGATTCTGGTCTGGCTAACATGGCTTCTTAAGATATGCAGTCAGGGAGTCTCCACGCTGAAAGCCTCAGCTCCTGCCAATTTCAGCATCACCTAAAAAGAGAGCTCTCAGTAGCTCAGCTTTGATAGTGCTTCTCCCTGGTTTAAAAAAATCTACAACGGATCCCTGTTACCTGCAGGACAAGGTTCTGACCCTGCAGATCATGGTCCTTAACAATCTGGCCTTATTCTCTCTTTTAGCAAGTTTTTTTTTTTTTGAAAACCTACTAGATGCTAAGAAAAGTGATGGTCATAGAGGGGGGCACTTGTGGGGAAGAGCACTGGGTGTTATATGGAAACCAACTTGGCAATAAACTATTAAAATAAATAAATAAATAAATAAATAAATAAATGGAAAGTAGTAGGTAACAAGGGCATGCTGGTAAACAAGATGGTCTATTTTGAGGTCTAATGGGGATAGAAACACTGAAAAGGTAAATTTATGGATGATGAGTGTTGCAAAAGAGGAGGTAATGCTGAGGGAAATGGACAGGCAGCAAACACCCCCCACCCCTCACCCCCAGGTGGGATATATGTGATATTCCTCAGGCACTCCTGGCTGCCCAAGAACAAAGGAAAGAAGAAAAACAAATGGTTAACTAATAAATATCATAGTCCTGCAGGACCTAAGTCTCCATCACCCCTCCATTGTGACCTGAGAAAAAAAGGCAGAAGGAAATGGCAGATTAAATTTCCTTATAACCTGCAGCCCATTGACAAATACTTGAGGCAGGCAGAGTAAAATGCTTCTCCAGGAACTCCCTACTGTCTTAATGCTAATGCTTTGCTAGAGGGAAAAACAACCCAAGCTTGACAATAGCTAGGCCTCCAGTATCCTGTGAGTCTTCTTTAGCATATGAAAATCTCACTGGAAACTTCCTCTGGACTTTTACTTCCCCCAACCCCATAATATATAACCAGTATCTCCTCATGGTCCCAGGGCAGCTCTTCCTGCTCATGGATCCTGTCCCTGTGCTTCAATACAATCACCTTTTTGCACCAAAGACGTCTCCAAGAATCTTTTCTTGGTCGTCAGTTCCAGACCATGAGAACCCCACTGTCACTCCAAAAAAGCCTCATCAGTAGGAGTAAAGTGTGCATTGGTCTGAAGACTTATGAATGTCACTTTGAGGGCGGAAGGGGGAGGGGGAAGGGGAAGAGGGGTGATGGTCATGGTGGAGGACACTTTTGGGGAAGAGCACTGGGTGTTATATGGAAACCAACTTGACAATAAACTATAAATTAAAAAAATAAATTAAAAAAGTGATATTTCCAGTGAAATCTCAAGGATAAGCAGCCTTGATTGGGGTGGGGGGGTATTCCAGGCAAAGCATTTCCTGTTAAAACTTAAAGATGAGCAAACAAAGTGGGGGACAAGGGGTAGCTAAAGTAAAGAGATGGTAGCAAATGAGGCATGAGTCTAGACAGAGAAGTATGGACTAGAATCTTGAAGGCATTGTAGGCCAGGTTAAGAAATTTGATACTTTGTCCTAAGGACAATAGGGAGCTATAGAAGTGTTTCAGGAAATGATGTGACCAATTTGGCTTATGCTGTCCCAACTGTGTCCTCAAGTCCTACAAGACAAAAGTCCTACCAGGCAATGCCCTCGCAGACAATTGGATAATCCAGAAACTCTTGAGTCTGTGTTCCTAAGCGCTCCTCCAGTAAGGAGGTTCTCCCCAGTATTCTCAACCCCAATTGAATACAACTTCAAAATCTGATTCAGAAGTCACAGACTATTTAAAATGTCTTTAATCCCACTAACATATAGGAATAGATTGCCCTCTAATCACTGCTTTGAAAACATTTTGTTCAACTCCCTAGTTCAACTTATACCATGCATATATTTATGTATGCATATAATAATGCAAATGTATAAATGTGTATTATATATGCAACTCTCTAGTTCAGCTCATACTAATACACAGTAACAGTAAAAGCTTTCATTGTTTTCAAGCTAGTGTATATATCTCAGCAAAATGTTAGCAAATAGTAGATACGAATAGTTTGTTATAGTAATCATTAATTTTTCCAATATCACAAGTATTTTTCAGTGGGAGTCCCCACAGGTGCTGCGGCAGGGGCTTTGCCTTCAGAGTGTCCTCAAGCACAGTTATAATTCTCCTTAGTCAGTTGGCAATCCCAGTGTATGGGCTGAGAGCTTCTGTGCAGCTTTCCCTCAGGTAGAGTGGGGCTGACTGAGGTCAGCAGTCCTCAGAAGAGAGGTCAAGATTCATCACTTCAGAGTTCATGAGGTGTCATTCATTTATTGCTCTTATCAAGGTGCTGACATTCTACACTTAAAATATAGGAAGGGGAATCCCCCTGACCCCTAGGCCCTGTTTCACTCTATCTCTGAGATAAATGTCTTTCTCTTTTCCCATGTCCATTCTTATGAGAAGGCAGGTACAATTCAGGCTCAGGATCCGGGCCCTAGAAAAGTCAGCTCTGTTCTCCAAGTACAAAGCCAACCTGGAGAAATGAAGGGTATGGCCAGCTGAGGGACCTCTGCTTCCTCCTTAAGTCAGTCTTATTTCTTTAGTTCAAATAAATCAGTGCCGGGGGTAAGTGATCTTCACTGGGCTATATAGTTCCCAATTCAGATAATGAATAGATTATAAGTGACCCCTATAGTCCTTTCAAATAAGAATTCTGTCTCCTTCAGGGATGTATTCTAGAGGCTTTGATATTAATTTCTTATGGTCTTTTCTTAGGAGACCCCTCATCTCTGGAAAGGCCTTACATGCTGATGGGGAAGGGTTATACAAAATCTAAATACACAGTTCCCTAAAATAGTTAATGCTCCAGTGTTGGGAGTGAATCATCAATGATCTTCCCTAACTCTGACCCTTATATCCATTCATCCATGAGCTGCTGGCTCATGTTCCAGATGCAACTGCCTGGGATAATCAGATTTTGGGTGTGTGTACGTGAGGGGGTGGTAATCAGATATTGGTTCTGATTAAGATTACTATGAAGTTCATTTTTTAATCTGGGTAAATAAATGGAAAAGAAACTATGAAATTTTAATTCCTACTCTGCTCAATTAAGTGAGAATCTTTTTAAGTAGGTTAGGAACTGGGTACTTTTTATATCTCCTAATCTGATTCAGTTCAGAACCATTCATCTAGATTGTCACTCACTGAAAACCAGCTTTATTCTGATTCGATTGCCTGTAGCTCAGAATGGGAATCCAATGCAGACAAAAGCAGATAGACCAACTAAAGCTCTAACTTTTGGTGACCTCTCATATTTGTCAGTCATCAAGACACTCAAAAGAAGTGCTCAGGGAAATGAGGGATGGGCATGAGCAGCATTCCAAATTCCTGCCACTTTTGGGTAGGTTTGAACCAGCCCGCCCACACCCGAGAGAGCACACACATCTTTATGGAATCCTACTGGCATATATTTCTGGACCTTTCCCCCTCACCCTTCTTTTTCCTCTTATTTTAAAAGTCACTCTTTTCTGTCATCCCCTTTGGTTTCCCATTCACTGCTTCCATAGAGCCCAAGTGCACCAGCATGAGGATACAGAGTGTGTATAGATCATGAGTCCTTGTGGTCATTATATGCCATTGGAAGAGTCACTTCAATTTTTGAGCCTCCTTTTCCCCTCCATATTTACTTGATTAGATTAGAGATAGGGTTATATTTACCTTTCAATACTAATTCTACAGTGATCTTTTATATTTTGTCATTTTCTATTCTTCTCCCCTCTCCTTTACCACCTCTCTCTGTATAAATTTTTGATGGTTGGTTTTGAATAAATGGAGACTAATCATTTCAGTCTCTTTTGTACCTATTTTTGGTCCAATTTTCAAGGTTCACAACCAAGCAGAAAGCTGTGGTACAGGAAAGTCAACACTCATAGCCAAATGGAGATGCTGTGGTTTATGTTCTTAACTGGGATTTCATGTACTTCATTCTTCCCCATTAAGTGTCAACTTCCATTTTCCTAGCCTTTCAAATCCCTCCCACCCTTCATCAATGTAGCTCAGATTTCTCTTCTATCATGGACATCTTCCTTGATCATGGAAACCCTCTTTGAATAACTTTTCTTTGGCCAACTACACCATTTATATCAGAATCTTAAAACATAACATTTAGCTACAATTTTACAACCCTTTGTTTGGTGTTGTATGTCTGAGTCTTGTGAACATTATTTATAAGATGCTGGAGGATAGAAACTTCATTTTTTTTTCTTGTTTTCACTCCTCAGGGTGTCAAGCTCAAGGATAAACATGCAATGTGCACTTAAGATAGAATCTGAGAATATTACAAGTTTTTCAACTTAAAAATAATCTCTTTCAATTCCCACAATTTACACACAAAGAAACTCTCAGAGAGGAAAAATGACTCCCAGGGAGTTAATGGCTGAACTTGACTAAAAGCTAGGTGTCCTCAATCCATTTCATTTTTTTATATCATTGGCTGTTTGATTTATTTCTCCAATACCTAATCATGCCCCAGATCTTCAAAAGGGTCACAACCCACTTTTCTTCCATTTCTGTAAAGTTTCACAAAGATATATTTCATCAAGATATACTCTTGATGCCTTTCTGTACATTTTTTTTAACTTTTAAAAAATGTTTATTTTAGAGCATGTGCATGAGAGAGAGAGAGAGAGAGAGAGAGAATGAACAGGGCTGCGGGGGGGGGGGAGAGGGAAGGAGGGAGGGAGACACAGAATCCGAAGCAGTCTCCAGGCTCCTAGCTGTCAGCACAGAGCCCAATGCAGAGCTTGAACTCAAGTACCACTGAGATCACTATTTGAGCCAAGTTGGACACTTAACCGACTGAGTCACTCAGGTGAATTAAAAAAATCAATTTTAAATTAATATGTTAGTTAGTCCACATACACGTCTCCTCTGTTAAACTGTGCCTTAGAAACTCTAGAAGTGTAGGCTTACTATTTCACTCGTCTACACTTACATTTCTTCATTCACAAAACTCAGCATAAATACCATTAACTAAATAAAGTCCTGATGAGTTTGGATGAGGTTTGCCCTCTGTTAACTGTGATGAACTACTGAAATGTCAACTATGGGTTTTTTTTTCATGATTATTAATAAACGGTAATAAAGTATAAAAATATTAGTACCAGTTAGGGAAACAGTACCCTCATTTTGCTTCTTGAGACTTTACTTGGCAGGCAGGAAGCCATCATCAATATTGGCGACAATTACATATACCTCCTCTCTTTTCCTTATGTGCGTGTGAGACCCATAACTTAAAACACTTGCTGCTATTCAGCACAAAAACAAATAGGAAAGCAACTCTGGCTGTGATGTATTTCAACAGCATAACTTAGACTTGCCACCATTCCGTTAAATTATGAATATCTATCACCTGATGGAGTCAATGCTTTTATTTGGAACAGGGAAGGAGGGAGGCAATGAAAAAAACGCACACAAGGAGATGCGGTTGCTATAGCGATTAACAATGGGTATCCTTCGAATAGGGTTTAGGGATGCTGATGCAGCTAAAACAAATGTTTGTGTTTGGCCACGGTGGAGACGGTGACGGATTATGGAGCCTTGGCCTTGAGCCTTGATGTAATCCAATTCTAAATAAATCATAAATCTAAGTGCAGACTGGTAAGGCAGAAAGAATACCAATTCAGGCCAAGCAGTAGCAAGCGGGCAGTGGTGGCCAGGATTGATTATAGGGTGTGCAGCAGGGAGCGTTGACAGGAGGAGGACCGTGACCAGCCTGCAGGGATGTACTTCTTTCTCTTCTAGCTTTAGCCAACCTCCAACTGAGCTGCCAGACCTCAATAGTGCGAATGAGAGATCACTGCTGAATTAGCCACAAGGCCAGGCATTCTGCCGCCTCCTAAATTCTCTTGGATGAAGGGATTTTTAATCGTGAAGGGTGCTGAATTGCTAATGTTTGGGCTAGTTTCATGAGACCCTTACTTGGAAGGACCCAGAAGTTAGGTGAGAGACTAAAGTCTGCTGGAGTGTGAGAAGATGCTATAGTTAAAGCACTTGGATGTAGAATAATCATATACTTGTGTGAGGGGGTAGGAAGCAGGAAAAATAATTGTTAATGCAGAATGCTGACATTCTTCCTCATTTCCTGTTTTGAAAGAGAAAGAAGCAGTAAATGAAGGGTGAAATGGAGAACCAAAATGTTAGTTTTATGTACACTGGAAAGGACAGGGCTACTCTTGGGAGAAAAGGAAGAATCTGGAAAGGTGAGAGCAGAGATTGAGAACAATATGAGCCATTATAGGTTGGGCAAGAATGCAAGAAGAATTTAACAAATCTGGAGACAGTGGTATTCCAAACTGTTGGAAAAGTTAAAGACTGAATTTCAAGAAATTTTATTGTATTTTAAAAAGTGACTCCCTATTTGAAGAATTATAAGAAAGTACAAAATAAGATGTAATTTCTTTTCAAATTTCATGGATGTCAGATCAGAGTTCCCTACAAATGCAACATATTATACCAAAATGGAGTAGCTTAACATTATTTGTTTCTTTTCTTATTTTTTTTAATGTTTATTAATTTTTGACAGAGACAGAAATAGTACGAGCAGCTGAGGGGAAGAGAGAGAGGGAGACACAGAATCCGTAGCAGGCTCCAGGCTCTGAGCTGTCAGCACAGAGCCTGACGCCTGACACGGGGCTCGAACCCACAAACCACGAGAACAAGACCTGAGCCAAAGTTGGATGCTTAACCGACTGAGCCACCCAGGCACCCCTAAACATTATTCGGGTTTTATTCTGGAAGATACATCAAGGGTTTGGGATAAAAGGTGCAATATTCAGATTCAAGTCATTAAAAATAATTTTTTAATGTTTATTTTTGAGAGAGAGACAGAACATGAGAGGGGGAGGGGCAGAGATAGAGGGAGACACAGAATCTGAAGTAGGCTCCCGGCTCTGAGCGGTCAGCACAGAACCTGATGTGGGGCTCGAACCCACCAACTGTGAGATTATGACCTGAGCTGAAGTCAGACGCTTAACCTACTGAACCACCCAGGTGCCCCAGATTCAAGTCATTTAAAACTATCGCCCTCCAAATGAACATAGTTTTCTCTTCATGGCTCCTTAATTAATGGGCCAATGACACATGGGATAGATGTTGATCCATCATGAGCAACAGTGGTCCTGGGAATGCCTCCTCATTGCCAGAGAGATACTACGGACGCTACTGTGAGGTCAGAATTGTGGAATTTAGCTAAAATATCTGGGCATATAAAAGTAGATGTTCATTAAACTGATTAAAGATTATTGTGGAGCAGTGGATGCAAAGACAGGATTAGATGTGCAAGACATTTATTGGGATAGAAATGCCTATGAAGGATAATGGGGAGCAAGCAGGAGAAGACAGGGAGAACCTTCAGATTGGGATGCAGATCTGACTCCAGGGAAGAAGGACAGGAAGGAAGGAGGACTGGGTAATAACAGCCTCAGACTGCATTTGTTTCAAAAGGCTTTAAGATGGGTCAAAATCACTCATTAGAAGAGTCTTGCATCCACACAGGAATGAGCTGGCATTAGTATTTTTATTGGCTCAGTCATTGGCTAGGAGCATCCCACTAGAAGTATGGTCTCAGAGGTGACAGATCTGGTGGGTCAGTAACTGGGGCCATCTGTCAACCAGGTTCACCACAGCAGGAGCCATGAATTTCCATGGATACCACAGTGAATTTTAGGCTAGATATATTTATTGTTTCAACCTGGCTTCTATGGAAATTCAATATCTTAAAGAGTTATAGACCTTTCTCAAAAGGGACAGGTGGTCACTGGCAGGCATAATGGACTGATTCAAGGCTTTGTCCTGGGCCAAATTTTTAAGACAAAATTCCTGAGAAATAAGCTCCAGCTCTGGGGTATTCCTTCAAGCACCTTTGGAACTGATGTTACAGGCTACAGTGTGATAGAATTTTATGTGAATTTGGATTCTGCTAATTAAAAATACCATATAAAATATCAATGTATCACTTTATGCATAATATTTAACACTATGTGACTCATTCAAATTAAAAAATAATTCATCAAGAATTTCATAATTTCAAAGTAAGCTTTGTGAGTTATAAATGGTGTCTTTGATAGGGCCAAAAGCAACACATGACTTTAGATGTTAAACAGAAAGACCTGATGCCCTGTGTCAGGATCAATCTTTAATTATGTGATGTTTTTAAAGTTATGATCTTTATATATAAAATGCATGACCCTTCTTTTACTCCAAGAAACATGACAATGTGCATAGGTAACTGTAGTAGCAATGTGAGAAGAAAAAACAAAGGAAATATTGAGTTGTGGGTAAAACTTGTAGTGAACCAAGAGGTAGAGGAAGGAGAAGTACTGGCAATTAAGTAAGTCTATAGGGTCCAGAATTAGAATTTATTTATGCACTTTATGCAATCTATTTTATTGTGGGCTGCCCGAATCTCCCTGAAAAAGTGAAGAGAAGCTGGAATGTTTGTGTCTAGTTGATAGCTGTATATGGGCAGGAAAGGGACTTATGAGTTACATTTTCTTCCAGACTGGAGGGACTTCTACAAGCTGATAATTGGGCAGTAAGTGGTAGAAGGTGGCTCGGAGGATCAGACACTCCTAGATCAGGTCAGTGCAGTAGCAATTTATAGCCAAGAGTTATAAAACTATTTCAGATTTCACCACCTATATGAGATGTCTGAATTCTTGCTGTTAGTAAAGCTAATTAGAGGAAGGTTGGGGGGGAAAAGGGATGAAAAACAAAAGAGGGAGCATGATGTCTCCCTGGGAAGAAATAAAATAGCAGAACTCTAGATAATGCATGAGAATCAAGAGATGCTATAGACTCCTGAATTTGGGTACCCCCAAATGTGACCCAGGTTGGCAGAGATGATCGGTTTCAACTCCATCAACTGATGCTTCAGAGACAGCCAGAGGCTGCATCTCCTAAATCATTTCCACCATGAGAAAGTAGGCTCCAATGGAAAATGTTCCCTGGCATCCTGTAGACCCACGAGTGGAAGGGAAAATGTCAGGGACAAACTGAAGATTAAGAGAAACATCAAGTAACTGTGGGGCAACAAACTTGATAAACAATTCATTTTCCTTCCCTCTTAGGAGAAATACAACCAGGATTGGGAGGTGATTGCACCTGAAAACCAACATGGTTGCTACTCTGGACTTGTCTAAGTTATTCATATTCAGGTTTGCTAGACATAACTTTAATGGGTACAGGCAGTGCTCAGCTCTTAGGAGATTCCTGTAAGACAGAAGAGAAGGAAGGGGGTGTTCAGGCTGTGGATGACAAAGACCAATGCGTGATGCAAATAGACATGTTCCCTTCTTTGTGCAGGTTCTTAAAGAAGTCACTGAAGTTTTATTATAAAATGTGAATATTCAAGGCTCCCTTCTTTTTTACCTTCTAAGAAAGTGATGTTTAGTGTTAATGGGTAAAATGAAGAATTGAAGACAAAGGAGAGAACGCTTGTTTTAAACAAGAAGGGGCAGAGAGGTACTTTTAAGATAAAGTGATAAATCCAACATGTGTTAGATTTTGAAGAGATTGGGGCTTTTGAAAAGAGGAAACATTTAGGGCCAGTTGCTATTCATTTAAGTATAAGAAAAATAGACCGAGAAAAATTACTTTTAAGGAGTTTCTTTTTCTCTGAGTATTATGCTTGGCATCTATTTTTTTTTTAAGAAACTTTATTAAAGATTTAAATAGCCTATTCAATTTTCAAATATTTGTTCATATGAAATTAGAGTTTCTTCTAAATGTGACACTGTGTTGAGGCAAGCCCTAGAATAGCCTAGCTTTATCTTGGTTATGCTGGCATAGTATATAGTTGAGCATCTATCTTTTTCCAATAAGAATTATATTAAAGTATAAATTATCCAAATTCCATTCTTAACTGGAAATGTTCACTCTAAATCAAGAGAAAGTCTAAATATTGGAGAAACAAGTCAGCTGTATAAAGTCTCAGAAACAAAATTGGAATGGAAATTGCAGGAGTTACCAGGGATTTAAAATTAGAGCCTCAGGATTGGAAAAAGCATTGTAAAATCATTAAGTTCAACCTCCTAGCCAGTCAGATTTACCCCTGCAATGAGCATGACAGATGGCCACCTAGTCTTTGCTGGAACCCTTCCAGTAACGGAGAGATCTCCACCAGGGCAGCCAATTCTGTGTTTGGACAATTCTTATCATTATAATGTTTCTTGTATTTAACCCAAATTTGTTCTCCGTGACTCACAATTATTGGTCTTCATTCTACCCTCTGGGTACAGTAGAATAAGGCTGAGAAGAAAGGCCCCACCATTTAATAACTTTTGACTTAGGACAAATTCTCAATATGAACAAGAATCAATTTTGGCATTTTTACAATAGACAGAATAATTCTAAATCATATGTTTACTTTAAGGATTAATACGATAATATATAGAGTAGATTCAACACAGTGCTTTTTACATAATATATTCCCAAAAATGTTTTAAAAAAACGATACCAATATTACTAATGAAAATGTAGTAGAAAGTCAATTTCAATGCCAAAGGATTCCAGGTTATTTCTTTCCTGTCAAAATGTACTTTTCTAGCTTTACGTTGTTTTTAAGTAATGAATCTCCATCTTGGAATGAGTCTAATCATAGGTGTCTATGGTCTTGATTTTGCAGTCTGGCTCTGACCACTTGAGCTCCCAAGCTTTCTCTCTTGTTTTGTATCTTCTTAAATTCTGATCTTGATCTCTATGCATCTAACTCAAGCTCGGTAAGTGGCAACTCCTTTCTGGCTCCACCCTGTGTCTGAGTGAAGCATGAACATTCACATTTCCAGGGTGGTCAGAGAGAAGGACTGAGACCGTTCACTTGATGCACATATTAAGAACGCTGTACATGCTTCATGTTTTCCACAGACATATATTCAAATTTTTGCATACTTAAATCCAATATAATGGCAAAAGCTCCTAGGGTGCAAGGGCTCAAATGCTTCTGGGAGAAGAGCTAGACATCATCCAAATGTGCTTGTATTTATTTCCATTAAACATCTGTATGAAGTCATTTTGCTTGGAAGCCATGATAGACAAAGGCCAGAGCCTCCTGGAAGAACAGAGTGGGTGCCATGTTGTAGGAAGAGTTGTCAGCAAATATCTTCCAACTGTGTCTTCTTCAGAGTTGGCTTAAACTGCAGAGAACCACCTCACTGAAGTCATACCCTTCTGAGGTCAGTTCACATGTGACTGACTCAGTTAGGGGTGTAAAGGCCTGAACATTTCAGCCCAATGTTGAACTCTCATGTCCAACACTCACTAGAGCTTTCTATCATCTGATAGAGGCTTTGTTGAGCCTGTATTGCAGCTCACCTTCTTCTTCCACCCAATTCTGGTTCCACTCTCTGTTACAGGCGTTAATTCCTAACAAAGACCATGCTACCCAAAACTGTCTCATCATCTGTACCTGAAGAAGTAGTGACAAGGGCACTACAAAGAAGTAGTGAACAAGGAAGGATTTGTTGTGCTATATTTCTCCCCACCCAGCCACACCCCAGAAGCTTCTGGGAGATGGGACAATAGAAATGACATATATTCTTTCTACCTTGTGAAGGTACCTTGTGAAGGAATTAGAGTTCAGATCTTAAGGAAAGGGTGGAAAGTAGAGGGAATGGAGCTCAAGCAAAACTTGTAAGACTCTGGGATAAAACAACTATGCTTTGAAGCCCATTTGATGAATTTTGAATTATGGGCTGGTCCTTTCCCCTAATAGGCCACAGGGGACCAATGTGCAGCTTGATTACTCTGCGTGCTTAGGTAATCACCAGGTTTGGATAACCACAAGTAAAGAAGCAGGGACAGCAACAAGACACACTGAAGAGGATGAAGAATTAGTAGACTTTCTCCTAACCCCATGCAAAAAATCACAACCCTGGTAATGGAGGAACCGGAGCAATATGGCAAGGCTCAGAATAATTGGGATCTGGGCCCCAGTATCAATGTTGCCACATTTGTACATACTTACTGGTGGGATGTCAGGTATTTAGGTTCTAACCATAGGAATAAATGTGCTGTATAAATATTCTGCACAGTTGAAAGTAAAAATAAAAACAGCAACCAGAAATCAATCAATAGATAAGTATATAAATATCTAGAATCTATTTTTATTTATTTTTTTAACATTTATTTTATTTTTGAGAATGTGTGTGCACGCAAACACACACACACACACACACACACACACACACACACACACACACGGGTGGGGGAGGGGCAGAGAGAGAGAACAAGACAGAGGATCCAAAGCAGGCTCTGCACTGACAGCAAAGAGCCCAATGGGCTTGAACTCACAAACCATGAGATCATGACCTGAGTCAGTCAGATGATCAACCAACTGAGCCACCCAGGCACCCCTAGAATCTATTTTTAAAATCAACTCCAGGGATTAGAAGTTTTTACCTGACTTAATTGAAGGTTAGAATAATTAAAAAGAAAACAAAGTTCAAAGGAAGACATCTATAAGACTCAGAAGAATGAATCTGAAGATCTATAAATTTCCAGTCATTAAATACAGATTCTCTGATGTGATGTACAGTTTCAAGTGTTATGATGTCATAGCATAGCCTTATTGCAAATATTAGGAAACAATCTCTTCTCAAGAATCAGAAATCATTACTAAGCACTACAATAATTGCAGAGACACTGAGGAAGACAGTGTGTATGTTCTACAAAGCCTGATTAAGTAAGCTTCAAGGACACAGAAACAAATGCATTGTGATCTGTTCTCTGCAAAGGGTCTGATATATTTAGATTTTCATTAAGATGGGCTAAAACACAAAATGTCTTCAGTTATCCAGGAAATGTAATTAAGCATTTCCTAAGATTCCTACTTAATCAATGCTATTTTCCCCAATATATAGTTAATTGAACTGTCAGCCTCTACTGTGGTCTGGGGTATGTGGATAATTTGGGCCAGTAACATCAGGGATATTCAAATTCAAGGTCAGTTTTTTTTTCCCTATTAAAATAACTTCCTATTTTGGCTATACACTTTTATCCTCTATGTCCAATACACTTTTAGTCAACAGCCATGTTTAAAATATATTTAAAAATTAAGATGCTGAAATAGTGAGATATTTATTGAAAAAATATGAAAGGGTTTTGCAGTTAGAAAGATCTAAATGGAATCCCTCCTCTTTCAGTTAATAATTAGCCCTGGGAAGTTTAGTTCTTGGTTTATTTCTCTGTCAAATGGAGCTGATATCAACTGGTACTTCATAGTACTGTTGTGAGATACCAGAAGTAATGTTTGGATAGCACTAGACATATAGTAAATATTTAATAATTAATTGATGTTATTATTATTTGATTTAAAAACGTTTATCATTTTGAGAGAGAGAGAGAGAGAGAGAGAGGGAGAGAGAGAGGGAATCCCAAGCAGGCTCCACACTGTCAGTACAGAGGCTGATGCAGAGCTCGATCCCATGAACCTTGAGATCATGACCTGAGCCCAAACCAAGAGTTAGATGCTTAACTGAGCCACCCAGGCGCCCTGCTGTTATTATTATTTTCATTTATACTATTGCCCTTTGCCTTTATTCTTAGTCTTCTAGATTGCAGTCCATGTGAAAGAAAAAAAAAAGGCCTCACAATTCCATGCATATGAGATGATCTCATGACTCTCACAAATACTGGTATGACCATGTTTCAAAAGTATATTATCAGAGTGGAGAACATCTGTTTTGTATGGTCAAGAGAAGTAAGGTGATGTGCAAGGCCCTTCCCATCCTGTTGCTCAGCTTCTCCTCAAATAAGACTCCTTGGGCATCTCTGAGGACTTCAGTGTAAGGACCCTGACCTTAGAGCCACTTTCTTCAGGAGGTGCTGTCATATTCATCTCCACCTGGGCAATGACAATGGCACACCCAACCTTTCCTTTCTAGATACTACTGCTCCTATCATTGAGTGGGAATAGAAAAGTTCATTTGTCCATTTCTTCATTCATTAGATTTCCTGAGAGCCTTCTAAATGCCCAGCACCCTGCTATTTGTTGGGGATACCCAGTTACCAAGACATAGTATTCACCCTCAAAGAAAACACCTAAATGAAGGTGGGAAACAGTAGGATTCAACAAACAAAAATCTACATTTAAAAGAGACTTTTGAAGTCAGACAGACTTGTTGTCTAACCTAGATCTTGCTTTGATCAAGCTCCTTGATTTGGGCAAGTAACTGTATGGCTCCAAGGCTCCCTCCTGTCTTTAAAATGTGAACAGTATCTGCCATGGGTCATCAGGAGGACCTCATGAACTAATGGAAATGAATGCTTAAGCAGTGATTTATACACAACAAATGTGTAGTAAATATTAATAGTAGTAATAATGAAAGATGATTCTAATAATTATTATTAGTTGTATTATTATCCATTTGAAATATCTGATGCAGACAGAACAGGGATGGGGGAGTGTACTGAAAACTGGGGGAGGAGAAGTAAACAAAAGCCAGGTTATGATGAGTTTTGCAGAGCCCAAGGGGGCAGTGGAGGATCTTTTCAGAGTTTTAGAAAGAGGAGTTTTAAACAGCAGAAAACAACTTGGCCTTCCACTTCTGAAAGATTGCTTGCCCCTGGGGTGGAATTTTAAGTGCCTGCAAGCCCAGAATTGGTCTGTGCTCATGACCCACAGGTGTCCCCCTCTTTGATGTGTCGTGAAAAATTAAAATGAGGACAGTTCAGTCAACAGAGTGTCTGTGAAATTAATGAACCCCTTCGCCTTCAACACCTGGTAATTATATCTTTCAATTAAACCAACTCTCTAGCTGTCTACAATCTTATAAATTAACTCACAGCCTTACATCTTCCTCGGCAGCCAGATCTTTTCAGGCCTCAAACCTAAGAGGCCAGAGATAAAAAGTGAGGTCAGGGAGGCCAAATGATGGGCCTCATTTCAAACTTAGGGCTCTATTTTGCTTATTACAGAGGGACCAGAATCTTTTCCCTCTCAACTTGGCCACCGGAAGCAAAAATGTCATTTTTTGTGTAACCAATATTCAATTTGAACTGTATTTGAGCATATCCCATGACTCATTGAAAGAGGGGAATTGAACTAATGAAGTCTGTTCAGTCTAGTTCAGATAAATTCATTTATTCATGAATTTTTTGATAGTAAGGGCATTTTCTAGAGATAGAAGAAAGGATGCTCTGGGAGGGATGGTTCATCTCTGTCATGGAAAAAAAACATAAACTATGGTTTAAAAACATTGAATTCACAGGTACATTCATTTTTCATTTAGCAATTTTTTTTCTGTTTCTAACATGTGCAAAGTGGTACTAAACATTGTAAGAAAAGTACAGGAAGATATAAGAGGAGAGACCAGTGGTTCATCAAGGGGTCTAGATCTCAGCAAGTCACTCCAAGAAGTGGCATTTATACTGGGACCCATGAACGTGGGGGGCAAAGACAAAGGAATTGGGAAGGGAACTCTGTCATGAAAAGAAATACAAACTATGCTTTACAAAACATGTATATCCATTCATTCTTCATCTAGCTTTTTTTTTTTTTTTCTGTTTTTAACATGTGCAAAGTAGTACACGGCAGGCAGGGGTGTATGGGGAGTAGATGGAACAGAGTTCAAGCTGGAACACTTTGTAAGAAGGAGAGTTGATGCGATGAAATAAGAAAGGCTCACACTACAAGGGATCTGTAATGCTGTCTTGTCTAGGAAGTTTGCAGTTTGTCTGCAAGGAACTAAGCTAAGAGAAGCTCTGTAAGGAATCAAAAAAGAGTCTTCATGGCTCTCATGGTCACTGTATTTTTCATGTTATCTTTACATGATTACCCTCCTTGCAGAGGTGGCAAGACTGGAAATGGAAAGACAAGTTTGGAGATTCCTATGAAAGTTGAAGAGGACTAGAAAAAGGATAGGGGAGAGAGAGGGAACGTCAGTGACTGACGGGAGGTGCATGGTGAGGAGGGGAATGAGTCAGAGAAAGAACACTGCACGATATAACTTATATGTGAATAAAACAAAAACAAAAACACCTCTTTAATTCTTCATAGATGACATGATACTCTACATGGAAAACCTGAAAGAGCCACCAAAGAACTGCTAGAACTGATACATGAATTCAGCAAAATTGCAGGATATAAAATCAACATACCAAAATCAGTTGCATTGCTATACACAAACAATGAAGCAGCAGAGAGAAATCAAGGAATTGATCCTATTTACAGTTGTACCAAAACCCATAAAATATCTAGGAATAAACCATTTAATCAGAGAGGTAAAATATCTGTACACTGAAAACTAAAGAAAGCTTCTGAAAGAAACTGAAGACACAAAGAAATGGAAAAACATTCCATGCTCGTGGGTCAGGACAATTATGGTTAAAATATCAATACTACCCAAAGCAATCTACACATTCAATGCAATCAATATCAAAATAACACCAGCATTCTTCACTGAGCTAGAACAAACAATTCTAAAATTTGTATGGAACCAGAAAAAAAAAAAAAAAACCCGAATAGCTAAAGAAACTTTGAAAAAGAAAACCGAAGCTGGAAGCATCACAATTCTGGACTTCAAGCTGTATTACAAATTTGTAATCACTAAGACAGTATGGTACTGGCCCAAAAACAGATACATAGATCAATGGGACAGAATAGAGAGCTCAGAAATGAACCCACAAATGTACGGACAACTAATCTTTGACAAAGCCGGGAAGAATATTCAATGGAAAAAAGTATATTCAGCGAATGGTACTGGGAAAACTGGACAGTGAGAGGCAGAAGAATGAACCTGGACCACTTTCTTACACCATACACAAAAATAAACTCAAAATGGATGAAAGATCTAAATGTGAGACAGGAAATCATCAAAATCCTAGAAGAGAGGCAACAACCTCTTTGACCTTGGCCACAGCAACTTCTTACTAGACATTTTTCTGGAGACAAGAGAAACAAAAGCAAAAAGGAACTCTTGAGACTCATCAAGACAAACAGCATCTGCACAGCAAAGGAAACAATCAACAAAACTAATAGACAACCAATGGAATGGGAGAATATATTTGCAATGACATATCAGATAAAAAAAAATCTATAAGGAACTTATCAAACTCAATATCCAAAAAATAAACAATCCAGGGAACAAATGGGCAAAAGACATGAACAGACACTTTCCAAAGAAGACATACAGATGGCTAACAAACACATGAAAAGATGCTCAATATTACTCATCATTAGGGAAATACAAATCAAAACCACAATGAGGGGTGTCTGTGTGGCTCAGTCTTAGGTTAAGCCTCTGCCTTTGGCTTAGGTCGTGATCTCACAGTTCGAGTTCAAGCCCCACATCAAGCTCTCTCCTGTCAGTGCAGAGCCTGCTTAAGATCTTTTGCCTCTATCTCTCTCTGTCCCTGCCCCACTCACACTCTCTCTTTTTCTTAAAAATCAATAAATAAACATAAAAAATAAAACAGACACACACACACACACACAATGAAATACCACATCACACCAGCCAGAATGGCTGAAATTAACAACTCAGGAAACAACAGATGTAGGCAAGAATTGGAGAAAGGGCAATACTTTTGCACTGTTGGTGGGAATGCAAACTGGTGCCACCACTCTGGAAAACAGTATTGAGGTTCCTCAAAAAAAATAAAAATAGAGCTACTCTATGATCCAGCAATTGCACTAGGTATGTACCTAAAGGAAACAAAAATGTTGATTTGAAGGGGCAAATGCACCCCAATGTTTATAGCAGCACTATCAACAATAGTCAAATTATGGAAAGAGCCCGAATGTCCATTGACTGATGAATGGATAAACACACACACACAGACAGACGGATACACACACAAATGGAATATTACCTGACAATCAAAAAGAATAAAATCTTGCCATTTGCAACAATGTGGATGGAACTAGAATGTATTATGCTAAGCAAAATAAGTCAGAGAAAGATAAATATATGACTTCACTCATATGTGGAATTTAAGAAACAAAACAGATGAACATAGGGGAACAGAAGGAAAAATAAGATAAAAACAGAGAAGGAGGCACACCATAAGATATTCTTAAATACAGAGAACAACCTGAGGGTTGCTGGAAGGGTTCTGGTTGGGGGGATGGGCTAAATGGATGATGGGTATTAAGGAGGGCACTTTTGGGATGAGCACCGGGTGTTACATGTAAATGATGAATCACTAAATTCTACTCCTGAAACCATTATTACACTATATGCTACCTAATATTTAAATTAAAAAAAAAGATAAATGAAAAAAAACCACATTAAACAAAAAACAGATTGGTTGCCAGAGGTGGAGGGTGGAAGTGAGGGAAATGGGTGAAGGTGGTCAAAGGGTACAAACTATCAGTTATAAGTAAGTTCTGGGGATGTCATATACAACGTGGTAATTATAACTAACAACATGGTATTGTATATTTGAAAATAACTAAAAGAGTAGATCCTAAGGGTTGTCATCACAAGAAAAAAGACTGTAACTATGTGAGGTGATGGATGTTGACTCAACTTACTGTGATCATTTCCCAACATATATATGTATATCAAATAATTATACACCTTCAACCTATATAATGTTTTATGTCAGTGATATCTCAACATTTCTGTCTCAACAAAACTGGACAAAAAATTTAAATATTAAATTTTAAAAATGACTATTAGTTTCCTGGCTTGAGTTACAAAGTAGTTTCACATTACCATCTAATCCTAGAAAAGGGTCCCTAAAATAAAGGTGCAGGGCTCCTTAGAAGGGAGGTGGCTGTCATTTATTACAGGCCTATCAAATGGATCATGGAGGCAGAGTTTTCTCTGATATTCTGGAAACTGAACTCAACTCTTGGAACTATTGTGTATGAACCTTAGTCTTCTGTCTAGTAATATATAACATATGAATATATATGAATAACTCATGAGATTTATGTAGAAAATATAATTATTTTCAGAATTCTTACTTCCTTTTCTAATACTAAAAAATGCTCTAAACCTTGATTCATAGAGGAGTAAACAGAAATTAAAGAGTTAAAATGAATTGGTATAAACAAAGTGTTAAAACTGGTCTTCATTTGAATCCTCTGCTCTTTCCACAGGAACATGGACTTGAATCATCAGCTACAGTTATTTAGGGAGCACTGACTATGGATACAGATCTACTATGACCTGTGAAGTTTAGTCCTGTCAAATCCAGGATTTCATCACTTCATCAGTCTTTGAATCTCAGGAGACAAAAATGCTCTTGAGAAGGACTACATTAGAAAAATCAGTTACGCCTTTCACATCTCCTACAGTAAAGTGAAAGAGGCAAGACTTCCTAAAGTAAGAATTCTGAAAAGTAGCATTTATGGCCCTCTAATCCCATCCTCAAAACAATGTGATCTAATTTGCTCATATTCCTGGGACATTCCAGTGGCCATATCTTTACCTATCATTCATGGACTGGCACAGAGAAATCTGATCTTTAGGCAACTGACCCCAACATCATTCTCTATGTCTCTAGACCTTCCCTGACATTTGACATTACTACTTAACTCTCCAGCATTGTCCAAGGTCCAGTTTCCATATATGGCCTCTTTCTGAGGAAAAGATTGCATCAGCCTAAGGTTTATAACCTCTTAAACTTCACTGTGAATATAGAAGGGAAACTCAGCAAATGTTATTATTGGACATTTTATAACCCAACACTTAATGGAGCAAACTATGGTAGTCCAGATCCAGGGCCCATGTTCTCAGTGCTTGTCTAGATTAAATATGGGAAAAACAGGAAGTTATCTGGGGATAAGAAAACATATGATAAATCTCCAAAGTTCTTTAAAATAAAAGGCTTTGAAGTCAGCCATATCTGGATTCAAATCCTACTTAACTCAAAGACTATAGGCAATTTATACAACTTCTCTGAGCATCAGTTTTCCTGTCTGTAAAACAGAGTTAGTGAAGAGGACTCAATAAAAGAATGTATGTGAAGCCCTTGATCATATAATATCTAGCACATTCCCTATTTACCAGCATTTTGACTTAATGATCTCTGCTAACATTCACATTACTTATCTTCATTCATGAATTATAGCAATTATAATGGCTTAATTACAAACTTTTCCTAATTCTTCAATGAGTTGCATAGCATAATAATATAATTGGCTAGCATTTGGTGAGTATTTACTCTGTGCCAGGCACTGCACTAAATTTTTCGCATGCATCCATCGCTAGTAATGATCACAATAATCAGAGGATCTACTATTATCACTCACCTCCTTCTTTTTAAAATTGAGATCACTGGGTTTCAGAGATGTCAAGTGAATTATCTAAGACCACAAAACTGAAAACTCCAGAAAATGGGATTGAATGGGACTGAAAAGCATAGCTATTTGACACAGCAAACTTGTATGGACTACCATTAATTTTTTTATTTTCCCTCAAAATAATATTAAACTTTTCTTAAACATTTCCTATAACTAGGACTTTTCTCTAAGTTAGACTTTATCATTTTTAGACTGGATATTCCACATCATTCAGCCCAAATCAACAAGCATCCTGGAGAACACATTGATGAGATTTTTTTATGATGGTACGTCTTGCATGTTTTTCATAAGCCAGAGGAAATAGCTGTATGAAAAAATTATGATTAATTATCTCTTTACTTTTCCTAAAGGAAGGCAGGATCTGCATTTATTCTAGGACAATATCAGAACCTAGTTACCTTACAGGACACGTGTTGTGTGCAGCTACAGGTTTTAGAAGCAGATGGCCTGTGCTAAACTGTGTATGTATGAATTAGCTCTGGGAATAACTTCAGCTCAGGGTATAAAAGAAATTAGGAGGTGAGCCAAATTAAAATTAGGCAGTAGCCTTATGCAAAATTGTACTCTTATGCCTCCTCTTCCTACTATGTGTATGTGTGTATCCATGTATTAAATACATGTGCGCGCACACACACACACCTATGCAAATACATACCCATACATATGTCTTAGAAATACACTTTGTACTCCAGAGAAGTCAAAACAGTGTTTCCTTGGCATTCAAGACAGTAGGCTAACAGACATTATCTGTAGGGTTTCAGTCCAGTTTGAATATACCTGATGGATGTAAGTCCTTGAGAAATTCACTTAACATTTCTGGGTCAAATATATGTCATATGTAAAGTAAGGTCACTGAGGAAGATTATTTTTGCTTCCTGTTATATTTAATGTTGTGAGCACAGGAGTCTATAAACCTAATACTACCTAATACTGCAGAATTGGACTATTTCACATAACTAATCTCCAACATTCCTGGATCCTCCAATCTACCAATCACATTTCTGTCTTACAGCTTCAGAATTTTGGATGAATCCATTAACAGACTGTAGTAGTGTCCAAAAAAAAAAAAAAAAAACAGTCATATTCAGGCTTTCTGTACCCATACCCTCCACAATTTTACTGTTTCTTTCTACTCTTTAAACCTGAACTGGCCTTATGACTTGTTCTTACAAATGGATGGTCATGGAATTGATATGGTATAAGTCCCATAGCCTAGGCATCAAAATATTTTGTATGTTTCTACTCTTTTCTTTCTGAAACCTGGCAAGCTATCAAAAAAAAAAAAAAAAACAAAACAAAAACAAAAACTCAGTGTAATGTGCTGGAGCACAAGAGTCCATATGCAGCAGAACTGAGTCATTATAAGCTGAAGTCATGAGCTACAATCCTTAAGTGATGTGACAGCTGACCATAACTGCATAAGTATGCTCAGATGAGACCAGAAAAAAAAAAATCTCAACTGAGCCCATAATCACAGAATTGTTGACCCACAGAATTTTGAGCTAAATTAACAATAGTTGTTTACAGCCCAGTTTTTTGGAATGGTTTGTTATGCAGCAAAATCTAACTGATATATGGAGCTTTCTACTTGGGTTTTCTTTTATGAAGGTCTTTACATATAGTTCAAGACTTGGTTGGATTCTGTTTCTTCAATAAAATCTACTCTTGTAATTTCAAGCTACATTGAACATATTCATTCATTGGACAAATACTTAGTGATTGTTCATTAGTATTTTACTAGTAATAAACTTTGGTACTTCATTCCATTAAATACTGCCTGCACTAGATTATCTGTTAGCATTTTACCATATTAGGCCATTTTCTGTATCATAGCAACTAGAACACAAAAATCCACATTTCCTAAACTTTTTGTCAGCCCATTCAAATTTAGGTTTTTACCAGTGAGAGGTACTGGCAAGATATTCAGAAAGTGCAAAAGAAAGAGAAGCCATTTTCGTTCTGGAAGCAGTTGATGCTAGACAAGGCAAGTGTGATATTTTGTCAGTGACTTGCATATATTCTCCTATAAATTGCTTACTTCAATGGTCCTAGTGGCTGATATAATTGACAGAAATTATCTGAGATTCTTTTACTTCTTGGATTTCTAAGTAGTATCAGCATCTTCCCTGACCATTTCTACCTCTGTCTTCCAAAGGTTTTCTCAGAATTTAATTCCCTGTGTTAAAGTCCTTCCTGTTTACAATACCTAGATTGGTTCCTACTTCCCACACTGAATCCTGAGAGCTTTTTCAACATATACTTTTTAACATATATAATTTCATTATTTTGAGCTAATATTGGTCAAGTAGGTAACTATAAGTAATATGGTTCATCACTCTGATTTTTTTTTAAAGAGTAGATTGAGATCCAGAGAAATGAAATGACTTATCCAAGTCAATCGTGATTTACTGTCACAGCTGAGGTTGCTATGGTCATTTATTGGCATAATCAGACATGCAAAGGTACCACTTAGAATAAAACATGGAGTCAGATGTTCATTTAATAGTAGCCCAGGTTCCGTGGGAGAGCTAGCTAGGACTGTGGTAGAAAGCAGGGGGCAGTAAGAGTGAAGGGCTTCAGGAACATTCAACCTCACTAAAGCAGAACAACTTCATTTTAATCTGGTGTATGTGTATGGCTTCCTCTTAATATTTCATTAAAAAATAGAATGGACTAAAATACTTTTCAAACTACTGTATTGATTGGGCAATATGTTGCTTGCAGCATTAGACATGATTGACAATAGAGTAGGGAACGTGTTTTTTTTAAAGCTTTTCCCATTTTTTTTGACTGTGAGGAATAGATGACATACAGTAAGTTGCATATACAATAGGCTATATATGTAGCCATAAAACCATCACCACAATCATATATAACAAATATTTCCATCACTTTCAAAAGGTTTCCTGTGCCCTCTGTAATCCATCTTTGCTTTCATCTATTCTATCAGGAAACCCCTGATCTGATTTCTGTCACTGTAAGTTTGCATTTTCTAGAATGCAATCATATAAATGGAATCATATACAATGTACATTTTTTTCTGGTTTCTTTCACTCAGCATAACATTTTTGAGATTCATCCATGTTTTTGTACACATCGTTAGTTTGTTCCTTTCTGTAACAAAGTATTCTATTGAATGAAATACAAGAATCTGTCTATTCACCTGCAAAGGGACATTGGGATTTTCAGTTTTTTGACCATTACAAAAAAAGGCTGCTATACACACTCATGTACAAATATTTGTGTGGACATAGTATTGCATTTATTTGAGATAAATATAGAGAACTTGAATATCTGGGTCTCATGGCCAGTATGCATTTAGCTTTGTAAGAACCAAAAAACAATTTCCAAGGTGGTGGGACCATTTTACACCCTATCAATAATTTATAGGGGCTACAGTTGTTCCACATACTCACCAATACTTTGCACTATCATTCTTTTTAGTTTTAGCCATACTCAGTTAATAGTATCTCATTAAAAAATTATTTAAAGACCATATTTTATTCAGATTCCTTTAGTTTTCCCCTGACATCTTTTTTTTTTTTTTTGCAAGTGTTCCATAATCCATTATATTTGCTCACCATATCTACTTAGGCTCATCTTGGCAGTAACAGTTCCTCAGACTTTGTTTCTGACGTTGGCAGGTTTTAGTACTGGTCAGGAATTTTGTAGCATGTTCTTCATTTGGGATTTGTCTGATGTTTTTGAGATGAGTTGAAATGGCAATTCATGATTAAATTGTGGGTTCTGAGGTGGAAGACCACAAGAGTAGAGCATCATTCTTATCACATCATGTTAAGAGTGCATGCCAGCAACATGATTGATCACTACGGATGTTAAGTTTCATCACCTGGCTGTGGTAAGTTTCTTCATGGTGAGGTTATTCCCCCCCCCCCCTTTCAATATTGTACTCTCTGGAAGGAAAACACAGCCCACACTTGAGTAGTTAGGAATTCTTCTTATTGCCCTGTAGTATGTACACAAATTTTTCTGTTTTGAGAAGGTGTACACATGTGAGTGCACGCATGCGCGCGCGCACACACACACACACGCAAGAGCGGCGAGGATAGGCAGAGGGAGAGGGAGACAGAGGATCCAAAGCAGGCTCTGTGCTGACAGCAGAATACCTGATGCTGGGCTGGAACTCCTGCACTATGAGATCTTGACCTGAGCTGAAGTTGAATGCTAAACCGAGTCACCCAGGCATCTCGTACACAACTTATTTCAAAGTCTTCTGCATTGAAGATATGTCCATTATCTCCAATTTACTTATTTATTTATTCAATCAGTGATTTATACAGGGTTTTGTTGTTGTTGTTGTTATTCTTCCCTGTCCCTTTGTTGCTAAATGCTACTATTGGTATATACTTTAAATAAGATCTGATGGTGGAAACATATTTTATATCTACCCCTGACATCTAATATTGTGCAAGGAACTTCGTATGTGCTTGGTAAATCTATATTAAATGAATAAACTAAATCCAGAAGAAAAGTATCTATTATTGAACTCAAAGTCCTAGTGAAAGAAGAACAAATCTTTGTCATCAAAAAGCTTTCAATGGAATACTGACTCAAATTCTAATAACAATGATGCAAATAGTTTTACTATGTGAGCATTTAATATGTGAAAATCACCATGAAAGAGTTGTTCTACATTAACTCAATTAGTACTAACAAACCCCCATCATACACTTGAAACTGAAGTCCAGTGAAGTTAATTGAATTGCCCAAGATATTACAGCCGATTAATAGCAGAGCCAGATTTCAATCTCGATTCTCATTTTCTTACACACTCTGCCCTTCACCATTGCCCTGCACAACAGTGTTTCTGCTACCAGTTGGTAGTGCCGAATGTATTATAATAAGCTACTGAAAGAATATTAATTGAACTAACTGAAGATTTTAAGACCAAAGAAGTAGGTTAGAATCAGGCTGTGTACCATGCAACAGCTCTGTGAAATTATATAATAGCCTTCAACTTGTTGAATCTCAACTTGTTGAATCTGAAAAAAAAATAAGGGAAATAATAACGCTCTTTATGGTCTTATTAGGATGAAATGTGATTTGTTGCATTTCATTAGCAGTGGTTCTCCTTTTATTCCTTACTGTAGCTTAGAGAAAATGAAAATCAGTAAGGTTTTCTGTTTTCCCTTTAAACATTTTATTTCCTTACTTTTCTCTCTGAGCTTTTTTGTTTAGTTTCCTATAAATAATGGTCCATGAGACAACAAATTCTATCTGGCTGGCTAAAGAGAAAGGAATAAAATTTATTAATATTAAACCTATATTGATCCTATAACTTCACTGGATGATCTGGAAGTAACTCATTGGCCTCATTTTGAACTACAGAATTTGTTCTTAAGTAGAGAGAACATCTTGGTAATAGAAAGTTGCAGTTGATAAAACATAATCATCATCTTTAACTGTGGAGTTAGAGTGGTCAAATGGGGCAGTTCAGCATCGTGGGTAAGGGTGTGAACTCTGAAATAAGATTGGATACACATCAGCATTACCACTTCCTTATCTGGAAAATTGGGATCAAAATCAACCATCAACATCAAAAGATTTTTTTATAAGTTTATATATCTATTCAACAAATACTGATTGAGTCCTCTTCTAGGAAATTAAGATAAAACAATGAACAAAGCAGACAAAAATCCCTATAATCAGGAAAGGAGGAAAATGAAATTCATAAGCCCAGCTGCTGGTAGGCTGATAGATGTAGTAGTGGGATTTTATGGACATTTTTTCCTGCTTGTGGCAAAAAGTAAATGTCTTAAGGAACTCTAATACACGAGATAATTAGTTCTTGGTTCTATAATGAACAGGTCCAAAACTTTAGTAGCTTAACACAGCAAAAGTTATTTCTTGCTCATAACACATTCCAACATGTCAGGTTAGCATGGGAGCTTTGGAGAGAAGCCTCTGGTCCATAACATCATTTGGAAACCAAGGGCTGACAGAGAAACTGTAATCTTCAGTGATCTTCAGTTCATGGCATTAGAGAGTGACCTCAGCATTTATATCCTTCCAGCTGATAGGGAATAAGACAGAGTGGGAGATCATGCAGGACATTTTATGGGCATTCCTGGGTAGCACAGGTAGGACAGTATTCAATCACATAGCCCCAATTAACTACAGGTTAGGATGGGAACTGTAGTTTTTCTTGTGCCCAAAAGGAAAATGAAACAGGTTGGGTAAACTCATAGCACTGTCTGTATCTCATGAACCAAATGGGATAATGTTTGTAAAGCACCTGGTGCTGCCTGGCACATAATAAAACTTCAATAAATGGTAGCTATTACTACTACTGGGATTTTAATTTGTTAGAAAATAATGTGCTTTTACTGAATTTAGGTAATTACAGAATGGAACATTTTGCTCTGTGTCAACCCATTTGATTATAAGAATAGCAATACCATATTACGTTTGCATTACATTTTATTGTTTATGAAGCAGTTACATAGATATGATCTCATTTTGTTTTCATTTTTTCCTCAGTACTATATGAAATAGGTAGATAATATTCCTATTTTAAATATGGTCAAATGTTCTCAGAGAGTAGTATACTATGGCCAAGAAATTATAACTAATAAATGATAGACACAGGATTCAAGTCCATTTTTGTTTTGGTTTTTAAACTCTAAGGTCAAGGTTTATCTCATTACACCATGCTATCCCAAATCACGAAAATATACAACCATACTCTATTGCTGAAGGTTTAGCTATGATGCCAGTGAAATCTGGGTTATCTGAGCTCCCAAGTTTGTTCTTTCTTATCATCATGGAATATACTTCATAAGTTCCTAATATGCACTTCGTATTTCAGAAGAATGCAGACTTCCAAAAAATCAAACTTTAAATTTTTGGATAGCGTATATTAAGGGTTTTGAAAAACTAGATCATGTCCAGCAAAGAAAAAGTAAGAACATGAGATGATCTGGAAACAATATTAAATAAATAATTTGTGGTAAACTGTATATATTTATGTAGTAGAATAAAAGATCAAGAAAAGACTCAGATATTACACTTAAGTATTTGAAGGACCCCAGAGGAGGGTGCAGTTCTGTATTCCCCATAGTTACAATTTCTACACATATCTAGATCTCTGAATTATTTTTTAAAAATGTTTTTCATCTTTAAGTCCCTACTGAGTAGTACAGTGCCTAGCACAGAGCAGGGACTCAGAAAACGTTAAGTGGGCTGAGCATACTTTTCATGTATAGTACGAAAAAGCAAATGTCCTCTCCTTATAAGGAAGAGATGTTGAACAAAAAGTGCTGTATGATAATGGCATAGGGTAGCTTATGAGGTAGTGAGCCTCTCTTCACTGAAAGTAAATGCATATCCATAATTCCTGCATGAAGTGGGGAACTGTTCATCTCTGAGACTCTTTTGACTTTAAAATTCTCTCAACATTTTGACACAGTGTTATTTCATGAAAGGTACATGGATGATCATGTGGCATGTGATTCTTCCTTCATGCATCCACAATTGAGGTGCTCATTAAAACATCCAACACACTCCTCTTGAGGAAAGCAAGAAATCTTCCATTGGATCTTCCTAGATTGTCTTATTATTAGCTTCTTATGTTCTATCTTTGTGCTCCATTTTATCTTTCTCTCCTCATACAGCCCCCTTTCCCCAAGGAAGATATCTAATTATTTCTTCAATGTCCCCAGTGTTTTTCTATATATTTTCTTGGCTTAAAAGACATCTCCTGTGAGGTCTTCTCACACTGTAATGATTCTCTGTGTCACAAAATACCTTTCCATTCCATTTTTAATACATATTTCTAAATTACTCATGTTTATACTTTTACTTCTGCTACTACTGCTTCCCCACATAAGTGAGAATAATTTATTCTCTTGATATATCTAAACTTTCATCAATTAAAATGCACCTTCTCTGGCCACATATTGTCATTAATAACCTTTTAGGTTCCAATAGCAGTCACATAACATTTTCCAAATAGACTTGTAAGTATTGCCTTATTTGCCCTGTGAGTCACACAAGATACATCTAATTATTCCCATTTGACAGATAAGAAAATAGAAGCAGAGTCACATTAAATGACTAACCCAAAGTGAGACACCCTGTTTCAGAAAATTTCAGAAATAGAAGCCACGTCTTCTTATTTTTGCCCTGTGGTTTCTTCATTTGTATGCTATCTTCTAGGCTTGCTTTCCTTTTATCTCCATGACTCCTGATGGCATGACTTGTCTCTGCTTACTCTCTCATAAAGATTCTTCTTTCTTTTCTTTCTTTCTATTATCCTTTGGGCTGGGAAACATTGCATATTGGCAGTTAAATGGAAACACAGAAACAAGCATGAGACCCTGACTGAGAATCTGGGCATTTCTGTTACAAGGTCTGGCTTTAATGAAAATCGTTTTTCTTTCCTCACTAAATGGTGGATGAAATTTTTCATCCTAGGCATTGGGATAGCTGCCTCAGACCTAGTGGAGAGGGATAAAATGGCTAGGTCCTGGAGTAAGGGTGCATTGATGAAGATAATACTCAGATCCTCCCTGTAATTACTTTCTACCTGAAATAGGTAGAAGTAAAATTTCTCAAGCTGAAATACTTACCTGCCTGTAGAATATAGTCATAACATAGGCTGTGGATCCTTAGAAGAGGAGCATGCAAACTCTTACACTAAGGAATAGGATTTGACTTCAGAAACATGGACTATTAACTGCCCAGGAGATGGCATCATGGATTAGGCTGGCAGAAAATGTGTGATTCAGTGGAGAAAGGATAATTGTCTCAATCAAGCCTGTGTGCTCTTCAGGGTTCTGACTGAACATCAACCCTGGCATTTGACCTGTGGCCTTGAATTCTATTTATCAATGGAAACACAACTAACTTTTCTACTGATTCTCCCTTGACATTGCTTACAATGACTTTTCAAATGTCCAAATAAATGAAACCCTTTGCAATTCCACCCTCTGTGATAAACGCTTTAATTTAGTCTCTGAGTCAAGTCTTCTTAGTTTAGAGGTGCCTACTATTTAAAGCTTGAGCTACTTTAGTGTCGCCAGGGTGCCTCAGGTGGTTAAGTGTCTCACTCTTGATTTTGGCTCAGGTCATGATCTCATGGCTTGTGAGTTTGAGCCCCCTGTGGGGCTCTACATTGACAGTGGGGAGCCTGCTTGGAATTCTCTCTCCTTCTCTCTCTGCCCCTCCCCGACACATGCACATTCACTTCCCTCTCTCTCTCAAAAATAAATAACACTTGAGCTACTTTATACTCCACTTAGCCTGAATGTAAGCATCTCTCTCTTTTTAAGCATCTCTCTCTCTCTCTCTCTCTCTGTCTCTTTTTAAATGTTTATTTGTTTTTAAGAGAGAGAGCATGAGCAGGGGAGGG
Source organism: Cryptoprocta ferox (assembly GCA_028646485.1). Classification (NCBI taxonomy): domain Eukaryota; kingdom Metazoa; phylum Chordata; class Mammalia; order Carnivora; family Eupleridae; genus Cryptoprocta; species Cryptoprocta ferox. Next base: position 16,005,029 of record CM053568.1, on the reverse strand, counting down.
GCAGAGACAGAGGGTGTCAGAAGATCCAAAGTGGGCCTCTGCTTTGACAGCAGGAGTCTGATGTGGGGCTCGAACTCCTCAACCATGAGCTGAAGTTGGACGCTTAACCAACTGAGCCACCCAGGTGTCCCTAAGCATCTCTTAATTGAGCCATCTTATAATTTTGAGGACAATCACTTGGTGCGTACCATGTTTCAAACAATGCTAGAAGTTGGAGGTTTCATCCCCATCCACTATCTCCTTATGCAAAATGGAGCACAACATATTCAAGATCAGCATTTGTTCTGCTGCCTGAGTTGCTGAGGTGATTATTTGTCAAGACCATATTTGGAAATTCAAAACTAAAATTATTCATGATACTCTAGGCTGAAATAAACTTTTACTTTATTAACTTCTCCTGTACAATTTAACATAGGATTATCTTTTGAAATAATCATGAGGCAGGACATTGGAGATGAGAACACAGGATTTGGACTCAGACTAACAGTGTCCTATTGTATCAACTTTGCATCAACCCCTCATTACCCTTGTAAGCTTTGGCAGTTTTGTTTCCGGATGCCTCAGTTCCCTCCTTTGTAAAACAGCAATGCTATTTTACACTCTGTAAATACATCACTCTGTAATGTTTTGTGACAGTTAAATGTGATAATTAATGGAAAGTGCATACTGAGGCATATAGTATGTGCTCAACAAACAGTAAAATAAGTATGATATATGACTCCTTTACCATTTTCTCTTACTTCGGACAGTCATTGCCACTCTAAAATTCATAGTACATAGTCGTCACATATTTTATTATTTCCCCTGCATTTTACATTTATAATCTCATTTCCTTCTCCTGATGGGGACCTATAAATTTTCTATTCGAGTAATCCCTTCCATTATACTTCCATATATTTATTTACATATATGAAAGCCTTACAAATATACGGTTTGTGTAGTAGGTGTATGACATTTAAATCATGACAAGTCATATTACATTATAAATATAGCTTTCATAATTTTTTCCTTAATATCATATTTTGAGGAACAAACCACATCACCACATATAGAGTTCGGTTCTTCTGATCACTGCATAGTGCAAATCTTAAGTATCTATTTCGTTTTACTAATCTGCTTTTTTATTTAGAGACCATAGATTGCGCCCAACTCTTTACCACCACATGTGGAAAAAGGGCCATGTACAATAAAACACACAGCTCTTTGTGTACCTAGAAAAGCTTCTCTGGGACACACACACAGGAGCACAATTGCTGTATTTCAGAGTATGGATGAAACTCATGTGACAAATGGAACATGATTTTTTCCCCCCATTAGCTTATGTCACAACAGCACTTCATGAGGGTTCCCGTTTTGACCTATCATCACAAACATGCCAGATCGTTTTTTCTAATTGCTGCCATCCTGATTGTGTAAAATCATATCTTGTTACTGTTGTAATTTGCATGACTCTGATCAGTACTGAGATTGAACATCTCTCCCAGGTAAGCAGTCTTTCAATTTTTTCCTCGTGTGCTTTTCATATAATTAGTCCATTTTCCTTTTGGACAAATAGGCTTTTCTTGTTGTTTTGCAGGAATTTTAAGTAATTCTTTGTTAGTTATTAATTTGGCAATTATCTTCTCTGATACTGGCACCTGTTAACTTTATCGATTCTATCTTTTGTTAAAAAGTTATATTTAATTTTGGGATATAAAAATCCACCAGTGTTTTCCTTTGTGGTTTATAATTTTTAGGTCTTGATTTAGAAATGTTCATAATCTTAAGATCATAAAGATACCCCCTTTAAACTTGTATTACGTATCTTTCTCATTTAGGAATTTAATTGATCTGGAGTTCATCCGTGTATAGAGTGTGTTGTAAAGTCAAGCTGACTTTTTACATCATTAAAGTCACTGGCTTTGTGTCTCTGGTTGTGGAAAGAGGTGCATAGCAGGCAGATAGGATTTCCATCAGGTATGGATAAAATTTATTTCTGTAACTTAATCTAGTCTAACTATAATTCTGTTCTGATATCCAAAAAGCTCTGGCAATCTCAGGGTTTTCTTCATAATTTTTACTACTTGTATATCTGTATGGTTACAGATATAAAATGTGGATTAAAGGAATTTTTAATTGGAAGTCTGAAATCTAGCTTTCTGCATTATCTTGGTCACTAGCTGTTTTTTTTTTTTTTTTTTTTTTTTTTTTAAGTTAGGACACACACACACAATGCAGAATAATGGAGCAGATGAGAACACAGATTTTTAAAATCAGAACAATAAAGACTCATTTTAATACTAATTCAGTCCCTCATTATTCCTGTAACCTCTGGCAAGTGTGCCCCTTAAACCTCAATTTCCTCATCTGTAAACTAGCTATGAAGCACTTATAATGATTTATGAAATTTGAACAGGCTTTATTCATTCATTATTGAACTTGTACTTCTAAAATAAGTTTTTATTTTGATTCTGTTAGTTAACATACAGTGTAATATTAGTTTCAGGTATATAATGAAGTGATTCAACACTTCCATACAATACCCAGTGCTCATCACAAAAGGTGCACTACTTAATACCCATCACCTATTTAACCCATTCCCCCATGCACCTCCCCTCTGGTAACCATCAGTTTGTTTGTTCTCTGTAGTTAAAAGTCTGTTTCTTGCTTTGCTTTTCTTTTTCCCCCTTTGCTCATTCATTTTGTTTCTTTAATTCCACATATGAGTTAAACCATATTTGTCTTTCTCTGACTTATTTTACTTAGCATAATATTCTCTAGCTCATCCATATCATTGAAAATGACAAGATTTCATTCTGTCCACTATATATTTGTATGTACCAGGTCCTCTTTTTTAAAGTTTTTATTCAAATTCCACTTAATAATCAAAGCTACAATGAGATGTCACCCCACACTTGTCAGAATGGCTAAAATCAATAATACAAGAAACAACAGGTGTTGGCAAGGATGTGGAGAAAGGGGAACCCTCATGCACTGTTGTTGGCAATGAAAACCCAGTTCAGCCACTGTGGAAAACAGTATGGAATTTACTCAAAAAGTTAAAAATAGAACTACTCTATAATCAAGAAATTGTAATACTGTGTATTTATCCAAAGAATACAAAAATACTAATTCAAAGGGATACATGCACCCCAATTTTTATATCAGCATTATCTACAATAGCTATCTCTATTATACAATATCCTAAGTCTCTATCAACTGATGAATGGATAAAGAAGAACACACACACAGGAATATTACTCAGCCATAAAAAGAATGAAAGTTTGCCATTTGCAAAGACATGGATAGAGGTAGAGAGTATTATCCTAAGCAAAATAAGTCAGAGAAAGACAAACACCATATGATTTCACTCATATGTCAAATTTAACAAATTGAACTTGTACCTTGTTATCAGGTTCACACTAGAATTTTTCATCATTATTTCCCCAACAGGTGTCACAATGCATGGCACAGAGTAGGTCTTCAGTAGTTGTTTGCTAAATCATAAGGAATATGCTCAGATTCTAGATTGCATTTCACCTCTTAAACTCTTCCTTCTGATTTTCCATTTAATAGTCATTTTAGCTAATGTGTATGAAAGCTTACACTGTGATATATGCTGTTCTACATCCTTTGTAATTTGTTCTTATAGCAATTCTCTGACATAGATGCCAATAATAATCCTATTTTACAGATGAGGAAACTAAGACAAAGAGATGCTATAACTTACTAGGTAGGATTTCATAGCTAAAGCCCGCATTGAACGCCGACACTTTGGCCTCCAAGGTTTATGCTCAAACCATTGCATGTGGCTGCTTCTCCTTAGGGTCTGAATCTATCTACATGATTATTGAGGGCCTGTAAGTTGAGTTTAAATATGAGCTCTGCCTCCCACTAACTGTGCGATCATAAACAAGTGTCTTAACTTTTCTAATACGAAAACAAATCACCCAGATCCGTAGAGTTCTTGTGAGAGCTAAATCCACATGAACCACTTATTACAGTGCCCTGTATATAAGCATCCAATACACATTTTTAATACTAGCATTATTAAAACTTTGTGTGTGTTTATTTTGCCTATAACTGAAAGAGCTAAGTAAAATATTTTACTCTTTTAGCATTTAAAAACACAAAGTACATTCTAAACATAGAATGATAAATTACTCTGCAGAAATCTCAGATCTGCTAAATGATATATTGCAAGAAATATTCCTATATCACCATCTCCAGTCTGAATATGCCACTGAATAGATTGGTATCTAACATATTGGTATGTAAGGAAAGACAGCTTATCCTATCTAGACCTTTATAAAGGAGGTGGAGGGAAACTAGGTTCTATTTTTGTTCTATTCTGAACATCTATAAGTCTGTACTGAAGATCAAGTTATCTGGATGAGAGGTATTTTGGGGGGGGTGAGAGTTTTTAGGGTTAAAGTGGCAATGGTCTTAGACTTTTAATTCTACTTTTACTGTTAGAAGAGTAGATATCAATATCTCTCTGTGCTGCCCCTTTCTCCTCTTCCCCACCAACCCTGACCAAGGTCATCTTGCTCTCTTTTTAAGCCCAAGCCCCCTGCCACTGCTTTAATGGCTGTGGCAAGCAGAGAGCGAGTTATGAATGTGAAGTGTCTGTCAGCCACTAAAAGCCTGTGAATTAGTGTTTCCTGCCCTTGTCTGTTAGGCAGCCTACTTTTATGGAGAAATAGCTTACCCTTGTGAAAGGACCCACCACTAATCTGCTCTGCTATGCTAGGCCCAGCACCCCTCTCTCATGTCCCCCATGGAGAAAATGACCTCTCTGCTCCAAACAGGGGTTTCTCTAGTTCCTGTGCCATATCCAGGCTTCTCCCAATTCAGAGGAGGTTTTAAAAATGAAGGTTATTCTCAATTTCAAAACTTCCATGAATTTTGTACCAAAGAACATCTCTAACATTGCTTGCACTCAGAAATCTTGAATCTTCCCAACTTCCCTTGCCCTTATTCTCCCTGCCTCCTTCATCAGCTTTATTTTGGGGCCCTATGAGTCTGTATACTTTCCTTGGAACTGCTGGGGAACACGTGCTCTGCTCTTAGTGCTTTCTACCATTACATCCCCTTGACAGCAGATGCTCTGCGAGTCATTTGCACTCCAAAATAGGACTTCAATTTATGGCAAGATGGGCTTTTGTCTCTTATAAAGAAATTTCAGGAATCATTGAGCACTTGCAAAGGGTGCTATTTTGGGAGGAGAGCATTGATTGAGGGATAATTAGCTATCACATCATTGTCCACAGCTCTGCAAGATCCTCCAGAACTTTGTACATTGAGTGGTGTTCCAAGCATTATCCTATCATTTTCTCAATCTAATCTCACATGACCTTTTGTTTCTTGAGAAATTCTTGAAAATTTTGCCTTCTCTTCTTTATAGATTTATAAACCGAGGCTCAGATTAGCTCGTGAGTGATTGGGAAAAGGCCATGATCCCACGTCTTTAGCTATCCAGCCTGTATGTCTACAGTATGGTATATTTGACGGGCATTGACAGAGTGTGTGTTACCTTGTGCCCCTTGAGCTGACTCTCTCCAAGTCCTAGAAAAAAAGGAATTGGTCACACTATCATCAAGTATCCCAAGTTCCTTCTCCATCCTGGGAGGTTTCCTGTGCTGCTGGAGGCAGGATATAATACTTAGGAATTTAATATTTCATAAAGAAGTTCTCAGAGCATTTTCAGCTCAAGTATAGTCATCTCTCTAGGCATAAGAGGCAAGAAGGCTAGACATGAGGAAAGCATTGTGTTGGTAAGATGCTGAATCGGTCTATGGAGTTATAGACCTCTAAAAGTCACCTACTCACAAGAGCCTGCAGGGTGTACCTTTAGTGTAATGGGGGAGTGATGAAACAGCAACCAACATCATGTATTTAACTCTTGCGAAGTTTCACCCATGGCAAGCCAAACAGGTATGAGATAAGTCCTTTTTGTAAGCCACAGCACAGAAAGTCAGGAGAACACTAAGGAAGCACACTCTGATGTAATGAAGATTGAGAGTCAGTTTGTATCTTCTGCTCTGCTTTTGTCATTAACATTAACCTAATGGCGGTAGGGCTGCTACTTTTGAACTGCTGCTTATCTGTGTCCTGTATCCGAGAGCCACCAGTCTACTGCAACCCCTCCAAGAATTTAGCACTGGTTCTCAATCTCACTTCACAGAGGCACATCAGATTGCCTGTTTAAGGAGGAAAAAGAGTTAGGGAGAGGGAGAGAGACAAAGCATGAGAGACTCTTGAATACTGAAAACAAACTGAGGGTGGAAGGGGGAGGGGGAAGGGGAAGGGGAGTGATGGTCATGGTGGAGGACACTTGTGGGGAAGAGCACTCAGTGTTATATGGAAACCAACTTGACAATAAACTATAAAGTCAAAAAAATGCAGATATTGGGCCCTATTTCCAGACATTTAAAAATTTTTTACTCTGTATTTCTAACAAGCCGAGGAGATTTTGATGTAGATACTTCACATTCTACATTATTAATAAATGATGCATTATAAATTGACCTTGAATTATGTCACATATTTGGACAAGAGGAGAAGTTTGTTAAACTTATGAAATAATATTCACTTAATACTTTACCAAGTACTTTATATATATATATATATATATATATACTCTCTCACATAATACATTGACCATGAGTTTGGTGAAATGAATATTTGTATCTTCATTTTGTTTTTCAAATGATAACTCATATGAAATATTATGCCGAAGGCCACACAACCAGTAAGTATTGGAGATAAGACAAGAATGCAAGCGTTCTTTCTCTAAGGCCAGTTGTCAATGTTGGCAGTCTGCTCAGGATCACCTAATGAGCTTTTGAAATATGCTCGTGCCTAAGTTTACACCAAGCTACTGAATCACAGACATGTTTTACTCATGCTTTGGTGTTTTCTAAAAACCTTCCTCCAAATGATTTTTCTTCCTTTCCTTTCCTTCCCTTTCCCTTTCCCTCCTCCCTCCCTCCCTCCCTTCCTTCCTTCATGTTTATTTTGAAAGAGAGAGAACACAAGCAGGGAAGGGGCACAGAGACAGAGAGGGAGACACAGAATCTGAAGTAGGCTCCAGGTTCTGAGCTGTCAGTGGAGAGTCCAATGCAGGGCTCAAACTCACAAACCGTGAGATCATGACCTGAGCCGATGTCTTACACTTAACCAACTGAGGCGCCCCATCTCCTCCAAATGATTTTAAAACCAGAGGGGAGAATTCCCAGAGTTTAGGTGATGACCCCATCCATGCACTTAATTTGACTGCAAGAATCTTTTCCATGAACCCAAATGCATGGTCTCTGGCAGAAGCCAGATGAACAGATCTCAGCTCTGGCTATGAGCTCTAGGGACAGTTGTTGACACAGCCCTCCTCTGGCCTCCTTTTGCAAACTTCATTAGCTGTAATTAATGCAACTGCTTCTCTAACTCAGAGAACTTCAGGTGCTCAGAGCCCCATGGCCTCACTAGCGAGTACAATCTTTCCTGGATCCCTTCTCTCTGCCTAAAGGATGATCCCTCCACAGTAGAACTGTGAGGGGGCTTCATCTTTTCAATTCTTGGGAAATGAGAGCATCACTGGCATTTTTGTCCCTTGCCTTTTCATCTGGGCTTATTGGGGCGGAAATTCCAAGTGCCAATGGACAGGAAATCACTTTTCCTCTAAATGAATTTGACTTGTCTAATTATAGAAACAATACATGCTAATTATTTTTGAAATGTAAAGAATTCTGACAAGAAAATAGAATAAAAGCAAAATTTGTTCCCCAAATCCCATACATTTATCATTATATGAACAACCCTTTAGACCTCTCTCTTGCTTTGTGTGTATAAAACAGAAGTGCACACAAAATACTCATGATACAAATTTGATTGCATCAGAGCAATGCTTGGAATTTAATCTTTGTTCAATAAACATTCATTGCATTCATATATACACATGCATACTTACCCATTACCTGTTTCTCTACTTATCAAAAATTCTTAAACATCTTTCCTTGCATTTACATACAGGTTTACATCATTACTTTTTAAAAACCTTATAAATCCATTGAATTGATTTGTTGTGGTGTATTCAACTAGTTTCCTAACTCATTTTTAGCTTGCTTCCTGTATGTCAATATTTCAATCTCCCTCTGCCCCTCCCCTCCCTCCTACTCTTATTCAAACTGTTCCTTATAATTTGTTTCTATAGTAGAATCTTTGGGTTGAAGGATTTGTACACCTTCAGTTTGATCTATGTTGCCAGACTGTCCTCCAGTAATGGTGCTTTCTTTACCCTCCCACTAACATGCACTGTCATTTTAAACACTTTCTGCTCCATAATGTATCACAGCAAAAAGGCCCAATGGGTTAGAGGATAAGTGGATATTAAAGGCAATGTCTCTCAGTTTGTCCCTTTAAAACAACAATCCAGAGAGGTCCCACAGGAAGTTATTATCTTTCAGGTTTAGCTAGTGGCCACTTAGAATCTACAGAGTAAGAAAACTAAAGTTCTAGGCATTTGGGATACCATGCTTTTTAAAAAATTATTTCCACCGCTCTGAGTCATTTTTAATTGAGTGTAGAGATGAATAAAAGGCTGTAAGGACAGGAAAATGGGTACACTGCATTTTTTCATGAAAGTTACATTCAATTATTATGAATATTAGATGATGGCTTGAATCTAAGTAGAAAAGAGATGGAATCTATCAAATAGCTGTTTGACCTTGAACAACATACTCAAGCTGGAAAACAATTTATGCACGAAAGCAGCAATGGCTTTCGGTGGGGAGTTAATATGAAAATCTTCTATGGTGAAGCTCTCTGGTCTTACTCTCCAGGGACTATGGGAGAGTGGGAGAGAATTAACTGCCACAGTACAATGACCGAATTCATGTGCCTGTTTCTAAACTTCTTTTCTGTTACATCTTGAGTAATTTATTTAAATTCTCCGGGCCTTTTTTTTTTTTTTTTATCAAATATATATTTACACATACATGCACATACACCTTAAAAGTTTGTGTCAAAGCTTCAGTTAGTTGTGAGACATAAAACTCTAGAAGAGTGTTGAGAAAATACTAAAACTGTCAATAAATGAGAGGTATTATAATTCATGTTCATAATAATGTGTCTAAAAGATCACCAAACTTGACATTAGAAGGGCTCAAGTCAAAATTTTATCACTTACCAGATGTGTGGCCTTTAAGAAGTCAGGCTGTTGAGAACCAAGCAAAGTCAAAGAACGTGCTGAATCCTTACCTTTTCTTCTTCTGTAAACTGGCATTCATACATAGTGCATGTTCTGTGCAGTTGAAGATAGATTGGGGAGCTTCCAGAACTGAAATACATAAAATTTGTAAATATCTATTAGAACCACAGATTTCAATGGGAGGATTAAGGACTTAGAATTACATTTCTAATATTACTAGCAATGGTTCCTTACAGCTCTAAAATTACAAGATTCCTTGGTTCTAAAATGTCACAAGAAGATGGCAGGTCTAGGTTTATCTGTGTTTGTGTTTCTGAGTGTAAAACATGTATACCAGAGAGAGGAAGGGAGTTAGCAGAATGTCACAGCCAAAGGCGGGATTGAGTCTGGAATCTTGTAACTTACTAGCTGCCTAAACTCAGATACTCATCTAAATTTTCTAAGTTTCTTCATATGGAAAAAAAAAAAAAGATGATGGCAAATGAATTCATGCTACTGTGTAAGACTGTCATGATCACAAGCACATAACAGGCACTAAAAAGCTACTATTCATTGAGCAGAAATTATGTGCTAGGCACTAGCACTCATGTATCCCTCCCATTTAACAACTCATAATACTCGGTGAGGCAGATTCTTATACTTCCCACTTTTCAGATGAGAATAGTGAGGCCAGCAGGAGATAAATAGACTTGTGTCAGTTCAAAAAGCTGGTGAGTTGACACAGGTAAGACTCATCCCAGGTCAGTCAGACTTAAAAGGCAGGGATCTTAGCCACTGTACTTCTAAATAATACTGTAAATGCAAGTCCCTCTTCCACCATCCACTTGTAAAGCAAAGCCTATTTCAGAATGTCCTTTCTGTGTTGCTTCCCCAAGCTATAAATAGTACACTCGAAATGTGTATGTATGTATGTATAAACATATACACACACATATTTAACAAACCTACACATAGGTGATTTAAGGCAATGGATAGAGATGTCCTGTGAATACAGGATTGGAGCATAATATGTAGAACTTATAAATGAGTTATTCACAATAAAAGCTGTCAGACTATGAAAAAAATATAACAGTTTATACAATGTTTTTAGATGATGATGATGATAATTTCAATTAAAAAGGTTCTCTACTGAGTCCCTAGCTCAAAGTATTGCTCAAAATAGATTTTCCACAAACACTTACTTACTTAATGACTAAATCTTTTTTCTGGGGGCACATTTTATGACTATCAAGCTGAAAGGTAGAAAAACTAATGAAATAATCCCTCCAAAGGACCTGTGATTTCTTAGGACTTCTAGAATCTTTTATTTATCCTTCCTACTAATAATCATTGTATTTCCACAGAATATAAAGTAACTTGGTGATTGGGGAGGCAGGTAGAGGGGGTCAGTACACTCATGGAATGGCTTTGGCCATTAGAGAGAAAGTAAATTTGGATGAGAAAAAAATTGATCTCAGAAACTTTAAAAGTGTTTAAGTGGTTTTCAGATGAGGAAAAAAATAAGTTTACTAAAATATCCCAAGGCTGATGTACATGTAATCAGCCCTCAAAGTTCTGAAAACATCACCTTACTCAAACTATCTCCTTTACGGTGTTTAAAGACTATTGAGTAATAGCTTTTAGGACTGTAGAATGTCACAGCTGGATACTGGATTTAGAGTTAAGGTAACATACTCACCAATGTGTCAGATGAAAAACAGGAAAGAACAAGTAAGCTTCTAAGGGCTTTTTTTCCCACCAGATCATAAAAATTACAAGTTTTTCAATATCTACCACTATTTCAATATCATATTTGATAAAAATAAGCCATTTTTGACAGAAGCTAACCCAAGAATATAAGCAGAGGACAGCTTTATTTTTCTTCCACAGCCCATTCAAACACAATCCATGGACATATTTTCCCCCACTTCTTGTATGGAATTTGGGGCAGGTACCCTATTTTTCTTCCCTTTTTTTTTTTTTTTTTTTAGAAAATAGTCCTTTGGTAACTTTCAGTTGCAGAATTAATCTCATTTCTGTTATTAAAATCTACAACCCAGTGCAATAATCCCAAAGCTGCCAAACCTTACCTAATTTAGAAATTCTTCCCCTGAAAGTTCATATGGCTTTCAGCCTATACAACTATAGGGCAACTATATATAGGGCAATGGGACTGTGGCCAACTGATTTTCCTTCTGCTTGCTGCTTCTGATCTCCCCCTTGAAGGCCTTGGTCTTTGATCCCTCTATAGTGAACCTCAGGAGAACAGTGAAAGCATGGTTTTTGGTGGCCAGGTTGCATTGTAATCTGTACTTGGCTGATACTGAAAGCTGTTTTCTTTCTTTCATGGGGAGTTTTAGGACCTCTAGCTTGAAACTCCTTCTACAAATGATCCATAGTTGGGAGTTGCAGGGATTGGAAAGGATAGGTAAAAATACACATCAAAAATTCTTATCAGGGTGCCTCGGTGGCTCAGTCAGTTGAGCGTCCGGCTTCAGCTCAGGTTATGATTTCACAGTTCGCGGGTTCGAGCCTCGCATTAGGCTCTGTGCTGACAGCTAGCTCAGAGCCTGGAGCCTTTCTTCAGATTCTGTGTCTCCCTCTTTCTCTGACCCTCCCCCTGCTCACACTGTCTCTCTCTCTCTCAAAAATAAATAAAACATCAAAAAAAATTTAAAAAAATAACCCAGAGCCAACTGATTAAAAAAAATTCTCATCAATAAATTCATTCTTTAGGGTCTCTTTGATCTAGGTCTTTGTAGAAGCTGGAGTTGGTAACACTATCTGGAAAAACTGGGTTCATGATCCTATAGCATTTCCTATAATTGGTCTACTATCTCTCTGAAATGTGAGGATTCTGGGCACCTATAGGTATTTATCTAATCCTTGGCAAGTCTGATGAAACTGAGATAAAGAAAGTAAACTTTTAACAACTCCTAATAAGAGTGGATGTGTTGTGAGTGTTTTGAAGATCTATAATGGTCTATTATGAGACCTGTAAATGGATTTTAAGGAGAACATTTAGGTCATCACTCTACTTTTTGACTAGTTATAAACTCAGTGCTTTTTAACTTATTTAGAGTTCAGCATCTCTTTTGAGAAAGTGATAAAAACTATGTATCTATACCCTGGGGAAGCAAACATAAGTACTGATTTTTCAGAAAATTCTGGGGGTGGGCTATGTAATATAACTCTTCAAGGTCTATCAATAGACACTTGGAAAAAAATGCATGACTTGGCTGCCATTCTTTCCTCTAACCTTCTTCCCTCTCCTCCCTCCCTTCCTTCCTTCCTTCCTTCCATAATCACTTAGATAAATGTCATTAGCCATGGTGATTGGACAGAAGGGTAGAGCCCAAGTGAGCAAGGTGGCCACACAGCGCAGTGGCCCAGTGGATTTGGGATTGAGGTTAATCAAATAAGTAAATATATTGAACGTGGCGGGGGTCATGTTTCTCAATGCTGGAAAAGGGAGTTACAAATATGGAAAGGAGAAAATTGTAATAACTGCTGTGGTATTGGACTGAAATCATTGGAATCAGTATAAACTCATATTTCTTGTCTATTGTTGCTGTAACAAATGATACAATCTCACTAGCTTAAAAATGCAAATTTATTACCGTATACTTCTGTAAGTAGAAAGTACATCATGGGTCTCATTGGAAAATAACAAAAACAAAAACCTAGGTTCCTTTTTCGAGCTTCTGGGGGTATTAATTCCCCTATTTCTAATTGCTAAAAACCACGAACATTCTTTGGGTTATGGCCTCTTTCCTTCACCTTTAAATCCAGCACCTGTGAGTGAAGTTTTTACACTGCATCACTCTCACCTTTTTCAGTTACATCTCCTTCTAACTTCCTTATTCTGCCTACCATTTCCAGTTTTTAAGCACCCTTGTTACTGAAAGAGAGGCTATACAGACGGCGGAGTAGGAGGACCCTAAGCTCACCTCCTCCCATCTGGATACAACCAGATAACACTCACAGCAGTGTTAAATAACCCAGAAAATGACCCAAAGACTGGAAGAATAAATCCCACAACTAAAACTAGAGAAGAGGCCACATTGAAGAAGGTAGGAAAGGTGGAGACATAGTTTGGGAGTGAAGGAGACCATGGCTGTGGGTGATCAGGAGTGAGTTGGAGTGCAGTGAGAGGTGAGACATAGACTAGCATACTGGGGAGCCTGCATGGGGAAGACAAACCCCCAGAATACTTGGCTTTGAAAGTGAGGGGGGGGGGTGAATCTTGTGAGTTCGTACAACTAGCAGGACTTAAAACCTGGAATTTTAAAAATCAGCAGGTTCAGCTCTGGGGGAGCTCCAAGGGCTTTAAGGAAGCTGAGTCTCCACCCTTAACGTTTAGCAGAGATACAGCCTAGAAGCAGCAGTTTGAAAAACACCTGGGGCACAGGGAAGAAGTTATTTACTCATCTCAGAGCATATCCCAGAGAGGCAGGTATTGCAGGGAGATCACTTCAGGAACAAAGCAACTGGCATTTCCATCCCTTGTTCCCATGTATAAATACAGAGACACATGCAGGAATGAGCATGAGGCCAACCCTGACTACCTATCTTGCTTACACCAAGCCCTGACTCTTCCCACACTTCGGTGGATACACCCTTTCCAGTCATGCTTGCCTAAGTGCTGGCACTGGGGTCTCCTCCCCTAGAAGACCAGTGGCAAACCCTGCCAACATGTCTCCTGACTTGCAATGTTCTGTGGGGCTTCTGTTGCAGCCCTGGCCAGACAAAATATTGCCTACAACAGGCGAATTGTTGGCAAAAGAACTTCTGCAGATGACTGGACTGAAGGCAAAAGTGACCAGGACACAATAGTAGATGACATGCAACACACATAGAGACATTCCCTGAGGCACCAAGTCCTGGGGAGCAGAGGACATTGCACTGCAGGGTACTACAGGACCTGTTGCTCATCAAGACATTACCTTCAAGAGCAGGGGATGTAGTTGACTTTCCTAATAGAGAAACAGACACAGAGAGTTAGATGGAATGAGGAGACAGAGGAATATGTCCCAAATGAAAGAGCAGGACAAAACCACAGCAAGAGACCTAAGAAAAATTGATATAAGTAATATGCCTGATAGAGAATTTAAAGTAATGTTCTTAGAGATCCTCACTGGACTTCAGAAAAGAATGGAGGACATCGGTGGGAGCCTTAACAGAGAGATTATAAGAGAATCAATCAGAGATAAAGAAGACAATAGATGAAATTAAAAATACACTTGATGGAATAAATAACAGGCTAGAGGAAGCATGGGAACAAATTAATGACCTGGAAAACAGATTAATGGAAAGTAACCAAGCTGAACAAATGAAGAGAAAAAAAATACACAAAATGAGAAAGACGTAAGGTATTCAGTGACTCCATCAAGTGTAATAACATTCATATTATTGGGATCCCAGAAGAAGAAGACAAAAAAAAAAAAAAAAACAGGAGGCAGAAAGTTTATTTGGAGAAATAATAGTTGAAAGCTTCCCCAATCTGGGAAAGGAAACAGACATCCAGATCCAGGAGCCACAGAAATTTCCCAACAAAATCATCCCAAGGAAATCCACACCAAGGCACATAGTAATTAAAATGGCAAAAAGTACTAATAGAGAAAAAAATTATAAGCATCAAGATGAAAGAAGGCAGTTACATACAAGGGAAACCCCATAAGGCTATTAGCAGATTTTTCACTGAAAACTTTGCAGGCCAGAAGGCAGTGGCATGGTATATTCAAAGTGCTCAAAGGGAAAAATCTGCAGCCGAGAATATTCTATTCAGCAAGGCTAACATTCAGAACAGAAGAAAAGATAGTTTCTCAAACAAAAACTAAAGGAGGTGATGACCACTAAACCAGTCCTAATAGAAATATTAAAGGGTACTCTTTGAGTGGAAAGGAAAGACCATAGTGAGAATATGAAAACTAGAAAACAAAAAAGCAGTAAAAATAAGTGTATCTGTAAAAATCAGTCAAGAGATTCACAAAATAAAAGGATGTTAAATATTATACTATATACTTAAAATGTGTGGGCAGAGGAGTAAGAATGGGTTCAAACTTAAGAGACCATCAACAAAATAGATTGCTATATACAGATGTTATATATGAACCTAGTTGTTACTTAATGGTAACAAATCAAAAACCAGTAATAGATATGCAAAGAATAAAGAGAAAGTAATCCAAGTATATCACTAAAGAAAGTAAGCAAACCATGAAAGAGAACAAGAAAAGGATCAGAGGAAAACTACAAATACAGTCACAAAACAAGTAACAAAATGACAATAAATATATATCTAACAATAATTACTTAGAATTTAAATGGACTGAATACTCCAATCAAAGGACATAAGGTCAGAGTGGATAAAAAATGAGACCCATCTATATGCTCCCTACAAGAGATGCATTTCAGACCTAAAGACACCTGTAGATTGAAAGTGAGGGTATGAAGAAACATTTATCATGCAAATAGATGTTAAAAGAAAGCTGGGGTAGTAATACTTATATCAGACAAAATAGCCTTCAAAACAAAGACTGTAACAAAAGATAAAGAAGAACACTACATAATAACAAAGGAGGGCAATCCAAAAAGATATGAGAATTGTAAATATTTATGCACCCAGTATAGAAACACCCAAATACATAAAATAGTTAATAACAAACATAAAAGAATTGATAGTGATACAAAAATGTTAGGGGATTATAATATCCCACTTATGTTAATGGGCAGATCATTCATATAGAAAATCAACAAGGAATCAATGGCTTTGAATGACACACTGGACCAGATAGATTTAACAGATTATTCAGAACATTCCAACCTTGAACAGAAGAATACACATTCTCCTCAAGTGTACATAAACATTCTCTAGAATAGATGGCATATTAGGCCACAAAACAAGTCTCAACAAATTCATACCATGTATCTTTTCGGATCACAATGCTATGGAACTAGAAATCAACTACAAGAAAAAATCTGGAAAGAGCACAAATACATGGTGGTTAAATAACATAGTAATAAACAAGGAATTGGTCAACCAAAAAACCAAGGAAGAAATTTAAAAATTACATGGAAACAAATGAAAATGAAAACACAATCAACCAAAACCTCTGGGATGCAGCAAAAGTGGTTCTAAGAGGGAAGTTTATAGCAATGCAACCCTACTTTGGAAGCAAGAAACACCTCAAAGAAACAAGCTAACCTTACATCTAAAGGAGATAGAAAAAGAAGCACAAGCAAAATCCCAAAACAACAGAGGGAAGGATATAATAAAGATTAGACTAGAAATCGATAAACCTCTAGTCAGACTCATCAAAAGAGGAAGAAGGGAGGACGAGAAGGAGGAGGAGAAGGAGGAGGAATAGCAGCAGCAGGAGGAGGAGATGGAGGAGGAGAAAGTCCTAGAAACATATAACCTACCACTAATGAAACAGGAAGAAATAGAAAATTTAAACAGACTGATTACAAGCAATGAAAATTGAATCAACAAGCAAAAGTCCAGGACTAGACAGCTCCACAGGAGAAGAGTTAGCATCTATTCTTCTCAAACTATTCCAAAAAATAGAAGAAGAAGGAAAACTTCCAAATTCATTCTATAAAGCCACTATTACCCTGTTACCAAAATGAGATAAAGAGAGCACAAACAAAAAAGAGAACTATAGGACAGTATTTCTAACAAGCATAGATGCAAAAATGCTCAACAAGATACAAACAGAATCCAACAATACCTTAAAAAATCATTCACTACAATCAACTAGGATTATTCCCGGGATGCAAGAGTGGTTCAATATTCACAAATCAATCAACGTGATACATCACATCAATAAGAGAAAGGATAAAGACCATATGATCATTTCAACAGATGCAGAAAAATCATTTGACAAAGTACAACATAATTCCAACACACCTACAAAAAAATCCGGTTTAGAGGGAACATACCTCAACATGATAAAAGCCATCTATGAAAAATCCACAGCTAACATCATCCTTAATGGGAATAAACTGCTAGTTCTTCCTCAAAGATCAGGAACAAGACAAGGGTGTCCACTCTCCTTTTATTCAACACAGTACTGGAAGTTCTAGCCACAGCAAATAGGCAACAAAAAGACATAGAAGACATGCAAACTGGTAAAGAAGTAAAACTCTCACTATTTGCCGATGACATTATACTATATATAGAAAACCCTAAAGACTTCACAAAAAAACTGCTACAACTGATAAATGAATTCAGTAAAGTTGCATGATACAAAATCAATGTAGATAAATATGTTGCATTTCTATACACTAATAATAAAGCAACAGAAAGAGAAATTAAGAAAATAATTCCATTTACCATTGCACCAAAAATAATAAAATACTAGGAATAAGCCTAACTGAACAGGTGATAGAACTGTATTTTGAAAACTAAAACATTAATAAAAGAAACTGAAGATGATGCAAAGAAATGAAAAGACACTCTATGTCATGGCTTGGAAGAACAGATTGTTAAAATGGCTATACTACATAAAGCTGTCTACAGATTTAATGCAATCCCTATCAAAATCCCAACAGCATTTCTCACAGAAGTAAAATATATGACCCTAAAGTATGTCTGGAATAACAAAAGACCTTGAAGAGCCAAAGCAATCTCAAAAAAGAAAAAAAAGGAAGTATCACAATTCCAGACTTCAGTTATATTACAAAGCAGTAGTAATTAAAACAGTATCGTACTGGCACAAAATAGACAAATAGATCAACGGAATAGAATAAAAAACCCAGACATAAATCCACAATTGCATGGCCAATAAATCTTCGATAATGGAGAAAAGAATATATAATGGGGAAATGACAGCCTCTTCAACAAATGGTGTTGGGAAAATTGGATAGCCACATGCAAAAGAATGAAACTAGACCACTTCTTTCACCACACACAAAAGAACAAACTCAAAATAGATTAAAGACCTAAATGTGATACCTGAAACCATAAAAATCCTAGAAGAGAACACAGATAGCAATTTGTCATTGGCCATAGCAACACTTCTCTAGATGTCTCCTGAGACAAGGGAAACAAAAGCAAACATAAACTATTGGGACTACATTAAAACAAAAGCTTCTACACAACAAACAAAATAATCAACAAAACTAAAAGGCAAGCTATGGAATGGGAGAAGATATTTGCAAAAGGGTTAGTGTCCATAATTTAAGTAACTGATACAACTCAACACCCCAAAAACAAATAACCCAATTAAAAGATGGGCAGGAGACATGAACAGACATTTCTCCAAAGAAGACATCCAGGTGGCCAATGAACACTTAAAAAGATGCTTGAGATCAGTGATCATCAGGGAAATGCAAATCAAAACTGCAATGAGATATCACCTAACACCTGTCAGAATGGTTAGAATCATCAACAACAAGAAACAGTGTTGGTGAGGATGTGGAGAAAAAGGAACCCTCATGCACTGTTGGTGGAATGCAAACTGGTGCAGCCACTGTGGAAGACAGTATGGAGGTTCCTCAAAAAGTTAAAAATAGAACTATCCTATGATCAAGCAATTGCAGTACTGGGTCTTTACCCAAAAAATACAAAAGCACTAATTCAAAGGGATACTGTATCCCTGTGTTTACTGTAGCATTATTTACAACAGTCATATTATGGAAGCAACCCATGTCTATCGATACAGGAATGGATAAAGAAGATATGCTATATATACACAATGGCATAATATTCAGTCATTCAAAAGAATGAAATCTTGCCATTTGCAACAACACAGATAGAGCTAGAGAGTATAATGCTAAGTGAAATAGGTCAGAGGAAGATAAGTACCATATGATTTCTCTCACATGTAGAATATAAGAAACAGAACAAACCAACAAAGGAAAAAGCGAGGCAAACCAAAAAAAGACTCAACTATAGAAAACAGATGGTTATCAGAGGGGAGGTGTGTGGGGCAGATGGGTGAAATAGGTGATGGGGATTAAAGAGTACACTTATGATGAGTGCTGAGTATTATTTAATCACTGTATTGTATGCCTGGAATCAATATAATACCATATGTTTACTATACAGGAATTAAAATAAAAAACTTAATAAAAAGAAAATTTTTGTTACTACATTGGATCCACACAGATACTCCAGGTTAACATCCCTATTTTAAGGTCAGCCAAATAGTAATCTTAACTACAACCTTAATTTTCCCTAAATATACAACCTAACATATTCACAGTCTCCAGAGATGTGGAGTTCTCAGGAGGGCCATTTTATTCCTACCACTTTTGTGATGTTCAATATATAGATAAATATATAGAGAAATAGCTAGAGATAAAGATTTAAGTAGAAGAATGCATACATGTATTTCTTAGCTCTGTCCACTGAAAGGACATGAATACAGTGACACACCACACCTCCTAGAGTTGTATTCCCTAGAAAGCAGACTTTGCAACAGGACTTTGGGAAATCACACTAGTGGAAGGAAGGGAAAAGAAGCAGAATTGGGCAAAGAAAGAAGTTAAGCTCATATGCAGACCCAGTGAAGGCTCCAGCCGGCCTCACAGGAAGCTCTGGAACTGAGATCGTAATTCAGAATATTCCTGATTTGAAGCAAGGAGCCCAAGCTTTTAGTAATCGGTAACTCACTGTGGGGGTACCTGTAATAGTGAAGATGACCTTGGGCAAGATAGCTTTCTTCAGGTGAGGTAGTCCCTGAAAGGGTTTGACAGTCAAGGTGTATTTGGGGCAGCATTCCTAAAGCAGCTGGAATCCATGCATGGTATCACATTATCCAGCTCATTGAGCACATGGTGCATCCAGATCTTCATTTCAAACTACTATTCTCCACTAAAAGGAAAAAAGGGATCTCTGAATAATTGGCTGACTCCAAAGCTGGGGCAGGACAAGTACAAGAAGTACCTGGAATGTCTTCTTGTGCCAACAGTTAAGTTGGGCTCAGAGAACCATGGATACATGTTGAAGAAGAAGGAGAAGGAGAAGAAGAAGAAGAAGAAGAAGAATCCATTTCAAGGAGATCCTACTAGCCAAATCGAAGATAATTGAAATAAATAAAATAACAGAAGATTACACTTGAATAAAATCGGAATTGATGAGTTCATAAAGGTATAACTTAAATGAACAAACTGGAAGAAGACAAAGCATCTCATTACAGTAAAATGCCAAGTAAAAAACTTCAAACAAATGACAGAATTTCAAAAAATGCCATTTCAAGCATCTGAGTGATAATGAAATCAGGTAAATAAAAAATAAATGAACGTGGTGACTGGGTGGCTCAGTCAGTTAAGTGTCTGACTCTTGGTTTTGGCTCAGGTCATGATCTTATGGTTCATGGGATCAAGCCTCATGTCGGGCTCTGTGCTGACAGCGTACAGCCTGCTTGGAATTCTCTCTCTCCCTCTATGTCCCTCCCTCACTCGCACACTCTCTCACTCTCTCTCTCAAAGTAAATAAACTTTAGAACAAACAAACATGAAAACAAGTGGATAAAAAAGTCTGAAGATGAATGGACTCTTAACATATCTTAAATATCTCCCCACAAATACTGATTTATTTTAAAGAGAAAAAGAATAACTTTGCAAAAGAGAAACTTGGCAGAAACCACATTAATCACTGGTTCAAATTGAAACCATGTACCACCCAACAAAATCCAATAAGAGCACATTAATTGTTATATTTCTGCTTCCTCCCCCCAAAAAAATAAAAGGCATAAGTTTAATTATGAGAAAAGATGAGACAAACCCAAATTGAGGGCTATTTTATAAAACAATTGGCTTTAATATTCAAAAGTATCAAGGTTATGAAAGTCAAGGAAAGACTGACCCGCTTTTCCAAACTGAAGGAGACTGCAAGTGTATGTGGACCAAGTAGAACACATGATCCTACATGGAATCTTTTTGCTACAAAACATGACACTGGGAAAACTGACAAACATCTAATGTGTGCTGTGTGTTAAACAGTAGGAAGCAGGTTATATCAGTGGTAATTTCTTAACACTTATGGCCATGCCATGACTATATAGAATAACACCATGTTAGTAGGAAAACATCTTGAAGTATTCAGAGATAATGGGACATTATATCTACCACTTCTTTTCACATGATTCAGTTGGGGGCAGGGGGAAGCTCTTTACTGTGCAACTTTTGAAAATACTTCAAAATAAAAAGTAAAAAAGAAAAAATTGTCTTAAATATTTCTAAGTAAACAAAAAGCAGTCATTTCTGATGCTTTTGAAGAGGCCATTACATTAATATCCCTGTACGAATAATGGGGAAACCCAGTTGAAAAGAAGATTGATAACTTTACCCAAAGTCACAAAGCTAGATCTTAGAAGATGTGGAATTGTAGCCCTGGTTGCTAATATTATAAGAAAGACTTCTCTATCTAAGGCAAATCAAGAATAAGAAGAAAAAAAGGAAAAGGAAAAAATAGAATAAACTACTGTCTCTATTTTAGCCTCATTTTAGATATTAAAAATGACTTGTTTATTTTGTAATAGCTTTCCAGGTATGTTCAAATACAATATAAAGAAAAGGCACTGATGAAATGCAAAAGTATGTAGTAACAGTGTTTGATTCATGAATCACCCTTATCCCCTATGCTATAGATAGAAGGGTAATTACAGCCCATTACCAAATTACTCGCAGTTATCCCTTGATCTTGTAGTTAATACAGTGAACCTTCATTTGCATAAATGTTATTAGCATATTTCACACCACATTCTGATCTGTTTTAGGAATATCTGTTGCCTAGTTGAAGTATATCAAGTTAGAATTAATTAATTAATTAATTTATTTATTTCCTTCCTTCCTTCTTTCCTTCCTTCCTTCCTTCCTTCCAGCCATTCCTGAACAAAGTTTAACTCTCAGATCTGGTAGCAGATTCAGAATGAGAAAGGTGCTATAGCAATGTAGAGTATGAGCTGCTAAACTATGAGCTTTTTGAGGGCAGAATGTGACTTTTATTTATCTCTCTATTGACAGAACACAACATAGCATTTGGCTGGTATTTGGTACATTATGTTTGTAATCTTCACCTGAAAATCTCACTGACATCTAATTGACATTGTATTTGTACAGCGCTAACTCATTTTTTGACTCTAAAACCTTCTCTTCTTTGTAAGGGCACCACCATCAACCTAATATATTCTAATGCAAATCATTAAAGTCATCCTCCTAAGTATCTCTCTCTCTCTCTCTTATAAACCACCTACCACCATATCCTATCAATCCATACTCCTGGATATCTCTCAAATCCATCCAATTCTCCCCATCTCTCCATAAATCAACTTACTGTATGCTACCATCATTTCACCTATCTATTACTTTAATAGCATTCTAACCAGTTTCTCTGCATATACAATGTAGTTATCCTTTTGCAACACAGATCTGTTCTAGCTGATCCATAGCTGAAAGAAATTTCTTCTCAATATTCTCTAGGCAAAATGTGAACTTTTAACTACATCCCTGTGTAATATGACCCCTGCCTATTCCTGGAACTTAGACTCCTTTCTTCTTGGTTCTCATTTCCCTTGTCACACTTGAATATTTTGAGGTGTTCTTGTAGGGTGTTTGTGCTTCCTTGAATGTTCTTACCTGTGCTCCCTAGACTTTAATTTGCACATGAGTCCTACTTAGTCTTCAAATCTCAGATTATCAATTATTTCTCCTTCCCCATCTACCTTAGGTCAGTCCCCATATTTTGTTACTGCATACTCATCATGTTTTTGTAGAACTTATGGCAACTCAAATTAATTAATTATGTAAATATGCTTGTCTCATACTTTAGATTAAAATATACTGAAAGAAAGAAATTGTATCATTCACTACTTATTCCTAGTGTCTAGAAGAGTTCTTGGCAAATGGATTTCAATAACAATCTATCTAATAAATGTGTGAGTGAACTAAATATTGAAGATATAGTCATCAGAAGACTAAATTTCTTGCCCTGAATGTGTCTGTAATTTTCTAAATCACATTGGGAAATCACCCCCTCCATTATTTAATGGGGTCAGTTACATGAGGGTACTGGGGTATAATCATGGAATTTGAGATCTGGAAAGGCAGAGACTAATATAAAAGCCTCCCTCCCTAAATGTACTAACATATCTGTTTCTATATCCACATATGCTCTTTTATTTTCAGCTCTAGTGGACTAGCTGTCCATGGTCCTCTCTTAGGCCAACTCTTCACATCTTACTCACTAAAGGACATCACTTCTTCGCTGTCAAATTTTTCCTTTCTACTAGGCCATTCCCATTGGCATATAGCCATGCTATATGAGTCTGAATTTTGCTTTTTGTTTTTCAAATTTTTATTTAAATTCTAATTAGTTAACATAGAGTGTAATACAGGTTTCATGAGTGGAATTTAGTGATTCCTCACTTATACATAACACCCCATGCTCATCATAACCAGTGCCCTCCATAATACCCATCACTCATTTAGCCCCTGTGCCAGCCACCTCCGTCACCCCTCAGTTTGTTCCCTACCATTAAGAGTCTTTTATGGTTTGTTTCCCTCTCTTCTTTTCCCCCGTCTCCTATGTTCATCTGTTTTATTTCTTAAATGTCACATATGAGTGAAATCATATGGTATTTGTCTTTCTCTGACTTATTTTGCTTAGCATAATGCACTAACTCTATTTGCATCATTGCAAATGGCAAGATTTCATTCTTTTTGATTGCCGAGTATTACTACATTGTGTGTGAAGATATGGGGTGTGTGTGTGTGTGTGTGTGTGTGTGTGTGTGTATCTACTTTATCCATTCATCAGTCGATGGGCATTTGTGCTCTTTCCATAATTTGGCTATTGATGATAATGCTGCTATAAACATCAGGGTACATTTATCCCTTTAAATAAGTATTTTTATATCCTTTGGGTAAATACTTAGTAGCACAATTGCTGTTCTTTTTTTAAAAAGAGAAAAATAAAACAACCCCAATCTTCCTTGTTATCAAATTCACTGCAACTACTGCTACATTTCCCCATTCCCCTAAAAAAACAAAGTTATGAATAAAAACCTTCCCCACAAAAATTGTTTATACTTTCCCCATGCCCTAGTTTTACAATCTTTCTCAAACCACTCAACTCCAAACTTCATTCACCAAAGTGCACTGTAATTACTTCTGTCAAATTTTCCAAAAACCTCCATATTGCCAAAGGTAATGGTAATTTCTTTGTCTTGCTTTTTTACCTGGACAGAGTTGATCACTCTCTTATCTTTATAAATTTTCTCTCTTTGGATTCAGGAGTACTGCTTTCTCTTGGTTTCCCACGACCTATCTCATTGGCCATTTCTTTCTTTCTTTTCTTTCTTTGTTTCCTCTTTGTCCTTATTAGGATATATTGGAGCTCCTCAGGGCTCAGTCTTTAAACTTTTTTCTCTGCACTCTTTACCAAATTCTGTAAGTATGTGTATTTTATCCCATAGTTTTAAAAGCCTTCTGTATGCTGTCCACTTCCAAATGTTCATGTCTAAATTCATTATCACCCATGAACTCTGTTACACATATCCATGTGCCTCATCTATTTGCTGTTAGATGTCTGATAAATATCTCAAAATTAACATGACCAAAACCAAACCAAAACCAAACTCTTGATTGTCTTCCCCAAATCTGCTCCTCTATGTTTGTAACTTCAACAAATTACTAATTCTTCTAATTGGCCAAGCCCAAAATCTGAAAGTTATATTTGACTCCTCTTTCCTTCATTATGTACCTTCCCGATCCCTAATTTATCTTGAAATTCTTTCCATTCTACCCTCAAATTATCCAGATTACCACTATTTCTTCCCAATTTGATAACCACTACCCAATAGTCTCCTAATTGGTCTTCAGGATTCCACCTTCACAAGGAGAGACTGATAACTTGGATGCTTTCATCTGGAAATAGGAGATGGATTTTAGTAATACACTTTCTCTAACAGAACCAATAATTTTTCTTTATTGTCAAAAGACCTTACAGTAAATGAAAAGACTAGAGAAATGGGGAGAAGATATTTACAATGCACATAGCTAAGAAAGGATTAGTACCAAGAGTAAATAAATAACTTCTACAAATATTAAGAAGACAAATGCAATAAAAAAAGGGCATGAATTATAAGCAGAAATTTCATAGAAGATGAAATAAATATGGCCATGAAGGGATAGTCAAGATGTTTTCCAGGTTGAGTTTGATCAGACCTCTTTCTATTGACATAGTTATTGGAAATATTCCAATGGTGGTTGCTTGTTTTCCTGAGTCCTTGAGTAAGATGAACAGAGCTATATCCCCCACCAACCCAAGACAGATCTGTAGAATAAACAAAATCTTATTATAATCAATCTCCTTTTACCTATGACAGCAAAAATTTGTGGTTATTAATTTAGGGTGAATCAGCATATGTCCAATGATAATAGAAAAATATTTTAAAAAAGGTAGTAGAATAATGAATGGAGGCTAATGAATTCAGCAAATTCTAAGTGCAGATATTGTGACTAACACAATATTAGTCAGAAGAGACATTAAAAATGCATTTGTGGGGTGCCTGGATGACTCCATCAGTTAAGGATCTGACTCTTGGTTTCGGCTCAGGTCATGATCTTATGACTCATGAGTTTGAGCCCTGTGTCAGGCTCTGCTCTGTCAGCAGAGATTCTGCTTGGGATTCTGTCTCCCTCTCTCTCTGCCCCTCCCATGCTCATGCTCCCTCCCTATCTCAAAATAATTTTTTAAAAAGTATATATTTGTGATCATAGATGATTGGTATAATAATAAATCTGATCAGATACCTTAAGAAAATAAAGAAAAAAATCATATAGATGTCTATAAGCAGGATACTCTAGGATAAAGAAGTATAAGTGCAAAGGTTCTGAGGCCAGACATGCCTAGCCTATTTGAGGAAGAACAAGGATGCCAGTGTATCTGGAGTAGTAGGACTAGTGGCAAAAGGAACTTTACCAGTTGAGGTCAGGCAAGTAGTCTGTGGCAGAACCATGAAACACCTTAATGAGCCATATTAAGGATTTTAGGTTACATCGCTGATGAGTTTATAAGCATTGAAGAATTTTAAGCTGTTGTGTTCTTAATTATTTTTTAGAAGTGTCACTAATATTGCACTGTTGAAATGAGACATTGGGGTCGAGGTAAAATTACGGAGACTGTGATGATGCTATTGGCCAAATTGCAGATAAATAGCTAGATTCTGGACTTTCTACATTTTTTAAAAATGTTTATTTTTGAGAGAGAGAGAGAGACAAAGGACAAGCAGGGAAAGCGCAGAAAGGAGACACAGAATCCTAAGCAGGCTCCAGGCTCTGAGCTGTCAGCACATAGCCTGATACGGGGCTTGAACCCATGAGCCACGAGAACCTGACTTGAGCTGAAGTCAGTCACTTAACTGGCTGAACCTCCCCAGGCACCCCTAGATTCTGGACTTTTTAAATAAATCTTTCCCTCTCTAATTATAATGTATATGAAGTGACAGAGTTGTCCAATTTTATCCTTTTCTATATGAATAAACATTTTATTAACTTAATTGAAAATAGTCTCTCCTTTCTTTAAAAAAATTTAATGTTTATTCATGTTTGAAAGAGAGATAGAGATAGAGAGAGTGCAAGCAAGCATGAGTGGGGGAGAGGTAGAGAGAAAGGGGGACACAGAATCTGAAGCAGGCTCCAGGTTCTGAGCTGTCAGCACAGAGCCCGATGCGGGGCTCGAACCCATGAACTGTGAGATCATGAACTGAGCAGAAGTTGGACACTTAACTGACTAAGCCCTCCAGATGCCCTGAAAATAGTCTCTCCTTTCTTCACTTATTTGACATGTCTCTCATACACTGAGGTTCCAAATATGTTTGTATATTGTATACATGTAAGTCTTATTAAGAAGAGACAAGAGATGCACACAGGTTTTAATCTTTGGGGCAGAGTAAAACCACACAATTGTAAAATATGGCCCAGTAGAAGCCCTGCACTCCAATTGATCAAATCAGCACTTCTTTCTCTTTGGAGAGGGACAGGGGACAACAAACATGAGAAGGGCAACCCTCCACCTGACAGTAATAGCTCAGAACCAACAACCTTGGCACATGTGTGCACAATTCATAACCATCCTCTCATTTTTCTTGAATTGAATCTATGTGATCTAACATTTTTTGTATTGGTAATGGGTCTAAGTCATTGCCTGGGAAGAAAGAAGTTGTGATAGAGATGAGAAAGAAAAACATAGAAATAGAAGAAGGCTTTTAAAGGGCTTCCCCATCAAGGAGTCTGGGTGGCTCAGTCGGTTAAGCATCCAACTTCGGCTCAGATCATGATCTCACGGTTCACAAGTTGGAGCCCAGCGTCTGGCTTTGTGCTGACATCTCAGAGCCTGAAGCCTGCTTCAGATTCTCTCTCTCTCTCTCTGCCCTTCCCCTGCTCACTCTCTGTCTCTCTCTCTCTTTCAATAATAAACAGTAAAAAATTTTTAGAAAAATAAAGAGCTTCCCCATCATATAAACTTTTCTTGCTGGTGTGGTTTTTCTTCTTTTGAAAATGTACCTCTCTAGTTTTCTCATCCTCTTTATCACAATGTGATAAATCAGTTCATGCTAATTTGTTGGTAACTACAGTTGTCAGATTTCAAAGTGAACAGCGAGCAGGCCTTGGACTGGGATTCAGACGACCTGAGCTTATGTTCTAACTGAAGATCAGAGTTAGGACTCATGCTAGGTTAAGTCATCAGATCTCTCCAAGCTTTGGTTTCTCATTCCTAAAATGGGAATACTATTCCTAGCTATTTCTGTAAACACCAAATGAAATAATAGCTGATGTTAAATTGCTCTGCAGTCTGCAATAGGCTTCCAGAAGTTCTAAACCCTAGCTACAAATAAAAATCACATAGGGAACTTTTAAAAATACACAATGTTGAGCCCCACCCCGGAAATTCTCTACAGATGGTATGTGGAAATCTGTATTTTTAAAACAAATCTCCCAGGTTAGTGAGCTGTGTCTGGCCTGTCAAACTATATTTTAAAAAGAGCTTTAAAAAAGTGCATTATAAAGCTTGAGAGATGAGGGCATTTGAGGATAATAGCATGCACATGCCTCATCACCAGTATGTTTGTTTCTTCTCCAGCTGATATCTTTATAAGGGATTCTTGAGTTCAGGACAGCCTGTTTCTTATCCCAGAAGAAGTGACACTCCACGGCCTGCTGTCATTCCATAGGGTCATTCTAGAGGTCCTGAAGGCTGATCTTAAGACCTGGACTGAAAGCACCAGCTTGTCCTGAGTGTAGAGCAGAGCTATAGGATTGATGTTGTCTTTAATAGTGTTCTCAGCTTTGAGAGAAGCTGTAAGACTTTTAATGGACTTAAAAGCTTGGCTCTGATATAGTACCACTTAACACAAATTAACAGGACAGACGAACGATCTTAGAGAAACAGCCTCTTCACTTGGCTTTTGATAGACTCAGAAGTTGAGAAACATGAACAAGGAACGTCAAGCGGGAGAGGTCAGCTGAGATAAGAGTCTATTCCAGTTGTTTCTGTTTTAACTTGTCTCTCTGATAATACTTCACAGTCATTCACTCAACAAACACTCACTGTGACTCTAATCAAGCCATGCTTTTCACCACTGAGGGGCTTATTCCTTGTCCTCACGTTGCCTACAAGCCAGATGGGGTGATGAGGCATGTGCACACATACTTTTAACCAACCTTAGGAAGTGATAAGTATTCTGAAAGGGCTGTGCAAAGCAAAAGATCACATCAGTTTGGATGGATAGAAGTCAGGAAAGTTTAGTCAGAAAGTGGAAGCTGAGCTTTTCTGTGAAGGAGTACATTTTATAAAATTCCCAAATCTGGCTCAAGAAAAAAGCAAGGACTTTTTAATTCAGAGCTATAGAAATATACTCCTTAAGGTGGGAAGAAAAGTTTTTGAAACTCATTGGTAGGAGACAACAGCAGTGGTGGTAGTGATTGGGTACTGAGGGATCTGAAGATGACTCAGAAAGAGGTTTAAAGTAAAAAGGAAAGAAATTTAGTCTAGACTCAGGAATGGGACTGAGATAAAAGCAGAATAAACTTATTTATTTTTGGTGGAGAGGACAAGTGGAGGAAAGTTGGAGATGGAAAAAAGATAGGTTCGGTTGATATCACTATAATTTTTCACAAGATAGAGGTTATGGTCTGAAGACAGACTTTTATTCTGAAGTATACCTACATAAGCAATTTTAGTATGGCTTTGCTTATCTTCATGATACAGAAATCTTTGTTAAAGAAAAAAAACAAGAAATACATGATTTTAACAAATGTGTCCCTTAGGGGAAAATCTCCTGCTACTTCTCCTATCATGGAGTTGGCAGAATAAATAAACAGGAACATTTTTTTTTTTGCCTCTTTAACAATCTTAAAATAACTTTCTTCAAATGGCCCAGGGTAGGCATCTGAGTTGATGAGAAGATGTGGTGTGAACTATGGTGACCTGGTGACTGCCGTGGGAGGAGGGTTTCTGCAGCATAGTGATGAGGCTGGGAAAAGTGACGACCATGGTTTATTGTGGTACAGTATTAGGGAGGCCAACTAGTTTCAGAGTTGCTCTTGCAGTAAGGGAAATTGAACAGATAAATGAGGTAGAGCAAGGGAGGCAATTGGATGGCCTATGCACTGTAGGCTGGGACAGTTTGGGTGGACTTTACAGATTGTGAGGATGCTTAGCATCAGAGGTTAAATGACAAACTTAAAATTAAAAAGATAGTTAACCATACACCCTAAACCAAGACCAAGGGCTATAGCCTCTTACTCTAACATCCTTTGTACTCTGGGTTATACGAGAAAAATAAGGTAGAGGAAAACAGGACCCCTCTTGCAGATTTAGACAATCAGAGCCAGCTTCATGGTCACGTGACCTGTGCAGGTTCCCAGTATCCCACACTCAGAAGGCTCTCATGCTTGAATCCTCCATCCTTGCTAAATTGACATTCTTAACAATTTTGAAACAAGGTAACATGCATTTTTATTTTGCTTTGGATCCTGCAAATTATGTTGCTGGACCTACCTGGTCTTTCACTTTATGGAACCCAGAATGCTGAACCATCATGAGATAGCTCTAGTACACTTCTGGACATAAATATGTGCACCTGGCCTCTACAGATTAGGAACGTGAGAAGGCAGCAAGGCTGAGGCTCATTCCTAATTTAGAAAAGATTTGTCCAGTTTATCAGGGTCTTGGACAGGTATTCATGGCTAAACTTTGTTTAGAAAAAGTTTTGGGCTGGGACACCAAAAGACCTATCCTACTGAGATTCTGCTGAATAATTTTGTACAAAATAGTGTAACCGTCTGAACTAGAGTTTGTTTTTTTTGTTTGTTGGTTTTTGTTGTTTTATAAAAGGGATAATTAAGGGAAAAGAAACAGTTGCAGTGAAAATAAAAAGGCAACAATATTGTAAGCCACAGCATATAACATAAAATTATCATTGAAATCAGTCCATTGTTAATATCTCTGTGGCATTATGAAACTTGACAGGTGGACAAGTAATACAGTCATTGAGGGTATAGGATTTAGTGTCAAACACAAGTTCAAATGCAGATTCTGTCATCTAATAGCTGTGACCATGGTATAATGAAGCCAGGGTCTTATCTAGTTGATCTATCTATAAAATGGGAATATAGCCTACTACACAAAAAGTTTAAGAATTAAAATGAGATTATGCAAAGTCCTTATTAACATGATCCTAAGTCATAGTAAGAACCTATTAAATCATAGTCCTATTTCTAATAATAAATGACACATTTGGTCTTGATTCATCTTCTAAGTATTGGAATTCACAACCCCTTTATCAAGGAGATTTATTCCTGGGCTCTGAAATATTTCTTAGACTTTCAATAGGGATTGGTAAGCATTTTGCATCAAGTGAGGAGAGGAAGAAAGCATTTGTTTCCACCAGGCGGGAGCCATTCTCCTTTCAGATCCAGGATTTTGCCCAGCAAAGACCTGCTATGCATATTCACAGCATCCAACAGCTTGTTCTGTCATGCCCAAAAGATGAATTATTGCACTGGCCCCCGACATTTCACTTGCAAGCTGTCCATTCCTATACCAAAATCTGATTGGGACCATGGCAGAAGGTATGGGGGGATGTTTAGGATTGGGAGAGGCAGGGATGAAAACAGATGGTGGTTTGGCAGAGTGATTAAAACACTAGATATCTGTTTTAATGAACTGGCCACGCAGCAGATAAAATACTGCAGTAGTGAGTCCCCATCTTCTCAGCCACTAATGGCAGTCTTATATACAGGGTATGTTTGCTGCTGGTAAAGCCATGCATTTTCCACTGTCTTCTTGAATGTCATGGGATGTAGAATTATAAGGGCAGAGAAGAGACACTTAGATAAGCAAGAAGATATAGATGAATCAGTTCCTTCCAAAGCTTGCACAATCTGGAAGATCCACGGAACAGTCCACTTTTCTGTATGACCTTTGGTGAGTCATTTAACCTCTCTGGGATTCTTTTCCTATGTTAGAAGAATGCAGTGGATAATCTGGTTTCCTAGCTACCTCATAGTTAAGCTAAAATGAATAAAGTTCAGGTCATAATTCACTATGGAAGAAAGATACTATGGTAACCATTAAACCATGTTGTAAAGTGACCAGCAGGAAACCAAAACAATCTGATATGCAACTGTTGACCTTCAGGCTCAGAATGATTTTTATGCATTTGGGAGCTAGTATTTCCACCTGCAAATTAGGAACTATTATGTGTAATAATGATTTAATGTCCTCCACTTAGCAGGAGGACAAGAAGAAACCCGCTGACATTTCCCTGCCTGCGAAAGCTAATTTGGAGTTGTATATTAATTAACTGTATTGATGCAGAACAAACCAATTGGAATTAAGAATCCCAGGTTAATGCTACTTTTTCTGAGTTGGTGGCTGAGGTAATTCTCCCTGGATTTGTATGTTTCTAATTTTTTCTCTTTTATAGGCAAACTAACCTTAGAAAGATAAAAGTGTCAATAAGCATAACTTTTCATATCTCCAATATTTCCTTCATGAATCTCAGCTTCTTTATCTGTAAAATGGGAATTGCTGAGCACATTACAGGATTATTGAGGATCAAGTGTAAGAGGCATGAAAATACTTGGTAAATTATAAAACACTAATTATAACACTAGTTATCTAGTCAGTCATTTTATTATTACGATTACCAGATATTTTGGTGCAAATTTTTTTTAATGTTTATTTTATTTTTGAGAGAGACAGAGAGTGAGTGGGGGGAGAGACTAGTGAGGTTTTTTTAATTTTCTTTTCAACATTTATTTATTTTTGAGAGAGAGACAGAGTGTGAGTGGGAAAGGGACAGAGAGAGGGAGGCACGGAATCCAAAGCAGGCTCTAAGGTGTCAGCACAGAGCCCAAGGTGGGGCTCGAACCCACCAGCTGCGAGATCATGACCTGAGCTGAAGTCAGACACTTAACTGACTGAGCCACCCAGGTGCCCCAGGTGAGTTTTAAATAAGATTGAGGGAAAGCCAAGGATTAAATAACTATGTTGATATCTGAAGGTACTTTTAAAATAAGACTTTCTATGGGCCTGGTGGCTCAGTCTGTTAAGCATCTGACTCTTGATTTTTGTCCCAGGTCATGTCTTGCAGTTCATGAGATTGAGCCCCGTGTCGGGCTCAGCGTGGAGCCTGCTTGGGATTCTCTCTCTCCCTGCCCCTACCTGGCTCACTGTGTATTCGTGCACATGCTTGCTCTCTCTCAAAATAAATAAATAAACATTTTAAAAAATTAAAAATATGACCTTATAAAGACAAAACCCCCCACAAATATTATGTGATAAATGGATAAATCAACAGTCTAAATCATAGTATTGTGGCACCCTGATGAGGCTTTACCTGTCTTGAAGAATATTAAAATTAGTCTTAAAAATAATAGTTAAGGTATAAAAGTTTGCAATAGCTTACTTTTTATGATCACATAGATTTAAGTTTATGCATTACATTGTCGCTTGAATTCTAGTATGCTTCTCTGAGAAAGAAGTGGAATTATAGTTAATTGGGCAGCAATTTCACAAAACCTTGAGTATGATCTCAAGAATCTGTTTCATGTTAACATTCAGAACTCATGCTCTGGTCAGTTAAGTGAGTTACATAACTTTGAAGATTATTATTATTTTCTATTATAACAGTATATAAATTCTAACGGGTCTATTACGCTGATAGGCAGGTTTTAAGAATAGTTTTGATGTCACCTTCTGCATAACTTGAGAAGGTAACTCTAACCCACAAATAATAATGACCCTACGTCACAATTTATACTCAGGAGGCTTTCTTGGTAGCTCGGTATTTAGACAGATCAGCTTCACAAAATTTGGTTAAAAAAACCCAAAATATCAAATGACTGGCAACTGTGCATTTGTGCCATTGATTTGTAGCATACATGCCACTGTGTGACATGAAGTTACTTATTTGATATCACTGAGCCTTAGTACCCTTAATTATACAATGTAGATTATAGAAACCAACAAGTAGGATTTAGGTTCAAATTAAATACTGGAATACAGGACATTACAAAATGTAATGGAGAATTACTATTATTACCAATAGCATCAATGTTTTTCAGGAATATGTTTTCCATGAATTGGGTTTAATTAAGGGAAGCATTGTTGGAGGGGACGGTGGGGAAAATGGTTTTGACAGTTATCAGATGGGGTGGTAATTTAGAGTGAAGATATGTTATCCAGTGCTACTTTTTTGAGGTGGAATTCAAAGTGTGTTTGCAGGTATTTCCTACTTTAGGTGGTCATAGTCTCCCCTCAAAGTACAATGGCTCTCCTAGCTTCTATTAAGCGATAAGTCTTCAGTCGGTCACTCCTGGAAAGGTTTTGAGGTGGGTTAAGAGAAGTTCAAGTATCCTGACCTACTGTTGTCATGATGTTCTCTATTTCTTTCTAAGCTCTAAGTAGAAGGAGATTCGGTTTAAACAGTATCCACTCAGTTGTAATAAATCATCTGCCTTGGTCATAAGCACTTTTTTTTCCAGATATTTTCTCAACCAGATAATCACTTCCTTCCCTGTGACTTATTTCTATTATTTACTTATTATAATTGCCTATTAACATAACTGTCATCTCTATTAGACTATAAGCTCCTTGAGGCATGAGCCATAATTTAATTATCTTTCTTCAATGCCTACTATATAGCACATGTATTATAACAGACACCCAAATCTTATTTGATGAATGCAAATTTATGGGGTTCATTTGTTAGCTGTCACTCAAAGATCACTGGTATTTTGCGGCAGAGACAAATAAGAGACCTAAATGAAATAATTCAAACATTGAATATTGGCTGCAATGTCTCCTGATATCCTTAAACTGAAAATAAAATTAGCTTGCTCTATCCGCAGATTTAAAAATTAAAATTATTTCTCACTTTTCCAGGAAGAGAAACATAATTTTATAAGCCATGTGTTCAAAACAATGTTCACTAAATATGTTAGTGAAAGCCATGAGATAAGAGTAATAGGTATGTAAGAGTTTACCGGCATTTGTTATTAAGTCAGATGTAATGGGAAAAAAAATTTTTAAGAGGGCCCCCACGTCAAATTTATTTGTGAAATGCTCAATATAGTGTATCAGCCTCTTAGAGAATCCAGATGCACATTAAAGACCCAGCAAAGTCCTGCATTTCCTAAGCACTTTTTACTGCTAAATCATTTTTTTCAGGTAATAGACCAAGGAGCTTTACAAAACAAATTTAATAATGAAAAAAATCAAGGCAACCATGAGTAAGTACTGTGCCTATTGATATTCATGCTATTGAGGCATATAGTGTGTGCATGTGTGTGCTATATTACAGAAAGTGAAATTCCTGGATTAAATGAACTTGGGGGTTCATCCTTTCTTTACATAAGCAATAAGGCTGATGAATAGAAACATTTCAATAGGTCTAGGATGATGTTCCTGTAAGTTGTAAAATCAAGTTCTGCAAATGCAGCCCGTGGTCACTAGTTCTTATAAGAATGAAAATGTACATTAGGGCCATTGCATTCTGTGGTCACAAAGCTGCCCACTTATCCACCAGACCAATACTTAATTATTTTCCAACGCCCAGATCCAGAATTGCATTTCCCATTTTATTACAGTAGGAAAAACCAACATATATCCTCTGCATGATGAAAAGAATAGTAGAAATGATTATGAATACCATTTATGGAGCCACCAATATATGCCAGCCTTTCCAAATACAGTCACTTTAATTCTTACAACATCCTTAAAACAGGCTCTGTTGCTCCAATTTCCCATTTGGTCAAACAGTGTCCCACAAAGGTAAATGATATGCCCAAGTTGACATAAGCTCATAATTAATAGAGTCAGAATTGGAAAATAGTTTCTCTGCTTCCAGACTGTACTTTTCCAACTATGCCACACTGCTTCCCACACTTTAAAAAGGCAATGCAACACACTATTTTAAATAGGCATCATTTACATTATTGAGCAGCTGTGTGGCTCTCCGAATTGACTTGTCTTCCAGGCTGCATGGAAAATAGTATCTAATCCATATTAATTATAAATACATAACCCTGTGTTTTAAATACTGGCTAGTTGATGAGTAGTGCTGAGCTGATTTTTTAGTAAGTGATAAAGGTTAGAACTTTTGACAGGCGATCATCTCTTAGCAAAAAGCCAAATATTAATGCTGTGGTGTTTAAAATTTTGAAGGGACCTTAAAAATACTTGGCCCAGTGTTCCTTCGTGAGAGTGCTATTTGAATTTTGGGCAAGAATGACCTCTGTTGTACAGGTCTGAAAAGAACTCAGTATTTAGCGTCCTTGCCCTCCCTACCTGCTCAAGGCCAGGAGCACCCAAGTCATTATGGTAACCAGAAATGCTCCTCATACGAAAATAACTCTCCCATGCATTTGTTATTTTTTTTAATGTTTATTTATCTTTGAGACAGAGAGAGACAGAGCATGAGCAGGGGAGGAGCAGAGAGAGAGAGAGAGAGACAGAATCCGAAGCAGGCTCCAGGCTCTGAGCTGTCAGCACAGAGCCCGATGCGGGGCTTGAACCCCCAAACCGCGAGATCATGACCTGAGCTAAAGTTGGATGCTTAACCAATTGAGCTACCCAGGCGCCCCTCCCATGCATTTGAAATACCCCTACTGACTGTCCACTTCCACCACGTGTGGGGCCTGCGGTAACAGAGATTATTGGTGATCTACACAAGACCACACAAGAAGAAGCGGAGCCCAGACTATTCTACGTAATAACAATATCTACCCTTGACTGAAGAATTGTGTGCCAGGCCCTGGACTAAGCGACTGACATTACCATCTTCTTTGTTTTTCACAACCACACAAAGAGCACATAAGTACTGTTACTGCACAGTGATTTAAAGCATGGGCTCTGAAGTTAGATGGCCCAGGATGGTCCCAGCCACTTACTAGCTGTGTAAACTTGAGTTAGTTGATTTCTCTGTGTATCATTTTCTCTGTAATATGAGGATAACCTCCTATAGTTGTTAGGATTAAACCTGTCAATCTTAGAAGATGCTTACAGTAAAATCTAGCACAGAGTCAGTGTGCACCACTTCTGGCTTCTGATAATCATGTTATTGTTTTCCCAGGACTGTATTGGGAAGACACTGGGGATACAGAAGAAGCAGAAGAAAGATCTCATATCTTGAGCTTACATTCTGGTTGGAAAAAGAATAAAAATAGTTTCTTACTAACACTATGTTGAGTGCTCACCTGATGAGACAAGGTGATTTTGAATCAGTTGTGTTGAGATGACAGATATCAACAGAAGCTATGGAGGTGGAGGTCAGAGAAGACTTTATTCTTTTGAGAGACAGGGAGACAGCACGAGAATGGTGAGCTGTCAGCACAGAGCCCGAATTGGGGATCAATTCACGAACCACGAGATCATGACCTGAGCCGAAGCTGGACACTCAACCCACTGAGCCACCCAGGTGCCTCTAGAGAAGGCTTAAGAAAGAAAAGAGCTAGAATCTTACATGCCCCTGAAATATGGGAAGAAGGACGTTAACAACAAAAGGAAAGTGGGTATTGGATAAATAACAAGAGCAAAGATATTTAAAATCAGTGTACTAGAAGATAGGTGCATGTGTGTTAGATGGGTTGGCAGGTGGAAGACAGGTATTATTCACAGCAAAGAGAAAAATGTAACTGGATAATGGAACATAAGCAAATATCAGAATAGACAACAGATTTGGGGCTGACTCAGGGGAATTTCATTTGCTTCCTTGGAGAAAAGAGCTTATCCATTCATGGCCCTTTAACTGCAATCCCAAGAATAATAAGCGAAGAGTGAAACTAATCCCAAAATACCCAAGAGGCACTAATTGTTTTAGTCATTGTGGCTGGTAATTTGGGGGTATGCTCAAAGTGTTAGGTTCCTTTGCCTGAGAAAAAGAAAATAATGTTTGGCAGAGATGTAAGACCTGAAGCATTAAAGAAATGAGGGGGGAAAAAGGAATGCGGTGAATTATGCAGAAGAGAAGACAGCTTGGGGTAAAGAAAGTAGGGAAGAAGGTACGAGATGAACAGAAGCGCGTGGGAAGAGAGGGATTGGTGAAACCTAGTGTTCAGCCTGTTCTTCATGTACTACCTGGTAGCACAATCACTAGCAAGAGGGAAAGTATAAACTGATGTAGATGTGGTCTCTGCTCTTGAGAAGTTTACATTCTTACAGAGTCTACATAAGGGATGCAAATAAATCACTGAAGTGATAACTGTTCTGGTAGATGAATGGAGGGAGAAACTGCACCCAGCTGGACAGAGCAGGTGGGTCATCTGCCTATTGAAGATAAAAAAAACAACAACCCAGCATTGTATTAAAATAGGTTAAATATGCATTCATATCCCAATTGTGTTCTTCAGGAGCTCCTTCAGCAGATATTGAGCAGTGTGTCCCTTCTCTATGGGCCCATGTTTTTGTGTTGTTATTCTCCGTGCTGTTTTGCTCTCTGGTTGCCCTTTAGCATCACTGAGGGAGACTTTAAAAAGACCAGTATGAGCCTTGTCCTGGACCATTTAAATGGGCATTGCTGTAAACTGGGCTTAGCCATGGGTATTTTCATAAAAAGCTTCCCAAGTGATTCTAAGAAGCAGCAGGTTTGTGAAACTCTTTGCATTGGTTTGCTTGTAAGGTGGCAAGGAAGTCAGGCTACGTGATGTTTAAGGTCACTTCAGTTCCTAAATTTTATCACGCTGTTCAGTTTGTCATTTGCAGATTCCTCTCTTTTGTATGTATAGAGGCGGGTGGGAAGAGAGGGATTGGTGAAACCCAGTGTTCAGCATGTACTTCTCTTAAAGATGAAGACACTGACATCTACGTAGTGACTGTGACCTCCCAAAAGCAGGCAAGCCACACACCCAGAGGGTGACAGTCTGAATGGGGAGACCTGGCTTCAGCTAACTCTGCCTTCCTCCTCCATCACTTAGCCAGTCATCCCCCTGATAGAGTCTGAGATTGTTACCAAGGAGAAGGGTTCTATTAAAGGCTTAGAGAGTTTTTGAAAGCAAAATGCATGTTGCCAGCTCTTTAGAGTTTCATTTTCATCAGTGATAGCAACATTAGGGTTATTCTAAAGTGATGGATCCAAACAGCAGTGCTCTTCACCCCTTCTCCCAGGTTTTGCCCTATTTACAGAGGCCATCAGGCACTGGTCAATGCAGCTGGGACTAAGCAAGCCAAGAAATAAATGTCTTGCTGATTCCCTGGTTGAACAGTGGAGGGAGACAAACCTCGGAGATTGCCCTGATGGGCTTTTTGACCGACCACCAAGGTTCTGGTTTTCATTTTCTCTGAAATATTGTTTTTATGAAAAATATCTATAAATGACCCTCACCTCAGTGTTACAAAGAAGATTAGATTAAAAGTGCTGCAGGGAGCCACGAGTGAGCAATCTCAGAGTAACTAACTTGGGAAGGGAGGAGGAGGAAGGAGACGCGATCCAGCAGGGAATGGGCACAAGGGCTCTGTTGGTGTCCATCTGCCACCAAAAATGAATGCACAAAGCTATGTGTGCACCTGTGCAACAGGGGTGAGAAGGCTGTGAATAAGGGAGGTGAACTGGTGTTGACAAATACGGGGTGACTTCAGACCTCATGTTTTTGGGGTAAGAGTATAGTGTTTCATGACCAAAGTCACTCTGATTTTTCCTTCCCTTCTAGCTTTCCTCACAGGAATTTCTTATGAAGTGTGTACTAAATACAGGGTTGTGTGTTTCAAGAGGGCTGGGTTCTGACAGGTCCAGTCCCATTGACAAGGATCTAGTTCAGTGCCTGATCCACAATAAATTCCCTGTGTTTGATCCTGTTGAATCCATGCATGCACACTTACCCATCAGTCTGGGTAGCCTTTCAATTTTTTCTTAAACTGCCTCAATACTTATACACCGCATCATCATAGGTAAGCAAATTACATATTTGCCTGTATAATATTAGAGCTTAGTCACAGTCCACTTAGCAGTACATGGTGTGGAGTTCTCCTACAGTGCTTTTTGTTCTTGGTACTTATTTGATGCTGATCTCTGCTCTGTTTGCTTCTCATCCTCTGTGATCCTGCAGACAGTGTTTTATCTAAAGAAATCACCTTTATTCTAGGCAAAAATGGATCTCAGATATATTGCCAGTGTTTCTGCCAATTTGTGCTAATTTTCACAGCCTCAAAACAACTGGCAAAACAACTGCTGATAGAGCAGCTGCCATAATGCTCTCAGGTAATTCACGTATTTCTACATGTTACTGGTGCATTGATGATGCCGTTTAGAGCTATAAACAGTCTGTAATACTGGATACGTAGCATTCATGAATTCATTCAACATTTATTACCAAGTGCATCTGAATATTTAAGCTTACTTTTCTATTACTAAAATATTACATTTTAAAAACATTAATTATAAAATACGAATGGTCACTGATAGAGAATCCTTCTCTGAACAATTAATGGGAGGCTCCGCGGGAGACAAAGATTATGTAGGTTTTGCTTGTTTATTGATTGGCTTCTGTTTTGTTTTGCTTGCCCTTACCTAGGAGAGGTCTGTGACAGAAAGTCAACATGGACACATCCACGGAAATAAATTTATTTTGAGTTCATGAAAGCAGCATTCTCCCAAGCTCCCCACATATGAGATCTTAGAAGGGTGTCAACAGCCTCTAAACAGATTTGTGTGGATTCCCATTATCTGAGAAAGGGGATGAATTCGGACTGTTAGGATTTTAAGCATTGGAAAGGTGATACATTGCAAGTCTTGGTGGTGTGGACCACCCCCCCCCCCAAGCAAAAGGGAAAGTAGTTCTTAGTGTGCAAGGGACAAAGACATAAGCCAAATATGACAACATTATTTTTAAAAAATTAATGACTATTTTTGAGAGAGAGACAGACAGACAGAGACAGAGCACGCGTGGGGAAGGGGCAGGGAGAGAGGGAGACACAGAATCTGAAGCAAGCTCCAGGCTCTGAGCTGTCAGCACAGTGACCAACATGGACCTCGAACTCACAAACTGGGAGATCGTGACCTGAGCCGAAGTCTGACACTTAACTGACTGAGCCACCCATGTGCCCCTGAATATGACATCATTATTGAGAATGCCAGTATTCCAAAGCATGGCTGTATATGGGAATGAAAGAAGCAAATTCCAAGATGTACAATCTAAGAACTCTAGTGAGGAGTACCCACGGTTGGTTTTAGCGCAAAAGGAATAGAATGAGCCTTCCTTCACAGTTAAGAACCTGGTCAGAGAACTGTATCAGCAGTTGATGGACATCATTTGTGGGGCTGAGTCTCTTAATTCTTCCAAGACTGTGTGTGGTAGTGGTAGTAACTGGCAGTGGTTAACTTCTGCTGAGAAAGGTAGACCTTTCTTTTGAGCTATGTGGGCCTCCAAATTTCCTGCACAATTCAGGTGAACTGAAAAAACTCTGAACGAAAAATATGGAGCTTACTGCCAGTTTTCTGTAGGGATCTGAGACTGTCTACTTGAAAATTAAAAGACTGATTTCTACACATTGGAATTCTGAGTCTATAGAAATGTTCATAGTTGATGTAGGCAACTTTCAGGTAATTTAGGTAAATTTAAACTAATAAAATAAACTAATTAAACTAAATGAGGGTGAGATGATATCTGTCTCAGTGTTCCTGGCATAGTCAGAATCTTATTCCTCAAATATTACCAATCATGTCACCATTTTATCTACAAGTCCTCATCTTTACTTCTCACTCATGTCTGTTGTTGCCAATGGCATTCTCCTCCTTTATGAAATATTTCCACCCTGTGACTTGCAGAATATCAAACTCTCTTGACTGCTCTTTTCCCTTTCTTTTCTCTCCTCATTTTGCACTATGATTCTTTTGCTTCTACCCAACTTTGAAGTTGTCCAAGGTCATCTGACTTGGTTTGGCCAACAGAATTTGAAAGGAAGTGATTTGCGTACCTTCTAGACAGCAGCTTTTAGCTGGGCAAGACCCAGGTGGCAGTTCCTCCATCATGCTAGATCTTGGATTGAGGATGACATGGAGCTGAGCCCTCAGGTGACGTGAGGTGGACATGGAAAATGAGTGAAAATAATGTATTCGGCTTAAATCACTCAGAGTTTTATTTTGTCGATTGCTGAAGCACAACCTCAGCAACCTGACTAATGTAGTAATGGGATCTAGAAACCAGATACTCCTGCAGCAAAACTCTGAAATAGGAGTAATTGTCTGACAGGTGCTTAGAAAACGGATCAGAAGTTGGAAAGATCACATCTTCTATTTTACAGAAGCAAAGCATTTGGTAGAAAAAAAAAAAGTTTATTTGTGGTAACTTGGGGAAAAAAATCATGTATCTTATGAACTTGTGAGTCTAAAAGAAACAGCCATGAAAGAGAATTTAGTACTTCTGGATCCATCTGGCAATGTATTAATAAAGAAATGGTTTCAGAAAACTGTTGCCCAGCTTGTAAGCGAAAATGGAAGGGAACAGAGAGAATTCATTAATTCAGGGATTTTTAGAATTGGAAAAGGAAATTACTTCTCAATACCAAGCGGCAAAGAATAAAATTGAGAAGGCTTTTGAGTAGTAAAGGCTGATTAAAACTCAGACATGTAGCAAGGATAAAATTAAAGATATGACCTTTGTACCCATTGATATAACCTCTGAAAGGATGAAATATTTGAAAGGTTTAGGACCAAGATGTTATACATAGCAAATTTATTTAACTACATGAACAAAATGGCTCAGGGAAGAGTGTGACTCTCAGAGGTGCAGAGTACACATGATTAAGTTGAGACAGAGACAGAGAAAGAGAGAAGAAGGGAGAAAAAGAGGGCAATATGGAAGTGAGGAAACAAAGAAGATTGTATTTAAGAAGTAGGTCTAAAAGAGAAATGTGTATGTTTCTTTTGGCAATAAAACTGGTGGGATTGAATAAATTAAACAAGCAAACCAGTTTTAATTTTTCTAAAATATTTTGAGAGAGAGAGAGAGAGAGAGAGAGAGAGCGTGAGTGAACGAGCATGCATACATGCCCATGTGAAGGAGGGGCAGAGACAGAAAAGAGAATCCCAAGCAGGCTCCACATTGTCAGCATACAGCCAGACACAAGGCTCAGTCCCTCAAGCTGTGAGATCATGATCTGAGCTGAAATCAAGAGTTGGATATTTAACTGACAGAGCCATCCAGGTGCCCCAGTTTTTATTTTTTGAAAGGATTGTGCTAACAATAAGTCACAGACCTAGAAAACCATCTCAAGATTATGTTACTTAATAAACCAGTTGAGGAACATTGAAATGTTAAGCTTAAAGAAGATTAGGTACGATATGATACATATTTTGGATATATTAAGAACAGAAATTCAAAGAAAATATCATACGTTGAAATAGTGTATAGAGTCTATCTTCCATAGAACAGTGAACACATGTGACCACTAGCACATTTAAACTCAGTGTAAGAAGACCATTCCTAATGACTGCTCTCTAGTGATTGAGTAAATTGCCCTAAAAGATCTGAGCCATCTATCACTGGCTTGGCCAAACCAATGCTGATTGTATGGCTTTGGGAGGTAGAGAGGAGTCGCGTACAGTTGAATTCATTGGGTGAAACTTTAGCAGAGTTATTTGTATCTTTTATATATTAATACTTACTAGCCAGGCACAGAGCTAAATGATTGCACATACATAATTATCATA
Organism: Cryptoprocta ferox; assembly: GCA_028646485.1. Lineage (NCBI taxonomy): Eukaryota > Metazoa > Chordata > Mammalia > Carnivora > Eupleridae > Cryptoprocta > Cryptoprocta ferox. The sequence goes on along the minus strand of CM053568.1, from coordinate 15,961,706 downwards.
GCTCACTGCAAATTTATGAGATTTCTATCCACTTCATGCAACTAGTAATATTCAGAGTTAGAATTTAAAGCTGGCTTTATTTGAAATCTTCCAACTCATGGCATCTATGAGTCTTATTTATAGCTTAAGCTTGTTCATATTCTCTACCTAATTGTTTGTTTTAACGAAATGGTATAAAGCATTCTTATTCCTCAATGGAATAAGACATTGGACAACGCTTCTCAGCAAAAATGTGGATGGATCGAGTAGAAGGAATTTTGGAGTCCAAATGAGAAGATTTACATTGTTGGGCCAACCATGTTTTACTGGATGGTCAGGGCCTGAAAGTTGAAACAGTTCTTTGGTTCTCTGTTTCTTAATTTGTAGGAGAGATTCTATCATCTATCTCTGCTTTTCTCACAGATTTCCAGTGAGGATAGGATCACATTTCATGAATGAATAGACTTTTTCTAAAGAGAATGTGATCTGCTGGTAGATGTGTCAGTTACAGTTTTCATAGCTCACAATGGAAATTTTAACAAGACATACTTGTGATCTAAATTCTGGGTCTGTCATACTTCAGCAGACCACTTCTTTTCTCTCCTTTCTTCCCTTTAGCAAAGCAAGGTGCATCTCCCAAGGCTTCTCAGCTTAGGGAGGAGGACCTCTCTTTTGTTGCTTAGTATAATTCTTTGTTCATATCCTTCTTCAGTAACATCTGCCAAGGTTCTCCCTTCTGCAAGTTCTCATCTAAGCTCTTAACCCACCTAAGAGAAGCTGGCCCTAAAATACCCTATTATCATTTATTAAGCAACTATGTACTGGGCACTTTGCTAGATTTGAGTAGAGCAATTCTCTAAGTTAATCCTCACAATAAGCAGATAAATTGGGTTTTATGTGACAAAGGAAGAAACTAACACTCAGGGAAATGAAATAACTCCTCTGGAGTCCCACAACTAGAAAGTATCAGTCTGACTCCAAAACCTGAGATATTTCTACCATGGATGGATGGCTTTCTCTTCTCCTTTAGCCATCTCATATCTATAGTTCCATTGTCTATGATCACTTTCAAGAGGTCATAAGGCATGTTCTTCCCTGCATTGTTACTCTGGTTAGGAAAGGCTCTATTGATCACCATGGCCCAGTAGTAGGTTTTAAGAATAGCACCAATGTGGGGTGCCTGGGTGGCTCAGTTGGTTAAGCATCAGACTTTGGTTCAGGTCATGATCTCATGGTTTGTGGGTTCAAGCACTGCATCAGGCTCTGTGCTAACAGCTCAGAGCCTGGAACCTGCTTCAGATTCTGTGTCTCCTTCTTTCTGCTCCTCCCCCATTTCTTTTCTGTTTATATCTCTCAAAAATAAATAAACATTAAAAAATTAAAAAGAATAGCACCAATGCATCACCATGAAACTCAAACTTAGGCTGGAATGGAAGGCCTTCCAGTTGTCCAACCCCAGGATAATTCCACACAACTACCATTGTTCTCTTGAATTCATTCTCTGCTCCAGCTGAATGCAATTGTAAGTCTTCTCCCAACTAGAATGCAAACTCCATGATAACTTAATGATTTTTGCCTGTCTTGTTCACTGCTGAATCCCCAGACCCTAGAATAGTGACTGTCAGAGTGGACACTCTGGATGAGTGAATAGATGACTATGCTGTTCTATCCTATCTGTGGACATCATCTGAAATGCCTTACATTCACCTGTATCTATATCACTCCTACTTAATATTCAAGGTCTACTTCTTCCATTCTTTAATTCTTAGCCTGAAGCAATATAAGGTTAGAGTCTTCTTAGTCTATATGGGCTGCTATAACAAAAATACCATAGCGGGAGTGGCTTAAACAGTATTTATTCCTTACAGTACTTCAGGCTCACATCTTCTCACTGTGTCCTCACAGGACAAATGAGGTAAGAGCTCTTTGGGGTCTCTTTTATAAGGGCAATGATCCCATTCATGAGTGTAGAACCCTAATCACCTCCCAAAGGGCTGTTGGGAGCCATATCTGAACTCACCAAGTTGAGACTACTCCTTGTAAGGTTAATGCAGGTTTTCAAGGCCTCCTGCCATCAGATAATGACCAATATCTACCTCCACTCAATTGTTTTTGCTTGAGCACCGACCCTCCCAAGGTACCTTGTTGATTGGTATTGGGTGTGACTTATCCCCTTATTCTGGCCCTAAAATGCTGATTGCACCTTGTGAAGGAACTTATTGTAGGAACTTCTTCTTTTGTGATTATGGGAACAAGCATTGCATTTCCTGAGAATCCTGTTTTCTTATACTTCCCCTTAAGCAAACAGGCTATTGGCCCCTGCTCACAAAGAACTAACTTTTTCCTTTGCTATGCTAAAAACACTGTCTTGTATTTAAATGCTAAAGCTACCTTCCCTCCCCATATGATAAGCATCTAAATCACCTACATAAATCACTATTGATAAAGGTTATGCATGAGTCTTCTACAAATCTATGTTCTGGGGAATTTTTACATACCAAAGAAATTTGTTATCAGAAATCATTGTCTAAGGCAAATGCCACTTCTGTGCTGTGCCCCATACACCTAGTGATAAATAAAGCTGAGTCTCAGTCAGTGCGGAGATGCCTGCCTGGTGATCAGAAAGAATACCTTGGCTCTCTCATCCCTCCCTTTCGCCAACACCGTCCATCCTTCAGGGAACCCTGGACCTGCTGGAGCTGGACTCCTGCAAAGGGCCCACTTTCTAATACCATCATATTGGGAGTCAGGGTTTCGACATACATATTTTGGGGGATGCAAACATTCCATCCAAAGCAGTTAGTAAATGTATAAAATTCCTGATATTAGATTGGCTTCTATTGGGCTTAGACATAGGAAGTAACAACACACTTGCCACATCTCTCTCACCACTAAGTTCTTCTCTTTAACTTTATATATGGAAAACTTGGAGGCAGCAAGAAGATACTGCCCCCAAATCACAGAGCAGCCAGTTACTGGCAGGAACAGAAAGAAAGTCAGACTTGTATCCCTAATCCAAGTTCATTACTCTTTTCCACTTATCTAAAGAGTAATGAATTATAAAGCTTCAACACTTTTGAGTGCTAAAGGCTAATTATTATGTTTAAATGCATATAAAGATACATCCATATGGTATATTTCCATAGGTCACCATGTGAGAAAGTGTAAGTGGGAAGGAGCTTAGATAGTTCATTGGAAAGACAATCTGTCTGTATATGAGATGAGGATGGTGAAAAGGCAGCCAACAGCTCCCCCCCGCCCCACCCTTTTCCTGCACTGCCTGAAAATCCATGACAGACATGGTAGCTGATAAGGCTGAGGAGCAGCGGGGGTCTAATCCAGCACATTTGAATGAAAGGACAAAGCAAATGAAACAAACTTTTTGTGAAGCCAGAGCATCAGTAATCCCTCCTGTGCATGCTTTGGTGAATTTGGTCTCCCGGATACAGGTTTGTAAAGAACAAAAAGTAGCAGCCCATGGATGACAATGGGAAAACGGACTTTACAGGCACAATCTCAGAAGGAAGGTGGGGAAAAGGAAGAGCGGGGATGCAGTGTGGAAGATGGATTGTGGCATCTGTTTCCTCGCACACAATTCTATTGTGCTGATGGTAGAGTTTTAGAAGGATGATACTATAATGCATATGAAAACAGTAGGTTACAAAGTGCTATTTTTAAGATGACAACATCTCACAGTGGTGAAAATGTACAGGCTACAGAGGGCTATTAGTAAGTTTCATTCATGATCTCATTTGGTTCTCCAAAGAATATCATGACGAAGGTTACCCTTTTGGGGGAGGGGGTAGGGAGGTCTTAAACTTACCCTGATGATATAATGAAGGACACTGAGGCAGCAGAGTGGCCAGGCAAGTACAGCAACACAAGTTCAAGTCTTACAACTGTGCTAGGACATGAACCAGCTTAGTGGTTTCCAGATCTGATCTGTGGCAAACAGGCATTATTGAACTGGTTCCAAAAATGTAAACTTGCGCCTTTTGCCTCTGTCTCTTCTACCCCTCACTTCCTGACCTTCCTACTCCTTTTCTCTTCCCTCACATTCCCCTGCACATGAGCATTCTGGCTTCCTCTCCATTTAGTTTATTTTCTCTTCTGCGTCTTCCGATTTCTACTAAGAGAAATTAAAGTACGAATTTTTTGTTTAATCCAACTTTAACGGGTATGATTTTGAAATTTTAAAAAGTTAATGATGTTTCCTCTAGCAATCCAGAAGCAAAAAAAAAGAAAGACAGAAAAATACAGGTCTAGATTTATTTATGTCCTGTAATATGTGATAATTATGATGTTTTATTTTTATGTTATGATTAATAAAGACAAACTGGTATGATAGATTCAAAAGCAGTCACACAAACCACTCAGACTGGAATGGTTGTAAAGAAAGGGACATAATGAATCACAAAGAAATAAAGTGAAAGACTCTGAGAAAGCAATGATGCCTAAAATGTAAAATGGCAATCCCCTAAAAACATTTCTCATATTGAGTCCTTTTAGGTTGTTGCTAATAAAGTATGTATCATGTTTCTGCAACTGTAGGTTCCTGTTGATATTTTGATCAGTCAGAATGGCATCAGGAGCTGTATATAGTGCACATCCTGAAGTTCATTACAAGGTGAGCAGAAGATCATATAACACTGACCTGTACGCACAGAACTAAAAGGACAACAGAGAAATAAAAACAGATGTACTACATGGTATCACTCATATGTGATATCTAAAGAAGAGTCAACTCTCTTAGAGTAGAAAAGTACTTGTCAGGAGCTGGGAGGTGGGAGAAAGAGAGGGTGGTCAAAGGGTACAAGCTTTCAGCTCTAAAATGAGTAAGTTCTGAAGCTCTACTGTATAACATGGTGACTATAGTGGATAAGACTATATTGTAACAATTGAAAATTGCTAAGAGAGTAGAACCTAATTCTCAACAACATCATTTTTTTTAATGTACCACTGATTTCTATTTCTGTTTCTTTTTTGCTTTACCTGGGAAGCTGGGCTACCCTTGGATACAATTCTCTAGGGTTTTACCTGGGAAGCTGGGCCACCCTTGGATGCAATGATCCAGGACTTTAAAATCCAGTCATGATTTGCTGGCCCAAGAACAAGTAAATACACTCTCTACTTGTTACCTATGAGGCAGACAATTTGGAGTTCTCTTCTTTAATCCCTGCAATGTGCCTATTGTGATGGCTCCTATCTGGAGAAAAGAAAAGGCAGGCACTTTTCCCAAACTCATGGTCAAAAAGCTGCATCTACAACATGTGGGAATTATACTCGAATTTGCAGGATGTGATCAAGTAGAGCAGATAAGATGAATCTGGTGCTTCGTGTTGTAATGGAATCTCCAAAAGCAGAGGTAGATATTATTGGTTAGTGGAATCCATAGTCACCAGATACCACACCTTCAGTTTCTACTCATTTTCCCCATCAGTGATATGTAAGATCTTTGGTGGGGGAGGGGTTTCATACATGCCATTTTATGAGTTGTCACTGCCAGCTTGTTTTTCCTCTCTATAGCATCCTCAACCTGGAACAAACACTGCTAAGAACACACTGTTCAAAGGCCAAAGGAAAGAGCTGCAGCCAGTTAGAAGTATGTGGACAAGATCACAACCTGAACTTTGGGAGCTGTTTTTATTTCACAAGCTGCTGTTGTCTTAAGCACTTATGATGTGGCCTGGAAAAGACAAATAGTCTTCTGAAAATATCTCTACAGGAAGAGCCTTCTCCCCAGTACCTATAAAACATTCATAACACCTTCATTGTGCTGTAAATCCTTAGCAGGAGTTGATAACAGTACATGAATTTTTAATGTAACATTTATAAATGGTTATTAAAACTATCCTTAAAGTAAAGTGTCAGTTTATTTTTAATTAACTGTTGGCTATTTAAGCTCCCAGATGGCCTGGGGAAAGACCAATAGGCCCACATGTCAATTATCCTCCCTGTAGCCTCATCTTTAACCCCTTGTGGTCTGCTGTCACGAAGAACAACACATGTAAGCCCTAAGGGCTTAAATAAACTATAGATATGGTCTTGGGAACATTGCATTTCTTACAAAATAGTCCTGGAATACCTGCCAGCTACCATGGCCACCACAAAACCATGAGGTAAGCACTACTTGTTCTGAATGCTCACAGGCCAAACCCACCTCCACATATCTATACCCAGCAAGAGAGAAAATCAGGGCAAAGAATGATGGGTGGATTCTAGAATACTAGACCTGAGACTTAGGATTCCAACTCTGGTTCAGTGATATCCTACTTTTGTGATCTTGAGCACATTTCAGCTTCCTGGAATGTACTTCTAGATCTGTAAAGGTAGGGATGGTGCAAATCACTCTGCCTCTTGTAACTCTGCCTCTTGTAAGAGGTCATAAGCATCAAATTGAAAGCTAGGTATGAAAATATTTTACAAACCATAATAAGCAGTCCACACATATGGTCTCTTTACTATCTTCTAATTATTGATCACTGCCCTCATGGTCTCCTGGTATGGGCTTCCCCCAACTCTGAGTTTGCTCTTTCCTTATAGAACCCAGGAATCAGAGGGGAAAAAAACTCATTGTGTCCATATACTCTAGAGATCTCATCTTTCCTAGGGCTAGAAAGATGATTTTACCCAGGGTACAAATTCTTTCTGTATCATCCCGATAACACCTGTGTGGCTTCTGACAGCAGCCCCAGAGCAAGAAGCTCACTATACATTATGATTAGAAAACCCAATTGTTAGTGAGATCATTGTGGGTCCTTTGGGGCCTCACAGTCCCATCGTGTGTTCTGCCGATTTTCACCAAGGACTCGGAATAGACTCTGTCAGTTATCCTGGTGCAACTGTTTGCCTATGTTAGGTCTCACACCCCAAGCACAAAACCCAACATTCTTGCCTTTCCTTCATTTGTCTCAGGAATTAGCAAATTAACCCCATCAGCATGGGAAATATAAAAATCTAGGAATCAGGAACCTACAGGATACATGTAAGGGCGTAAGTGTGTGAACACGTGTGTGTGTTAGTACAAGCATTCAGATGTCCAATGCTAGATTGGAGATCCATTAATATACTTCAGCAAATGGAAAATGAAATCTTCAAAATTTCTTTTTAGGGGCGCCTGGGTGGCTCAGTCAGTTAAGTGTCCAACTTTGGATTAGGTCTTGATTTCACAGTTCGTGGGTTGAGCCCCGAGTCGGGCTCTGTGCTGACAGCTCAGAGCCTGAAGCCTGCTTCAGATTCTGTGTCTCTCTCTCTCTGCCCCTCCCCTACTCATGCCCTGTTTCTGTCTCAATAATAAACATTAAAAAACAATTAAAAAATAAATTTCTTTTTTAATGTTTAGTTTTGATGGGGGGGAGGGGCAGAGAGAGAGGGAGAGAGAGAATCCAAAGCAGGTTCCTGGCTCTGAGCTGTCAGCGCAATGTGGGGCTCAAACTCATGAACCACAAGATCATGACCTGAGCTGAAGTCGAACACTTAACTGATGAAGCCACCCAGGAGCCTCAAACAATCTTTTTTTTTTTTAAGTTTATTTATTTATTTTGAGAGAGAGAAAGAGAGAGAATGAATGAATGAATGAATGAATATGAATCTCATGCAGGCACCACACAGTCAGCACAGCCTGATACAGGGCTCAAATTTACCAACTGTGAGATCATGACCTGAGCTGAAATCAAGAGTCTAACGCTTGATGTTCTGAACATGCACCCGAATTTGTTAGGATAGCATTCAGACCCCTTCAAGGCCTACCCCAGGATGTACCTCTGGTTCCATTTCCTATCACCCCAACTCTGCCACTCTGGGCTCTATGAGGACTGAATTATTTTTCCTCTCAGTGAACCACACTTGCTTTATGCTTCCTAGAATTTGTACATACCCTTCTGTCAAGAGTGTTCTTCATGTCATTCTATAGCTGGAGAATTTCTAATAATTCTTCAATATTTCACTCAGGTGCTGTCCTCTGGGAAGTCTTCCTGCCTATATAACCCCTTGTGCTCACTTCTATTATAGTATTTATCATATTGCATGATAATTTCCTGCTTACATTTTTGTTTCCTTCATGAGAGCATGAGCTCTGTGAGAGTAAATGTCTTGTGTGTCTATCAGCTGTTTTTAACACAGTGTTAGACACAAAGGAGACACTCAGCAATCACTTGTTTAGTAAAAGTACAAATCATATTTCAATGCAGGCTTTGCAAGTTCTATGGATCCCCTTTAAAGACAAAATGACTAATTCTCATTTGGATTATGTTGTTGAACATTAACTAAGGGTTTATTTTATGGTCAGAAATGATGATGCATTCATTCTAATTTAGACACAGTACACTGAGTGTTGCAAAACACTGAGTTCTAACTAGAAGACACCTTTTGTATATAGAACTGGTTTGGGCTGTGACTGTACATGCAAGGCTTTTCTGAGCTTAAAATGACTAAATGCTCATGAAAGGAAAAAGAAAATGGAAGAGAAAACCGTGGACTTGGAGTTAAACATAGTAGTAAATTGAAACCACCTTCCACATTCTAACTAAAATGAAAGTGACTGACCAAAAAAGAACTAAATCTATGGAGTAAAAGAGAATGAGAGAAGAATAGGTAAATAATGAGGAATGTCAATGAAATTACATTCGTTGAGTAACAAAGGGTAAAAGTGTCTGGTTAAGTAGTGACTGACTTGGCCTGCCTGTGAATGCTGAGTGACTGGCATCATGGAAACCTGGAGAGAGTCAGGACTTGGAGATGCCGTGTAGCAGTGAAGGCAGGGATGATAGATGGGACTGGTAATTAAGAGGGTTGGTTGGCTCAGGTGACTCAGTTGGTTAAGCGTCTGACTCTTGGATTCGGCTCAGGTCATGATCTCACAGTTTCATGAGTTCGAGCCCCACGGTGGGCTCTGTGCTAATAGCATGGAGTCTGCTTGGGATTCTCTCCCTTTCTCTCTCTGCCCCTCCCCTACTTGCTCTGTCTCTCTCTCTCTCAAAATAAATAAACTTATAAAGAAAAAAAGAGGGTTGATTGAAAGTGTGTTAAGATCAATGAGACCCTGAGAAAAACTCCTTGAAAAGTTTGATACTCCTTTCCAAAATAAGGAGACATAGTCCCTTAAAAAGTTGAATCAGAAGGACTCTACTCTCAGGAACACTAGGTACAACTGAGGCTAGACAAAGGGCAATGGATGGGAAACAGAAGTACTGATTGGAAGTCTGCCCTCTTAGTTTCTAGATTTCTGCAATCTGAGCTTAGGTCTCCCAGACATTCACCTTGGGGAAGTGGCTGGTCCAACAAAAGACCTATATAAGGAGACATCTGCCAATATAAAGGCCAGGAATTAGCTCAACCACCATCTTTCTGTTGACACCTACCAGTTGACAAGCTTTACCATACACACTGCTCCAAAGAAGATTTTTAGTGAGATACTTAGATAAGATATAAAATTAAAGCTTATATGAAAAAAAGACCAAAACAAATTTTAGAATAGGAACACCAAGGCAACAGCAATAATGTAGAGAATAAAAAGAAATGTCTAATATAATTGATCCTTAGAGAAAAACAGATATTTGATCACTGAAATGAAAAACAATGTTGTAAAAATGTTACAGAGGAAAAAAAGAGATCTTGAAATTTGAAAAATGGTAGCAAAAATTAAACATATTTATAATTCAAAAGAAAGATACAATGCTATGGTCACAAAAATTCCCCTGAAAGTAAATAGAAAAATGGACAGAAAATAGAAAATAAAAGATAACAGAGAATACTAATAGAGCAAGTCTAATATCTTACTAAAGTAACTTACAAATAAAGACAAAATGGAAGAAAGGTATTTACCAAAGAAATAATTCAACAAAGGCTTGTGGAGTACCCGGCATATCAAAGCATATCATTATAAGATTTCAGAACATGACAATTCAAATATTCTTAAAGCTTCAAAGAGGTATAAAACAGATCATATACAAAGGACTGGGAATCAGAATGGCATTAGGCTTTCTAAAAACAATATTGGAACCTGTCAGACAGCAGAGCCATACTTTAGAAATTCTGAGAGAAACGGATTTCAAACACAGAATTCCATACGCAAACCATTATTGAATATTAATAACAATATTTCAGACATAAAGGACGCAACTCAAATACTTAACCCCTATGTACACTTTTTCGGGAGGATGGAGTTTGTATGTCACCTAAATGAGAGAGTAATCCATGAAAGAAGATGAAAGAATCAGGAAGCAGGCAATCTTACATGCAAAAGGTGAAAACAAGCCCCAGTACAATGGCTGAGGAAAGTCCTAGGTCAAAAGCTGTGAGCAATCTATGTACCAAGAGTGTTGATTACAGGAAATGGAGGGCTTCTGGTGAGTCGCTCCAAAACAAAGGGAAGGGAAAGGACACAATGCATTAGTATTACCTGATATATTCCAGTACACTGAATAAAAAACATATGAGACAGAATTAGTCATAAGAACATGGAAAAGCCAACAGAAAAAATAAGAGTTAACTGTTAATCGTAGGAGTAGTGTATATATGTGTATATGCATGTATAAACACACAAACACAACCACAGTTGTGGTATGCTGCGTGTTTCAGCTGTGAACTATATATTGTTATAAGCTGTGAATATAAATGTAGTATAAAATTGATAAAAGCACAGAGGATGGGGAAAAAATTTTAATTGGTGGCTCATATAGGAGAACTGAATTATTTTCTTTTAGCGTATGATTTCAAGACAGTTAAGCATTTTTATAAAGAAAGCATGATGCCCTGTGTTTTAGAGGGGAGATAAATACTTGAGGAAACCATTAAAAAATGTTGAAAGAAGTCCAATCAGGGGAGAAATGGGGTAGGGGACTACTTTGTTTTTTTAAGCTTGAATTATTGACTTTATAACTATAAATGTTTTGTTTAAATGCATTAATAATGAGGGAGAAGAAACATCTAGAAAGGTGAAGGAGTTACCAGAAGATAAACACAGGATCATAATCAAACACTCTTATAATATGGGAGAGACTGGAATTTCACAAATATGTGAGGAGGGGAGATCAACTGAGAAATGCTTTAGAGATTCAAGTAGGTGAGCAAACATCATTGAATTTGGGCTACTAAAAGGTCAGGGATAGCCATGGAGAGGGTCAGCTGGGCTGGTTTGGATTCTGGCTGGGACAGGTTTTCCAATAAATCACTAGTGCAACCCCTCCCATGCTCCACCCTTTTGCCTTCACACCACCATTCACCCAATCAACTCAGCAATAGTCAGTCTCTCAGAATTTTCAGATCTTGTAGGTAAACAAAAGGGAGATAAGAATCCTTCCCTTTCAGCTGAGGGAATTGCTGTTTCTCCCAGGGATCAATCCATCAACAAGTGTTTATTTACTGTCTCCTGTGCTTTGTGTACAGGCTGCAGGAAAAGGAAAAAAAAAAAAAAGAAAAAAAACAAACACACGGTTTTTGCCCTCATGGGACATATGCTCTATTTAGAGCAGAAAGGCACACCATCAGAAAGAAGAAACAAAAGAACATGAAGGGCATGAAGAGTCAAGTGATAAAATGTGTAATGCGGACTTGAGCTGCTATAAAGTCTCATGGGGGCTAACACAGCTGGGAAGCTCATAAAGGAAGTCCAGTCTTGAACTGAGACTTGTGGGTACCATGGAGTGACAAGGGAGGAAGGGAATGAAGGCAGCGAGAGAACTGCTATAGGAGATAAGATTGGAAATGTTTGTCTAGAAACACTGCAATATTCAGAAAACAAACTCCTTTCTGGGTGACTGTGGACCTTTCCCTCTGTCTCAGCTCTGGCACTGCAGTGGTAGGAGTTTGGACAAAGCCAATTTCCCCTAGGTTTAAAGGCAATAATTATATCTGCCTTAGGTGATGGCACTGAGGACTACATTGTATAGGAAAAAAGGGGGTTTTCTGAATTGTAAGTTGGTGCAAAAAAGCAAGCAGTGATGGAACTTGGGTGTTGGACTTTGTGACTGTCATTATTCGTTTATTCAGCTGATTCATTCAATGCATGTGAGTTAGGTGCTCAGGTTTTAGAAGGGAGTAAGACAGATACTGTACCACGCCAGACGGTGTACAACTAATTACACAACTGTGTAGTCCCTTAACATGGCCCATCAGGGTTTGCATTATCTGATTTCCAACGACTTCATCCTCTCATGTCCCAGAGCTCTTGGGGAGTCATCACACAGACCTTCTCTCATTCCATGAATACACTGTGCCTCCTCCCTGCCCAGAGACTTAGTGCCCTTGTCTCTATTCCCACTCTTCACTCCTCCTGCTCCTTCAGACTTTAACGAAAATGTCCAAACCCCAGGGACACTTTTCCTGATAACCGAGTTGAGATCAGGTCACCCTGCTATCATCAGAGCATCTTATGACTCTCTAGTGTAGCAGTAAGCAAAAGTGTAACAACAAATTAAATATGTGATTTGTTTAAATTCTGTGGCTCCTTGCGAGAATGTACACCTCGAGAGCAGAAATCTTTTCATTTTTACCATTGTAACCCTGGGACTTAGTATGATATCTGCCTATAATAAGCCTTCAATACACATTTTCTGAATGACTGATCAGACATATGTAAAAGCTATTTTCAGAATGTTGGTCATGGGCAGCAATTTACCCTCATGAATCTCTAACTTTTCTTTAACAACCTGTTACAGATCCATCCTCTGCAGGTTTATCCAGCCATCTCTGATTCTGATTCTATTTTTATATGCTTGCAAGTTCTTTAAGTTATCTCAGAAATGTCAGACCCAGAATCAAATTACATAATCTTTGTCCACTGTCACAGGAATCAAAGCCTTTTCTTTTCCTTTATTTTTCAATTTACTTGTAAAATCAGGGGGTGAGAGGAAGGCTACTCTAATAGGGGCATTTACTGCAGTACAGAAATAACTGGTAATTATGCTCTCTAAATGAACTTGACTCTATGGCTGGTGTCAGGTTTTGCTAAGTGCCCTGGGCCCAACTGAGACTAATTAGGCCTGCATTAAATATTAAAGCTTTCTGACACCCAGGTTTTGATGGTAACAGAAGAAAAGAAATCCTATAACCTAACCTGCACCCGACAGGAGTAATTTATGTTCGCTTCTTATAACAAAAGAAAATCCAATCACAAAGCTGGCTGGAAGACATATTTAGGAGAGAAGTTAATGTAAAACTAAAAATTGCATAAACACACACACATACGCAGAGTACATAAAATAACACAAAAATGTCAACAGATAGTTCCTGTTTGCCACCAACTACATCAAATGCCTGTTGATTGTTCTATCAACTTGTGTTTGCATGGGAAATAGCTTTTTGCCTATAAATGTGTTTAATACAGTGTAGGGGCACGGAGTCACCATGGACCTTTGGATGGCAAAACTACGATAATGCCATTTCCTCCTAGGAAGGGTCAATTATGTGTAGACTTCATTTACAATCTATCATATGACCATAATTTTTCATGCCTTCAATTACTGAACCTTTAAAGGGCAACTTGCTTTTCCTCCAAGGTAAGGGACAGATCAAGGTTAGGAAAAGTGGTCTAGGTCCCAGCTTGTCCCTAGCTGAATGTGTGGTCTTAGGCAAATCACAGAGTTCTCTGGGCTCTTTTGTTGTCCTTTCCTTCTGTCCTGCTGGTGACACCCCTCTCTGAGAGGGTGAGACACAAATGAGATGCACGCTAGTTTTTACCCTCCACAGGCAGGCAAGACTCCAAACAAATCTTACTGCGGGATGCTGAAACAAAACAAACCAAGCCCAGTATTTCAGTAGGACAAAGATATTTTATAAACCCAAATGTGCGCTTTTTCCCAGTTTGGAATCTCAGTGAGAAAAAAATTAAGCTACTTTTAATGTAATGTTTTTATAACCGAAAAGTCTAAACATATACAAAGACAGAAGCTATGGAGCAATAACCCTCGAGGAGCTCACCACCCAGATTCAGTCACTGTCAACTCGTGGCAAATGCCACGTTATTTCTACTTCCCCCTTCACTATCATGTCATTCATAAACATTTCACATGCACACGGTAAATATGAGGATTGCTTAAAAAGCGGTGATGTGAAATTAAAAATTAACATGAGTGACACCTGGGTGGCTCAGTCAGTTAAGTGTCTGACTTTGGCTCAGGTCATGATTCCATGCTTTGTGGGTTCGAGCCCTGCATTGGGCTCTGTGCTGACAGCTCAGAGCCCGGAGCCTGCTTTGGATTCTATGCCTCCTTTTCTCTCTGCCCCTCCCTTGCTTGTGCTCTGTCTCTTTCTCTCAAAAATAAACAACACTTAACAAAAAAATTAACATGAATTCCTACATAAAAGATAGGGTTATTTGATGAATAAAAATATAGGAATGAGAGATTTGAGAAGGTCATTATTGTTGAGTCGACCTCAGAATCCTATTTGCTTCTATTTTTTTAATGTTAGAATGGAAAATTCTGATAGCATAGAAAACTAATTTCAAATAGTAACAGTCATTCTTTCAGCAATGCACCTGACAATAAATGTGAAGAATATCTTTCAAGTAAGCAAGATTAAGAGAATAACTTTCACACTAAAACAACTTAATTGAACAGCTAAGGTTAGGAATGAAAGTTTTCACATCTTGTTAAAACGTGGCTTATAACATTTGGGGTGCATGATACTATTTCTGTTGTGATTATAGTTTTCAATAGGTTACTTGGTGTTTCTTAAAGGCCTCATATAGGACTCGGCAGAGAGCATACCTTCAATAAGTATTTCTTAAATGAAAAAAATGAATAAAAATATCTTAATTAAATGTGTGAAACAGAGACTTCTGTTGAAAACTCTTGACAATGAGTTTTTAAAACCACTAGAATCAAAGATGAGCAAAAAGTCTTAGAATGAAATAAACCTAAGACATCCCATTATTATTTCATTACTCATTATTAAAGCTAGATTAGTGGATGTACACTGTTATCCATTAAATTTACTGAAATTTGAAAACAAAGAGAGGCTGTATTCAGAAAATAGAAGCAGCAAATGAGACTGTCCAAAAGAAAAAGTAGAAGAATACTTTATCGTAAATCAGGAGACCAGAGTTTCCAGAACTTCCTTGGCCATTCTTGAACTTAGGGATCTTGGATGGCTATTTCTATCCATCGACCCCAGTAATATAACACAATTAAGGGTTGAACAAGATGTTCATCCTTGCCTCTTACAGTTCTGTGATTCTTAGTATAGGGGTGGTGGGAACTAATTATGGTATCTTGAGGAAGGTACATCGTTTGGAAAAATAACTTTCCAGTGGTATTCTAAGGACCTACCTCAAAATTTGGGGACAACTCAGAGTTGGCATCAGCCCGTCTCTCCAAATTGGGCCACCACACTTGTGTTAAAAATAATTAGAATATGGGTAGTTCTAGACCTCTTTTAAATGGCACAGTAAGAAAGGCCTTTCTAAATTTATTGGAAGAAAGAGCGATTTCCCTATGAAAGGGCAGTATAATCAACTTGGAGAATATTACAACCTTTCATTCCCTGCCGTGAGTACAACAGCCTTCAGAGTCAGACTTATTTATTTTCCCATTTTCTTCCCCCGCCCCCTCCACTGAAGTACATTATGAAATTATGGAAAAGCCATTTTCTAGCCAAAGGCAGCTGGTTGCCACGGGTTACAAGAGCCTTATCAGTCCCCAGGGTGATTTGCTGACTGAAACCAATGCAGGAGGGAGAGGCTGAAGGAGAAGCAGAGGGAGGCAGGTCAGACCTAATCCTGCACACCTGTGCCCCCCTCCCCTCTAGTGTGGGTCTCATTCAGGTCTGGCATGGAATATGAACTTGTCTGGGGCAAGATAGTGGGGGGAACACAGGGTCAGGGAGTGGTCTGTGAGGTGCCTGGAGAGGTGCTTTGATGATGAATTGACTAAAAACCTGTTGGAAGATGGAAAGCAGCTCATGGACAACTGGATAGCTCTCTTCTTCTCTTTCTGTCCTCTGCCCCTGTTATTTTAAAATAATAGCAAATCAGAGTTGCAAGTCACTATAGTTTTCTATCTGATATTGAATTTCTTGCACATCTCCCGAACCCTACAGTGTCCATTTAATCTCTGTTTGAATTCCTAGACTGACAAGAAGCTACTCCCTCTTAAATATAGTCATTCCATGATAATGCTATTTGCATTAATATTAATAATGACATCTAAGAGTTATTGGATAATTGCTACATCTTTGAGTCTGGACTAATTGCGTTCATTTTATCCTTACAAGCAATTAATGAAGTTGATATTCCTGTTTCTCAGATGAGAAAACTAAAATACAGGCTCGTATATGCAGAAACTAGAGGGATTTGAATTTAAATTAGTATTTGAAGGATTCCAAAGCTTTGCTCTTTAGACCATGCTATTCTGCCTACTTCATGCTTTATTTTCTCTCTCTCTCTCTTCTAAGATCTATATCTCTTACTCCAGTTACATGTTTTTATTCCCCTCACCATTCTGGTGACCTTCTGTGTCTCACCCTTTGCAAATATGTTCCTTAATTTATCATGTCCTGAATTGTTTAGTTTACATTGTCTGATCACACATATTCTCCATATTCTACTTTTATTAATTCATTCCAAAGCAAATATATTTTTTTCTGAACTCCAAATGTATTATATTCCTGAAACATATTGAGTCAGCTGAAAGCCCCAAGCCTATTTCACTCATGCTGAGTTTATCTTCTGTTCTTCCCATCCTCTATATCTTTTTAAGTGAATAGTGGCAGGTGTTTGCATGTCTTCATGTGAAATTCCATCTAATTGGTTAGTTTTATCAAACCAGGTTATGGAAACCTCTTTCGATACTAATATTTTCATGTAACATATTTGATATGACCAACTATGACTTTAATCCATGTCATGAATTAAAATATAATGATTATAAAGAATGTAGACAAGAATATAATCTCATGTACCAAAATCTGAAACTGACATGAATCATACATTTCTCCTTCCAGATGAGCTAATAAAAGGATACTGGGAACAGGACACTGAAAGGAGATGTGCTTTGGGGAGAAGATTGGCTAAGAACACCATCAGGTTCCAGTGATGTGGTTGCTGGTGGTGAGAAGGGCCAAGGAAGGCATTCTGGGCTATGAACCAAAACTGCAAAGATCAGAGTGTCTATGGATACTGGCTCTGTTTATTTAATACTAAGTATATTTTTAATTACTTTAAAAATCAGATAAACATGAATTCAGCTAGCAAACAATTAATAGCACCTATCAGGTAGGTATCAAGAGTTTTTTTTTTAATCATCAATTTATCGCACATTCACTTACATAGTTGTTGCCCTTCCCTCATACAGCTCACAGCCTAATAAGAAGATTAAAGTAAATCCTCAAACTGATTGTGATAAGTACTATTAAGTAACACACTTGAGTTTTTAGAGACAAGAGGACAGGTGAAATAATTTAGACAATTCTGTATCTAAAGGGATAACTTTTCAAATGAGACTTGGAGGATATATAGTTTTATTTGGGCAAAGAATGGGGGGAAAAGATTGCTTCTGGTAGAATGCTTTGAGAAAAAATGGAAATTGTAAGGAACTAAAAAAGGACCAAAATAGCTGAAGGGCAGTGTGTGAGGAGGCTGGTGAGTTGTAATGTGTGAAATGCAGACAGGGCCAGGTCACACAGGGCTTTGCGTAAGGAGCTTGCATATTATTATAAGTCTAATGAGAATCTACAGAAGGGCTTAAGAAAAAAAAAGATACAACTTAATTAGATTCATATTTAAAGAAGATAGTTTTGGCTGGGAGGTAGAAAGAAGTGAAAGAAGTTGGGAATGAAAATAAGGAGCTCACTTAAAGGATGTTGCAGGGTCAGAGATCAAACGAGAGCTAGTGACTGCTTACATTTGAATAGTATCATTGAAAAATGGGCAATACTGAGAGCTACTTTGCAGGTAGGTTCTATGGTACTGAGCTTTAGATTATATGTAAATGGTGAGCAAAATGTCAAAAATTAGAAAATTCCAATAATCACAGATTTTTTTCCCCTCAAAGAAGTTATAGTCTTAGCAGGGAAATGATAATGCTCACAAGAGATAAACGTAAAGAGGCTTGAGAAGTGCAGAAGAAGCCTTCACAAAGGTGGTGGTATTTGAAGCATGTCTTAATGTATGGCTATATTCGGATGTAGAGATGCAAGAGTAAACACAATTACTATACAGATAACGTGGGTACTTTTACCTCTATAGGTTTTATGTGGTCGTGTATCTGGGATGATATACTGAATGCCTACAGTATGTCAGGAATTATATGCATTATAATGCGACACTTAGTGTGCAAGTAGATCTTCGTTTTTACCTAATTTATAGAAATTTATAAGCTTTAAGTCCAATATTTAGTAGTGCATGACCTGTAATAAATGATTGAGCCTGTTTTGAACCTAATTCTGCTGGAATTAAAATTTTTCAGTTCATAATTATAGCATCTGTCCCCCAGTATACCTCGTTTTTCTTCAGAATACTTATACTACTTGACATAATATATACTGTTTACTTGCTTTCATTTGCCTCTACCACTAAAATTTTAAGCCCTCTAAAGGCCAAAGTTTTCCAGTTTTGTTTACCGCTAGATCCTCAGCACCTTGGTAGAGCCTATACTGAAAGTTACTCAGAGTAATGAATCTGAAAAATGGACACTCCTAAGCCCATTTTCTTCCTACAAACCAAGGTCTTCTATTAAATTCAAGTATATCAGTTTTTAATGTTATTGATCTAGTTTTACTAACTCAATTTATATTTGATATCATCCTGTTTTCTTTTTATTATGCACCAGTCAGTCAAAAATAATTTATTGACCCATATGCTAGGCTCCAGGGTGACTATGAAGACATACACGACAGGCTGTGCCCCCAGGGAGCATATGAAATATTTGAAGACACATGACATAATCTTTTGAAAGGTTAAGTAATACTAACACAGTGATATAATCAATATCACAAGACTGCATTAAGACCAAATTGAAGTGCCAAAGAGAACAATAAGGATAATAAATATTATGGGAGATAAGAAGACATTATTGAGGATTGAGTTGATCTATTTTTGTTTCGTAAAGCAAATGGACTTTGACCAAGATATTAAAGATAGGTAAGATTTTCTTAAAAGAGAAGATATTAGGATATCTAATATCTTAATATTAGAAGACAAGTAGAAGCAGAAATATATAGGTGAACCTAAATATATCGGAGGGACAATTATCTGGATCAGAGAATGGGAGAACATAGGTTTCTGGGATACTATGCCCCAACTGTGGGAACTGGAATTCATAAAATGAGGTTTCCAAAACCACCTCAATATTAAATCCTGACTTGGGATGACTGCTAAGTTTTACTTTTGAACTACTTCATTATGGTAAGGTGGGTGAAGACAACACCTCAACATCAAACACTAAGGGATAGGGGCAGATTTTATTTCTGACCTACAAGCCAAAGGTCAGAAAGATCCTCTGTTCTGTAAATATCATGCAGAGAAGACTCTGGGGCAAGAATGATCTGTTAGAAATAAGTGGTTTGAGTCTTAGGGCAAAGACCTTGTTCTCTTGTTACTATACAGTTTAAGAGCAAGGACGACTCTAAAGGAGAGCTTTCTCGCAGGCATTCTGGGGCCAATGCCAGCTGCATGGGTACTCGATAATGGCAGCCCCAGTACCTATGACTTTGATAACTTAGATTTGAGTCACTGGGCAAAAGGTGTTTCCTGTTCTCTTGGAAAACTGGAATCAGGCATCTATTTCCAAGCAATCTGAGTCTTTAGTGATAGTCCCCAAAGCAGTCCTACATATCTCTCACCAATGTGTTGATGAATTGAGCATCTCAGATATGCTCTATTGATTTAAGACTATGGATTGATGCATTTATTTATTCAAAAATGTATGTTGTACTTCAGTTTAAAAGCATCGTAACCACTATGTGACAATCACTAATATAGGCATTAGGTACACATCAGTGAACGAAGTAGGGCCCCTGCTCAGGGATGATAATGGGGGGGTGTGTGGCTATCAAACAATGTGATAAAGGTCATGAAAAGTTCAAGCACGGGACACGGCGGAAGGTTGAGGAAGTGCACCCAAAGTATAGTGGCATCTAAACCAAAATATAAAGAGGAGCAAGGGATGGACTATGGGAAGAAAGGACTTTCCAGGTAAAGAAATTGGCATGAGCAAAGGTCCAGAGGTGAGGCGAAACAGAGCCCATTCACATGGCTGCAAGTGACTCAGTATGGGAGGAGCGTAGGAAGAGATGAAGAAGCAAACAGGGCCCAGATCAGAAAATGTTCAAGTTATGCTAGGAAATCTGACCATATCCTAGGAACCCTTGAAGGGTTTTAATCAGGAGAAGAGAATGGTCAGATTATGTTTTTAAAGGGTCTGCCTAACAATGCTCTCCAATAAAATATAAGGTGAATGAAAATGTGAGTGACATTTGTAATTTTAAATATCCTAATAGCATTTTAATAAAAGGAGGTAGATTGAAATAATTTTAATGTATTTCATGTAATACAAGATACCTAAAATTTAATGTTTCTATGTGAAATCAACACAAACATTATTAAGGAAATATTTCACATGCTTTTGTTTGTACTGAGACTTCAATATTCATTGTGCTTTTTACACTTACCACACATCTCAAATTGAACTAACCACTCTCAAGTGTTCAATAGTCACATGTGGCTAGAGGCTACTATAGGTGTGTAGGCTCACAGGGTGATGGATTGAAATGAGTTTGGGGTGGAAAAGGGCTGAAGATGGGGTAGGGACAAGACCTGAAGGAAGCAGGAAACATTTGCTTATTTTGGGAAAGACTCAGGCATGAGTGTGTCTGCATGGAGTTGGTCTTGGGGAACGGATCCAGCTAGAAGGAAGCAAGCAATTCGGTAGAACTGAGCACTGGGCAGGTACTGAAACAAAGATATTTTTGTAATATCCACTGAAATCTGCCTCCAGAAAGCTCCATATTACTTTTTTTGATACTGAGTAAATTTCAGCTGCTTGGAATGTTGTCACAGCAAGGAAAGGGGATAAAGGAGCAGGAGTTAGTCATGTAGGCAGGCAGGCAGGGAGGAGCACGGTGCAGCGAGAGCCGGGCATGGGATTGGGACTCAGGACAGATCTTCACACCATGAAGGGAAAGTATGGCAAGACCACAGCAGGGAAGTATCTAGAAAGGAAAGGGAAGGCAAGGCAAGGGGAAGAATTAAAAAATATAAAGTTTGAGTACTTATCATATGCCAAATAAGGCAAACAAAATATAACCAGACAGATCACAAAGTCCTATGCAGAGATATATGTAAAACCACTGCAATCTACCCCAGTCATTGTATTATAGTTATGGGTCCCCACTGTATTCCAGCTGTAGTCAGTGATAATCAAATCTGAAATCCACCAGACTGACTGCCTTCACACTGCTGAAGTGCACATTCTGACTTCACAGGCCCCTGAGGTTTTCAAACCCATCCTTGCTGTGAAGGGTGAAAGGAATTACCACCCTCCCTCTGTGTTATTTTGACTTAGGGGGGAACACACAGCAAGATCAGGTGGATGGAGGAGATGGAGCCTAATGCAATATCTCCTAGTGGGTGAGCACAGCCCTTCCTTCCCAGGGACACACATGCTAACAAGGGGCCTCGGTAGGGACAGGTTTAGTTGACAGAACCATACCTCTCCCACTCGCCTTCAGATCCTATTGCCCAAGCTGGTTAAACTCTCTGGATTCTTCTCTGATGGAGAGAAAGGAAAACTGTCTCTCAGGAGACACATAGGACCCTCCCAGGGACTTACCTGTTTTGTGTGCTCTCTTCCCCACACCCACAGGGAACCCCCAGCTTCCATGCTAATCCCTGGATCCAAATAGATGTTACGTGGATGGAAACTTATGTGGACCTTCAGTTCCACATGCCAGAAAAGGTTTAACCCCTGTTCTGCTCCAATCAGAATGCCTGAATACACTTTTATTCTTTTCCTTCCACCTTTTCATTTTTCTGGATGGGAAAACCAAGGTATGGGACTGTCAGTAACGTGTCTGACATTAGAATGTGACAGAGCCAGGATTCACACTGAAGTCTGCTTACCCCATAATCTATTATTTTCCTCTTGGTCAACTCTGCCTTGCTATTTGTATGGAACAAATCAAGGATCCAGCCAGCAGAAATGGGGCACACCACGGTTATAAGGTCCAAGGCTTAGGACTGGAACTGAGCTTCGAGGCCAAGGCAAAGACAAACTGAAGAAGGGACTGAATTCTGCATGTTAGAGTATACAGTAAGAATTCTACAATCATCCTTCTACCATCAGATGATATTTAGAAGGATCATGATTTAGTAGCATGATGGTTACAATCTCAGCTGGCCTCCAAAGCTGGACTCTGAGTTTGAATCCTGACTCCACCACCTGCAGGCTGTGTGGCTTGGGCCACACAATCTCTTTGTGCATCAATTTCCTCATCTGCAAATATGGTAAAAAGAGCACCCTACTTCATAGAGTCGTTCAGAATGAATACTTGTTAAAGGTTTATTTTTACAATGCATAATGCCTCAGCGCTGCAATTCTGAAATTAACTACCTGGGGTTACTGCAGACTCACAGGCTGAGAGCAGTCTTTCAAGACTGGCCTCACTTGCAGACACCACCCACAAGCTCAGAGGTTCCTAAACCACTTACCCTTCTGACCAACTGCCTACAAATTCAAGAGTTTCCACTCTTGTGGAAGTTCAATAATTCTCTAGAATAACTCACAGATCTCAGGAAGGTGCTATACTATGATTACAGTTTTGTTATAAAGGGTACAAGTCAGGGCAATCAAATGAAGACAACAGAGGATGAGGTCTGAGAGGTTCCCAAATGCAAAGCTGTTGTGTCCTCAGGATCCATCACCATCCTGGCAAATCAGTGTGTACCTGCAACCTGGAAGTGCACATGTTGGTGTTCTGGAATGGTCAGCTGCCATCCTAAGTCTGTTTTGGAACCCTTTATAAAATTTCATCTAGTAGCATAAAGTCAGTTGTGGCCTGAGAAGTCCCCCATGCATAAATTCCAATGGTTTAGAGGCCCTCTCCCAAGAACCAGAAACAAAGCCCAAAAAAGTCTTTATAATACAACAATCTGGTATACAGGAAACACTATGTGAATATTAATATATACCAAAGGTTGGCAAACATTTACTGTAAAGGGCCGAACAGTAAGGACTTTCGGCTTTATGGACTACAGAGTGTCTGTGACATTCTCGACTTTCTCTTTTTTTTAATAGCCCTATAAAATGTAACACTCATTCTTAGCTCAAGGACCATATAAAATAGGTCATGGGCTGGCTCTGGCCCACCGCCATAGTTGGCTGATCCCTGATACATACCACTGTTAATGTAGGCTCCTAATAGATACCATATAATAAGTACTTCTATTATTATTGGACTGCTGCTGTTGCTGTCATCATCATTATCATAATTATCACTGAATCAGGGGTAGGTTTTCAAACAACATGGCGGAGAAGATTGAGGAATTTAGCCAATTATCTCATTTCAAATGTTTAATTCTTTGTCATTGTATAAGACTGGTGTCATTCCACTCACATGCGACTCTGCATCATATTTTGACAGACTACCCCAGCTATAGTTTGGAAATAAGATGTGTAAAGAGAAATCGTTGCTGTTGTATGCATTGTCTGACATTTTATTTCTTGTTCTATTGTATTGGTTCACTGGGTAACTTCATCTAAAAGGGAATTGCATTCTGCAAGTGCTGTCTGTATTGTCAAAAAATAATTTTTAAATCCTCTGATTATCACTTTGGCTGAGAGGGTCTTCTCTTCTGTCTTTATTTGTCATCTCCCAGAATGCCCTCTTTGCACTCATGGTTTCCTCCCTAAAGAATGCGCCATTCCCCACTTTGCTCAGGTGAAACAGGGAAATAATCATGAATTAGGTGCCAGTGTTTCACTCCTATAATTCCCTGGGCTGGAACTGGTGCGATAGGAACATTAGCAATTGCTTACCTTAAGGCTCATATAAATTAGCATTAATAATGAAGAGGGAGAAAAGCAATGGTCTTTGAGATTCAGGGACTTCTCAAAATTTTGGCACGGGGCTCTTTGCAATATTGACTAATGAGCAAGAACTGGGGAAATCATTTTAAAGATTTAAACCACTTGTTTTTTAATTCATGCGAGCATCGGTCTCATTTCATTCTTAAATATTTGCCCTCCTTCCCAGAAGCAAGATTTGCTTCAGGAGTGGACAAATTATGTGGCATTTGTCTAAAATGATAGGTCTAATTATGACTCCAAAATTCTGAAATATTTTTGAGCTCCCACTAAAAAGTCAAATGAAAATAATTCATAATGATTTCAAAATTGATTTGAGGTCCCATTCCTCCATGCTGAGCTTGAGAGGAGGAGGATCAAATACTAAGCAAAAAGGGGATAAAAAAGACTTCCTCCATTCGAGTACCTTCTGAGCTGCTTGGGAGTTGGACAAGAGTTTGCAATACAGAAGATAGAGGACATTCAGTAAACACAGACATGTACACACAAAATGGGTCAGGGTGATTCTGATTAGGCAAGAAAAATATAAATAGAACCTAAAAATACATATTTCTAGAATCTTTATATTTTGTAAATGTAACTCTAAAATATGTTCAATACAAGGGCACCTGGATGGCTCATGAGTTTGACTCAGGTTGTGATCTCACGGTTCATGGGATCAAGCCCAGTGCCAGGCTCCATGCTGAGTGTGAAGCCTGCTTGGGATTCTCTCTCTCTCCCTCTCTCTCTCTCTCTGCCCCTCCCTTATTCAGGCATGTGCACACTCTCTCAAAAATAAACAAATATTAAAAAATATATATGTTCAGGGTGCCTGGGTGGTTCAGTTAGTTATGCATTCAATTTCAGCTCAGGTCATGATCTCATAGTTTGTGGGTTTAAGCCCCACATCCGGCTCTGTGCTGACAGCTCAGAGCCTGGAGCCTGCTTTGGATCCTCTGTCTCCCTCTCTCTCTGCCCCTCCCCAGCTTGTACTCTCTCTCTCTCTCAAAAATAAACATTAAAAAATTTTATATATAATACATATATACATACACATATACACACACAGATATATACACACATGAACATATACATATATATGGTGTGGCCTCCCTTAACCCAAAACATGTGCTTCTGCAGAAGTAAGAGTACCCACCATTTGATGTCACATCATATGATCCCTGTACCAAGACCTCCCATGATGAATATTGTGATACTTTCTGTAAAGCAAATGGATATTTTAAAATGTACAGAATCAATTCTACAGTTTCTGTCATTTGTAAGAATAACTTTCTGTGAAGAAGAGGTTGCTTAGCCTGAGAGATAGCTGGGCAGTTATCACTGAAGGCAAAGTAGCTAATGTTATCATGGGGATGGAGCCAGGCATGGAGTTGTGGGTGTGGGTAGTGGTTCAGTCAGAGACAACTGGGAGAATAGAGGCTTTCTCAAATCTCTGTGTCTTTACACAGGCTGTTTCTTTCGTCTACCTGGAAACTGTTTTCTCTGCACTTCCCCAATCTGATATGTTCAACATAAGCACATTCTTTAAGACTTATCTCAAGCAATACTACCCTTGCAAGGCATTTCCTACAGCCTCCAGTTTGATTTATGTGTCCACCTCTCCTTCCTACTTTTTGCTAGTAACCAGTCCATACCTCTGTCCTAGTGCTTACCTCTGTATCATGCATGTTGATTTCCTCATCTATATCTTTTTCCAGCCTGCTTCAATGATTTTAACCAAATGTGCTATATAGTCAATGCCCAATGACTGTTAGATGAATTAATGAATTAATGGACTAATGAAGTACTGGATAGATGAAGATAGTCTTTTACTCCCTCAGGTAGTAGTCTGAATCCTGGTAATATTAAAATAATATTTCTACTAATGAGTCCATGCATATATGAGGAAAAGTCTAGGTTGTATCTATTCCCAGGAGAATTATTAACCATACATCTGAAGTTATGTTTTGGACAAACTGAACAGTGATATAAGAGTTTGTATATATCGCTTCTGCACCTTTATCATCCCTTTCATCCCTTCATAAAATTTCTTACAATGCAGGCCTTCTTTATTCTGTCAATGTCTACTCCTCCCCCAGGTTTCCAGGAGAATTTTATTTGTATGGGTGAAGATCATAATGTTTTGAAATTCTTAAAAGTTTAGGTCACAGAAGTTTCTCGACCTCCTGAAGCCAATTTGCAGATTCCCAGAGTTCTAGGTATCAAATAAAGAACACTATAATTTTTTAAAATTATTTTTTCTACTGAGATTTCTAAAAACTACATATTTTAATATATATATTTTAATACACACACACACACACACACACCTCCCAGTATTTCATGATCAGAGAAGATCAGTACATATTTTCTGAAATAAAAATATAGCAACTATTAGCTAGTGGTGGAAGATGATGAAGTCAACCTTAGAGATAACTCAAATGTTAAAGCTAGGCTGATCACATAATTGGATTAATCCTGGGTAAAAGAAAGGCAAAAAATGATAGCTAATGTTTATGGATATTGGATATTGGTGGGAAAGTGTTCTTTAAAAACTTTTTTTTTTAATATTTATTATTTATTTTTGAGAGAAAGGGGAAGAGACAGAGCACAAGTCGGGGAGGGGCAGAGAGAGAAGGAGACACAGAATCTGAAGCTGGCTCCAAGCTCTGAGCGGTTAGCACAGGGCCCAATGCAGGGCTCAAACTCACAAACCATGAGATCATAATCTGAGCTGAAGTCGGATGCTTAACGGACTGAGCTACCCAGGCGCCCCGATGGGAAAGTGTTCTTAAATAAACCAATTTAATACTAACACTTGTTTCATTGAGCCTCAATTATCTTAGCTATAAAATGGGAACAAACTCCTTTGCCTTGAATACCTAACAGATTTAATGGTGAGATCCAATAATGAATATGAAATCATATTGTAAACTGCTAGATGCTACCACGGCTGGTAGAAATACTGACTTAAGTTCCTGTTGTCTGCCAAGAAAACAATAACTGAAATTGTATTCATGTAATAATAGATGGCTGCTGTGTTCATGTAATAATAGATGCCAGGGGACTCACAACCAATATTGCTCCCAACACTGGACAAGGGATGCAGGGCCTGTCTGATAACTTTAATGAAATCACCAACACGGAATGAAATGGTTACAGAGGCAGTGATAGAGATGTGCTACAGGACCTGCTTTTCATTATTTTGGTGATGTAAATAGAGAGCAGAGGAATGAAGCCTGCTTCAACTCTTTCTTGGGCTCTAAGACACTGAGTAGCTTTGAGCATGCAGTATAAAAAAAAAAAACACCTGGAGAAAATCCTCCAAGTTTCCAATCTCTAAATTGGGAAAGTGGGAGGAGGTCAGAGGACACCACTGAGATTCTGATTAAAGTTATGAATGACATCCACCCCCTCTAAGGATTCTGCACCAAATTCCACCAGGGGGAGGGTTTCCACACCAACTAGCAATGCTCTCACACCAGCTGGGTGTCCTATAATTCAACTCCATTCTGGCACCATCTACTTGGGGACACCCAAGTTTAAGGACTCAGTTCTATAAGACTGTGCCCCTTTCCCCCAACTTCAGATGCCAGTTGCAAGTCCACATTGTAATTAGGCTTCTGATCCACTGGCTATGGCTCACAAGTTACAATGACCCCTTTCATAGGTTTGGTTAATTTGCTAAAACAGCTCACAGAACTAAAAAAAATTTTTTTTACTAAATTACTGGATTATTATAAAAGGATATAACTCATGCGGTGCCTGGGTGGCTCAGTCGGTTAAATGTCTGACTTCAGCTCAGGTCACGGTCTCATGGTTCGTGGGTTCAAGCCCTGTATTGGGCTCTGTGCTGACAGCTTGAAGCCTGGAGCCTGCTTCAGATTCTGTGTCTCCCTCTCTCTCTGACCTCCCCCACTCATGCTCTGTCTCTGTCTCTCTCTCAAAAATAAACATACATTAAACAAACAAACAAACAAAAGAAGATGTAACTCAGGAATAGCCAGATGGAAGAGATGCACAGGGCAAGGCTGGGGAAGGCGTGTGAGGCTTCCATACCCTCTCTGAATGAACTACTCTCCCCAAATCTCTACATGTTCACCAGCCCAGAAGCTTTCAGAACCCCATTCTTTTGGAGTTTTATGGCAGCTTCATTATATAGGCATGGTTGATTAAATCATCACCTTTGGTGATCAATTCAACCTCCAGCCTCTCTCCCCTCCCCAGAGGTTGGGGGTTGGGACTAAAAGTTGCAACACTCTAATCATCTGGTTGGTTCCCCCTGACAACCAGCTCCCATCCTTAGATGCTTCCCAAAAGTCATCTCAACAATATGGCAAGAAACACTTTGATCACACAATCATCGATTAGGAAATCCTAAGGGTTTAGGAGCTCTGTGCCAGAAATGGGGACAAAGACCAAATATGTGTTTATTATAAATCACAATAGCACACCCTTAAGAAGAATCATCATATGCATACACTTTTCATATATTTTCAGGCTTTTGTAGATTCCTTAGGGTCTCTGAAATATAGATTAATAGTCCCTAAATTCTATAATAACTAGAGTTTTCACTTCTGAGGAATGAAAGCCATACTATATTGAGTGATTCCTATATACTAATATACTACACTATACCATGGACTATATCTCATATAATTCTCAAAAGAGTCCTAATTGGTAGGGCCTATAATTCCCTCAAACTGCATAGGAGATTGAAGCTCAAAGCAATACAAGGATTTATCCAAGATCACACAGTTAAAAAGTTGGGAACTGCAGCAAAACTAGCTGTTTCCAAAGTGAACAAGGCAGAGCTGAGGCATGTCTAAGATGATTTTAGAAATCCATGTTGCTTCTATTCAGAGTAAGCCTAAGTATTTCTACCATGGGGAATGAACAGTGGGGCATGAAGCCTGAGGCCCGAGCCCTGCCCTTGCTCTCTTTTTCCTCAGCCATGGAAAGAGCTCAGGAACACAAGTGGCTTGATTAGCTGTGTATCTCTGGGGATGTGTGACAGCCCGTAAGGGTTGTGACTGTGGGGTTGGGAGTAACAAAGCAGTCGACCTCTGAATGTGGAGGGGGCATCCCCTGTGTCTCTGAGGGGCCTGCAGGGTGCAGGTGGCACTAATTTCACAGGAAAGCAAGGTGTTTGCCAAAGGAAGGACAGATGGTTCCAGTCACCAGTTATTTATTTCTATAATTAGCTGCATGCTGTGATCTCAGATCATGGAGAAATTACTACTTCCTATGGAATTCTTCCCATTATTAGGGAAGAAATGAGAATTGGAAGCCAAGGAGAGGATATTTGTGGGATGGTAACTCCCCAAATCTCTGGGCTTGCAGCTGTCCTGGGAAGGAGAACATGGTCTGGAGTAATAATCTGAATCAGCCAAAAGGATTGAGTTTTAAGTCCAATTGTACCATGGTCCTGTGTTTTCACATAGAATTTATCCTTTTTGGGTTTCATGTTCTTCATCCAGTAGAGAGGGAAATTTTGAAAAGGAAGTTTAACCACTGATGTGACAGACTCCTGTTGGCTATATGATTGGGTCCATGAAACATATTAAGACCAAAAAAAAAAAAAGATTCTTGAATCCAGTATATCAACAAACAGATGTGACACTCAGTCAAGGGATCCTACTTAGTATGAGCTAACTAGCTCTTAACAGTGACTTTAAATCACTTTCTCTATAAATGGAATAACTGTGTCCACCTAGCAGAGGTGTTATGAGAATTGAATGAAAATATGCGTACAGTATTCCTAGACCAGTGGTTGGTATAAAGTAAGCACTCAATAAATGGGCATTAATTTTATTATTTTAATTTGGTGGAGAAGAGAGATCTAAAAACAAAATATTAATCTACTATGACACAGAATAAGTCTCATGCTAAAGTGAACTAGAGGTAATTCATCTAAGATTGCTGAGAATGAGGACAGAGTCATTAATATTGATCACATTCTGTGGTCCACTTTGAACAACAGGTCTTGTTTTCTAGACATTCTCTTGTAACGATGTAGATTTCTGTAATCAGCCTTGGGGACTGCTATTCTGATCCAAACTATCTTCCCTTTCAGTATGATCTGGCCTTGCCTTCTGCTTTAGAAGTTAGAATTTAGAACATTTTAGTGTCTATACTGCTGATATGCTCCTTGTAATTAGCACCTTGCACATCATCAAATAACAAGGTTTGTAAATGTGGAGATAAAGTGAATAAAAAAGAGCCACCCTTTTTATATAATCCAAGAAAGAGAAACAAACTCACAAGACAGGAAGCTCCTGTTTGCCCACTTATTTGTGTATCTTAATTGATATTTTCAAGTCCGTTTTCCTCTAAAGAGCTTCAGGCACTCCACATGTATTTGTTGTAAAACTTCCCAATGACTTTGTGGTGCAAGAAAATAATTCTAGTACTAGCACCTTATTGATGTGTGGTATTCCACCATGCATGTATATATTTTCCTGCTCAAATCACAACAACCCAACAGAGTAGGGGTAGGTAGAGTGAAAAGAAAATTAAGATAATGTAGATTATACCTCAAACTCACCGTGACTCCGATTTAACCACTCCTCTCCCTCAAAACTCTGATGACCCCTACCTCGGTTAATGGAATTCTCATCTATACAGTTAAGCAAGCAATGCATTTACAGTCTTCTCTGATACCTATCTTTCCACTTATAATCACTCTGGGTGCAGTTTGTAAATGCATTAGAGGGAGGACAAAGCAAATGGTGTTGGTGTGCAGATAAAGTAGAAAGATATTGCAAAAGTCTCAACAAAGTGTGACAGTGGCTTGGCTTTAGGATATTGGTAATGGAGGTGAATAGAAACAGAACTGGGAGACATTTACAGAGTTCATGGTTGTGCATAAAGTCTCAAAGCTAGGATATGACAGAACTTAGGGATGTAACGTTAGACCTTCGAAACTAATTTCAGGACAATTTCTTCTCTCTTGCCATTCGAAGGCAGGTCTTTTAAGTGGAGGAACACTTTGACCAGAGGCTTTGATTTTCAGGTGTTTTATATGTAAAATGAAGCTAATAATGTTACATAACTCATATGGTCACTGCGAGGATTACATTAGATAACATACACATATGTTTAGCACTTTGCTCAACACATGATGTTTGCATACAAGTGTATCTATGCTTCCATATCTTATGATAAATATACGTTAAAAAGACAAAGCAACAAGGGAAAATTAGAACTGTCAGCTTCCTACTGTCCTTTTGCATCTGCCCTATGCTTTGTCTCATTTTACTAAAGCCAGAACCCAGCCAATCTGAGTCTTCAGTCACTGCTTCCCACCTAACACAGATGAGAGGCTATGAAAGAAATTTCACTGTCCAGTCCTCTGTGCGCATGTGTGTGTGTGTGTTTCAGATTAATTTTGTGAGACAAGCAGAAGTTGCTGCCTTGATTTGTCCTTGGAAAGAGCTCTGCTTTTCTTGATTGAAGATGTATTTTTACAGCCTAAATGTGCAGGTCAAAGTAATTCTTTGACAGGTAAAATATTTAGCTGTGACTGTCCATGAATCTTCTTTTTTTCTCCCCGAAACATCCCCTTCCCTTGTCTTGTTAATATCTGTCTCCTCATCTTACTGAAGCCTCATACATGTCTATCATTGCCTCTCTCTGACTGGCCAGCACCTTTTTTGCCTCTCCTCTCTGCACCCTCTTTGATTCTTATCCTGCTGAATGTGGAGTCTGGCTCTGAATTTGCTCTCAGGCCTTGACCTCTTAAGTCCTTGCCTCTTAAATCAAGATATGAGTACCCCCTGGGGGATTTAGGGAGGTGTTGTCACAGTGGGGATCGAAATCCCAGGACACTTTACCAGCATGTCACATAATTTTAACTGAATAGTATTTAACTTAAAACATGTACATATCTTTTTTTTAATGCAATAAATTCAAGAAAAATGCCAGGTCTACCATTTAGCAGTTTTGTGACCTTGAGATATCTCTTACATGCAATTGAAATATCTTATTCTGCAAAATATCTTTTAGAAGTAAATAAATGTGTGAAGCACTGATCATGCTGCTTCGCACAGAAACTTGCTTAATAAGCACTGAATTTTCACTTAATATTTTTTTTTAAGTTACAGATGAGTAAATTGAGATTCAGAGAGAATTATTTGGCCTAAATCAGAACTGACAAGTGACAGACCCGAGACTTCTGAACATCACCTGGAACATGGCTGGTCTAATTCCCAAATCCACAACCTAGATCAAATCCAAATAAACACTATTCTTGGGTGGTAGACACTTTGGGTTATGCCCCACAACCCTCAAGACTATGATTCACTCCCATTGCATTTGAGGGTATGTGGTCAAGATGATCTGATCTTTAATGCCATGCTTCCTGTTTTCTTGCATGAAGATTCTGGATTGGTAAAACTAACCAGTCAATCAAACAAATGCTCTGTCAGTCTAGTGCATTCCTGAACATGGCTTTTGCAAAGCTAACCCCTTCAAGCTTTCATCCCATTCCCTTTCCTCTTGTTCTTCTTGTTCACCACTAGTCCCTTTGTAAGTCTCACCTCATCTCTTTCTATTGATACCCACAGTTTCCTTTCTTATTTCTTCTACTGATAAACAACACACCCTATTTTATCTCTTGCTGGAGGCTTCCTTGCTCTTTTTCTTTCTAGAACACTCCCCTCCCCTCCTGGAGCCATTAATTCCTCTGCCTCTCTAGCAAACTCTGACCTATACTCACACTTCCTATTTCACCATACTTCCTCTACAAAGCCTTCTGTGATTTCTCCCTGCATCCTCACTACAGCCAACATACAGGCAGAGGCAGACTTAGGTATGGTGCCTCTCTTATATCCCACCGACTTCCTTAGTTCTAACAATTCTCCCTTTTTATTCTATCTGGTTACCAGTCTTTATCCTCAACTAGCTTCCTGAGCCCAGTGATTGCTTCTTGGATTGCAGGCCACTATCAAAATGCCTGACATAGTGGGTACTCAATAAATATTTCTCAATAAATGATTTAAATATAATTACTTTGTTTGCCAAGACAGGATTAAATGTGCAAGATTTTTATTAGGAGAAGTGCCTGTGAGAGAAGAAGGGTGGAGTAGTTCAGGTATGCTTAGCCCTCAGACAAAGATACAAATCCAACTCTGAGTGAAAGAGAGAGAAGAGGAAGCATCCTAGATTGTGGTTCAGCTTAAGAGAGGTTCAGAAAAGAAGACCTGTGTCTTCCAGGAATAGGCCTGCCTTAGCATCTCTGCTGTGCTCAGTCACTAGCTGGGGACAGCCCTGGAAGCATGGCCAGGGTAAGAAATCAGGGGCCGATTTCAGAGCAGAGCAGCTGGGGCCTCTGTCAGTCACCCTCCCTGCAGGTGGAGTTCTGTGGGGCACATACTCATGGTGGCCACAAATACTAAACAGAGGTTATTATCTACGTAGCCACCCTCCCCCTGATGATTCTTTTATTCATCAATATTTGCTACATGGGTCTTCTGTACCAAGATTAACATCATATAGACAGACATACAGAAGTGAAGGGGAAAATACTCATCCTTAAAAAGTTTATGTTCTAGGAGGGCACAGACACATGCACTTCTAAGTTTAAGATAGAGATAATACAGAGTTCTACTGGGGCTCAGGGGAGAGGTTACCTCTGTCAGGTTTGATGGAGATGGGGAGAACCAAAGAGGATATGGCATGTGTCCTTCAAGACTTTGGAATTCTGTAGAAGGCAGAAAGGAGCAAAGAACGTCCTGGTAGAGGAGGAAGTGGAACCTCAACCAGTCTGAGCTCCCTAGAAGTTAAACCATGATGTGATAATCACAGGCACGGAGAGAGGCCTCATAGTCAAGGTCCAGATGACAAAGGACCTACTGTGAGCCACACCCTGAATTAGGGCTGGGGACAGAAGGGATCACATTGACCTAAGGCCTCAAGGAATTTATACTGTAAAGACAGAAGCAGCCAGGCAGCTCTATTAATAGATAACAGCAACATAATATCCTAAAAGTACAGGAGGGAATGATACTGCTGAGGGGGGTACTGACCCTGACCTGAGAGAAAGGGAGGAGAAATCAGGAAAGTTTCGCAGAAATAATTGGAGGATTTGCATAAAGCCTCAAATTTTATGTTGTTACTTACGTCCCTTTTGACGAGTTTGAAAGCTGATATTGAGTCCTCATTCATAGAGAGGGGGGAAGGAACAGATGCATAGGCCAAATACCTTTCAAGGGGACCCCATGGCATTTGGCAACATTTAAATCAGATCATGCCATTCCCAGGCATAAACTTGTCATGTGCAGAAAGACATTTGAGCTCCTAATCCTGACATTCATGGTCATATGAGACCTTGCCTATCACTCTACCTCATCTCATGCAATTCTCTGCTTCAGCCACACTGACCCTCCCAGTACCTCAAACACACCACAGTCCTTCTGATTCTAGAAAGCTGGCCATGAGTGTTACCTCTACCTGGGATGCACATCCCCCCAGAACTTTGCAAGGTAGATTGCTTAACATTAGGACCTCAGCTTAAATACAGCCTTTCTATGACCATACAATGGAGTGGCCACCCAGTTTCTCTTCATTTTATCAGTCCAATGTATTTGACCACAGAACAGATTACTACCTGGTAGCATATCTTTTTAAAACATTTTTTTTGTGTGTGTATTTGATTGTTACTTACCCCCTCCAAATATAATTACCTTGAAAATCTCATCTGCCTGGTTCACAGGTATATCTGCAGCATCTCAAATAGCAGGCATCAACATGTATTTATTGAATGGATGATGGAATAAATACAAGAAAGAATAAATGGAGAACTGTCCTCATTTTCCAGGTCCTCTGCTTTTCATGCTATTTCTATGGGCTGCAGGGAGGAGAAAAGCAATCACCAAAGGGCACACATGCTCCTGAGAAAAAGCACTCTTTGAAAAATGAAGTGTTCCTTGTCATTAGCTTTCAGTCAAGCATCACATCAGGGAACTTTTGCATCAGGTGCTGTGATTGGACCTTGAGGGGCCTGTGATGCAGACCTGGCCCTCCTGTGAGCTGGAACAGATGGTTCCTTTGCACACATCTAAATAAAGCTGTAATGGTGTTGGCCTGCAAACACAGCACAGGCAAACCTTCCTTTACAAAAGAGAAGGTGTTTCTTGGGCGTTTTGTGAAAACCTACAATGCCACTGATTTTCATTTTAAACACAGTTTATCTTCTTTTAGGACATCTCATCAATGGGCTGTCAGTCTTTCTAGTCTAGTCGAATACTAGCTAGCCCCCAGAATATCTCCCCTCTTCCACCCCCACCAAGATATCCTGTGCACCCTTACCAGGGTTATCATCACAGAGCATCACTCCCATAATGCACCCCTCTCCCTCAATATCTGAGTAATGAGTCGCCGCCTTCGATTATCTGATCAAGATAGAGAATCACAACATGACTATAATTAAGCTGTGCTCTGATTAGTGAGTCGATGGCATAACCACAGCTGATGCCTTACAGCATAGGAAACATGTTGGAGAGAGAAGACTGTGGATTGTTTAGAAGAAAGCCTACCAAGAAAGCAATAAGCTTTTGCACGTGTGCATACACACACACACACACACAAGATGGCAGTGCGCAATTTTATGATGTATGAAAATAAAGTGAGGATGGTTGTTCTCTTCCCCATCAACTCAAGTTGCGGGGATTCAGAAGAGTAATTTGCAGTATCCTCAAGGAACCAAGAACACAGATGAGGATGTGTTAGTATTCTCCGAGTTTGTTTCATTCCCTTTCTTCCTCACTGACTTGTGTACAGAGCTTTGGGACCATATCTATATTCGCCACCATTATATCCCAATCATTAAGCAGAAAGTGCAGGGCTTAACAAAGGTTTTTGAAATAATAAGCATATGAATAATGGGGGTGATACTCTAGTGAGGATTCAGAGTTGAGAAAGATCAATAACACTACATTAAGGAATAGAATTTGGAGGGCTACCGGGGAGGAAGCAGCTAGAAGATGCCCACTTTCCCCAGCACTGAGCATGCATAAAGGCCTTCCAGAGGTGAGACCCAGGGACAAAGAGACTCTTAGGTTTAATATTGCACTAGTTGGAAATGCCCTTTATGTATTTTTTTCTGTTTGTGAGGTTAGGATTTTATAAAAACCTCATGATTCTCTACATTTACACCCTTGGGTGCTAGAGAACAGCGTGTGGAAATGAGTGGGCTTTGGACATAAGGATTAAGACATTACTTCATGGCAAATCCCATGTGTAGGGAATTTGTGGATAAATACAGACCCACCCATGAGAAAGGAGAAAGAGCAACTGCTCTATTTAGTAACTGTTATATGCCGTGCCCTGAAGAATGGGCTACATCCCTCAGTCTCAGGCAATTCTCACAGAAAATTGAGGAAGTAGGTGTTTTTGGTTTTTTTTTTTTTCTTTTTTTTGCTATTTTTCAAAAGAGAAATTTGATCTTCAGAGAAGTAAAATAGCTCTTCCATAAACAGACAGCACATCCAGGTTAGACCTGAGACTAGAATGCAGGTTTCCTTATTCCAGAGAAGTAGTATTTTCCATCTCAACGTTATCCTTAAAATACATTACCAAAAGTGGAATATATTCTTCAACACTACTTATGTAAATATTTTATGGCTTGTACTGTCCCTGATTTTCCTGTTTCCCAAGACCCATCCAAGGACACTTGGAAACAAAGATAGCAAATACCATATACATGTGCCATTTCTTCTACCTGTGTGACAGATACCACCAATTAAGAAGTTATAGAGTCTTTCCCTTTGCATTCAGATCCAGCCTCAGAATCATTCATAGCACATAGAGTTCCAAATTCAATAGCAGTTAAGAATTTGCACACCTATATAAAATGTATTTGCTGTCCTTGTGTAGATATTCCTCAGGAGACTGTGAGTTCATTAGGAAAGGGATCATATTGGAACTTAGAAATCCTACATTTCACTACACACTGCCACTCCTGATTGGTCAAGCCATTCAACTGTTCTCTGAGCCCAAATTTCCCCATTTTTAAAAGGAAAGCTTGAGACTAATTCAACTCTAAGTTCTTTTTTCCCCACTAATACTGTGGAAGTGACAGAGGTATTTGCAGAAATTTACTAGTCCTATTCCATATCAGAAGTCTAGCTAACCTGATAAATTAATTACTGCCAAAAGTTTAACATGTTCTTTTATTCAATGTGTTCATCCCATTAGGTAACATTCTATATTTCAAAAAAGTTTTCACAGATATAATGCTTGTACCCAAAATATGGACTCTGAAGGTGGAATTTCACCATTTGTGGAGAATGATGTGCTGTAGCCAGGATGCATGGTTCTCTCTCTTCTCTTAAACATAAATTACAGAGAAGAAGGAGGGCTTCAGGACTGGGGATGGGGGAATGCCAGTTCCTTATCATGTTTCATCATGTAAGCAAGAATGAAATGGATTCTGTTGACCTTCCTTAATGGACAGAATTTTGGCTCCAATGATCACCTCTTAATCCAAGAGTAAGGTGACTTTTCATACATAGATAAGGACAGATCTCACTTAAGGAGATCTATGAACAGAGATAAAGAGTATCAGCAGGACCTTGCCCACTTGTAAGTCCAAGCCCCAGGATTAGTGTTGGAAGCCATTTTCTGAACTCACTAAGTTGAAAAAAACTCCTTGTGAGGTAAGGCGGGTTTGCAAGGCCTCCTGCCATGAGATGGCGACCGATGTCTACCCCCCACTCAATTATTTTTCCTTGAGCACCGACCACCAAGGTGCCTTGTTGACTGGTATCAGGAGTGGCTTGCCCTCTTATCCAAAAAATATGCTAACTGTACCTTGCAAAGGAACTTATTATAGGAAATTCTTCTTTTGTGTTTATGGGAGAAAATATTACATTTCCTGAGAAACCTGTTTTACTTCCCCTCAAGAAAACAGGCTATCGACCCCTGCTCCCAAAGAACGAACTTTTGCCTTTGCTATGCTAAAAACATTGCCTTGTATTTGAATGCTAAAGATACCTTTCTTCCCCATATGATAAGCATCTAAGTCACCTACATCAATCACTATTGATAAAGATTATGCATGAGTCTTCTACCAATCTATGTTCTGGGAAATTTTTACATACCAAAGAATTTGTCATCAGAAATCATTGTCTAAGACAAATGCCACTTCTGTTTTGTACCCTATACATTTTTTCCATAAGTAAAGGTGACTGGTCAGTGCAGAGATGCCTGCCTGGTGATCAGAAAGAAACTCGAGGCTCTCTCACTCTCTTTCGCCAATACCGTCCATCCTTCAGGGAGCCCTGGACCTGCTGGAGCTGGACTCTGGCATATTAGCATTTATCTGCCCTCTTTAGAGTCCTCAATTGCTGCCTGTCCCTTGGGAGATATTCAGCTACTTCTAGACCTACATGTCCAAAACAGCAGCCAGTGGACACATGTGGCTCTTTAACTCTAAATGAATTAAAACTTAAAAATTTAGTTCCTCGACCACTCTAGTTCTATTGCAAATGCTCAACAGCCAGTGGCTAGTGTCCATCTTATTGGATGGCACAGATAGAGAAAAATCCCATCCGTGCAGAAAGTTCTGTTAGGCAGTGCTGTTCTACATAAAGACATATTTATGATACTCTGGAACATGAAACTTCTGACAATGTTCTTTGTGTTGGCAATATAAGAGGTTTCCTTCCCCTCCAAGCTCCTGCTTTTCAGTGCTAGCTAAGCACTGTACGGCTTGTGTAGTGTGGAGGCAAGATATTTTTTTGTTCCACTTCACCCTTGCTCATTCTCAACATAACATTATATAGTGAGATGTAAGAAGCCCTAAATATTTCCCTTGTAAATCTTAAAAATTATGCCCTCGTTCTGATTATATAGTCTTGAACGAATGTCATTGTTGATTAGAGTTTTGCTTCAAATATTATTTCTATCAATTATCAGTAAGTGCCCTTAAGCTTACAAAACATTTTAAATGAACTCATTATCCAGAGTCTTTAAGGTACCAAAAGGTCTCATTTCCCACTAAACTAGTTATGTTTAGTTCATTTCTCTAGGAATATTTTGATCTAGAAAGACAATCCCCCATCCCGCTTCTTTTCCCTAGGTTTTCTACTGGTGAAATA
The DNA here is from genome assembly GCA_028646485.1 of Cryptoprocta ferox. NCBI lineage: Eukaryota > Metazoa > Chordata > Mammalia > Carnivora > Eupleridae > Cryptoprocta > Cryptoprocta ferox. The sequence continues at coordinate 15,922,627 of CM053568.1, read as the reverse complement.
CTGTGGCCACATGACCCTCCCATCCAAATCTCATTTATATTTTCACTATAGGCCATTTCTCACTACACTGAGCTCATTCAGAATAGTCTCCCATTTTTCAGGAAAAGATGTGAATTGAAGCTGGGAACTGGTTTTGGCAAACATTCTGGACACCATAATCAATAGAATCAAAGATTCTTTCATTTAACTTTTATTTTCCTTTCCTCTATGCACATTGCAGCATAACAAAAATTGCAGTACTATTACCAATAAAATGTTTCACTGGCATATCAGACTCCCAGTTTTCTCTATATAGTCCTAACCCACCTACCCATTTATCTACCTACTTACCTGATGTGGGGGTGGATGACCTCTCTACTATAGGGATGTGTGTTTATAAGATCCCATAAAAGTTCCCTCAAAAATGGCTAAAAGTGACCCAAACTCAAAAGTAGTCCTGAATTTTGTCTGGTATCAGCTATGATATGGGCTCCAGACACAATGTCAAGTTCTAGATGATGTTATCCTTTGTGCCTGTTAACTGCTCAGATTTCAAGAATTTCATATTTGCTGGTGAGTTTCTATGCCTCACTACCAATATTAGTACAGGAGGGAAGTGGGGTGAAATATAGCAATGATTTTCAATTTACTTGAGGGGCAGGCTACCATAGTAATTAACAGCTTGAACTTCTGGCCTTCAAATTCCAGTTCTGCTTCATACACAATGTAGGATCTCGAACAAGTTTCTTTAATTCTTTTGCCACAGTTTCCTCATGAGTAAATGAGGATAATATTAACAGTATTTACCAGATTGGGTTATGAAGATTAAGTGAGTTAATACACACAACCTACTTAGAAAAGTTCCTGGTACTTGGTAAATCATCAATATTATTAGCTATTATTATAATTATTACTTGGAACCTGAGGATTCCAGGAAAGAACCTCAGGGAGCTAGGGGAAGATTAGTTAATCCACACTCTTAATATTTAAATTATTCCACAATTGCAGAGATAATAGAAAAATTCTGACATTAGAATAGACTGAGCTAGTATAGATCCTCCTTTCCACTACAAAAACACATAAATACTAGAAAAAAACACCATAACAAATAATGGTTTTAAAGATTAAGCAGAATTTCAGTGCTGGGGGGGGGTGGCTGGTGTGAGGGGGAGGAAACAGAGAAATACTTAGGTGACAGATCCAAAGAAATAACTTAAAACCAATGTGGTAAACAAGAAAGGCCAGTTTCCCTAGGGTGGTGTTGAGTATGCAGATGCTGGTCCTAAAGACTGGCAGTCAGCATTTACCTACACAAAGGGAGAGCTTTGTGAAGTCCCAGAAAAGTGGTAGAAAGTAAACTGGGACATTCCATCACAATGAAGCCTATATATATCTTCTCTTTATTGATGAAACGGAATCAGGAGTCTACCTTAGTCTAAAAATCCAGAAGAAGTTTTCTAGGGTTCTAAATGAGGAGAGGAAATCTGCGATTAATAAAAATTTCAGATCCATGTCATATTTGGATGTGGAGCCTGAATTCATGTTGTCCACATCACATTGGAAACTCAAGATCAGAAATTAATACTAAAACAAACCAAACCAAAAACAAAAAACCCAACTGGTTGAGGATCAGTAAACCCTCTGATCTTTAAAATAGTCAAATGTAAAGCCACTTTATAAAAACACTTCCACAACGAAAGTACATGAGCTTCCACGATATATAGGCTTTCATCATTTTGCTAAAGATGAGCTCAAATAATAAAGAAAATTACACACCCATTCTTCTTAAGGGAGAGTAAGACAACAAAAACTAAGAGAATTAGAATACCATGAACTTGAGATAATAGAAAAATCTGGGAATGATTATAAAATAAGCATAATTAAGATGAATAGAGGTAAAAATAGAAACCATAATAGCTTCTATAAAAGAAAAAATAATTGAACTGAGAAATTTATCTCAAAAAATATGATCACAAAATTATGATAGCAATAATAGAAAATTACAAAATGGTAAATTTGAACAAATATAAATTTGTTCAAAAATTTAAAAATTATTTCCACTGGGAAATACAGAGAATAATAAGTTTTAGCATATGAACTGCTTTAAGTCTATCTTTCTCTCCATAGGTAACAATGTTCCATGCACACGTGTATGAATATGTACACACACACATATATACGTGACACAACTTTAGAAGAATTTTATAATTAAGGCATTATCTACACTTTTAAACTTCTAACAGCAGTTGATATATCTTCTGATATTTGCTCATAAATTTTGGTAATTTGTCTAAAAATGTACACAATATATCTGGATTTTCTTCTACCAATAGTCATTTCCACTTCTTGGTACTACAAGCAATACTGCAAAGATCATACCTGTGCATATTTTGTGCAGATGCATGCTTTGCTAGAGGCTAGAATACGGAAGTAGAATTGTGGTGTCGAAAATTATTATAAATAATAATTATACATTATTTAACTGGCTTCAAGAAAAAAAAAGCCACTCAGCCTACTTAATGAAGCTCTGACCATACCGGTCTTATATACAAAAATAATGTATTCTGGGGCCCCAAGTAGCTTGAAAAGGTACTAAATTGAAGTTAAGGTCTCTTCCAACCTTGACAGAGTGGACGTAGTTGAAGAATAGGGTCAGAAGCTCTTCCTTCTCTTCTCAGCTACCCGGCATATCTGTGGTATAAAAACCACAAAGGTGCCTTTTAGCATCTACTGCTTATTCCATTGAGCCTCATATCTTTGAGCTCTGCTATCACCTCCTCTGCTCTGCTCAGTTCAAGAAGCACCAAAGGGCCTGCTTCTCCCCCCGCCCCCATAAGAAACAATACACTTTGCACCCAATTCCCCTTTTCTGGACACTGCAGACTCGTGCTTGGCCATTGTGGGTGGCTCCAAACCTTTTAAAGACAGCCAATATCCCTCCAAGGAGTAGTTCATCAGAGAGTGATTCAGAAACCAATAAAGATGGCAAATCACTTTATGGAAATCAGCTTTTAATTATTCATTGGCAATTTGACTGCAATCCGGCAGGTGTCCTGATAGGATGCGGAGGACTTGATAAGTGGATTTTTTTCCCCTCTCTGTAAAACATTCATTCTACATGTCTCTCCAAAAATCCACCTGAAATTTTCCAACTTGAAGAGGCCAGGGGGAAGAACCAGTCCATTGCCTCCAGAATGAGTACTCTCAGTAAAGATATCATTATTCATTTATTGAATGATTCTTAGCCTAAACTAATGAACTGTTTATGGAAGAGATAAGAAAAAGGATTGATTAAAAGAGAAACAATATAAAATCATATGATGGAAGATCATATTTTTACCTTTCCTCCTGCACCCATTTTCTATAAGGCAGGCAGTGTGGGATTATGGGAAAAAAATTTAGAACAAGTAGTCCTGGGTTCAAACTGAAATGCTACCAGTTATTGGCTGTGTGACCCTAACAAATCAATTAACCTCTCTGAGCCTCTATGTCCTCATATGTAAAGATGAGGGTATTAAAACCTTGAATGAAAATACAATATGCGTGCCTAGAAAATTGTCGGTTTTTATAAATGACAGTGGATATGATCATTATGCAGCAAACTGTTCTTTGAAGTGTCTTAGAAGGCTAATCTCCAGCTAACTGGGGCCTTAGGGCATATGACAGTTTACAAAGTTTGTACAGGCCCATTTACATCTGATTTCATCTGGGAGGTTGGGAGTGCTGAATTCAGAGACTGTTCAGTCATCTTATCAACCTCTCCCTAGTAGTAAAAGGCCTCTTTATTGATAGATTCAAGCTTTGGCGATAGAATGGAGCCCCCCTCTTTCCCTTTATCTTAGGACCATGCCCATGAATAGAATAAAATAGGATATGGGAGAAATCTTCCCTAAGCTCTGAATTGCTCTTCAGATGTAACAGAGGCATCTTGGATCTTACACTTGGAAAAGATCTGATTATTACTAATTGTTGAGTGTCCCTATATCAGAAGATAGACCCAGGCATTCATAATCTAACCCCTGGCTTAATATATTGGTTTCACTTTATTTCCTAATTAAACTCTTCGAGATTCCCTAGCAAAAACCCAGTTCACTCCTGTGATTCTTTCCCCTCTCGTTTTCTTTTCCTCCTCCCATCCTCTTGGTGCTCCTGGTTATTTTTCATAGAGCAGAAATCATTTTGTTAGGTTTATGAAACATTTCACACTTATTTTTGTTCATGATCTGACTCCTTCTTACCTCCCTAGCACAATCTTTCACCATTATTTTACTCAGGCCATTTGCTTTGTGAGGATGGAAAGGGTCCCTGGTCTATCAAAAGTTACATTATTATGAATATCTCCCAAGCTCTGGAGAGCAAACAGGCAATAAACTCCATTCCAGGTTCCTTGAAGCTCACTCATGGTTAGTTCAGCATGAAGCACCAAGTCTAAAGAGGGAGGGCATCTAAGGACCAGAAATCTGAGAGAGGAGAAAAGGCAACATCTAAACCTGAGGCAGGGAGAATGTGTGAGGAGTAGGTACTGTTTTGTAAGGCAGGTGCTCCTACATACTCCACACAGGAATGAGGATTGGGACTGAGAGTATGTGCTTTCTTGCTGCTCTTCCCATATCTGGTACTTACTCCCTCTTCCCCTTGGAGAAAATAAAGGGACCTCATATTTTCAGAGAAGAGAGAGGGGGAGTGGAGGCTAGAGTGTATCTATTAGAAGGATGAGACAAGGAGAAGAAATGAGGGGGGAAAAGCAGGCAGAGAAAGAGAGAGAGAGAGAGAGAGAGACAGCGAGCACACCAGAAAGAAAAGCAAATGGGACAGGAAGTGGGAGAGGGCGATGCAGAAAGAAATAGAAGAGATGGAGAAAGAAATCATGAAAGGTAGATACAGCAGAACAAAACAAAGCAAAAAGAATCATTTAAATTCTTGGGACAGATGGTAAGTGCTACAGTGAAGGATAAAGGAGAATAATAGTGTCAAAGTTAACATAAGATTAAATTAGAAAAGTTGGGAGGAAAACATGGTAAATTAAGTCTAATAGAATAGAAAGAGAGGGACAAGAAGGGGAGGCACCAGACAGCTGGGGACTGAGGCAGAGCATGATGAAAGTTAAAAAAAAAAAAAAAAAAGTCAAATGCAAGCCCTAGAGGGTTCTGGGGCTTGAACCAAGGAGTTTAGCAACAGACAGCATGGGGTTAGGAGGAAGGAGACTTGGGCTCTGAGGTCAGTCCTCTCATTCATGACCAGTTTGACCTGAGCAAGTCGAATCAACACTAGGACCTCTGTTTTTGTTTTTTGGTTTTTTATCTGTGAAATGCGATAGAGGGTCTAGGTAGACTGTGAGGCACCTCCTTACTCTGAGATGGTTTTGAAATCTCAAAGCTGAGGCCAGTGATCCAAGATGGATAGAGACTCGGGATGATCTGGGAGATGGCATGAATAGCTGAGTTGTGACAAGAACCCTAGGGTGTGGAAAGCCCTCATCACAAAGTACAAGCTGACAGTGAGGCAGTGGAAAGAATGGTAGACTCTCTCCACTTTGTTCTCTGCCAGAAACTCACTGTATGGCTTGGGGCAGTCTCTTGACTTGTTTTGGGCTGTTTTCTAAGTGCACTGTGTATGTGGGTTTGTGTGTTTAGTGTGGGGAGATGGGGAGATGGGAGGTACATGGATTGGACCAAATCCCATGTAGAGTACTCAAATGCATGAGGGACAAAGCAGCCAGGAGGGAGGGAAGTCTGGTGGGCACCATGGACAACCAGGAGTGTCATACCTTGCCTTAAGGGGGGATGGCTGGTACTTGACTTCAACTAATTGTGTGTGTGTGTGTGTGTGTGTGTGTGTGTGTGTGTGTGACAACCAAGCATAAGCATTAGCATATCTTCTAACATTTTCAAGAGAAGTTTGAGTTTCTAGTGTATGCAAAATGTAATGGTCAAACAAAACCTGAGTGAGGATTTCAGCCTAATAATAAATGAATGGAGCAAACGCTCTTCTAAAGGGGGCTGTTCCATGTACTCCAATTCTGTGATTCTGTACCATTAGGAATAGAGTTTTCTTAGATATAAACATGAAAATCAATGGTAAGTGATGGAGTGGACCAGGAAAGAGGTCTAACGCCATTTTCCTTTCTAGTCTTTGCTTTTGTTTCCGTGATTAATTGGTTTACTCCTCCCATTTCAGTCCAAATCTACAAGAAGCAGTGCTTCTTCCATGCTACTCACGTCTCCTCTTTATTTTCTCTACTATCCTTGTCTCTGTCCTTTCCTTCTTACAGCCTCTCCGTACTCCATTTTAAAATCCATCTCTGTTTCTCATTCCTGGGCTTTATCTCTTTGCTGCCTCCATCCTCCTGCTTCTGTCCTTGCTCCCCATGACTCAGAGCCCTGGGGTAGCACTGGCCCTGGTATTTGAAGGCAAGTGAAATTCGAATATATGGGAAGTTAAAAGTATTTCTGTGGTGGGATATTTAATCATTTGAATCCCTGATAGGGATAGTTCTTTTTATGTCTTCCAGCAATAAATCCAGGCTGTATCTAATCTCTGATCTTAGAGAGAAGAGAATTAACCAGCTGAGAGTGTGACTAGAAATGAAACCCACAGAGAAGGGAGTGAAAAAGAGACCACTTTATCTATGTGTGCGCACAGCATAGTAACATGGAATCTGTGAGCGAAGGAGAAAAGAGCTATTCTTGAGCATGCTTTCCTCATCATTCGACAACACCTCTTAAAATCCTTGAGTTTTCCCTCCTTCTAAAATCATGTTTTTGCCCTTCCATCACCCTTACTATGCCTCTGAGAAACCCCCAGATTATCACCCTCTACTTACGTAGATTGCTTTAGTCATTTCTTTCCTCATTTTCTGTCTTTTCTAGTTTGTTTCTCTCTCAAAAGGTATTGTTTTTTCCCCACCAGATCATAAACAGTGTATCTGCCACACTCAACATTATATCCTCTGTGTTTATTGCATGTTTGGCATGAGGTAGGTACTAATTGGTCTGCCTGATATATCTTCCCATCACACACACACACCACAGTAGGTACACTAATGTTCTTCTCACCTCACTTTTTTGGGTGGTGTTTATAGCTTCCTAGGATCAAATAGTACTTCCACTGAAAATGCCCTATCTACAGTACCTGGCTCACCTCTACTAGACTCTTTAAGGGAAGAGGCCAATACCTATATTTCCTCTGCTGCACCAAACAGTCCTTCATTCATAGTAGAGACTCAGTTTTATACAAATTTCTTGGGAGTAAAAGAACCTGAATTGTTATGCATGCCTGTGATCCTCATTATCTATGTGAATGTGGCAACCTACTTGAACTCTCTGAGACACACCTTTCCTATCTCCAACATGAAGACTTTATGATCTTTCAAATCTCTTTGCAGTTTTTTTGAATTTTACTTTGATTTTATAATTCTATTTGAATATTTTTCTTATCTGAATTTTAGAGAATTCCTCCTAATAAATAAAAGCAATAAGAACATGTGGCCCTGCTCCATTGTTCGAGAGTGAATCCTACTTAGGACCAGGAGTCGAAGAGAAAACAAGGTTAGATGCAATAGACAGGTAATAAGGCAACAGTGATTCCTTATGCATAGGCTCTATTGGGAAGAAATACTGCTCCAAACAGCAAAGCAGTTAGAACTCAGGAAGAGTGTGTAGAAGGAGAGGAAATGAAAGACCATATCTGTGGCCTAAGTCATATTCCTTTTGTTGGGGCTCAGTCTTTCTCAAATGTCAAATGAAGCCTTACTATAAGTGATCTTTGCAATATTCTCTGGGCTCGGACATTCTCGAATTGGTCAAAAAGCAGTTTAAGACTAGATAGCAAGGGTCCAAACTAGAGAAGAATTAAGAATAAATTATCCTGATACACGCATTACAAAGTACCACATTGCAAAGGAGACTCCAAGTTGGAGTTTTAGCATCTACCATCCGACACATGTGTGCCCCCATCCTGATCTGTAAGTCTGTAAAACTCTTTTCTCATATATATATAGATCTGCTTTTCTTGTTCTCCTTTCCCCTTGTCTTGCAGAGACTCTGACATCTTGTTTACTTCTAATACTTGAAATAAAGAATTTCAGATGTACATTCTCTTTGACTGTCAACACACTTAAAAGAACATGTTCAATACATCAAAGGCACCAACTAATTTAAGAAAAAAAAATCCACAAAGTAGACAAAGGTATTTTCCAGAAATACGGTTTCCTGCTCTGATAAAAAAAAAATGCACACATAAGTATGCACTGATATATTCCAAAACCTCAGTCTTGGCACTTTTTCTCTATTTCTGTAGAGTTAATATCCATCTTCATATATCTTTTTTAAGTTGCATTTCTCTTTTCTCTGGTTTCTGTATCTTTATTTTTCTATTTTCTATTCTTTTCTCCACATGAACTCCCTCTCTCTGTCTCCTCAGGTATATGAAGAGAAAGACTGAATGAATACATAGATGCGTGGTAAGGAGGCCAATTTTGTAGTTGTAACTTAGTTGTGCCTCAGTGAGACTGAATAATCGATAGCAGAGTTATAAACATTAAAAATGGGTCCCACCTGCTATTTGGTAGAATGACTGTATGCATCTCTCTATGACCTAGCAATTAATTTCTTACCTGGTTAAATGCCCAACAAAAAGACAGGCTGTTGAATGTTCATAGTGACACCATTTGTGATGGCCAAACATCAGAACCCACCCCAGTACTTCTAAAACGTAAGGTGAAAAATAGATTCTTCATAGTCACACAATGGGTTATGACACACCAGTTAGAATGACCAACAAACGACAGAGTACATGACTTTGATTTAAGCCCTGCAAGACTGTGTGGGGCTTCACTCTGTTTCCTAGCCTCCCCTGCAGCACTCAACAGATGCTAGCATGGGCTCACTTCCCAAAGTAAATCCCTCATGCTAGCCCACAAGGCTTCTAGACATTCCACTAGTTTTCCTTTTGCTCAGCAGTCTCTCTGCCTATTGCAAACCTTCTCCCCAGCCTGTGCCTAGACTCAAAAAATGCTCCCAGGAAAGAAGTGATTCTGCTAGCATGGGGAAGGTTCTTTTCTCTCTGGATTTAATTTCTTCTACACTCTTTACCTTCGACAGATTTTTGATCACTTTTTAAAAATGTTATTTTTTTGTAATTTGTATATCCCCCCTCCCCCCCCCCCGTCATTATAAGAGGAAATAGTTTGCTACTACCTTCTACTTCTGAGTCAGAAGGAAAAGTCTTAGGTTTGAGTTTTTCTACTTAGTAGCTTGGAAAACAGGTAGCATCTCTGACTCAGACCTTCATCTTGAAAAAAAGAGATAAAATAAGACCTCCTCCATAGGGCTACAGGTAAAATTCAATGTGATAAGACATGCAACATGTTCTAAATCATGGGTGGTGTATGATAAGAATTTCTTTAATGCATCTATAGACTTATATAGATTTTACAGATACTAAAAATTATAGAATTTAGGGGACCTGCTTTAAAACAAGCATACAAAATAACAAACAAAATAAAGAATTCAGGGGCGCTTGGGTGGCTCAGTCGGTTAAGCCTCTGACTTTGTCTCAGGTCATGATCTCATACTTCATGAGTTCAAGCCCCGCATCAGACTCCGTGCTGACAGTGTGGAGTCTGGAGCCTGCTTCCAGTTCTCTGTCTCCCTCTCTCTGCCCCTTGCCTTCTCTCTTTCTCTCTCAAAAGTAAGCATTTAAAAAAATAAGGAATTGAAAATAATAGAAAAAGACTCATAATAAACTCAATTTTTTTATTTTATTTTTTAATAGTTTATTGCCAAGTTGGTTTCCATATAACACCTAGTGCTTTTCCCCACAAGTGCCCCCATTCTAAACTCAAATTTTTAAAAGGGTACCCAAATCCAGAAAATGATGTATTTTTTACAGAAAATAATAATTAACTTTCTGACATACTTATGTAACAATTTTTAACTCAAATATTTTTTTTTGGCTTTATTTGATCATGTCTTGTATGATAATGCTTTTGTAATATTCTCTCTAGAAAGAATAACAGATAATTTGATCTTTTCTCTGATAATGTTGCTTAAAATCTGTTTTCCATTAAAGATAAGTTAGAGAAGTTTCTTTGGGCTTCACTAATTATTAAAATATCAGGTAAATTTTAAAAATTTTGGTCAAATTTATGAAAACCTTTAGAAAGTTTGTTTCACATATGAGCTATCAAGTTTAAAAGCATTTTAGATTTTCTTACATGCTTTTTGAGCTTACGGGATTAGGAATATTACTGAAAGCCATTCCTACACTAGAATGACTAGAAATAACTTCAATGCACACAAAACCATGTTTATTTGAACCATGTAAATATATTTCCCTCAGACCCAAACACTATGTATCTAACTCAACTTCCTATTACCCAGACTCCAAAGAGGTTCATAGCTATAGTGTTGCCAACTAACATGAGAGAAAACACTAAATGATGGAAGTTATAGTGAAAAAGGTGTTTTAATCAATGATATGGTTAACATATATGGTTGAACATTTTACAATAAAATACATGACCGTGTGAAAAACTCCCAGGACTTTAGATGGACCCAGGCAAGGGAGAAGTACTGAAGCTTAAGCTTCATTAGCTACTCAGGAAACCCACCGGGGTAGGAGCTGTTATTCATGACTTTTCCTTCTGTGAGCAAAGCAAGCAGATCTTCTGCCTGACTCAACCTGCTTCCCCAGGTCCTGCCAGCTTCTGACGGTGTACCCAGCTGTTGATACAGCTGCAGCATGTTCCTGAAACACTAGTCTCTAGATCTGTGCTATCTAATGGCGTAGCTACTAGCCACATGTGGCTATTTAAATTTAAATTAGAAATTAATTGATTTGAATACAATTTAAATTCAGGATCTTAGTCATATGAAACATATTTCAAGGGCTCAGTAGCCACCTGTGGCTAGTAGGTATCATATTGACCACAGCAGATAAAGACATGCCTATCATCACAGAAAGATGTTTTTTAACTTCAATGTTATGTTTATTCCATAAAAAGGAATCAAGTACTGATTCATGCTACATCATCATGAACCTTGAAAACATTAAGAAAGAACCTAGTCACAAAAGACCCCATGTTTCCATTTGTATGGAATGTTCAGAATAGGCAAATCCAGAGAGGCAGAAAGTAGGTTACTATTTGCCCTAGGGTCAGGGGTCAGGGTGGAGGGCAAACGGTGGTTAAAGTAAAATGGGGAGTGGTTGCTAATGAAAACGCCTCTTCCCAATTTAGAAAAAGGTTCTAAAACTGATTGTGGTGATGGCTGCACAAGGCATCACAGAAAGTTCCATGCGGCCCTGTCACTCTAGAGACATCCAGCAGACAGGAGCCACTGTCAAGAAGGTTTGGAAGATGTTGTATAAAACCTCTTCTTTTGATAGCAGTAATATTAAGTGAAACTCCTGCCACAACAACAACAACACACATCTAACCCAGTTTTTCCCAAAGCTGTTGGATGATGGAACCAAAAGCTTTTTGGTGTGTGTGTGTGTGTGTGTGTGCGTGCACGCGGGTGTGTGGTTTTTTTGTTTTTTTTTTTTTTTGCATTTTAATCATATTTCTTGTCTCACAATTTCTACCAAATCAAATAACATAAAGACAAAAAGACAGTTTCCTAAATCATTACCTGATCACAAATCCTTTGAATTCATTATATCTCATAGTCCTCATCATAATTTTATGCAGATACACCCATAATTTTATTTTACACATGAGGAAACAGTGTTTGCTGGATTAAGAAACTTACTTATGATGACACAATAAATGACAGAACTAGAACCTGTCCCCTGGGTCTTCAACCATTCCTCCTGCAGTCTTCTTTTGTGTTTGACTAAGTGTCAAGATAGGTAGAGTTGCACACCACACAGTAAATCCTGTGGGTGGACATGGCTGATTCGCAGAGTTGCAGAACAGGTCCTGATGACCTGGGTTCTGGCAGTAGTGGTGGGAAAGTTAATAGGGGGAAAGGGAGTCATTGTAGAAATTTAATACTACTAACATCTTAACTTTTTTACGTTTTGTTTTGTGTTTATGTTTAATGTAATGTTTTATGATTTATAAAGTATGGTTTCTCCAAGTTTTTTTTTTAAGTTTTACTTATTTGAGAGAGAGAGAGAGAGAGAGAGAGAGAAAGCAAGAGGGATGCATGTGTGGAGGAGGGACAGATGTGAGAGAGCGAACAAGTGCAAGGGAATCTCAAGCCGAGTGCAGAGCGCTACTTAGGGCTTGAACTCATGAAACGCAAGATCATGACCTGAGCTGAAACCAACAGTCGGATGCTTAACTGACTGGGCTACCCAGGGAACCGTTTCTCCAAGTATTTTTGGCATTAGCTCCCTAACACCAAGTCTCAGATGCAAGGATCATTGCTATCTTTCTTTTTACTTCTGGAAAGGGAGGCTCAGGGATCCATAATTATTTGCTCCAGAACCGAGTTCCAGTGGAGAACTGGAACTTAAATGTACCAAACATTTTTTTGTTAGATTTGCAATATTTTGCTCAAATAAAATTTTATGTAGGAACATAAAGGGATGGGGGAGCTGCTCCAATCAGCTTGGTCATCTCCCTCCCTCTCGTTCCCAGTTGCCTTGGAACCCTGCTAGGCCTCCATGACTCACCAGGATTTTATGGAGTAGCATTTGTAAAAATTATAATAGATTCTGTAGCCTTCTTGCTACCTATCCCAGGAAGTGTCCCCAAACAAGTTGAAACGTATGAAGGAAAAACCTAAGAATAACAATTCAATTATGTGCTCCAAAAAGATATTTTATAGTTTTTGATGAGTAATGTGAAAACTTGGAATCATTCTTGACAAACCAATGATTCTTTGGTTACCCACTTAGAGATAGAATATCGGGTAGAATAAAGCATGCAATTTACTCATGGAATCATGACCATGATTAGTATGTCAATGCCTACTTGTCAGAACTTATAAGAACTCCTAGGCCTGGAGCCCCTTGGTGTCTCAGTCGGTTAAGTGCCTGACTCTTGATTTCAGGTCAGGTCATCATCTCACGGTTTGTGGGCTCGAACCCCACATGGGGCTCTATGCTGACAGTGTGGAGCCTGCTTGGGATTCTGTCTCCCTCTCTCTCTCTGCCCCTCTCCTGCTCTGTCAAAATAAATAAAAGCAAACATTAAAAAAAATTAGGGACGCCTGGGTAGCTCAGTCAGTTAAGCTTCTGACTCTTAGTTTTGGCTCAGGTCATGATCTCACGGTTTCGTGGGTTCAAGCCCCGCAATGGGCTCCATGCTGACACTGCAGAGCCTGCTTGGGAATCTCTCTCACCCTCTCCCTCTGCCTCTCCCCTGTTCACACTGTGTCTGTCTCTCTCTAAATAAATTAAAATACAACAAAAAATTTTTAAAAAGTAAAAATAAAAAAAAAGAACTCCAAGGCCCAAAGGAGATTTATAAAAGATATATGGTTGAAAGGCAATCTTTCTCAGTTCACTTGGCAAATAGTGAAACTTAAAGTATATAAGCTTAAAAGCCTGAAGACCAGATGTACGTTCTCCATCAAAAAGATCCTAACTACCTGAATTATCGCAACTTGCTAAGCCTTTCTGATATTAAGCAAATTAACCACCTCTCTCTCTCTCCCCTTCCCTTTCTGTCTCATACACATGGGCACACACAGTTCTCTCTCTCTCACTCGCACGTCCTTCAGGCTTAAAAAGCTTATTGTTGGAGAGTGAAAGGTGATGGCATGCATTATCAACTGTAAAGAACTAGATAAATGTGATAGATCTTAGCTTAATCTTCCCTCTCTTTGGCATCAGAACTCAAGCCAACACTGTCAGGAAGGTGGATTGCCTACAGGCAAAGTCCTGGTTACATGGGGCTTTAGCATGATCTGTATCTGACACAACTTGCCTTGGGCAGTAAGTTTGGGGAGGACCAATGTGGTAGGTCTCTCAAAGCCCCTAAGGAGGTTTTTTTTTTTTTTTTTTTTTTTTTTTTTTTTTAAAGACAAAGATTGACTCTTCTGCACCACCTGCCTACAGTTGAGCAGTTTTGTTGTCTGCAAGGTTATCCAGGGAAATATGAAATTGCCAAAAAGAATGTGGCACTGAGAGTGAGGTATTTTGTGTGAGTCCTGTGAGCACGCGTGTGCATGTGCTTCTACAAGAGGGGGCATTGTGATTCCTTTGTTCTAAAGGGCAGTTCTCCTTAGAAGTGGCCAATCAGTCACTGTCACTGCGGGAGGAGGAGGAGGGGGTGGTGGGGTGAGGACATGCCAAGTTTGCCCAGAATACTCATTGCACGGGACGATCCCCACAGCTGTTGCGCACCCAATGTAAATACGGACAGCCCCATTCATCACGGGGCTCCCTTCTGCAGCACATGTCCAAAGTACAGCGATGATTTAGTGCCCGCAGCTGGAACTGCGCTATGTTTCTCCACAACAGCGGCACTTAAAAATGAGGAGGTGGAAATGGGGAGGCCGCAGGGGTTACAGGGAGGGAAGGACCAATTTCAGGTTTCTGAGACGAGGAAAGAAGGGTAACAAGGGTGAGCTCCTCCAGGAGACCACCCTCTTGCTTTAACTTCAGTTTTCTCCCCCAATTCATTGGCTTTGGTGTAACTCAAGCTAAAACTTTTGAACCAGTGCTACATCTGTCTTATTGTTTGGTCAGGACCCTGACCTTCTGTGCACTGTAGGTATCGGAAGCTCTTCTTTACACAGCATTGATCCAGATTTCTTGGAATCGTTTGTGTGGACAATGTACAAACCCAGCAGCACCAGAAGACAGTTTGATTTTTTATTGAAAATGTTAATTTGTCATTCATTTCATTCATCCATCCATCTATCTACCCGATAGCTTATAGCATCTATCACATCCCAGATTCTCTGCAGAGCACTACAGAAACAAAAAAACATAAAACTTGCCTTTGAGACATTCATATTTTAGTAAGGGCAACAGACTCATAAAATATAAATATTTTTGATGTCTGGCATATAATAGATACTCAATGAATGCTGAAAGATAGAACAGAGTGGTTATCAAGTTTTTTAGGAAAAAAAATTCTTGAAGATGGAATAAACCTTTTTAGAAGAGTTATCAAAGTAAAAAAGGAATAAGGTATATTTCAAATTCTCTAGAGTGAGATATGTCAACATAAGTGAAGGAGCCAGGAGGGATTTTGAAAGGTTTTCAAACAGGTTGTAACATGATCATGGTGGTTTGTTAGGAAATTAATTCGAGTGTAGATGTGAAGGATGAACCTGAGGTGGGGAGTGGGGGAGCAACAGACACACAAGTTAGCAGCCTCTCTTTAGGCAGTCTGGGTAAGAGATGCTGAGAACCTGTACCAGGGTCCTGGTGACAAAAAATGAGGAGAGATGTTCTTGCACTGGCTGGGTCAAAGGAAGAATTTTCAGAAGTTGGTGATCCCGTGGATGTGAAAGCTACAGTCTGAGTTCCAAACCCACCTTTTATTCTCATCTTTTGATGCTGGGACTGGATTTCTGAAATTACACATTTTTTCTGATACCTAGTTTCCTGGAATGTTCTGCCATTTAAGGACTGACTGTGAAAAGGCAGAAAGGGCTTCTTATTTTGCTTTCTGTTCTTGCTATCAGTGACCCAGAGATTACACTTTATCCTGGCAGTACAACTGGTTTCAAACTCTAGCTTCTTTGAGCACTCCCACTATATCCTCTCAGAGGGAACAGTCAGCTTGCCAGCACGCTGCTTCTCAGTGCTCCACAGAGTTGGGGCTCTGGCTATCTTCTGAGGGTCTGGGTTATAGTCAGCCCAATCTTTTCTCTTGTTCTGCTAGTCACAGGGAGAATTGCTGATACCTCCAGCCCTTAATTCCATGGGTACATGTGTGCTCACACACTTTCTTGCCCCATCCTTTCTCTCTCCAGATCCCCAGTACCTGTATAATGAGTTCCCTATATTAAATCTCTTTTAAAAATACCTGGTGTGGTATGTTTTCCAGCCAGACCCAGTGATACAGGGGTCATTGATGATAAGGAACCTGGTTCAGGGGTTTTATGAAATGTGAAGACTGTTACAAGGATGACACAGGAGAACAGTTTTGTTGAGGCAAGGCAATGAATTTGATTTGAGCATAGTCCTTGTGATGGGCATGGAGAAATGGAGGTCTAAAAGGGAAGAGAGGTATTATAGTTGCAGGGGATGATAATAGAAGTGATAAGTATATAAATAATCAAAACTTTAGAATAAAGGAGGATGCCCTGAGATAGGTTATTTTGACAGTATCATGGAAATGTGGAATACCTATTGAAACTACCTCAATTAATATAGGGTGTTGAATCTTCTACCTGTGATTCAGACAGGTGCTGCCAATATTATAGTATGGAAACATGTGAAATTTGCCCTCATCTATTAAAGGGTAAGTAAGTCTTGGGGCACCTGGGTGGCTCGGTTAATTAAATATCCGACTTAGGCTCAGGTTAGGATCTCATGGTTTGTTAGTTGGAGCCCTGCATCCGGCTTTCTGCTGTCAGCACAGAGTCTGCTTCAGATTCTCTGTTCCCCCCCAACCCCTCTCCAGCTCACACTCATTCTCAAATATAAACAAACACAAGAAAAAATAAAGGCTGGGTCTTGAAGGCTTCTAGTTTTATATGAAGTTAATCTCTCATATAATCATTTACTCCTATTAAATAGTTCTCCCTGGGGCACCTGAGTGGCTCAGTCGATTAAGTGTCTGACTTTGGCTTAGGTCATGATCTCACAGTTTGTGGGTTCAAACCCCGTGTTGGGCTCTGTGCTGACAGTTCAGAGCCTGGACCCTGCTTCATATTCTGTGTCTCCCTCTCTCTCTGCCCCTCCCCTGCTCATGCTTGGTCTCTCTCTCAAAAATAATCATTTAAAAATTAAAAAAAAAAAAAGTTCTCCCTTAATCCTGCGGGGTAAGTTTTGCGAGTGTCACATTCTCCATTTTATTCTTGAAAAATGCAAGTGTCCCATCAAATCCAACAGCTGCAACTCCAAATCAGATCATCTCTACCTGAATCCAAATCATATAAGTGCTTCTCACACAGCAAAGGGATCAATATTCCAGAATAAACTCTTTGGATTAAAAATAGACTTTGGATAACATACATAGATATGTAAGATGGGGAGGGAGTATCGAGAGACTTCAAACCCAATCCAGAGGTGTTGGATTCACAAAGCCCTATCGACTACATAATGGGAACAGGCTTCAAGAAAGATTAACCTGGCAATGAGGATGTGACTGTGGAGGACAGAGAGATATAGAATGGTTGTGCATGGTGACAGGTACATGGGAGATTGTTACAATAATCTCAGCCTTCAGCAAGTTGCTGCTCTCAATTAGGATTATGAGAGTAGAAAGTTAAATCAAGAAGCAGATATACATGGAATTTAAAAACTGTTGGGATGGCTAGGTGAATAAGTGTATGTAGCCTTTAAAGGAGAGAGATGGGTCAAGTATAAATTAAGCTTTCAGTACTGACTAATCAGGGAGATAAAAACTGCCATTCACTGAGCCTGGAGCTGGTTTGTTGAGAAGCTAGTCTGTCAGAGAGAAAAGCTGAGTTCAGTCTTGCAGATGTGAATTTTGAGTTGATAAACTGATAGTGCGGCATCACAGTGGCAGAGTTCAATCAGTAGTTGGAGATGCAGGAATCCATTTGTTTTTCAGAAAGGAAAAAATGACTGGTTCTAAACCCTGGCTAGAGATGCACTGGCAAGTATGTGTGCTATTTCCCATCTTCCTCCTTTAGGGTTAAGATTGGGAAGGGGGGGAATCCCACTTAAAGAACATTAAGAAAGGAGTTGTTTTAAAGCTTTCATTTTTACCGCTAAATGAATCCTATTAGAGGATCGTACTAGAGAAACGCCCAAGCAGAGCTGTTCTGGTTAAGGTTGAGAAGGGGGCTCCTTGAAGCCCTTTCTGTGTAGCATTATCTATATACTTTCTGCTCACTCCCTCTCTCCTGAGTACTGCAAGATGCCTTCAGAGACCCTACTCTGGAATCCAGATCTCCCCGGAACACAGCTCAGAAACCACTGAGCTAAGTCCAATTTTATAAAAGAAGTACTCCAAATCCAGGGAATTAAGTCAGTTCCGGTCACCTGAGTGAATCTGGAACATCTGAGGAATCTTCAGAGGAGACACAGCATTTTGACTCAGTGCCATCACTTTTCCATTACCAGAATCAAAATTCACATACTGAATTCTGGAACAGTGTAATTTTCTATGTCAGGTGTGTGCTATTGAAAGAGCAGGGTACCTTTCCTCTCATAGCAAAACAGTTTTGACCACTTAAAGCCAGTTTGTTCCAAGCAGCATGCCCTCCTTACCAGGATTTTGGTCAATGCCATGAGTTACGCAAAACGGTAATGATCACTTAAGCCTCACTGGTAAGGATTGCTTCATTGGGAAGATGGTGGATGGCGTTAAATGACTAATGATGGCCAACTGAAAAACTGCCTGGGTGACTGTCAGACAGATGTTTCTGGATGTGGTGGCAGAGTAGAAACAGCAGCATGGGATGAAGGGAAGTACACTGAATTAAAAGCTTCAAGACCTGGGTTCAATCCCATCTCTGCCTTTACCATATTAAAAATAAATACAGCTGTCATGTTATATATGGAGACCTACACATATGGAGGCAAACATGAAGATAAATGATCACCCAAAACAATTTGTTGCTTTAAGTTTTTGAACTGATGTCAAGCGTTGTTATCTTTTTTTAAGAGAGTAATAGGAGACTACAATCTAGTATCCAGCCTGGAAGCAACCTAAAGAGGTCATGTGACAGAATCTCTTTATTTGAAGTGTCCAGACAGGAAGGATCTATGGAGGTGAAAAGCCCTAGGTAAGGTTGTGTTTTAGTAAAAGGGTCATAACTAACATTCAGTCCCTGTTTGACTTTCCACTCAAATGCTTAAACTCTGAATAAAAGCTAATGTCTGTATGCTTTTGAGATCATTAACTTAGATCTTGAATGCTTACCATGTGTAAATTTCTGAGATCTGCATTGCAGAAGAGACAATGATAAACAAAATTAGATAGGATTCTTGTGATTCAACTATCAGAAGCCAACATAGGCTAACTTTAAAAAGTGGGGATTCTGACAGAATGTTGGGTACCTCCTCAAATCCAAAGTGTTGATGACTACGACTCAGGAGATGTGGGGAGCAGAGAAGTGCAGAGGATTTAGGGAAAAAGAATACAACTTTCTCTCTGTGATACTATCATCAATATAGCTCATCTCTCTCTGCTTTTGAGATTACAATTTTCCAGAAGAGGGAATCTGACTGTTCCAAAAGGGTCAGCTCTTCACTTCAGATGAAAACTGCTACGGCCAGAGGTGTGCAGACAGATAATATAGACATAGCAGTTGAGGCTCACACCTAGGAATTCCAGGAGATTAAAGAATCATTATGAGTTAGGAAGCTCCCCCCCCCAAAAAAAAGGATCTAATTCAATAAAACAGTGCACCAGTCTTTAATGAGTTTACTATCTACTCAGGGTGATAAGCATGTAAAAAGAATAACAAAAGCCAAAAATTTATATGACACAATATAAGGCATAAAAAAGGAGTATATTAGCTCAATGTGAGAACATTTTTGAAAAAGGAATCAGAATTTTTCATTCACAGATGTCCTCTCAAATTTCCCCATTACTGTGAACACCTAGAATTTAGATCTTTTCAACTGTTCTCCAATTTTCCTTTAAAATAGAACATGGGAAATTATTTTACACAAGTAACATTTGAGAACGTTGGCATAATGGAACAATCCCAATTTGCAATAGCCACATTTACAAAACTATTTTGAATAGAAAACTTCTTATCTATCCCTTTAGAGCAATCCAAGAGAAAAATAAAGACAAAAGCTGGCACGTGAATAAGACTATAAAAGAAATTGGAAGAACTTCTTCTATTTAGCAGAAAAAGGAGTTGCAGCATAGTATGGTAGGCGGCAGACCCCTGGCAGTCTTGAAGCATACTCTGAAATCACCCTTGGTGAACTAGGAGGAACAGAGATAAGCTGGTATTGGGGATGTGGCCTCAGACTCTAGAATTAAAGAAGGTAAATGGTTTAAAAATAAGAGACATACAGCTCAGGTGATCAAAGCGCTAAGATTTTTGAGATAATGGGTATGCAAGTAAAGCTCCCATTTGGTACATAAAGCATGTCCTTCCATTCTGATACAGCAAATGAAAGTTCTGGAGGAATGAGGATCATTGCAATATTTTACCCACCAACACACCTCCATTTTCTCCCATCTGTAGTCCAGACTACTCTTTGAGAAGAATCTGCCTCCCTTCTCAAAGCCTTCTAAAGCCTTGCTAACAGAACAATCCAAATTCCTTAGACAACTCTGAGAGATCCAAGAACATGGCTCTTAACTATCTTTCTGGTCTTGTTTCCACTGCACTGCTCCATGAATACTAAATTCCTGCCATATTTTGCATTTTCATTCACTTTGATTTTGCTCATGTTCCATTCTCATTAATGGAAATTCCTTTTTATCATGTTTTAGGACTGTGATATTGAGATTTATAAGACATATATATTTGATCTTCAACCCCATTTCTGGCACAGTGCTCCAAAAACCTTGGAGTTTCCTAAAGGAAGAGAGTGATCATTGTTATCTTTTGTTATTTAATGAGGTGGCTTTTGGAAAGCCCCTAGGGTTGGGGGCTGGTTGCCAGGGGACCCAACCACGTGCTTGGAGAACTGGAACTTTCAGTCCCACCTCCCTGGGGGAGAAGAGAGGAACTGGAGGTTAGATCCATTGCCAAGATCCAAGGATTTAATCAATCATGCCTATGTAATGAAGCCTCCATAAAACCCTAAAAGGACAGTATTCAGGGAGCTTATAGGTTGGTCAACATGTGGAGAGGTAGGGAGAGTAGTGTGCTCTAAGACAAGCTCAAAATCTCCATGCCTTTTCCCTACACCTTGCCCTACCCATCTCTTCCATCTGGCTGTTCCAGAGTTACATCCTTTTATAATCAACCAGTTATTTAGTATTTCAATGTTTTCCTGAGTGCTGTGAGTCAGTCTAGCAGACTAATCAAAACCAAGGAGGGGGTAGTGGTTTATAGCTGGTTGGTCAGAAGTACAGGGAGCAACGTAGGCTTGTGACTGGCATCTGAAGGTGGGGGTAGAGGGACAGTCTTGTAGGACTGAGTGGTCTGTGGAATCTGTTTCTATATCTGGGTAGTGTCAGAGTTGAGATTAATTATAGGCACCCAAATGGTCCCTGGAGAGTTACTTGGTGCTATGTGGAACTCCCCTGCTCCCATATTGGAATGGGGAGTATAAAAATGTTAACTATAAGATGTGATGGATATATCCATTAGCTTTGTGATTATTTCACAAAGAATATGAATGTGAAACCAAGTTGTACACCTTAAGTATATACAATTGTGAATTATACCTCAAGTTTTGGGGAAATAAGAACACATTTAAGTGCTCAATTGCTTTCAGAAGTCCTTTGCCTGCACCTTGCCTCTTCATGAGCCATTCTCCAGAGTGCCTTGATTGCTCAACATCACCTGCTAGGCTGGCTAGACCAAATCTGATGCAGCTGCTTCTCCAATATGCAGTCTGTGGGGTTTTGTTCATCTACATTATGCTTATTTACAGTTCCTAGAGGTCCCAGCCACTGCTTCTTTCTTAATTGTATAATCAAAATGTGTATCTGATGGTGGTGACTGAATCACTATAGTGTAATCAATAAGTAGGAATTTGGGTTCCAGTTCTAGCTTTGTCATTGATTAGCTATGTGGCTTTAGGCTATTTTTTTTAATCTGTCGAAAATTCTAGGTCTAATTATTAAGATGATTGTAAATGCTCATCCTGCTATGGCCTCTTTGGTTTCTAGACTTTATAGTCTCCAGGGAGATATTATGCATATGCTCATTTAAAACATCTAGTGAGCTTCTCCTATATTTCCAAAAATGTTGAGACTTTAGAAATACAGAGATAAATAAGAGAAGGTTTGATTCCAAACAGGCTCTCCATTTTCCTTCTCTTTCTCTCTTTAACAGCTGGTTTACTTCAGGGGCTTGAGAAAAACACCTGGATTATAAGGTAAAAATCATTCCTGCCTTCACTAAGCACAATCCCAGGGCATGAGCCCCCTGGAGTTGAATAAGTGCTCTACTTCTTTCCATTTGTATTTTCTCCATCTGTTCTAATTACATCCCCTCCTTGGGAGTAAGAGAACTACTACTGGCTGTTGCAATGTAAAGGTGAGAAAGGTTAATTAACACTCAAGACAGATCCCAATTGCTTTACATCATGCCCCTGTCCATATGCATTAGACTGTGAGAGGGTGCTCTCCCTCCTGTGACCCAATACTGCTCATGCCTGCTCCTCTCAACCTCTTGCATGGCTCCCCTCTTTGAGTTACCTCCAGAGCACTGCATCCAAAGGTACTCATCCATGTTAATGTGACAAAACACCTTAGTCATGGGGAGGGGGGCATGTCATGTCTTAGAGTAGAAAGGGCCATACCAACCTGTCTTCAGGACTCTCAGATCCAACCAGCATTAAAGTCAGCAGCCTGAGTGAGTTATAGTCATTTATCGACACAATATCTTGGAGATAGACAATGCTATAACCACTTTGCAGACTGAGAGTAAAAGATTGAGGGAGATAGAGTGATTTACCAATGGTCACACAACCAACAAGAGCCAGGATTTAAACCCAAGTTCACTACATTTTCCATTACATGTTGCTTTTTGTCTGCTTCAAATTCCCCTTTATCTCATGCCAATGGTGCCCATTCCTTTTGCCTGCTTCCATTGCTTTTATTTTTCAACAAACTTCCATTATTAAATGTCCTGGGTTTAGGTCTTACAGGTCTTTTTTTTTTTCCCGTGTCACATCTTCAAACTTTGTTATTAAATATGTTCAATGCAAAAACAAAACAAAAACCTAAAGACTGTGAAAGCAGGGACTTCATTGTGGTTTACCACTGATTTCATAGCACCTAGCAAGTATATCATTAACAATTATTCATTGAATGACTTTAGTTACTGGCCAACTTTAGTCTGTTTTTATTGATATAACATCCCATGTTTCCTGAGTACATATAGGGCACTGTAAGGTAAAGTAAGAACCATAGAAGACATTGCTAAAGGATTTTAAAGTCGACTAAGATAGCACAAATATAAAATCTAACATTCAATTATTCTTTTATTTATCAAATATATGCTATCTATTCTGTGCTGGGAAATATGTATTTTTTGCTTGGCCTGAAATAATAAACAAGCCTGTATTTTTAATCCACAAATCTTGTTTGTAGAGATAGACCACTGAACAGAATATTAAACTCTGGGCAAATAAATGCTAAAGAAGATGTGCATGGGAATGTGGAAGGAAAACACATAGGTGCATAATCTGTTGTTTGGAAGTCAGAGGAAGAGATCCTGGAGGAAGAGGTGTTTAAGAACACCTAGAAGTCGAAGAGGCAAAGAAGTTTAAGGGTACAAATCATTTCCAGAAGAAACAACAAGTAACCAGAAATGAAAGAAATACTATACATTATTCAGCATGGCTAGAGGGTAGGGTTTTGAAGTGAGGAATCCTGAGACATGAAGATAGGTAGATTAGCGATCACTCAAGACTTGCTTTTCACCATTTGGTCCTAGAACAAGCAGCACCAGCCTCACCTGGGAGCCTGGGAAGTGCAGGATCAAAGGCACATGATTTAAGGAGGCATTTACTCTCAGGCTCATGCAAAGTATAGGATGATTGGTACCAGTGCTGCCCTGACAATAACTGCCTCTGTAAATTGTTCACCTGTGGTGTCTCACCTTACCCTAGTCCTAGACCTGCACCCCAGACACAGTGGATCAAAACTAGTTTAACAAGATGTCCCGGGGATGTGCATGCACATCACATTTGAGAAGAACTGTTCTAAAGGGTTTGTAAACCATGCTTGTGTTTGGAGATTGTCTTGGGAGCAATGGCTGTGATTTACAGGTATTCGACAAGAGTAGATTACTTGACATATAAAAATCCCTGGCAGTGAGGGTAAAAATGCTAAAGATGACCATGTCAGGAGCTGGAGAAGACAGTTAGGAGGCGGTTATAGTGAGTCTTTAACAGATTAAATCTTAAAGATTCTTTAAGTTAAAGATTCTACTACGATTTTCTAAATATTATTATAGTGACTCAGGACTGGAGGACTAGTCAGATTTGAGGGGTGTTTGATCAGATTTAGTGGATGGCTGAAGTGTGGAGTAAGGAAGGAGGAGAAATCGAGAACACCTGGCTCAGACTGTAGCAACCAAGTGGTTGGGAGTACCACACATCGAGGTACCGCCAGATAAAAGAAGGGCATGTGGAGAGGAAATGATGAGTAAACACCTGGAGATGTTAAATTTGATAAATTCTCGTTTATACATGATATATGGGTGTCCAGATTTAGGAGGTACAGAGATGGATTTCAGAACTCTCATCTCTAAAAATGATAATGAAAGCTGTGGGAAGAAATAGGAGTTTTTAGAGTTTATAAAATAAGAGCTAATTTTTAAAAATGTGGAATACCAACATTTAAGTAATATCGGAATAATTATTTTCAATTTGCAAATTACCTTCACATCCAATGTCTCATTTGAACTAAACTAACTTTTTGGAGAAGGCAGGCGGGGAAAGATTATGATCTTCACAGATAAAAAAACTGGGGCTTGCAAGTTTGAAGTTGTTTTGGCTGGGTAATCATCTAGCTGAAAACACACCTGGAGCTGTTCCAATTGCATTGTAGGCCATGCAATTAAGAGAGAAACCCAACAGAACCAATGGAGACCACAGTGGTTAACAAAGCCTTCATGGGAGAAGTACCCATTTTTTTTTTTTTTTACCATGTGTTACTTACGAGCGTCAGAGCTTCAGCCTAGATATTTATGGTTTACTATTTTAACAATTAGTATATTTGCTAAGTGTTTGAAAGTCCTGAATAACTATTGGTAGAAGAAAAATAAATGCTCCTTTGTCTCTTCCAGTATTATTGAAGATTTTACAATGACCTGGGCAAGATATTCAGAACTGGTTGCTTTTAAATCTTGAATGACAAAATCTTGACAGAAACACCTCTTAATCATCCTATCACTTCAGGCCAGACTAATTATGATGGTACAAATGTGTACTTTGAGGCAGAACAGCAGCTAATAATTCTACCTACATTAGGCAGTTATTTGGACAGGAGAAAGATGCAATAACTGATTTATAATGTGAGCCATGATTAAGAGGAAACTTTTGACTATATTAATCTTACCTACAATTCTTAACCTTGGGTGACACAGAATCAAATATAACAACATTCTGAATTCTTATAAACATTTTCCATGTTAGTCACAGAATTACAACCACATCTTTCTCTCTCACAAGTGACCTAAGATTCTAAGAAGCATAATAATTACCATTAACCATGATATGGTTTGTTATATTTTTAAAGTATTCTAACATAGAATATTTAATTGGATAATTACTAAAGTGTTATAAAGAGAGCAAGATGGAAAATTTTACCCCCACGTTTTATTTAAAAAGATGGGAGAAAATAAAGTTTATGGAGGCTGAGACTTGCTTGGGTTAAAACAGTAATTAATAGCAATAGTTTTAATATAAATAATGTATTAAGAGCATAAGATATGCCAGGAATTGAGCCAAGTGCTTTATAAACATCATTTCACTTAATCCTTACAATGAGCTATGTATTATTATCCTATTACAGATAATGAACCTAAACCTTGAAAAGTCAAGAAAGTTGTACAAAATTAAACAGAATATGTAATGGAACTGGGAGATGAAGCAAGTTCTAACTCATGATAACACTTTGCTCTTAGGAGTCATTCAGTAATTCTGTTGAATAGCCATTATAATCAGGGTAGAGTTGGAGAAACTAAAAATCTATAAATTGTTTTTATAAAAATATATACAATATATATTGTTTTAAAAATATACAGATTAGAATATTAAAATCAACAGATTCTTTAAAAATTATACAAAATATAAACATGGTTCCTTTAAGAACTTATAGTTTGGGGGCACCTGGGCGGCTCAGTTGGTTAAGCGTCTGACTTCTGCTCAGGTCATGATCTCACAGTGAGTTCAAGCCCTACATCAGGCTCTGTGCTGGCAGCTCGGAGCCTGGAGCCTGCTTCGGATTCTGGACTCCGTCTCTCTTGCTTTCAAAAATAAACATTAAAAAAAAAAATTATAGCTTGGATGCCTATAATGAGGTAATTCCAAACTAGTGTGAGTGCTATAACAAAAAAATGGAATGGAGCAGAAAGAGAATCACAGATTACATCCCAGAAAAGGGTCTTATATGGCAGATAGGAATTTCTTGGTCCACAAGGAATGAGGGGCCAATTCTAGGCAGACAGGTCAGCATACAAAGAAAAAAATGCACGTACTTATAAAACAGTAATGTAGAGAATAAAGAAAAAGTTTTAGATAACTGTACCATGGTTTTAGGGTGAAATGATAAAAGATGATGTTATTGGAACCAGATTATCACACTTGCTTTAGTCAAAGGAAGCATTAGAGATACTAAACTAGTAAATGAATGAACGTGGAAGTGGGTTTCCTAGAGAGCCAGATGATTGCTTGATGTGTGGGAAACTTAAGATGGGTCTGTTATGGACTAAATGTTTGTGTCCCCTCCCCAAATGCCTATGTTGAAACCCTACTCTCCAGTGTGATAGTTTAAGGAGTGGACCCTTTGGGAGTAATCAGGATTAGACAGGGTCATGAGGGTAGAATTCTCATGAATGGGATTACTGCCTATGAGTATCACTAAAGAGCTTGCTGCTTCTGCTTTCTACCATGTGGAGATACAAGAAGTAGGTAGTATGAGACCTGGAATAGGATAGAATAGGGCTATCACCAGAGCCTGACCTTGTCGGCACCCTGATCTTGGACTTCCAGCCTCCAGAACTGTGAGAGATTTCTGTTGTTTATAAACCACCCAATCTATGATACTTTGTTACAGCAGTCCAAACTGATAAGACGCTGCCTGAGAGAGAAGACAAGGTGAGTGGTTTGCTGTGAAGCGGTCCAGGAGCCAGACAGGGAGGGCCTGATTTAAGGCAGTAGAGTGGGAAGAGTAGAGATTAGGTGTTTGGAAAGTCTGGATGAGCAGACTTGGGTACCAAATTGCTAGCCTTTCCTCATCAAGGCTCGGTAAACCGGATTCCTCCATTATTATGTTCCCAAACCTATTTTATTTTATTGATGCTTTCCTGAACATTGAAGCCTTTCTTGATAGCTCTCTCAGCTAGATTCAACTTCTCATTCTTGTCATTCAAATCTTGTAGTACTTCCTCTGGCAAGGTGCTTAGCATGGATTTCTTAATTCCCAAGTTAATGTGTATCCATATCTTACCATGACTGGCCTATAAATATCTAGAGAAGAGGATCAGTGTCTGATTGCTCTTAAATCCATTACAAACCTAGCTCAATGTCTGAAGTATAGGTAAATATTAAATACTGGTTGAAAAATGAACTATTCTGCAATTCTTACCCAGTCCTTCTAATGACGTAAAAATAGTCTTGAGCTTCAAGAGAAACAATTCATGGCTAAATGCATTTGCTATCACTCCTATAATACTTCACAACCCCAATATTACTCATCGTTGAATATTAAAATTTATTTCTAGATTCTGTTAATTGTATGATACCCACTGCACCTCTTACAATGCTTGAAACACCATAAATGCTTATCTAATTAGTGAATAAATAAACAAGTCATTAATTTTTTTGTCTTATGTGTTATGCATTTTGCCTCCCAGCTCTTCCCTTTGTGCTCTATGCACGTGTATATATGTATCTTTGCATGCCTGTCCAGCAACTTCAGCTCTTTAGAGCATATTCAAAAAACCAAAGAAACCCAGAGAGGGCTCTATCTAGTCAAAACACACATTAAAACATCCATTTTGACCTCTTCCAGAGGTATATTGTGAACTCTGGAAATACCGCTTCCAAAATTGGCATCGCCATCTTAACAAACTCATCGGCAAGACAATCAGGCTACACAGGGTGTTAGGTTCCACCAGAGGTTAGAAGAAAGTCCCCTGGAATTTTACCATCTCCCACTCCCACCACGAACACATACACTGTGCTTAGAATGTCCAGGGAAATTCAGCGGATACTGATTAGAGAAGCTAAAGAGAATAGTCCCTGCTATTCAATTCCTGCTAACTTGAAAACAGTGTAGGCTGTGCTGTGGTGTATCAACTGAATTAACACATATATTGGCACTGGATTTACTTATGAAAATGGGAAAATTACTTGAGTGAGTAATTTTGATTAATAGCCTAAATCCAAGTAAGAAGTGTTTTTGGTGTTCCTGGCCCACTCCCTGTACCAATCGCACACTTCCGAGTTAATTCTACCGCCATCTGTGTTCTCTTACACGACGTTATCCCAGATATTGCCACTTCGTTTGATGTCACCTTTCACCCTCCATTGCTGAAATGGCATCCTTATGCATCTATCTAACGTCTCCTACCCCTACTACCCAGGACCTGAGAATTCTGAGGTTTTACCTTATTCTTTCCTTTGGAACATACTCATCTGTTTCTCCATTTTGCTTGATCTCTGGGTTCCTTTGTGTGCATTAGATAAAACCATCACCTCTCCCAGTCTTAGAGGAGTGGCCTCCTGTAGGAGATGAACCTTATCAGTCAACTCTTCCCTAGCTCTTGGTGGTCTCTCAAGACCTTTTTGAGTGTCCAGTCTATTTTATTTTTAATGGCTCCCAGTAGTTGAGGGTGTGCCAAGACCTGATCTTGTTCCAAAGAGGGGATGATCTCAGGCAGTAGCTTTAAAGCATGCAAATATATCCTGTCCCATGGGACCACAAGCCTAACCCCTTTGGCTACCAGTGCCAGGTGATCTACAGGCGTCCCCTGGCAGCAGCTGCAAAAATCAGGGCTCCAAATGAGTGTATAATATATGCTCCTGTCCGGGAGACACAGTCCAGGGGTGTGGAGACAGAGGGAGAGGACCAAGATGGCCACACTGGCTTATATTCAGTAGACCTCTAGAGTGAGCCAAACCTGAAGCCCACCCTTGGGCTGAAGCTGCAGTACAAGCAAACACGCCAGTTTCACACAAAGACCGGGGGGTGTATTTCACTCCACGGTCTATGCAGCCTGCTCTATGGGAAGCAGCCTGCCCACAAAGGTTCCCCGTTGTTACCATCTGGTGAAACCCAAAAACGCAAGTCCACGGGGGCCACCAGAGCCACAAAGATGCGCTGGAAGCATGCAAACACCTGTGCTTCGGAAGGCTCCAGAAAGGATCATGTCAGCTCTTCCGTATTTGCTTACTTAGAAGCCTGCCCCTCAGGCTGCAGCCACAATAAGCTAAGTGGCGCTTTCATGGAGAGCCAGCGCAGGGGTCCGCGTGCCTGCGGTGCCCCCGGGGGGGGGGGGGGCTGCCCTTCGGGAGCTCTCTCTCCATTGGTTACAGGCCTGCAGGAAGCACGTGGAAGCTCCTTCCGCGCCCCGCCCCGGGCAACAGCTGCCAAATACCCCGCCTGCACCAGCCACGTGACGCTCCGCTCACCCCAGCGGCGCCTGCGCTCTGGCGCCCGGTGGGGGACGCGTGGAGAGGGTGTCCACCGCGAAAGGTGAATAAATAAAAAACAAAAGGAAAGAAAGGGGAAAAAAGAAGCCTAGAGTTTTAAGAAGAAAACAGAAAAGGCAGCGCCCTGCGGCTGGAGCTTGGCAAGGGAGCGGGAAGATGGCGCCTGCCAGTCTCCCACTGCGAGGACTGCGGCCTCCAAATGCGCCCCAAGCAGGTGCCTGCACCCTCTGGCCGGAGCTCCAAGACGAGCACGCGAGCCTCTCTCACCCCTAGACAGCCGAGTCCCTCCACGGGCAGCCTGGCGCTGGGCCTCGAAGGTGGGTGAGTCCCAGGGGGCCTCTGAGAACCATTCCTCCAAACGCTGTACCCCCCCTCCTCCCCAGGGTGGGGGCAGATCTTCATAGCTGGACATTTACAGGCTCGGCTCTCGTGTGCCGGTCGTAGAAGTTGGGGTTCAAACCCTTTACCTCCCAGGGAGAAGCAGGGCAGTGTTTATGGGGGCTGGGGGGACTGTGCCCCAGCCTTTCCTACCTGCTTTCATGGGGGCCTCTCTCCTTCAGACACGACGCACAGGAATCACTGTATTTTAGGTGTTTTCCAGAGAATCTATGTCCATGTTTAGCTGTAGACTCTGTTTGCAGGAGGAGCGGAGCCCAGACCCTCTGAGGTCACCATCTTAAACCGGAACTGGACAATTCTTTATATAGTCTTCGCCTCTCCCCTCCCCCTCTTCCAGGATCAGGTTTCTCCTGTTTGCAGCCAGTCAGGCCACACACCTGCTCAGTATTTGATAGTGGTTCCCCTAACTCGTGCCAGAAACTCGTGGATATTTTCGTTGGGCAGACAAGTATCTCAGCGGTGCCTCTTCATACCAGACTGCTTTTAAAAAATCATTATTTTGCAGACCTTCTTGCCATTGCAAATAATATTCTGCTTGCCTGAAATGGCCTTCCCTCTGTTTGTTTACACTCATAAATCCTACTCATCCTTCTCTGCTCAGAGATTGCCTTCTTTGTAATGTCTTCCCTTATCACCTTATAAAATGAGAGGGGTAGACAGGCTTTCTATTTTATTAACCATCTATGGTCTGAGGATTGTTCACGTCTCTTTAACCCCACCAGATGCTAAGGCACTTGAAGGGCAGAGCGTTGTCTTTTCAACTCTTAATCCTCTGTGCTCAGACGTAAGTGTGAGTCCAAAGCAGAAACCATAACTATTTGCAGAATGATTCTATTCACATCCCTATGGCAAATCTCTTACTTGCAGATATGGCCCCAGAAAGATGCACCTCTGCCAATTGTCTCCATCATTAATATGGCAAGTTCGGAGCATCCATAATTCCTGGGCGGCCCCCATATTTCAGCTGATACAAAGTCAACCTTCATATAGATGGCACCTCTGGTCTGGTGTGATCGCCAGGAAGCCATAAAGAGGAATTAGTCAGCTTAGGTGGATAATTGATGGATGTCAAGTGTCCCTTTGTATAAGACTTGCTTCTAGATCGATTGCCTGAGGGCTCAAGAGGCTCCTAGTAGACAACCCAGATGCCTTCCTTTTACTTCCTCTGAATATCTGCATTTTCATCCAAAATTAAGGCAACAAGGACAGCTTTGAGTGAAGCGATGGCCTCGGGGCTAGTACATTAAATGAGAAATCTTATTTTCTGGGGTCATCTTCTGATACCTTATGCTAATCACGCCTGGCCTTGAAGTGATGGGATTGCTGTGCACCTACTTAAATTAAAAAAAAAAAAATCTTACAATTTAATAGGACTTATTAGTTTTAGAGGTTTTTGACAACTTGATTTGCTTCCTCCTAATTAGTTAATGGTTGGTTCAGGCTGTGACAGCCCCCAGCAAGGCTTACAGCATATACTCAAAGCTTATGGCCTTGAAATATAGGCTCTAAGCTTAGAGTGGTTAGGAAAAAACATAAACAGGGAAGTAATATGAGCTATCCATAATGAAGGGCTCTTCCCTCCTCCCTCTATCATTCAGAGAACTGAAGAAGGTATTTTCTTTTTTCTACAGCCTGAAAAACTGACATTCTGAAAGTGCCTTACTCAAATTCATTGCTGAGTTAGGATGACAACCCTCGTTTTTGACTCCCAGTTTAAAGTTCATTGCACAAACACTGTTCTGCCTCTTGCAAAATTCACCTGTTAAATGTTAAAGTAGGTAAAACGCCAGGCTGAAGCTCAACAGGATGATAGGGGGGAAAATAGGCTGAAGGAGCAGCTGAACTTGTTGATTAGCATTGCTCCATGCAGCTACACACCCACTTACACTATCCCAGCCCACTGATCAGCATTTTCCTTTTGTGCAGACTTCATAGCCAAAGAATCAATACATCATTAGCCTGCAGCATGTTGTTTTCTGGGTATCACACAAGCTCCTGGGAGCATTATTTGAGTCATAATGACAGGGGTTGGGCTGTAATGAAAGTCCTGAATTATGCCACATTAAGGATCTTCCTCCCCCATGAAGCTGGTAAGCTGCTCAAATATTCCCTTGTGTGGCTTCAGACACAGCCATCAAATATTTAGCATGGATTTTGGCTAATGTGCCTCACTTATCCCCAAGATATTCTCCTAAAGCAGGTAGCTGGTATTAATACCCTTTAAGAGGTGAAGAAAGAGAGCCTTGGAGAGATTTACTGGACAAGACTTGCATCCTGGAGTAGCCAAATCAATCCCTTAGACCCCTTTACTGCACTAGCCACTCCCTGCTTCCTTTGGCTTTGAGAACCGGCAGGGTTTTGAAAATTCTCTTCACGGACTGTCTCCAGCTGCTCTATCCCCAGCCAGAGAGCTCATGACCACCGGCTGGCATTAAACTTCATCATTCTCTGCCCTCCGCTACTATTCCTGAGCCTGCCTCTTCCCAAGACTCAGACGTCCCCTCTCACTCAACCTCCCTTAGCCCTCATCTCCTTCCTCTCCTTCCCCCTGAATGACTCATTTTGTTTACTGAGCAGAGAAGCTAATAGAAGGCAGCAGAATTTAAGCTTCCCTGGGACTTGCTTTACACGCTGACAAAATCATTCTTTTCTCTCTCTGTTAAATATTCATGGCTCTCAGATTTTTAGATACAAAGGTACATTTTGTTTTAAAATGTGCTGATCCAAGACATACTGGTTTGCATTGATTTCTTCCTCTTTGCATTTCTATTGCATTGGAAATAAAGAGGTCCTCATTCACTTCTTCTGAAATATGGACCTGAATTTATCTTTGGTTTCCTTTTTAATTTGGTTGCTATTTGGCAAAAGGGCTGATGTTGGCAGACATTTTCCACGTTTGTGCTTTTTTCTCCTTTGACACGGTGCGCGTGCATACACACACACAGACACGTAGATGCACAGAGAAAAATCACATCATCTTTTCCAGGCATCACAGCTTCATGTTAATGTAATTTGAAAGGGATTTTAACAAAGGTTTGATCTATTACAGAGTTCAAATATTTACAGTTTGGAACAAAAATAAAGTGTAGATTTACAAAGATGAAGAATAGACTCATCCTAGAACAGTTCAGAGAGTAGTCGAAAATGAAATGGGAGCAGAAGTGCTTCCATATTAAAAAAGGAGTGAAGAAAATGACATGGCGTAGGAATTGTGTAAAGAGAATAAATGGGGGTGGGAGGGAGGAGGGATACAAATCCTGATTAATTCAGGTCACTTGACAGAGTCTTACAGTGTACAATGCGGATGAACAGAGAGTAAAGGCTTTCAGATTCTGGAAGATACGTGGGGAATTTTTTTTCTGCAAGCTGGTCTCACACATATTGCCATATGAAACTAAAAGAGAAAACAACCGGTTGATAAGAAAAAAGGCTGATTCTTTTTTTTTTCTTAGCGTAGTAAGGGGATATACTATTTTGGCAGACTTTTCGTAAAGTTGTGGAGTGCGGAGGATAAATTTAGGAATTTTTTGAGGTTTTGGAGTCTTTTCGTTAACATATGTGACTGGGAATGGGTAAGGATTCCTATCTAATTATCTAGAATTGGTGAATACTTTAGCTGGAAGAATCTTAGGGAGTCTTATTTGATACAGTGGACAAGTTTAACCATTTGATGCTTATTGAAATAATTTTTTTTAAAGAACCTGGAGCACTGGGTGTTCTATGGAAACCAACCTGACAATAAACAATTAAAAAAAGAACCTGGAATTGAGAATAAAATTATTTGTGATTTTTATCTTCCCAGGCAACAGTTTCTTGGAATAGTAAAGTCATGTTGATGAAGGCAAAGGGTTAGTAAAGTCATGTTGATATAGACAGTCAGCTGTGTGAGTGTAGGAGATTTGGAATCTTGATTATAAACCCTCATAATTAGGAAACATCTGAAAGTTTATCTGGCCTAGTATCAACTCAATTCTTGAATTCCCTTATGACAGCCTAGCCAGGTGCTCATTCAACCTCTCAGAGACAGAAACCAGTGCAAAGTTCTAGAGACTCTGGCAGAGGGCACACTGGTTGATATTAACTCCAGGTTTCCAAAATTAATAGAATTGAAATATTCTATGGATCTCTACTTGTCTTTCCTTTTTTTTAGTTTACAAAGACTGGTTTCATTGTCCTTATCTCTCTAGCTTTTCTGTCCTATTATGTGCTACTCATAGGACCTGCATCCTCATCACAAGACTTTCTGAGAATCTCTGTGGCCCACCACAGTGTGTGTATCACATGGGGTTTATGAACACGACCATCTTAACTTCCTCAAAGCTACCAATGTCATTTTCTAAGTGTTTTCCAGTACAGAGTCTCAGAGTGGAACTCTGATTTGTCTGCCTTATGCTTTATTGCAGACCATTTCATGGGCTGCTGACCAATCTGTGCATTGGCTGTGTTGAGGGACAGGTGCCCCACTTTGATCAATCAAATGTAGCCCTGGTGAGGCTGAGTTCTGCAATAAGAGACCAGTCTGGTATCTCCTTGAAAGGGCTATTCTCAAGTAGTTTCTGTAAGGAATACTGTGAGTGGGAGGATTTTATAATGTTTTTTTTTTAATTTTTTTAAAACTTTTTGGGGTGCCTGGGTGGCTCAGTCAGTTAAGCAGCCAACTTCGGCTCAGGTCATGATCTCACGGTTCACGAGTTCAAGCCCCACATCGGGCTGCGTGCTGACAGCTCAGAGCCTTGGAGCCTGCTTTGGATTCTGTGTCTTCCTCTCTCTCTCTGCTCCTCCCCCACGCATGCTCTGTTTCTCCTTCAAAAATAAAACATTAAAAAAAAAAAAACAAATACATTAGAGCATTATGTACTTCAGTGTTTATTAGACACACATAAACAGCTTAGCGGTTGAAAGTGGACCCCAAATCTCTGAATACCTTACCTTCTTTTAATTTTCAGATGAAGTTTTTTTTTAAATTCCTTCTATTCCTTCAACTAAATCCTGTGCCATCCTTCATAGCATTTATGAAAATCAGTTATGGTTGTGGGTTTTTTCTTTCTCATTTTATCTGTATTGCCCCATAAATTAAGGGCCACTATGGCAGGGACCATTACTGTCTTGTTCACTTACTCCTAGTGTATGGATACCTGTTGAATAAAACCAAGTAGAATCACAGAGAGAGGATTGAGGGGAGTAGGGGAGAAAAGTTAACACTTGTCCTGTAGGACTTCATTATTCACATAAGGTCACCAGAAATAGTCTATGACTAAAGATATAAAGTAGGGTATATAGACACAGTACTTTCTACTCTGGCAACTTTTCTTGTTAAGGGTTTAGAGTGGGATTTTTTTTCCAAGATTGCACTCTTACAGGAACATGGATCATAAATATAAAACTTACTTGTGAAGAAAATAATGAGAAAAATTTTCTACTTCCTGATTTCAGAAAATCTTCTCCCCAAGGGGATATTATTTGCACGTTTTTCAGTTAGAGGTGAAACTTAACTACAAATACTTAAGGAAAAGTAGAAACTATCCTCATAATAAGGTGCCTACATTTAAAAAATAGTTGTGCTTTCAAATCATGGCTCTGCGAGATTGTGTACAAATGGCTCAACCACTCTGACCCTCACCTTCCTCTGTAAAATGCGCATCCCACCGACATTACTAAGAGAGGTAAATGACACGAGGGAATGCCTGATACAGAGTGCAAAATATAGCTTTGATTTTAGTGCATATTCTATATTATTTAATCATTGCCTCATTAGTCAACACGAGTGACATTGAAAATATGCCTCTATTTTTTTTTATGTGAAACATTGAGGTTCGGAAAGTTCAAGCAACTTGCCTGAATGAATCATCTTGAAAAAGACAAGTGCAATATTGTGACTTATAAGAAATGTTTATTTGGTCACTCAGATGACCAAAATATATCTCACATACATATTTGGTCTTCTCCCAAAGTTCCTGGTTCATAGCTCCCAAAACACTAAGAATTTCCTCTGCACTGGGAATCTCTTCTGTTATATTTGATCTGTTGTTCTGAGTTCCTGAAATGCTTCAGAGCCAGAAAAGTGAAGTGGGTTTTTCTGTTATTCATAACAAGTCCCTTTCCACCACAACTGGGTTTATGCTGGTGAGGTGACTTTTGGAAAGCACCTAAGGATGGGGGCTGGTTTTGGAACCAACTTCATGGAAAGGTGGAGCTTTCAGTCCCATCCTCTGACTTCTGGGGATTGGAGAGAGGCCAGAGTTTCAATCAGCCCTCTATGGTCAGTGACTTCAGTTAGTCTTTTCTATGTAATGAAGCATCTATAAAATCCCAAAAGGAGGGGGTTTTCAGATGTTGCCGGTAGGTGAGGCAGAATGCTTCCCTGTGCCACTGAGCTACGTCCCCAAACACCAGGAGGGCAGAAGCTCCTTTGTTGCAGACCTGTCCCTATGTATTTCTTCATCTGGCTGTTGATTTGTATCCTTTGATAGTCTTTGTAAACTACTGTAGACCAGTAATCTAGTGAGTAAAGAGGTTTCCTGAATTTCATGAGTGGCTCTAGCCAATTAATCCAACCAAAGAGAGAGTCCTGAGAACCCCTCATCTATAGTTCATCTGTCAGAAGTTCAGGTCACAACCTGGATTTGGGATCGGCTTCTAGATGGAGAGCAGTCATGTAAGACTGAGCCTTTATCCTATGGACTCTGATGCTATCTTTGCTGGATGGTATCAGAATTCAGTTGAATTGTAGGACATCCAGCTGACGTTTCAGAATTGTGTTTCAGAATTGGTGGTGTGGCGGGATCCCTGCCCACATTGGAAATTGGGTGAACTCCCAAGGATGAGATTTGAACCTACTTATTGATAGGGGTGAGGGGAAGGAGGAAGAGGGAACTGAAGGGGTGGGGGCGAGTGTATAAAATTCAGTTATTTACAAGTTTTAATAAATAAGAATTATCCTTGCAACAAATGCAGATGTCCGTTCCACCACATATGTATCTCCAAATCTGCAATTCCACAGAACCTCTGGGTGATTCTGGTAACATTTATTCCAGACTTGCTCTACTCAATGATGTTCTAAATGGTGAAGTGCTTTGCTCAATGTCTCACAGCTGGTAGGTGGCCAAGGCAGGATCCAATTCCAGAGGCCATATTCTCAGCTACTTTCTATACTCTGCTGGCTTTCCTGAGTCGGAAAGTGCAGTTGTGCACTGCTTTTAAAAAACATAAAGATAACAGAATGAGGAGGCTCAGAGACTGTGGCTGGTGTTGGGCCTGAAACAAATCAGGCAGTATCTATCTAAAATTAACATGAAGGGTGGGCATGATCAGTGAAACCCAATGCATAACCTAAAACCTGGCACAACATCCTCAATAAATATTTGTTGAATAAATAAATATTTATGAGGATAATAGCAAGTTTTTAGTCTTAGAGAAGAGAGACAAAACATTCATTTAGCCATGGGATTTTTGAAACCCAGAACTAGAATAAACTTTAAAAGTCATTAAGACCAAGCTGCTCTGTGGATGCTACAAACCTCTCACAATATTTTAGGCCTGTGGTCAGTCAGTCAAAGAAAAAGCAGCCTCTGGCTGTAGTGTGGAAGTAAGAAAAAAGACTAGAAATCTGACCCATGGAGAAGTAAGAGAGTTTTAAATGTCAGAGTCGAATAGACTTCTGACTCTAGTCAGCTATTTGATAGACAAGAGGGAGAGAAATAAATACTGCAGTAATGATGTCTACAATCACAGAAGTGATTCTCCAACAGTAAAAAGATGCTCGTGGACATGTGGGGCCAATGTGCGCCTATTGATTTCTCTCACAATTCCTTTTTATTGTTCATCCTTTCCTGTTAGTTCATGCAGCCAGCGTCTCAGGGACTGCGGTTCCTTTTGGGCCTGCCAATCTGATCGCTGTTGAGCATCCATGAAATATGAAGGTCCATGAGCTCTTTAATTGGACAAGTCCCAGTTAATAATGCAGTAGAGATGCCAGCAGTTGAGGTAGGCAGGCGGAATAGAGAAAGGCCAAATGAGGAAAAAAGGGAAAGAATCCATGAATGCAGTGTTTACACAGAGAGGGGAACAGAGAGAGAAGCAGTCACTACACAAAATTCCATCCGGACAGCAAGAGTTGTAGATTTGTTTCAGGAGCACGCCACCCACTTGGTCAAGTAAATGACCTTTTCTAGTCATTTGAGATCAAGATTATCTGAGCTCAAGGATCGCTGGTGAGATTGCTAGTATTTATAGTCTACTTGATGCTCACTGGGTAGAAAGAACAATTTTGTACCAGTTGTTGAATCCCTGAATTCAAGTGATCTGTTACACAAATTCAAGTTACCGTGCTTCTAGTCTAGAGGTTTTTGGTTTTTAAAAAAAAATGAAATGTTTATTTTAGAGAGAGAGTGTGTGTGAGCAGGGGAGGGACAGAGAGAAGGGGAGACACAGAATCTCAAGCAGGCTCCAGGCTCTGAGCTGTCAGTACAGAGCCCCACACAGGGCTTGAACTCACGAACTGTGAGATCATGACCTGAGCCAAAGTCAGATGCTTAACCAGTTGAGCCACCCAGGCGCCCTGAAGTTTTGTTTTGTTTTTGTTTACTTAAAATGTGATTACTTAGAAATGTAAAATTAAGGTACTGATTTAAGATCAATCCAAAAGATAAAATAGCGTTCATCTCCAGAGAGTGTGGCTTATTCCTGGTTTAAAATAAACAGAGAAATGTCCATCATAATTTATAATTGAAATGTCAGGGTAGTTGGGAGACATTTAACACACCATATTAAAAATGAATAAACCAAAACTGACATTAAAAAAAAACTTATTTATTCAGCTGTTTAACCACTGATGAACATTTACTACACGTAAAAATGTGCTTGATGCGCACGATTCATTGATGACTAATGTGGGCACATTCCCTGCCATTGATGACATTCAGGTTAGTGGGGGAGGGAAAGAGAAGAGTAAGCAGAAATTTGCTCAATCAGGGATATGTGTTATGAGAGAGCGAGCATAGTGCATTCTGAGATCACAGAAGAGCATCTCAGTCAAATGCAGAGATAATTAAGGCTTCCTGGAAGCAGAGTCTTCTAGCCAGAGGCTGAAAGTATGTGTGTGAATTAGCCAGACAAACAGGGTGTGGAAAAGCATTCCAGGCAAAGGTAATAGTATGTCGAGAGACTATGGCACATTTACGAAAAATATAAAATAAAGCAAATTCATTTAGATTGTAATATTTTGCACTGAAGGTTTCTCTCCCCTTAAAATTTCTATGTTGAAGCCCTGATCCCCGATGTGATGGTATTTGGAGGTTGGGCCTCCAGGAGATAATTAAGTTTAGATGACATCATGAGGGTAGAGCCTCCAAGATGGGATTTAGGACCCTGACAAAAAGGCGAAGAGACCTAAGGACTCGGTCTCTGCCATTTGAGGATGTAACAAGAAGATAGGATGAGGGTTCTGATCAGAACCAGACCATGCTGGCACACTGATCTTAGATTTCTACTCTCCAGAATTGCGAGAAATTAATATTCTTTGTTTAAGCCACCCAGTCTATGGTTTTTGTATAGTAAGTAGCCTGAGCTAAGACAGGTACAGTGAGAATGATGTAGAGGTGAGGCTGGAGGAGTGACCACAGACCAAAACATGAAATTCCTTTTAAGTCCTGCTCCAGCATGCCTTTATAGGAACAGAATTGGAGGACCTTTGTAGGCTCTCAAACTCCACTTTCTAGTGCGCCCTGCCAGGGAGGCTTCACCCCTACTACAACAGCCCTCCTGTGGTCTAGGACTCTGTCTTGTCCTCCAAACCCCTACTCTAGGAACTGAGGTTCTGCCTTGATCTGAGCAAGGCCAACATGCACTTCTCTTTGGCTCACAGCATGCAGGCCCAGATTCTCATTGTTTGGGTCCCAGCCAGGAAGAAGTTCTAAGCATCCTCATTCTCCTGTCAGACTAGGGTTCTACATTTCATTTTTTGGACCTAGCAGAAATGAAAGTCCTGTTTCTGAACTTGGGACCCTACTGGAGGTTTTTTTTTTTTTTTTTTTTTTTTTTTTTTTTAACCTCTGACTGATTATTACCTGCCTGCTTAGCCAAATCTCTTATCACCAGTTCACCTCTTGATGTTGTATCCCACCTGCCCATAACACCTGCTGGACAGCCCAGTTGACCATGCCCACTCTCAGGCTTCACCTCCATGTACCCTTTGCCTGTTTTTTCCTTTACCTGCAGCTGTATGAGAACTCTTTGCACCTTCTGAATGCCATATCTAGTCTCTGTTTACACTGTCTTGCCTGGCCTGCCTATGGTGTTTCTAAATAACTTTTTTTAATAACCTCTATGAAGCACCAGAAAAAGACAGGTAAAATACTGCCTGAAATAAGATTGGTCAAATACCAAACAGGTGAAAAAGAAAAGTAGAGTAGGTTTGGGTAATTCAGTGTTTGCGAATTAAGAGACTGAATGGGTTTTGGTGTGGTCTAGCAGAGAGGTATAGTTGAGTTAGTGCTTCCATTTATTTAATCAGCAGACATTTAGAGGATAAATGCGTTGTGCCAGAAACTACTTTAGCTTTAGGGTCTGAGATCTTGGCTGCACACAAGATAAATGTATGTGGAGATTCTAGTCTAGAGAAGAAGGGAGGTCTAAACTTTGAATTGTCATCTAGGATGGAGTGAGAATGTTCTAGTGCATATATGCACAAGCTGGCTCTTTAAAAGCCAGCTGCATGTTGTCCACAAATGATTTTGAGGTTTCAGGGAATCCCCACACCACATGTCCTCTAAGACCCCTTTCAGCTCTGAAAATCTCTGTCATGTTGGGTTCTTCTTGTCAGGAATCCAAAGGCAATAGGTACAGGGTGGAGACAAAACATGCCAGAAAAATTGTTCGGGTTGCTTGCTTAGCAATATGACGCCACAGGTGGAGCCAGAATCAACAACGAGGGGGAGACGGAGATGGCAGGCATGTTACTACGTTATCTGTTGCTCTCTTTGGTGACATCTCATCCCTCACGGAGGCTGTTTTTGTGAAAATTTTCCTCCTATTTATATGGAGTAGAGATATTATTCAATGATTGTCAGCAGTGAGAAATGCACAGAAAGATAAAGAAAGGAGTTTGCCTCTCTCAGTGACAGTGTATAGGATCTATTTCCTTTATCAGAGAATCCGGGCTCTAATGAATGGATCCCATACTGCCTATCCATCATCTGCATGGGAAGCAAAATAAGCCTCACTACCCGGTCAGCCAGCTACCTGCGCCTTCCCTCCTATGGGTGACTGTCTCCTCTTTCCTCCTGGGCCACAAGTATGTTAGTCTAAAGAGGGAGGAGTAGAGGCCTTAGGATGCAGTGGGGAAATTCTGGTGCTAACCTGAAAGTGATCAGCTTTCTCTTCTGGAACATCAACTGAGCTTGTATCCTCAGGCTGGTCTGTCTCTTCTTTTGTCCTTTCAGATCAATCCCCTTCCTCCTCATTTGAATTTAAGAAAAATCTTTCATGTGTTTATAAAAAATAAGTTATCTTTTGGTAATACAATAGCTGGGAATTTTTACTTTTTTGTTTCTCAGTATATTCTAAATGATCTATATTCAGCAAATAGTTCTTTCTTTTTTTAAGTTTATCTATTTTTGAGAGAGCATGAGTGGGGGAGGGGCATAGAGTGGGGACAGAGGATCCAAAGCGTGCTCTGCGCTGACAATAGCAAACCGATACGGAGCTTGAACTTGTGAATAGCAAGATCGTGGCCTGAGCTGGAGTGGGACACTCAACTGACCGAGCCACCCAGGTGCCCCAGCTTGTAGTTCTTTAAAGGAATATATTTTTCTAAAGTTGGTACCAGTGTGGGAGTATAGACTAGTGCACCTTTCTTGTAGGGTAATTTAAAAACATTCTTAATTAAAATATAGATACTCTTTGTTATTATAATTCTCTTTCAAGAATATATTCTAAAGAATATTTCTCATAAGTGTGCAAACATATACTTACAGGAATATCCATAAGAGCATTTACAAAGCAAAAGTGGAAATAGCTTAAAGGTCTATCAATAGCTAATTTATTAAATGATGGTTATTCTGTATAGCCAAATACTCTATGTAACTATTAAAAGAAAATGCTAGGTCTCCATATGCTGAAATGGAGAGATCACTAAGTTATTTTATTAAATGAAAAAGCAAAGTGTGGAAGGGAACAAAAAGATTCTGTTTTGTTCTGTTTCTTGGTCTGGGTCCAGCTGGTTATATCTGAGCATTGAGTTTATAAAAATCAAGGAGTTACAAACTTAAAATACATATGTTTCTGCATGCATGTTGTACTTCAAAAAAAGGTTAAAACAATGTACAAAATATTACAGTGGTCATTTGTAATTTCAAAACAGTGTTTATATTAATTGCTTTGCTACTTATACAAATTCTTGGAAACAGAGGACACTGTAAACTGATTTTTTCTGCAATGGAGAGAGGAAGTTGGACATGTAGACTTTTACTTCTGATTTTACGTATTTTGCACTTTCTAATTTGTTTCAATTTAAAAAAAAGGAGGTAGTCAAAAAATTACTTTAAATACTGGTACAAATTCCTGGGAAAAGTAAAATAACATCTCTGTCTTCACTCAAAGTCAACTATCAAACTCAGGGATGCTTTTCCTTTGCTGTATCTATGCTCTCTACTTCTAGAATTCATCACAATGCGTCTTTAGTGCTCTGTTTTCTTCTTTGGCCTACCAGGTTCTTTCTCTCCACATCTTTCAAGGCCTCCATTCCAAATCTAAGTGGGTGAGCATCTGTTAAGCAGCTGCTACTTCGAAATTGAGAAGGGGCCACATTGCAAGCAAGAAGCCAGGGCAAGAATCATTCTGAGTGGAAAATGGCTTGGCAGGGTCCAATGCTCTGGGACCCATCTGAGAGGACAGATCATTAATGTTAATCTAACTGAGCTCAGGGTGGGAGGAAGGAGAGCTGTAGTTTCTGGAGGAAACGGCTTGAGCTGAGGGCTGGTTTCATTTGACAGAGAC
The DNA here is from genome assembly GCA_028646485.1 of Cryptoprocta ferox. Lineage (NCBI taxonomy): Eukaryota > Metazoa > Chordata > Mammalia > Carnivora > Eupleridae > Cryptoprocta > Cryptoprocta ferox. The sequence continues at coordinate 15,879,679 of CM053568.1, read as the reverse complement.
AATGAGGAATCACTTGCCTGTGCTAAATGGAGACACGATTATCCATAATTGATACATGATTTTCAGCTGCCTTCTTTGTTCTGGTGCAGAGAAGCTGTAAAGAAGCAGTGAGGAAGTGGGGTCATGAGGCCTCACAATGCCAAGGACTGTGCCCAAGCACGAGGCTGGCATTTCCATTCTAGTTTGAGGAATTACAGGATTGCATTCACAGAGCTATTTACTTTTAAGTTTCTTAGGTAACCCTAAAACCGTATCAGCGAAATACCAAAGGTTCTATTCGCCATAACCTCTAAGAGCAGAGGATTTGGAATCAGCCTTTGTCTCATGCATAAATCCTGATTTTTAACACTGGCTTTGTCACCGTAAGGGAACATCTGAACCTCACTATCTTCCTAAATAAAGGAGAATAATATTAGTTTTCTCATAAAGGAGTTTTTAGTTATTGCTGACATTAATACCCTTTATGTTCATAGAGTTCTTACATTCTGCTGAGATCTCATGAAAATCAATGTGCTTAATGCAGGCCTCTGTCAGCCCCACAAAACTGTGAAATTAGGTGGATGAAATTAGCCTGGGTGGCTCAGTCAGTTAAGCATCTGACTTTTAATCTCGGCTCAGGTCATAATCTCACGGTTGATGAGATTGAGCCCCACATCGGGCTCTGCACTGGCAGCACAGAGCCTGCTTGGGATTCTCTGTCTCTCTCTTTTTCTGCCCCTTCCCCACTGGCTCACTCTCATTCTCAAAATAAATAAACTCAAAAAATCCCTGTGAACTTAACCCCCATTTATAGCATCCACTCAGAACCTCCAGTGGCTCAAAACATTAGTAAAATTCTCAAGGACCAAAAACATTAAGATTGGTCCACAGCACACACTCACATTATTATAATATTACCCAGCTAGTAACAGGTGACACTGATCCATTGGTTAGTTCAGACCAGTGCTTCTAGAAGGTTCCTTTGCAAGATGGGAATATCATTATCACCTAGGAGCTTTAAGAAATGCAAATGATGACCCCACCTCAGACCTACTGAATTTGATTCTAATTTGAAGGTTGGAAGCTAGGAATGTGATTTGACCAGCTCTGCATGTGATTCTCATGCAGATTAAAGCTTGAGAAGCTCTGGGCCTGGAGTAAGGTGTTAGGGCAAATCATTAGCTATAAAAAGGGAAGGAAGGGAGGTGAGGTCTGTATCCACGATATTAGAAAAGAGTTTTATTTTTAGAGAAAGAGCCTGGTCTTTTTCTCCAGGTAATTTCAGCCTTAAATTATTTCTCTTTTATATGTTGTTTGGGGAGTGAAGGGAGGATGCTATAGGAAGGAGGGGAATTATAGTTAACTGTTTCCTAAAACCTAGAGAGATATTTTCAAACACCAATATGACTTCAGATAACCTGAAAAAAGATTTTCTTTTTAAAAAGAAAAAGTTTCTGAAAGTGTTCTATAGAGACAAATGTGTGTTCTGGACTCAGAATAAATCTGGGGTCTAGTTATTTACTTTTCTTTCCCTTTTCCATCTCCTTCAGTATCCCAGACCATTTCCTCTCCTCTCTCCAGCTCCTCCTACTCCTTTCATAATTTAAGTCACTGGACTGTTTGGGGAATTAATTGTGAGTAAAGTAGACAATGCCCATACCCTTGGGGAGGATAGAGAGTAGTAAGGGGACAGTAAGAAATAAATGGGCAAATAAAAAGCAGTGTGATCCGTGGAATGATCGGGAAAACCCTTATCAGGGAAAGGGTTGGCTAGAATGAGCCTTGGTTAAGCAAGAATTTTGGAGTGAGGCATGGGCAGAGAAATTTAAAGATAAAGAAGGGTGAGCATACAATGAATTAAGAAAATCTTTTGGCTTAAGCAGAGAAGAAAGTGGTGGTGGTGCTTGATATGAAGCCTAATAAACTAGCAGGAGTTGGAAGAGCGGAGACTTGAGCAATCAAGAAAGCCTTCTCTTTTCCCAAAGATGGACATCATTTGCAGGGATGGGTGGTGAAGAATGCTAGTACTCTCTTTTCACTTCCCTGTCAAGCTGGGATTTATCAAGGGAACTCAGTAATGAGGTTTCTGATCTATAGCATTTCTTATTGACAGAAGGAAGGCACCTGTAACAAGTTGTGTGAATCTGAACTTCAGATTTCCCATAGCACCACTCCCTGGGTTGTCTTTTTCAAAGCCTAGGGGTCCATAGGGAAGGATAGCTTAGTGGTTACAAATATGGTATTTGGGGTTAGCCGGATGGAGATACATAGCTTCAAATGGCTTTGGTGCCTCTTACCGGGTTTGCATTTTTGTGTACGGCTAGTAAAGTTCTCTTACTTTCCATTTCCTTATCTGTATAATGCAAACAATAAAACCTACCTCTAAGAATGTTGTAAAGATTAAATGAGATAATAAATTTTTGGCACAGGGTCTGGGTGCATAGTTAGTCCTCAAGGGTTCTAATTAAAACATTCCTTGTCCTTTTATTAATTGTATTGATCAGCAAGTACTTACTTTGTCTATAAAAGAGTAAGATGATTCCTTCTCTTTGCTCCAGAGACATTGGGTAGGAAGAACATGATAAATAGTGATAAGTGAGACAAAAACCATATTTTGTGGGGATCTGGAAATAAGAATGCTAACTACTGGCTGGAGAAATGGATTTATGGCAAAGGCAACATTTTAACTGAGTCTTGAAGAATATGCTGAAGAGGACGAGGAAAAAGAAGCAAGTATAGGGTGTGTTATGATTAAATTTTTTGGGTGCTTACCAAGTTCTGGGTACTTTTATACCTACTGTTGCAGGTATAATACGTGTATTGACTCATTTACTTCTTACAGAAACCCTAGGAGATGGATACCATTACTCCCATTTTAGGTAGCAAGAGACAGCAGCACAGAAAGGTCAGATAACTTGCCCTACAGTCTATAACTATGAACCCATAAAGCCCAGGTTTGATTTTAAGTAGCCAGCCACAGAGGAACTTCATCACTAGACTCATGTTTATGTTCTAGTTAATTAACTAATTATATCTCCATTTTTATCCCAAATTAATTTAAAAAGGTAAATAGTTTGACTTGGCTGGAGCATAAGGTGCCTGAAGGGGATTATTTGGAGAAATTGGAGATTATCTGAAGAAATTCAAGCCCCAGAGAAGGGGATTGAAATCTCTTTTGGGGTACACAGGTAAGGAGCAAAGATTTCTGGAAAGAAACATTTAGAAATAATAATTCCATGTGGTAGAAAGAAGCCCTCTGGTGCCCTTAGTTCAATGCCTTATGGTTTTATGAACTGAAATATATTCTGCTCACACAAACTGCTTCAAGATCTTTTATTTTTAATCTTTCCGACATAGGAGAACAAATTTAACAATGAGATTCTGTTTCTGTTCTGTACATGTGGAATAATTAAATTTGCATCCCACTTCAGTGTTGGATCTGCTGTTTGAAGGGAAATGTATCAATTGGACACATGCCCCATGATTTCTAGTCTGCAAATAAGGCATTTGGAGGAGGGGGAAGAAAAGACAACATTTTTCTCCCAAGCAGTAATCACAGTAAAATTTCCACTTAGTGACAGCTTGTTTGTGGCTGTATTAATTCCCATTTGAGAGGGGCCAAAGGGGCAGGGAATTGAAGGGAGGAAGCTAGAGAGAGGCAGGGCATAATTATGGAAAGTCCCAGAGGACTCTGAAAACAGAAGTTTGCAAGGGAGCTCAACTGCACATACCTGAAAAGGATTTTGGTCAGGAAGCCCCAGAGAGCTCTTTCAGTCTCTGGTTTATTGCCAAGGTCTTCATATCCTTTTGCATATAGAACCCAGGGACTTGGCCTGATTCATGGAAGTTACAAATGTTGTAGAATACAATTAATTGATGCATGAGTCTGGGCATGAGATGCACTTGGGTATAAATTTTAGTCCTGCCATTCTGTGTATCTGTGAGACCTCAAGCAAATCCCTTCCCATCTTTGAGATGCTTTCTTTCCCTGTGGAAAAATGCAGGATTGTTATTTCTACTTAATATTGAAGGTACAAATTAAAAAAAAAATCAAATTATGTGTAAAAGCTCTTGACACATATTAAGTCTCAAAGAATGTTTTCCTAACTTTTCTTTCCATTCAGTATCACTCCTGCATTTCTGTTTCTTGACCATACCCCTAATTTGTTTAAGTGAAGTCTACTTCTAAGTGGAGGGGTTGGTAGCGGGGAGAAATTGATAGAGAAGGAGAAGCTCATTTAAATGGCAATAGTCTTGGATATTAATTGAGATAATGCCACTAGTAACTCAGGATGTTGTATCTAACAACAACAAAACAAACTTGGTGAGTACTTTCATTCTTTTATTGACTTCAGCCTATCTTTCTTTCCCCTGGCTATTTCTACTGTTCCAAGAAGTTAAATGAGTAAAACTTTAACAGTTTTTATTTCCTACTAGCCTGTAATTCACATGAGAGCAGAAATTGTGCCTTTCCTAGCCCAGAACTTAGAATGATATTTAAAAAGCATATGTAACATGAATGAATAAGTAAATGATTTTTTTCCTGCCTTTATAGCCTTCCAAACCGTAGATTTTTGAAAGAACATGGAAAGAAAACAGTAAAAAAATATTTGATCTGGCTGTGATGAAGACCAATTCTTATTTGGTCAGTCTGAGGGACACTTGAACCTGCCCCTCCTCATCCCAAATTTCGTAGATAAGAAGTCTTTTTATGAGTGAAAATAAGTTTGTTTTGAATGATTTGTAGTATGCTAAACACTAGGTCTGCTTAATGCATAAATAATTACAATAACATTATTTTCGATGATTGAAAAGTTTTCTTTGTTTTGTAAACACATTAAGTCTCCAGCATTTTGTCTTCCTTGCCTTCTCTTCCCCTCTTCTCACTGTGATGTAGAGAATGAATCGGGGAGACCATTCAGAAATGATAGCAATAGTCTAGAGGATTTATGATGGCTGCTTGCACTGGGAGGAGAGCAGAGCAAATAGAAAGAAGATACATTTGAAATACATTTTTGAAGTAGAGCTGAAAGAACCTGAAGAACTTTGGAGGCAGAGAATGGGGAAAAATGAATGAATTAAAGTTGACTTCTAGGTATTGGAACTAACAAGTAGATACTGGTACCATTTTCTTTTCTAATTTCTTTTTTCTCTTTTTATTTTTTTAAATGTTTATTTTGGTATTTTGGGGGGGGTGGAGAGAGAGAGAGAGAGAGAGAGAGAGAGACCATGAGTGGTGGAGGGCCAGAGAGAGAGGCAGACACAGAATCTGAAGCAGGCTCCAGACTCTGAGCTGTCAGCACAGATCCCAACATAGGGCTTGAACCCACAAACCGCAAGATCATGACCTGACCCCAGGTCAGATGCTCAGCCCACGAAGCCACCCAGGCTTCCCTCTTTCCTTTCATTTTCTATCCTTTCTTCTTGTGGGGGTGGAGGTAGGATAGCTGGTAATATAGGCACATAACTTTCCTTTAACTTTTTCTGTTTGGAAATACTGTTTGTGATGCCTGTCACATCAAAGTGAAAATTTCTGTTTGGCAGTTTGTATGAAGAATCTCATATTCAGAGCTGACCTGGACTGGCAATGACTTTGAACTTCTTCAGCGTAAAGGTATTGTTTAAAGTATGCTATTTGATGGATCTGTTTCATAGGAAATCTTACCCTCTTCTCTTTTGAACATAGACCAGTCTCAACCACAAGTGGACTCCTATCCCTCTTGTAATGAAGAGTAATATGAACGCTAAACTCATGGATTCAAGGGAAAAAATATTGGGAGAAGTTAAAGATTTGACAGCAATATTCCTGGAGCTAAAGTTTAGGAATGGCTTAAAAGCTTGTGGAATATCTTGAGATATTCTTAAAGAATCATAGAATTTCAGAGTAAGATGGTAGTTTAAGGAACTCTTAGACTGTTGTCTCTTCGAAAAATAACTCTGCTATACAGCATGTCTGGTAAGTTCTCAAAGTTTGTGGTTATACATTTCCTGTGGTTGGGGGCTTACTACCTTGTGATACAGTTTGATTGAATTTACTTTTATTATTTGTATCATAAAGAATTAGCATATATTTTTCCATAATAATGCTGTAGATATTTGAAGATCATGATTATATCTCCCCCTTTCCCACCAGCATTAATATCCATAGGGTTTTTTTTCAGCCTTTTGTCCCATGTCATGATCATTTTTAGTCTCATGGTAGCCCCTTCATTTCTCTCTAAATTCAAAATGTTATCAGTTTTGTACATAGTCTTCAAAAGGTTTGTATTTTAAGATGTGTTATGATCTTGTTAAAACCATTTCTGATGATCAACAGATGAAAATTTGGTTGAAAAAGACTCCTAGACATATTGTGCAATGACAGGTGGACCCTGAAGGTCACAGACATGAGTCAAATAAATGTCTCTAGATCCCCTTAGAACCAATGTAGTTGTGTGGTACAACTCATTATCCCAATTGTGGAGAATATTCTGGCTGCTCATCTCATGTTTTGGCTTCAGCTCATAGAGTTGGAATTTTCTATCCTCCTTTAACTTTCTGTCCATCTACTTTCTTCTCCCTTTGGGAAGGAGGAGGAGATACTAATTTAAAGAACTACATTTCACACGTAGGCAGAGACACTAATAAAACTTAGTGTTTATAAATGGGATCTTCGTCACCTTCTCTTGCCTTTTATTCATGTAGTGACAAATCCAGCTAGGGTATACAGGACTAAGTACTGTCCTATTTTTTTTTCTTTCTGAGTTTTGCCTTTGAATGAATCAACAAGATAGACCTATGTGCCTCATCTGTGCAGCTGGCTGGATAATAAACTAGGCGACTACTCCAGAACTTCCTTAATTTGCTCTCCTTTTGCAGGTGTGGTTAAACTTCTATATGGATTTCAATATAGAAGCTTAAAATAGGAGGGAAGCTGGAGATCTGGTTTAACTTCAAACCTATGCTATAGTTTTATACTTCCCTGTTGGCCAGAGCGCTGCAAAAGGAGATGGAGGCATTCATGCAGTGATTTACAAACAGGTGTTATGCTTCCTATTTAGTTAATTTTCTTTTAATATCTATGGCATTGGTCAAAACTGCCAAAGGCAGACCAGTGAATAGTACTCCAATTTCCCCCAACAAGCATGAAACATTATTTTCCATCTTCTACAAGTAAACCTTAATTGATAAAGCTTCCTGATTTATACAAATTCACATTGATTTCCTTTCTCTGTTTTCTTTGTCATTTATAGCCTATAGCCATAGGCTTAAGTGCTAAATTATTTTCTGCCTCAAATATGATAGTAATTGTTTTATGCCCCCTAATTGAATTATAATATCCTTGAAGGTAGAACTAGTTATTGTATTTGAATACCTTTTTCCCCCCCAGTCCTTTAGTGGGTGAACATGGCGCTATTATAAAGTCCATGAAGACTTCTTGATATTATTTAAAAAAATCATCATTTGATATTAAATTAACAATGTTCCCAGTGTTTAAAATTGAGCGTTTCTTTTTTTAATGTAAATATTGTTTGCATATATAAAGTCATGTATTCAAAATGGAAGCCATCAATAAACTGCCTGCTGTGGGGGTTTTGAAGGTGAACTGTATCAAACTCAAGATAGGCTTTGCACATTTAATTTGAAAAACTACTCTGTCTCCAGAAATCTAAATATAATGATTATTTCCTTGTTTTAATGCAAGCACAGCCATTTCCTCCCTCTCTTGCTCCTGACTCACCCCTGTGTTTCTTTTATTAGTATTATTATTAGTATTTTCTTTATTTGAGAGAGTAGGGGAGAGGGGCAGAGGGAGAGACGAAGAGAATCCCAAACAGGCTCCATGGGGCTTGATCTCATGACCCTGGGATCAAGACCTGAGCCGAAACCAAGGGTCAGACACTCAACTGACTTAGCCACCCAGGTACCCCCACCATTTGTGTTTCTTATCCCTTCACTGATCTGCTCTACTCCCACCATCGCCTTTGCTTTCCATACCTGAATTACGTGACCTGGAGATGCATGCAAAATATGTCTAGTTCGCAAAATACAGTCCATCAACACTTCATATATATTGCACAGAAATGAATCCGTTTTAGCTGAGGAAGTAGATACATCACTTTAAGTGGATGATTTTTGACAGTTTAATTCAAATTAAGTCTACTTTGTTCAATTAGAGGGATCTAAGAAGGTATGTAGGAGGACAGGGGGATAAGCATGTCCCTGTTAGAGGGAAACAAATGCTTTTCTCCACATTAAACTTGTTTGTGGAGACTTTTACCTTAAAAAAAGGGGCGACATCATAACAAGTGCTAATTTACGTTCCTACAACAAATGGTGAATTACTCACTTCATTTTATATTGCTCCTTCTTTGCTTTTGGCTGGGTCCTGACAGTGCTGAGAGATGACAGGGAGAGGAGAGGCACCGACTCTTTTCCAGCTTTGGAGTTGGCTACACTATGTTGGCCATGATTCATTTAATGAAGCTTTTGCTAAAAGGCTAGATCAGTGCATAATGGCATTGACATTTTCAGGGCCAGAGTGCCGGATTTGAGATGGGAAAGCCTGTACCATACAGCACTTTCAAGCATCTAAGATTTTTGGTCTATCTTAATATATGGTACTCAAATAGTGTTTGTCATAGTCAGACTTCTGCAGATAAATCTGACACACTACAAATCTCCACAGGAAAAACTCTAAGGCAGCAATCAGAAATAATAATGCCTATAAAACTTTAGAAAGTAAAGTGAATGAGGTAAACAGAGTGGAGTAAGGCAATGGGGAGTGGTAAGGGCTACGTAAAAATGGAGAGCGTGTGTTTTACATAAAAGTAGAAATGAAACCGTACTTAGCTCTTGTTGTCATGGGGAAAGTGCAAGCATAGTTTTAGTGGATATTCCAGTCTTTCAATATAAAAAATATATTAAAAAATTCAGATATATGTGAAATCTTCCAATTTTTAAGTGTTGGTTTAGGCCATATGAAACCAGTCTGGGGTGAATTTCATTTATGCACCTCGTTATGTGCTGCTGTTCTAGAGCACTATACAGAGCTAGCAGATAGACACTCTGCTAGACACCATTTCTCTCTCCTGTGCCCATGGCAGATGCTACTCATTGATCATAGAATTATTCCCCACAGAGTCTATAAATGAACTTAGAATTCTTCCCCACAGGAACCACAAGCAGCCACTACCAACCATTTGGAGTTGATGTACAAGAAGAAATCCCAGATAAAGGAGACTTTAGTCATTGTATTCAAAGATTTTACCATGTATGATAGATTTCTAAATTGAATAAAGAATTGGGTCAGGCACTAAATTACAATAATTATACCTCATTATTTGATCATCTTGTTCATGTTCAAATATATTTTATTAATTAGAGTCACTATGATCCTTACAAAGTAGGACAAAAATTGTGTCTGTATTAAAATGGAGAAAACAAATGTTTTGAGAAGTTAAGTGAGTTGCCAGAGATAACACATTTAGAAATTAGAGGCATGAAAAATATCTCAGGTAACTGGAGATCTTTATTAAAAAAAAATCACAGAAAAACCCTGAGGGAAAGAAGAATTAAGCTTAGTACTGAAACAAAAAGAAGCAGTGAAAGTTTCCAGTGAGGGGTCAGGTAACTTACCTACATCCCTCTTAATTATCAAGTACATCTGGGGAATCAGATGCCTATGCTTGCTGAGCAAACTTACATCGTTGGAATTGGGTGACCATTCCTATACTTTTTAGTTTATGGACCTTTCTCACTCAGGGATGGGGAAAGGGGAGGGGGAAGAGCAAGCAGTACTGAGACCTTCAGACCAGAGAAGGCAGGACTTCCAATGTTCTTTCTAACCCTTATTTCCCACCTGGGTAATTGCATTTCCTGTCTTGTCTACCCTGGTGACCGTTCAAATGTTTTTCTTGTGGGACCTCTACAATAGTTAGCCTGGTTCCTCCCCAAATATGTGAGAATCCTCTGATGAGGGCATAACTAACTACCCTTGGTCCTTCCAATGAAAAAGAGTTGTTCTTATCCTCATCACCATTCTCCAGTTATAATGCTGCTGTGATGATGATGAGGAGGAGGATAAATGGTTATATTCACAATCTTTCCTATTTGTGCATTTTTAATGTGCTTTCACATACTGCTTTCCATTTGGTTGTCACAAAAACCCTCTTAGATAAACAGAGCAGGTAGTATGAGTGGTAGAAAAATCGATGCTTGCAATCTTCACCAATTAAATGTCAAAATCAAATCAAATAAAAGCAATAGCAAAGGCTAACATTTGCAATGCTGGGACACAGGGAGGGGGATTGTAAGACAAATACTGGTAGACACAGTAGAATTGTGCAATGATTTGATAGCTGTTAGAACTCCAAACACACATCCACTCATTTCAGTCCACCAATACTTGGCTTTTTGGGTTAATTCTTTTAGATTAATAATCTTCATGGTTACCAGAGGTGATTATTTTAGGACTAGCCAATTACGATGCTAACTTTCAGACGATGTGGCACTATTTGTGCACAAGGCAAGGTAAGGAAATTTTTTAAATATTTTTCCTTAACCTAAGTTTTATAACATGTTTTTGTTTGTTTTGAGATTTTTCAGTTGTGCTGTAGTCCTGACTGTTCATCATATCCAGAAAAGTGGCATTTGTTTGGCTCCATTCTGATTATTATTCATACAAATAGTTTTGCTAATGAAAAAGTAGTCTTGATTATCTTCAACAATTCCATTCATTCTAAGATATCTTCTCAGACAGTCTAGCATTATTCCTGCCAACTCTCAAGTCCCATTTTATTGAAAACTTTTCTATTTGATACTTTGAACTTATATCCAGTGTTCTTTTAATGAACTATATCTAGAGTGCTTGTCATGTTGGCCCACAGCACAAATATTTTAATGGTTTTTAACGTAAAAAACTATATAACTTTATTCTGAAGTTAACATCACTCTGTTACTAACTCAAGGTCATTTCACCCATTATAATTATTTAATTTATCCATTTATCCATCCTACCAATGATGCATCTCTCCATTTATTCATACTGTCACTCAAAAATATTTATTGAGTGCTAATAACTATGAGCCAGAATTATGTTTTGTTCACCAAACATAATTGTGTTTGGTGAACAAAACATAATTTCTGCCTTGGGGGATTTAGTGTCTAGTATATAGATCTCAACAAAAGTAGTAATATTAGAAGCATGTGAGAATTTTCAAAAATATAGACATGTGAGTCCCATCCCAGAAATCCTGATTCAGGTTGTTTAATGTAGGGTTCAGACATTTGAACTTCAGAAAATCAGGTGACTTGATGTACAACCCAAAATACACTAGATTATTATTAATCTCTTATCAGCAAGTTACATTAGTATTCTTTTTTTTTTTTTACTATGATGACTGAAATGTGGGATGGCTTAATGAAGTTTTCAGGGTTACAAGCTAGGAAAAATGAAACAGCTGGCTTTAATTCATATATTCTTCTATCTACAGTGCTATTTTTCACAATACTTGCTCTATCAAAATACTGCTTCCTATCCCTGCCAAAATGTCAAACTTGAACCTGATCAGTCTATATCAAACTACTAATTTATGCAATATACAAAAAACAGAAAAATTTGAAACATCACACACTATCATTAGTAAATATTCAGATTGTGGGAATTGCTATATAGCAAGCTATGTTTTTTAGGTTGTTATTGATTGCTTGGAACAAATATCGAGGAGCATCCTATGACTAAAACAGACTTAAGAGACACAGCCACCAATTATAATGTATGAACCTTATTTGGATCCTAATTTAAACAAATTACAAAACTGTCTGAAGCTTTCAGGAAACTTTGGAAATTGACTTATCTGATATAATTAGAGATTTTATGTTAAGTCTAAAGTAGTATTTTGTTTCAGAAAGTCCTTATTTTATTAGAGAGACCTATTAAACTATGTATTAAAAATACCAGGGACTTACTTTAATCTAGCTGAAGAATAGGAGTGGTGTATGTGAACTAGGATTGGGCAGGGGTTAGTAATTATAGACACTAGACCATCAGTGTGTGTGGGATTCTCTCCACTTTTGTATGTATTTTACATTTTCCAAAGAATATATGGTAGAAGAATATATGAACAAAATCCTTTTAAAAATACTATTACTTATGCTGCCTAGAAGGAGAATAAAGTCTGCTTCAATCTGGGGCCATGGCCAGTGACTGGCCCCGGGGAAGCTGACCAAAGAATCTGAAATTTCATTTTGGAATGGCACAAAAGGGCAAATGAAGCAAAGTGTGATTCTCTGTCTCTCCGCTGAACCTCTCCACTCTCCTCCCCCCCTACCCCCACCCCAGTTGTTCAGGCCTCAAGTTTTGAGATTCATGACCTGCATCTGCATCTCCCTCATCCCCACTTCTACCATTTTTAGTCCATTTCTGAGCTCTTTCAATGATATCTCCAAATGTCCTTTGATGTTTTGAAGATTCTGAAACTCCCCTCCCCATCTCTATTGTCCCTTGTCTTGTGACCTCTTTCTGCTGACTGTGCATCCTAACTTCTCTTCCTCCTGTTCTGAATCTCTACAATCCCTGCTTCCTAGAAAGCTAGAGTGATTGAAAGTTTGATCAAATCACATTCCTATCAAACCTTCAAGTGACTTGTGACTGTATTTTGAAACAAATCTTAAAAACGTATTAAGATACACGGGTACTACATAATGAAGTCCCTGTCCAACTCCTTTTAAGTCTCCTTTTTTTCTAAAGTTCTGTTTATTTAGAGAGAGAGTGTGTGTGTACACATAGGTGAGGGGCAGAGAGAGGGAGAGACAGGATTCCAAGCAGGCTCTGTGCCATCATATCAGAGTTGATGGGAGGCTGGAACTCATGAACTGCGAGGTCATAACCTGAGCTGAGATCAAGAGTCAGAGGCTTAACTGACTGAGCCACCCCAGTGCCCCTCCCTTTTGAGGCTCCTTAAGTGTGCTTCAAACTTACCATGTGTGACAAGAGACCTGCATTTCCAGCATTCTTTCCTTCTAGTCCAGAATCCTCTCTCCACTGTGGTTGACTGCATTATTGCCGAAATTCTCTGTTTTTCTCCATAGCCATATTCTTTTCCATGTAAATCTGAAATGCCTTTCTACTATAGGTAAGATGTACTTCTCTGCCTTCTGCCTATGGATTTGGCCATGTAACTTCCTTTGGCCAATGTAATGAACATAGTGGCAGTTCTGAGACTCAGCTTCAAGATGGCTTGTATATTCTCCTGCTGTTCTTGCTTAAGCACTCACCAAGAGAACATGCCCAGGCTGACCTTCTGGTCCCAGGAGGAGGATAACGGCATAAGGGGGAGAGTGCCCTTATCCTCAGTCTATATCAGCACACCAATTGGAAATCTTCAGACTCAGTAGCTAAATAAAAGGCCTGTTGACATATGATGGTATTCTAATAATTTTTTTAACATTTTTTTTATCTTTAAAAGAGAGACGAAGCACAAGTGGGGGAGGAGCAGAGAGAGAGAGAGACAGATAGACAGAATCCAAAGAAAGCTCCAGGCTCTGAGCTCTCAGAACAGAGCCCAATGCAGGGCTTGAACCCACAAACCGTGAGATCATGACCTGAGGCGAAGTTGGATGCTCAGCTGACTGAGCCACCGAGGCACTCCCTTATGTAGCTGTTTGTTACACAGCATTATCATATCCATACGATTCACTCACCTTGGAAAGTAGGATTTGCTAATTTCTACCATGCCCCTCAGGGTTATGGTTAAAAAAAAAAAAAAAAAGCATAAGCATGTTCCACAGTTCTGGATCTGTGGCTTAGAAGTTAGAACAGTCACTTCATCCCAGAGAGAGACTCAGTCTCCTTAATTACATGAGAAATAAAAACTCCCTCTCTGCCTTCCTCAAGTGAGCATAGAATACAGTAAGGGATGTGAAGTGAAGCCTTACAAAGTATGAAGTACCTGAGCTCTGTGGATCAAAAGATACTTTTTCCAGGAATACATTCTGTCACCTTGGTCACCACCAGACCTCTGGACATTTGCTCCATTTCTAACCAATGACACCGTGTCTAAGCCCAGAGTGTCCCTTTATAGATGGAATTTATAGCCTTATCAACTCAATTGCTGTGTCTATTAAAGGGTCTTGCAGGTCTGAGAGGTATCCAATTTCATAATTGCTGGAGTAAGTTAATCATTTTTAAATATGTGGTTATACCAGCCAGAGAACTTCTAGATTGTGCAGGCTTTACCAAGTGTACCACCAACCACCACCAGGCTAGGCTTCAGGCAAGTTCTCTTTCAAGTTCTCAAGTGATCCAGAAATCTGGAATGAGTAAGCTAGTAGTAGATGGAGTCTTTACCTTTTTTAAAATTTTACTTTGCTAAATTGGTTTTTCTAGGTTCATAGAAGGAAGAAAGAACTGACCTTAGCTCTATGGAGATATGTTTTACAGGAAGTTAGTAAAACACTTTAGTTTTCAAGCTAAATCTCCTGTGGTATATGTGTTTATGTTTATATATGGATGTGTGAATGGAGGGGAGGTAGATGTTTGTGTGAGGATAGGGTAAATAAAAAGGAGAAGAAACCTGTATTTTTTTTCCTTTGCTAATGTCAGTAAATTTAGCCTCGGAAATAAAAGTATTTTAAGTTTATCAAATGCTCCTTGGTTAATCCTACTCCTCAGGGATTGAACATGTTATTTTGTCTGCCTTTCAAATTATTGTTTTCTTTTTCCTCCTGCTCCCCTCCCTTTCTCTGCTACCAATGTGCACGTGCATGTGCACACATACGCACATGTGTGTGCCTCTTTTGATTGTTATTTCTCCAGTCTTAATGTGGACAAGAGTGGATAGTGGTGAAGGGTTCAGACTTTACTGACCACCTGATAGAAATAGCTGAGGCATCTAGGGCAAATCCTTGAACCTCTGGGTCACACAGTGTCTACATGTGCAAAATAATAGTAATAATAGTATCTACTCCATAAGATTATGAGAATTAAATGATCCACATAGAAATGTGACCAGTGCTTGGCATCTACAGCTGCCTGCCTGTGTGTGCAGGCATTAAAATCCTTTTCCTGGAAGCTTTCCCAATCCCTGGTATGGTCCTTAGTAGGGACAACTTTCACAGCATTCACTGTCTTATGTCTCATTAGACTGTACTCAGGGAGAGGAACCATGGAAGCCAAGTGAAAACTTAGGGCAGTGCTGGTCACATAATAGGCACTAACCATTTGGCAAGGAGATGAATATGTAAGTAGAATCATAAAATAGGGAGAAATCTTGAAGATCACCTCCTCCAACCTAGTTCACTTCTTTACATTGTCTCTTCATACCTAATCTTACACCTTGAATACCCGTAGTGACCATGATCTTCACACCTTCCAGGTGCGTTCCTGCACAGCTCTAATTCCTAGAAGAGTTTTCTTTGTAATAAAGTCACATTTTTACATGTGTATGCTTTCTCACCATTTGGATTAGGTCTACTATCTTCAGCCACACAGACTATCTTCCATGTGGCATTCCTTCAAATTTCTGATAGTTGTGTGTTATACAGAGCCTTCTCTTTGATAGAGTAGCCACCCCAGAATTTCTCTGTCACAGCTCATTGTACATAGCTTCAAACTCAAAAATATCATGTATTTCTTCCATAGGTGGCTCATTATTGATTTCAATAGTGTACATGCCATTACAACAGACACTTCCCAAAGTATGTTCTAGGGAATTGTATCTCCACAGATGTAAGGAGATATGGCCAAAAAATTAAAAAGTTATGATAAGCTTGGGAAATGCAATGGTAAACAACATTAAATTGTGTGTTTGTATAAGATTTCTTAGAATTTTTAAAAATATTCTAATGTGCTTTGTGAATCTCCAAAGGCTCTTGCAGCGTGCAACTTGTCTCAAAATTATTTGACCAAAGAAACAATTTGTTATTTTCCTAGGGCATCTTACATGACTACTGTACCATAGAAAACACATTTAGAGATGCTGAACCAATATTGGTGTAAACTCTTGATTAGATATTCTAGAAGCTTGTTTTTTTTTAAATCATTCTTGTTTTCTTCTTTTAAATCAACTCTTAAGTTTACATATACAGAATTATTGTGAGGATCGTACAGAGAGCTCTTGTATACTGCATTCTCCTATTCATATCTTGCACTAGTATGGGACATTTGTCACAATTAACAAACTATTGCTATGTTATTATTAATAAAAGTCTGTATTCAGATTTCCTCAGTATTTGTTATTCTGTTCCAGAATTACATCCAGAATATCATATTACACTTAGTAGTCATATCTCCTCAGACTTCTCTTAGCTGTGACAGTGTCTCAGATTTTCCTTGTTTTTTGGTAAACTCAACAGTTTTTGATAAACTTGACCAGGTATTTTGTAGAATGTTTCTCAATTGGGATTTATCTGATGCTTTTCCTACTGATTAGAAAGGAGCAGTGTGTGTATTTTGGAGAAAGCCAGAGAAGTAAAATGTCATTCTCATCACATCTTATGAAGGGTACATACTATATCAATATGCCTTATCACCTAGATCAGTTGGCTTGAGGTAATGTTTATCAGGTTTCACCAAAGCAAAGTTACTTTTTTCCCCAGCATAAAAAGTTATGTTCTATTACATTAAAGGCAGCTTATTACATATACTATTTATGATTTTTCTGTTTTGGAGAAGCAGTATCCCCTGTATATTCATTCAGTTATTCACATATTCATTCAGTTATTTATATCAGTATGGCCTTTGCATATTTATGCTATGTCAGTGGTATTAATGACTGGCCATTGTTTATTGCTATCAAGTCCAAATTGAAATACTAATTTCAAATATTTTTATATCTTAATTAAAGCAATTTACTCCTCCATACACACACAATTTAAATGTTCTATGAAATTCCTATTGACCTAAGCTGCTCTTGTTTCAGGTTTTCCTCTGCCTTAAACTATTAGGAAAGATCTGGCTCTGAAGAGGTGAGATCTGTGATCACAAGCAGTAGCAAAATTAACAGGCTTATCTTCACGTGTGTCAATATGTTGTTATGACTTAGCACTGACTTTTTTGAAGGCTGAAGTAGGGGTTCTGAAAGATAATCTGAGATGTGCTGCAGCTACTTCTTACTCTGTAGAAGCTTATTTACTCATCTGTATTGCTGATATTGTCTCCTTCATGTTGATCTGAAGTGTTCTTCCTCATAACCACTCTTCTGATCCAACCTGTTTTAGAATCACATACCTCCAAATGTATATGGAGCATATTGTGAAAAAGAACTCTTGCTTAGCAGTGAATGCATACTGAGTGACAACATTTTGCTAGGTTGTTTGCTTTAATTAACATAGACAATATTCAGACTGGTCTACAGAAATGAAACCTTACCATACTCATTTAGAAATGAATTATCAATTTAGAAACATAAAGTAACTTGCTCAAACTTACATAGGTACAAAGTAGTAGAGCAGAGCTACAACTCCATCTCATTTCAACTTAACTTTATGTAGATCAGCCATCCTGCCATAAAATATGAAAATATGAAATATGAAAATATCTGCCAGAGTCCGTTTAGACCAAAAGACTCTGTCTATATCATTGCATTTGTCATATTAGATCTCTTGAGAATTTTTTTTAGCATACAAATTTTTTAATTTGCAACTTATATTCTCAGGACCTAGCGTGTGACCTAGAATGTAGATACTTATAGAAACTCAGTAGATATTTATTGAATATATGAGTATTAAGCTACTATAATTTCAGTTTCACTCATAAAACTTGCTTCACTCTAGCCATCTTGGCTTTCTTGATGTCCTTTCAATAAATCAAGCTTGCAACTTCTTCAGAACCATTTTTTGTCTGCTCTGATTGGCTTCCCCAGCCTTCCCATCATTGCTTGCGTAATTCAGGTTTCTACTCAAAACAACCACCTTGGAGTTTTGTCTGTGTGTGTGTGTGTTTAGGTACACACGCACTAGCTAAACATCCCTTCTATCATTCTCCATACCGTTTCTAAAAAAAATGTTTATTTATTTTTGAGAGAGAGACTTAGTGTGAGCAGGGGAAGGGGAGAGAGAGGGAGACACAGAATCTGAAGCAGGCTCCAGGTTCTGAGCTATCAGCACAGACCCTGATGTGGGGCTTGAACCCACGAATCATGAGATCATGACCTGAGCTGAAGTCAGATGCTTAACCAACTAAGCCACCCAGGCATCCCTATCATTCTCCATTCCTTTACTCTAATTTGTATAGTAATTATCACTATCTGTTATGGACTGAATTGTGTGCTCCCAAAATTCATAGGTTGAAGTCTTAACCCCCAAATGACTGAATTTGGAATCTGGGCCTTTAAGGAGGCAATTAAGGTTAAATGAGGTCATAAGGATAGATTTCTTAAAACCATTAGGTTCCTTTTTAAAAAAAAAAAGATTTATTTATTTTAGAGAGAGAGCATGCAAGTGGGGAAAGGGGGGGGGTGGTGGGCAGAAGATCTGAAGTGGGCTCTATACTGAAGGCAGTGATCCTGATGTGAGGCTTGAACTCACTAACTGCGAGATCATGACCTGAACCGAACTTGGATGCTCAACTGACTGAGCCACCCAGGTGCCCCAGAGGTCTCTCCTTATGTCCAGAGAAAAGAACATGTGAGAACATATCTAGAAGGCACCATATGCAAGCCAAGGAGAGAGGCTTCATTGGGAACAAACCTTGCTAGCACCTTGTTCTTGGACTTTCACCCTCTAGCATTGTGAGAAAATTAATTTCTATTATTTAAGCCACTCAGTCTGTGGTATTCTATCTAACATTATATTCTATATTTGTATGTTTTTCTGTGTGTTCTAGAATATGAGTTAAGAGCAAGGGAGTATCTCTTGTGCCATTGCTGTATCCCTAAAAGTTAAAATAGTGCCCACATGTAGTGGGTGGTTAATAAAATTTTGTTGAAAATATAGACAAATACATGTTAATTGAGATTACTTTCAAATAATCATATACCTGTCGTTTTAAAGATTCTTAGATGTCATCTGTGCCAAATTGCTTTCCCATGAGAAGATTGTTCCTTGCTTAACCATCTCCATTAAGGAAGAGTTACACTTCTGAGACAGGAAATTTCATGCCTGAATATTATCATTCTTAGGAAGGAAATTCTTTCAGTGACTTCAAATACCATCTCCTTCCTCTAAACCCAGACTTAACTAAAAATTATCTTGCCAAGTTCACCGGTATTTTCTAATTTCAAACTGACCAATTTTCTTGACCCTTCAGTGACAGTTGACACTGTCATAATACCTAAACTTTGTCTTCTTTTTAAAAAAAAATTTTTAATTTTATTTATTTATTTTGAGAGAGAGTGTGTGTGTGAGCAGGGGAGGGGCAGAGAGAAGGAGAGAGAGAGAATCCCAAGCAGGCTCTGCGATGTCAGCATGTAGCCTGATGTGGGGCTCAAACTCATGAACCATGAGATCATGACCTGAGTCAAAACCTAGAGTCAGGCACTTCACCAACTGAACCACCCAGGCGCCCCTCACCTTTCTTTTCTTAATGCCATTGTCTTCTGGTGTTCCTTTGGCCTGTCTGATCACCAAACTTATCAAAACCTTTGTTGACTCTTCAATTTATTCTTTCCCATTAAGTAATGATGTCATCCTTGCATTTTTCCTTATTTCTCTTATTTGCTCAAACTACATGTCCTTGGGCAATTTCTTCCACTCTTGGGGACCTATTGTCTACAAATCTGACTACTCCTGAATTTATGCTCTTACCAAGATCACCTTGTTGAGCTCTATATCAACATAAATAAGTTCTTTGTAGATCTCCTCATAGGGATGCCTGTTTTAATGCAGGCACACAGTCAATATTTCTGGAATGAGCTTCATTATCTTCCCTTTCCCTCACCCTTCTATTACTCTCATCCTCACTTTTGGGTCTACTGATCTTATACTCCTATGTATGTCTTGCCCGACTGTTGTTATTATCAGACATTGAAGTCAGAGGCTGGAACTTATCCAGGACCCCCAAATTGTCCTTCACCATTTACTTTAGAAACATCTGTTAAGTATGTTTACTCCACTTGGGAGGACTCCAATTTTCCTGCAGCTTATTTTCTTCCTCAGTGAATGCTAAAGCCTTATGTGGTTCCCAATCCCCTCTGCAGTTTCAGTCACAGGTATCAGAACTCTGAGCACCTCTTGGGCTTCATAGCTAGGGGCAGAGTAAGCTATTGAATGTCAGACATTCAGAGAAAACCTGTCCAATCAGTAAGTTCACAAGGAGATTCCATAATCTCACGTTATCCTTAAAGCCCCCAGGAGAAAAAGAACTAAGCTTCTTTTTTGGATGAATATTTGATAAAAATAATTTTAAAGATATTTAAAAATTTAACATGAAAAAAACTCATTTTTTCCCCAACTGAAGGAGTCATTTCAGTTGTCTTGACGGCACTGACTGAATAATTTGAACTGAAGGGGTGAAGTGGGAAAAGTAGCTTTGCTGAATACAGTTCTCTCTCCCCTTCCCCCCAGTTCTGACACAGCACATTAATCAACCTCAGTTGACTGTCTGTCTCATTCCTCTCTTAAATAATACCTGTACAAAATGTGAGATGATGCATGTGTCTAATTCCTAGAAGAGATGGCTCCAGATATGGAGTTCATGGGAGAAAGGATGCAATTATAGAAGTGTGATCAAAGGAAGCTAAGGTGTGTTTGAGGTTGCTGGAGTTTTATATCTTTTGTTTTAACTGATTCCTTACTAATAGAACTAGAATAGGTCTTATAGAAAACTTCATTTAAACCCCTGATTTTACAAATGAGAAATTGAGGCCTAGAGAGATAAGTGATAGTGTCAGCACAAGGAACACAGATCTTTGAATGTTAGCCCAGCAAACAATTTACTAAATCATGTCATTTGGGTCAAATAGCATTCTACTTAGGCTCTATTTTCTCAGCATATAATCTTTGCTCAATTCCTTGCCATTTGGCCACTACTTTATTGAAAAATGCTCTCTTGTATTAGTGACAAATTCGTAGTCACCAAAGTCATTCATTCTTACTGGACATCCTGAACAAGTTACACGTAGACCATCACATTTTTCATGAGTTTCTTCTCTGACAATCAACTACCTTAGCTCTTCTTTTTTTTTTTTTTTAACTAAAAACAAACAAACAAAAACATAAACAAAACAAAACACCTGGCATTGGCTCTTAAAGTTCCTGTCAATATTCTTCAGGGTACCAGTAAGTGTTTAACAGCTGGCTCTCTGGGGTGGGGAGTGGAAGAGGGACCTGATTTGTAGTGTGCCAATGTCCATGGTTTAAATACTCCTAGAGGTGCCTGGGGCAGCTCATTTGTTAAGCATCTGACTTCTGGCTCAGGTCATGATCTCGCAGTTCATGAGTTCACGCCCCGTGTAGGACACTGTGCTGACAGCTCATAGCCTGGAGCCAGTTTCAGATTCTATGTCTCCCTCTCTCTCTGCCCCTCTCCCACTCATACTCTGTCCCTCTCTTAAAAAAATAAACATTAAAAAAATTAAATATTCCCAATAAGGCCCTGTCCAAGCTACCAAGGTGATAAGTCCATGAATACAGAATTAGGAGAAGATATGCAAAATCTGTTGGGCAAGCCTGCATTCCGCCCACAGCTATTCTAGGCTTAGTCCCTAGATTTCTCATTTTTGCCTCTATTCACAAATATGTACAACTGTTGGCATAGTTGTTATTGTATTTAAATGACTATGGCCAAATTTATCCCGGAAATTCTCTTTCTGGGAGAATTTCACCCAGCATTTCCACCCACTATCTGCTCTCCACCTTATGTTATATTTGCATGTAACTGAAATCACTGGTCTCCTTCAAATTTGCCTTTTTCAACATCACAAACTTTCATTCAACTAATCTCAAGTTACCATATCATTCACTCTTGGCTTTTTATTCATTCTTGACATACATTTAATCAGCACCTGAGCCCTATTAAATCTGTATACACATTAACAGGTAACCCCTATAAAATCCACAGACACATTAACAGTTACATCCAAACTCTCATTTCCTCAATTTGTGAGCCCCAGTTTACTTGTGTCACTGAACTGGAAGCTAAACCATCCTCCTGCCTTAGATATCTCCTTTGACAAATGGATCATTCATACCTCTAAGGAACTAATTTTTTCTAAAAGTAAGAATATTCCATTTACCACACTAAAATATGTCCCATGGAGAATGTCCATTCCCCTGTTGTATAAAGGATTCACTGTCCTGTAGATCAGAAGTCTTGCACATGGTGGCTAGATTCTCTTTTCAGGGTATCACAAGGCTACAATCAAGGTGTCACTCAGACTGAGTGCTATTCTGGAACCTCCGAGGATAAAAAACAAAAACAAAAACCTGTTATCCTCTTCCAAGCTGATTCTTGTTGACAGAATTTAGTTCCTTGTGGTTGTAGGACTGAAGTCTCTGTTTAATTTGCTGGTTGTCAATCAAATGTTGCTGTCAGCTCTTAGATGCCACCTGTATTCCTTGCCATATGGTCACCTTTAAGTCAACAACAGTGCATCAGAAAATGCTTTTCTTTTAAATGGCTCATGTGGTGGGGTGCCTGGGTGATTCAGTCGGTTAAGAGTCCCAGCTTCTGCTCCAGTCATGATCTAATAGTTTGTGAGGTCCAGCCCCGCGTTGGGCTCTGTGCTGACAGCTCAGAGCCTGGAGCCTGCTTGGGATTCTGGGTCTCCCTTTCTCTCTGCACCTCCCCCACTTGCATTCTGTCTGTCTCTCTCTCAAAAATAAATATCTTAAAAAAATTTAAACAAAATAAATGGCTCGTGATTAAGTCAGGCCTATCCATATAATCTTCCTATCTTATAGTCATCTGATCTGGAAACTTTATTATATCTGTAAAATAAATCCCTTCATAGCAGTACCTAATTTGGAGTGCATTAACTAAGAGAGGTATATATACATATAAACATATACTAGAGGCCAATAATCTTAGAAGACTGTCTTGGATTTTTGATCACCATACTATCTGTTAATTCTTTGCTTGGGAAGCCCTCCCACCACTGCCTTCCTGTAAGTGAGAACTACAGTATCACTCTTTATTCACAATCCTAAAATTCTACTCTCTTTTTAGTACTGTATAACTCAGCTTCTTGCCTGTTTTCTTCACATTAATTCTCAAAATCCATAGTCATTTTATTAGCTTGCTTATTTCTTTTCTTTTTCCCCTCACCAGATGCAAGCTCTATGAAGGCAAAGAAAGATTTTTGTCTTGATCAGCCATTTATCAATAGCATTTTATGCTGTAAATTCTTAATAAATATTTGTTAACAAAATTATCAAATGTAGAAATCAGGATGTAGTTTATAATAAATTCTCTTATTAAATCATTTAATGCTTAATGATGACATGTGAAGGTGTAAGAAATTGTTTGGAAGGATATCCTACTCTTCAAAGAAAATTCCCCCATATTATCATCTGAAATTGGTGGTAGTCAGGGTAGGAGTTAAGTACATTTTCCTTTTTTTTTCTTTTTTTTGTGTGGAAATTTTCAAATATACATAAAAATATAGATGGTAATATAATAAACCCTAATATACCTGTAATTCACTTTCAGTAATTTTAGTTGGTTTTCCGATTGTGATATCTAAATTCTCTTATCCTTTTTCTAGATTATTTTAAGTCAAATCTGGGACATCAAGTTATTTCTTTTATAAATACCATGCTATACTTTCCTAAATAACAATGATGAGTACTTTCTTAATAACTTCAGATACTATCTAACACCCAATGCATGTTCAAATGTTCTGTTGATATATTTGACTCAACATTTAATTAAGATCTACATATTGCATTTTTATGTCTTTTCAATCTGTTATTCTATAATTGAGTCTCCATTTAAAAATCGTCATTGATTTATTGGTATATGGTATAATGTCACACCTTCCAAATTCAACTGACTGCTTCCTTTATGTTGGTTCTATTGTATCTGTCTTGGTCCTCTCTCTGCTGTATTGTCATTGCTCCTAGGCTCTTAACTAGACAGAACTGAGAATATTTTAGATAAAAAAGTATCATGAATTTATATAATATTTTCAATTCAGATTTAAAATTGAGGGTTTTTACACAACTATTTTTATTTTATACTTAAACTGTGTATCTATTATGTTGACACTCTTGATTCTTAACAAAATTTACATTATTATTTGCATGTATATATAGTGTGCATATGTGTGTATATATGTATAAAATCACTTAAAATATCAGTATTTAAAAAAATCAATATTACTGCTAATAAGACTATAGACAGTGGTTTAAAGATTACTTGGTAGTTTTTGTCCTTAGAATATATATCATTAGGGATAAAAGAAACCATAATTTTGTGTTATAAAATTACTGAAATTAACTTTTATTTCTCTGTTGCAATGCAACCAACGTATAAGCAATTTGGTTCATTTGTTCAAATACCTTTATCTTTCCTTTTTAAATTCAATTTTGTTTTTAATTTGTAAAATATTTATACGGTTCCTAATTAAAAACTGCAAAACAGTGTATGTTTAGAAACATATTATTTTCTTCTCTGTCCCACATCCACCCTCTTCCCTCTCTGGCCCTATAGGTAAGTATTTTTATTCAATTTGATTTATCCTTCTATTTGTGTGGGGGTGGGGTGGGGGTGTGTGTAGGTATGTATGTATGTGTTTCCCTCTTACATCTACAGAAGGTAGTACACTTAAAACACTGATCTGCACCACCCTCCTCCCCCTCTACTTAACAGTGTATGGCGGAGATATTCCATGACCTCTACAAAGAGATCTTATTTATTTTTACATACTTTTATGGTTTTCCATTTTGGAAATATATCCTGGTCTATTCAAACAGTTCATTATTGAAGGGTAAGCATATGTTTGTTAATTATTAAAAAATGCAATCTTATTGTAATCACAAAAAATAAGGTGTAGTAAAAAAAACGTGTGCATGTCATTTCATATTTTGACGCCTTAAATTTTGATGAAGCTGCTGTGAATGGTAACAAATCTCACTGAATCTGCTGTCCCCCTACCTTTCCTAATATACCTTTTTCTCTAGGGAAGAATGCTTACCTGCTATGCTGTGCGAACTCTATGTCAAGCCCCACTTCAGAATCTTTAATACCTACAGAAATTACTTTCTCTCACACCTCTCTCTAGATATATTTTATTCATTATTCAGGTCACATATTGAACTTCAGCTTTTCCATATATTGTTCCATGCCCAATTTATTTACTGTTGCATTCTTTCTGCTTTGAAATTGCATAACAGGTTTACTCCTCTTGGAACATAATTAGCAACCATCCTATAGTTTTATTGAGATGTGGCATATGTCAGTATCATATTATTACAGTGAAATATTACATTCTTGTAAGGCAAAAACCATCACATTTTTTCTATATCTCTCATAGACTCTATCATTGAATTGATTACAGTATAAGCATGCAATAAAAGTACTTACTGAATTGAATTAAATCAACTTGGATTGAATCTCCTGTATCATCAGTATTTTCTGAGGTATGATATAGAGTTACTCTATTGTGAGCAAACATACCTTTCTGAAGCCCAAGGTAGAATGGAGCTTTAAAAAAAAATGGTTTCAAGATCTTTCTTATCTAACAAAGAAAAACAATGGACATATAAACAGTAATATGGGTACAACCCACAGTAATGTGGGTCTGATTTAAAGGTACTGACATCAGGTTGCACGCATGATATAATGAAAGAAACACATATATAAAAGTTTCTAGGAAACCTATAATGCCAATAAACAAAATGCCTCACTGAATGGAATCAGTATATAATAACTAAAGAGAAACAGAGGATTTTTGATTAGTAGAACTGGATCTAAATCAGTTTTGTCACTTTCCAATTATGCTACATTGAACAAATTACTGAACCTCATTGAGACAAAAGAGATAGTAATAAGAGACTCAAATACCTGATTATAGGATTGAATATCACAAAATATTAAAATGTGATTTTTGAGTCTGTCACTGCTACTCTAATTTCATAAATAAAGAAATAAAACCAAGAATGGTGAAATGACTTCCATACAATCACAAAAAAAAGTTTCTATCGGTTTTGAGACTTGAACTCAATGTCTTTATTTTGGATCCAGTTATACTTCTATCAGGTCTTCGGTATTTCGCTATACTTCTTTTAAGCATGGATAGAGTACCCTTGCATTGCCTTTTTCTACTAGTTTCAATAAATGAGGTACATGAACACATTCTATTTAACCACTTTGGACTTGTCTGCTATATTTTCATTTAGAATTTTCATAATATTTTTGTTTTTTAGCTACTCGATGTGGATTTTGTTTTTCCTATTAGAATCTGCTGCTTCATTGAATATGGACCAAAAATTATCACTTGCAGAGTCATGATTTGCAATCACTTCAAGCTGTCAACCCCAAAGTAAAAAGCTCTGAGTTTCATAATGTATTCTTAGAGTCAAGTGGTCTTTCCAAATAAGATTTTTTTTATTATGTTTAAGAAAATCAGTATAGCGTTCACTTGCTCCTCAGTCTTTCAGGTCTCCAGTGTCAGTTCCTGAAGTAACTAGAAGACCTGCCAAATCTGACCTTCTTTAAACAACATCTCTCTCTTTTTTCAAGAAGAAAACTGTAAAGATCAAGTCACAGCTGCACGTAGTACCTAATTAAACAAGTGTAAGAAAGCAGGGAAAGGTCAGGTTGTCAAAAATCATTGCTGTATCTTTGCTGGATTGTATTTAAAGACTGATTGCAGCAAGGAAAATAACTCAATAAGGTGTATGAGACTGGAATAACAAATGAACTCAAGGGGCAGACTTCTTCCTGGCATATAACTAAAGATTTCAAGATAAAACCTAGGAAACAAACCAAGGGAAATGAAAGGGAGAGAATATGTGGTGAGTAAAACAAACAGCTGATATTAATATGGAAAAGAGGTTCCATAGGCCAAGTTCAAGGAAGAAACAGGACAAAATTACAGATGATAGTTGATCAGATTGATATTTTTTTTCCTTTTTAAATCAAGGAGTAAAAAGAATAGGTGTGTGAGAGATGATGCAAGAAGAGGCAGCTGTGATTACATGATCAAGATAAAATAGAAAAGGAGAAATTAAATATTTTTTATTACTAAAACACATTTAGTCAGCTGTGGAGAATATTTTTAATTACCTGTAATGATTCAGAGCTTCCTAGGTTACATGTCATTGATCTGATGGACTGTGTAGGCAACTTGTTTTTCTTCTGTACTTCCTTTCAGTGTGAATCAAAGTCAGACCTCTGAAGAGCCCACACCAAGCAAACTAAAGTACACAAGCATTGCTCCAAATTAGCAGCTTCTGCCTTGAGAAGGGGGGAAGGGAAAACATTCTTTTCTTCCTCAAGTCTACTTTATTTTTGAAATATTGTAGTCATATGCCCATGGGAAATTTTGTGGGGTGCTAGTTAGCATCTGAGTGTAATTTTCAGTTCAGTACACATTGGTCTGTTTTTCAACTCTCCTCAGTCTCTGAGGACATGGTATAATCTGAAGGATAGGCATTGTGGCCTGTGGGAATGAATTGTTTGTGGGGGTTTTTTGTTTGTTTTATTTTGTTTTTTGCGAGTAAGCTGGAATATATATTTTGCATGTTGTTGAGAAGAAACATATACAATATGGAAGAAATATTCCAATTTGGAAGAAAATATACAATAGAGTAACCACCTAAACAAATAAGTGTAGATGCAGGGGTGTATGTGTAATTAAAGCAGTTCCTAATTCATTCTGTCAGGGGTCCTTAGGTCTTTTATCCAGTGATACCATTTAAATATTTATGAACTAAGTTATAATAGAAGCTAAGAAAAAATGCAAGAACAGGGGAAAGTACATTCTTATTACTCTGACAGATGAGAATGCTACCTTTTCCTTGAACCCTCAGAATGGCATGGGTGCCATCTTGCCATGAATAACTGACAATGCATTTAAATAGTGTACCGTTGCAAGTATAATTGCAATTTGTTGTAATTTCTGCTCAAATTCCTCCCTGACACAGTTGATTTATTTTGCAAATCAGTGCATCTAGAGGGTGTACTGTGTCGCATTATGGGCCTTTGATATAGAACCTTTGTTTTATAACAGGGAAAATAATTAGCTTTTGGATAAGCTTGAGTTGTGATGTCAGGCGCTATCCGTGGTGCTGAAAGAAGTTATTAGCGCTGAGCTAATGAAGGCACTCAGCCAGGCTCTGCCACCTTACTAATTTGTCTCTTTGGGATTTTAGCAAAATTAAAAATGAGATAAGCACAAAATAGAATGGGTTTTATAGGGGGAAAAAAGCTAGTAAACTTGTGTTAGTAGCTAGAGAGACCCCTGATAAAGCTAAATTTAAGGGAAATTTTCATTTATCCACAGTTTGTTATCCAAACATTATTTCCCTTAGTGTTGGTGATGGGACTGGTTAGGCATATTTTAATTAACGTTATAGAGGTTTCTCTATTTGGGATTTCAAAGATTTTCTGGAAATTATCAGCAGGTTGCAATGTCAGCATCCACCCTATGCCACATAAGAGTATAATTTCAGGGTATTCCCTTCCAGGGTACAAAGTAAATTTTCATTAAAGTAAATATTACAGAAGAGGTGGAGGTAAATGAGTGAAAGTTGGTATTTAAGAAATAATATTTCACCGAAAAGTAACTGATGCTTGTCTCTCGGTCTCTCTTTAAATTGCTAAAACATGATCTA
The DNA here is from genome assembly GCA_028646485.1 of Cryptoprocta ferox. Taxonomy (NCBI): domain Eukaryota; kingdom Metazoa; phylum Chordata; class Mammalia; order Carnivora; family Eupleridae; genus Cryptoprocta; species Cryptoprocta ferox. The sequence continues at coordinate 15,851,002 of CM053568.1, read as the reverse complement.
ATTGTTAAATGCCTTATGTTCTCTTTGATTTTTGATACGTTGGAACTTGTTTGCATTGCAACCAGTAGCATGTGTAACTTGATGCTGGTTAGGGGGATATTTAGGCTCAGCTCTAAACAAAATCACCACCACCTGGTTATTTTATACTCTTATTAGGTTATAAAATACCACTCAGGTATACGACAGTAATCGCAAAGCAACGATGCTGGGGGAAAAATAATCACGTTAAACTGACCTTCATGAATAACAAGTGAGGTTCCATTTCACTTCATTTCTGTTCATTTTAAAACCAGCATTAGCTTTTCTGGCACATAATTTTTCATTGTTTGCTGAACACAGCTCTATTAGAATGATTCACTGTCTTTAATATTAGTGATTATGGTCCATTTCAATTACACAGTGTGTTATATATAGTTTGTTGCATTACTCTCCATATCTCTGCTATTTGACTCTGCTGGAAAAGATTAAATGTAGCAGGGTTCGTAAGAAGTTGGGGTTCTGTAGGTGGAAAGGAACCCCTATAAACAATTACGTGGTAATGTGAAGAAATTTTCACAGGCGTTTCAAAGTGATACTAAGATGAGATTAAGTCATTTTATTATGTCATTTGACACTAATACTTTAATTATCATCTCTACCTTCAGTGCATGTTTTTGTAAATACATAAAATTCATGGAGATATAATTTACATAAAATACAACCATTCATTTAAATGTATACTCTGAAGAATTTGATAAAAGTATACACCCATAAATCTCCCCTACAATTGAATACAATACTTCTACCACTCAAACATGTTTCCTTATATTCTTTTCCAATCTGCTCTACCATTCACTCCAAGAACTGTGATGTTATTTCTACTACAATTAATTAATTTTGACATTTGCATAACTGCATGTAATAGAGACTATACCCTTATGTGTCTGACAAAATTGTGGGATTCACTCATGTTGTAGTTTTGAGTAATTGTTTTATAGTTTATTATGCATTTGCCATAAATACCATAATTTGATTATGCATTCATGTCAGATAGACATTGGGTTGTTTCAGTTTTGTGGCTATTTTTAGTAAAGTGGCTAAGACTTTTTGTGCACATTTTGGGTGTGGATAAGTTTTCATTTATTGTGGGTAAGTACCTAGGGTTGCAAATGCTGAGTCATATGGTATGAGTATGCTTAACTTTATGAGAAATTGCCAAATGTTCTCCAAAATACCATTTTTAATCTTATCAGTTTTATGGCACTTGTAATTTCTGTATATCTAAATCAACACTTGGTATTTCTAGACTTTTAAAATATATTTATGCTAGGATTATGTTAGTACTTTCTTGTGATTTAGAATTTCCATAATAACTATTAGGATTGAAAAAATTTCATGTGCTTATCATACATTATGTTATTTTCCTTTTTAAAGTATATGTTTTTAATTTGCCCACCTTTTGGGATTCTTGTACTCTTATTATTGAGTAGTAAGAATGTTTGTCATATTTTCTGGATAAAAATACTTTGTCAAATATATGTATTTATATTATTTTCTCTTAAGTAGCCAGGTTTTTAAAAATTTATTAATAGTGTCTTTAGATGAAGTCCACTTTGATATTTATTGTTCTTTTTGTGTTCTAAGAAATGTTTGTTTATCCCAAAGTTGCAAAGATTTTCTCTTATATCTTGTTCTAAGTTTTGACAAATGTTTGTACACATGAAACTATTGCCACATCAAGACTGTAAACCCCTTGCCCCAAATTTCCCTCATACCTTTTTGTATTCTCTGCTTCTGCCCCTTCTGAAACCCACCTACTTGTCCACAAACAACCAATTATACACCTGTTGATGAACATTTGGGTTATTTCTCACTTAGACCTATTACAACTAAAGGGGTGTGTGTATACAAATCTTTGAACAAATGCATTGTATTCACTGGGTAAATATCTAGGAGTAGAATGGCTGGATCATATGATACATGTATATTTAATATTTTTTTAAAAAAACTGTTAACCTGGAAATAGCCAGCAAAATCTACCAACTTATGCTTATGTGTCATCTGTAGATTTTCTCTGAAGTATCTTTACTATTTTTTTCCCGAAAGTGCAGTGATCTTAGGTTATCCAGTCTAACTGGCTATAAACATGCCTATTACCATGTGAGTACTAGTTCATTTTAATCTTTTGGATGATTCTTCTCCTGACTTGTTAGTTTTATCACACACATGCTCCGATCAACACTCTTCATCAGTTTGTCCTCTATAGTTAAAAGTCTGTTTCTTGGTTTTCCTCTCTTTTTTCTTTTCCCTTATGTTTGTTTCCTTTAACTATAGAGTACAAACTGATGGTGACCAGAGGAGGAATGGGCAGGGATAGGGGGCGGGGATGGGTTCAATCGGTGGTGGGTATTAGGGAGTGCATTTGTTGTGATGAGCACGGGTTATATGTAAGTGTTTATACCTGAAACTAAATTTACACTATATGTTAACCAACTGGAATTTAAATAAAGACTTGGTAAGAAAACAAAAACAAACAAAAAAGCACTCTTCCAAATACTGAAGAGCAACTTTCAATAAATTTCTAGGACTCTCAATGTGGCTGTATCCTCTATGCTTCTCTACTTTTTCAACTGTAGCTTTCCTGTTCTCTTTGAACTTTCAGCTCCATCTGCTAAACTCAGCGTCCACTGGGTTCCACTTGTGTTGCCACTAATTCTGTCATGCCTTGGAAACTAAGTCATTAAGCTGGGAAATGGCAGGGCACACTTTGTTTCCTATATCTTAGAAATCATTCTCCTTTGTTGCCTGGTGTCATTAAAAGCATCGTTTCCAACATTTTTTGTTCATTTGTTTGCTGTTCTTGTTTTAGGGTAGAAGGGCAGGTAAATCCAGTTCCTATTATGCCATCTTGACTCAAAGCAGAAGTCTTCATATCCTCTTTATTCATTTTCTTGCCCTTTTCCTGGCTGGAAGCTCTACTATGGAATTGAATTGAAGCAACAATAGTGAAAACTCTTGAATTATTCTAGTTTTAAGGGAAAATATTTACTTTTCCCCATTTAAATATGCTCTTAGCTGTAGCATTGTTGTAAATGCTATTTGTCAAGTTACTTTTTTATTTAACCTTTAGTTGCTGAGTGTTTTTCTAATTAATTATTATGGACTTTTATCAAGTCATTTTTTTACATCTGTGAGGAAAGATTTTGTGATTTTCCCCCCATTCTATAAAGTTATGAATTATATTGATTGATTTTCAAATGTTACTCCAAACCTTGAATTTCTGAGCAAACTACATTGTCATACTGTATCATCCTTTTTATATATTGATGGCTTTGTTTTGCTAATATTTTGTTGAATATTTTTGCATCTCTGTTTATGAGAGACATTGGTATATAGCTTTTTTGAAAAGTAATCTTGTGTGTTTTGGTATCAGTGTTACGTTGGATTCCTACAAGAGATGAGAAAGGTTCTGTCTTCCTTCAGTTGCTGAGTTTGTTTCAGGCTAATATGATTTCTACCTTATATACTTGAAAGGATATACCTTTGAAACCATCTGAGTCATATAGTTTACTTTTTGAAAAGATTTTAAATTGTGAATCCAACTTTTTATTAGTTATGTAGCTATTGAGATTTTCTATTTTGTATGTGTGTTGATTTTGGTAATTTCTAGCTCTTAAGTAATTTGTCCATTTCACATAAATTGTTACATTTTTTGGCATAAAGTTATTCATCACGTTTCTTTATTTTACTTTTAAAGGTTGTAGAATCTAAAGTGAAACGTCTCTTTCATATTGGATATTTGGAAATTTGTGTTTTCTCCATTTTATTCATAATCAATTTAAATTTTTTATATTTAACTTCTCAAAAGTGAATTTATATTTTATTTATTTTGTGTCCTTTTTCTGTTTTATTAATTTCTCTTTCTTTTTTATTGTCTTATATTACTTAATTAAAAATTTTTTAATGTTTATTTATTTATTTATTTGTTATAGTTTATTGTCAAGTTGGTTTCCATATAATACTCAGTGCTCTTCCCTACAAGTGCCCTTCTCCATGTCGATCACCCCCCATCCCTTCCCCCCCTTTCAGCCCTCAGTTTGTTTTCAGTATTCAGGAGTCTCTCATGATTTGCCTCCCTCCCTCTCCCTAACTCTTTTTCCCCCCTTCCCCTCCCCATGGTCCTCTGTTAAGTTTCTCCTGTTAGACCTATAAGTGAAAACATATGGTATC
>CM053568.1:15712085-15846293 GCA_028646485.1 Cryptoprocta ferox | reverse complement strand
GTGCGCTGTTAGATTTTGAAATCGCACTTTTTCTAGTTTGTTGAAATAGGCCTGGATTGTAGTATACTTTCCTCTTATGACTGCCTTTGCTGCATCCCAGAGAGTTTGGATTGTTGTATTTTCATTTTCATTTGTTTCCATATATTTTAAAATTTCTTCTCTAATTACCTGATTGCCCCAATCATTCTTTAGTAGGGTGGTTTTTAACCTCCATGTTTTTGGAGGTTTTCCAGACTTTTTCCTGTGATTGATTTCAAGTTTCATAGCATTATGATCTGAATGTGTGCATGGTATGATCTCAGTTCATTTGTATTTATGGAGGTCTGCTTTATGTCCCAGTATGTGATCTATCTTCGAGAATGTGCTGTGCGCAATTGAGAAGAAGGTGAATTCTCTAGCCTCAGGATGTAGAGTTCTAAATATATCTGTCAAATCCATCTGTTCCAATGTGTCATTCAGATCCATTGTTTCTTTAGTGATTTTCTGTCTGGCTCATCTATCCATTGCTGTAAGTGGAGTATTAAAATCCCCTGAAGTTAGCACATTGTTATCAGTAAGTTTGGTTCTGTTTGTGATTAACTGTTTTATGTATTTGGGTGCTCCCGAATTTGGCATGTAGATGTTTATAATTGTTAGCTCTTCCTGATGGAGAGACCCTGTAATTATTGTATAATGTCCCTCTTCATCTTTTGTTACTGCCTTTAGTTTAAAGTCCAGTTTGTCTGTTGTAAGTATGGCTACTCTGGCTTTCTTCTGGCTTCTAGTCGCATGATAGATATTTCTCCATCCCCTTACTTTCAATCTGAAGGTGTCTTCAGGTCTACAATGAGTCTCTTGTAGACAGCAAATAGATGAGTTTTGCTTTTTTTTAATACATTCTGCTACCCTGTGTCATTTGATTGGAGCATGTAGTCCATTTACATTCAGTGTTATTATTGAAAAATATGGGTATAGAGTCATTGTGTTCTCTGTAGGGTTCATGCTTGTAGTGGTGTCTCTGGTACCTTGGGTTCCTTGCAACATTTCCCTCATAGAGTCCCTCTTAGGATTTCTTGTAGGGCTTGTTTGGTGGTGATGAATTCTCTCAATTTTTGTTCATTTGGGAACACCTTTATCTCTCCTATTTTGAATGACAGGCTTGCTGGATAATGGATTCTTGGCTGCATATTTTTTCTGTTCATCACATTGAAGATTTCCTGCCATTCCTTTCTGGCCTGCCATGTTTCAGTAGATAGGTCTGTAACCACTCTGATAGGTTTCCCTTTGTATGTTAGGGCCCTTTTATCCCTAGCTGCTTTCAGAATTCTCTCTTTATCCTTACATTTTGCCAGTTTCACTATGATATGTCGTGCAGAAGGTCGATTCAAGTTACGTCTGAGGGGAGTTCTCTGTACCTCTTGGATTTCAATGTCTATTTCCTTCCCTGGATTGGGGAAGTTCTCGGCTATAATTTGATCAAGCACCCCTTCAGGAACTTTTTCTCCTTCAGGAATTCCTATGATACGGATATTGTTCCATTTGATTATATCACTCAGGTCTCGAATTCTTTCATGCTCCTGGGTCAATTTCTCCCTCTTTTTCTATAACTGTGTCTTCTAATTCACCTATTCTCCTTTCTGCCTCTTCAATCCGTGCAATGGCCACCTCCATTTTATTATGCACCTCATTTAGAGCATTTTTTTTTTAAACTCATCACAGGTATTTTGAAGGTCTCTAGTCTTTGTATCAGTAGCTTCTCTGATGACTTCCATGCTTTTTTCAAACCCAGCGATTAATTTTATGATAATTATTCTAAATTCTTGCTCTGTTATGTTACTTATATATGTTTTGAGCAGTTCTGTGGCTGTGACTTTTTCCTGGAATTTCTTTAGAGGAGAGTTCTTCCATTTCATCATTTTGGCTAGCTTTCTGTCTCTTGTTGGTTTTAAAAGCTCGTTATGCACTTTGCACCTGTTCATATTGCTATATTAAAGGAGGCCTATTGACTGTCCAGGGCCTGTCCATTCAGAAAGTGTTCTTTTAATGGTGTCTCTCGGTTTCTCTTGTTGTGCCTTTCGTTATTTTATTTCCCTACGCAGTGATATTTGAGACTCTCCACCATGTGTACTTTGGCTTGTTTCTTGAGGTAGCCCAAGCCCTGCGGCCCCACCGTGCCGCTGTGGCATTGCTGTGCCCTGCTCACCACACAGTGTCTCCCCGCTCCGGGCGCCGGGCTGAAGCCCTCCTCCTCTTCCTTTCCACTGTGGCTGCCAACCACCGCCCGCGCTCAATGTTTATTTTTGAAGGAGAGACAGAGCGTGCGTGGGGGAGGGGCAGAGAGAGAGGAAGGCACAGAATCCAAAGCAGGCTCCAGATCCAGTCTGTCACACAGAGCCTGATGTGGGGCTTGAACTCCCGAGCTGTGAGATCATGGCCTAGGCGTGAGCCGAAGTGAGATGCCTGACTGACTGAGCCACCCAGGCGCCCCTAATTTAAATTGAATTTACGCTCTTCTAATTTCTTATGATGGATACTTAGATGACTTTTTAAATCTTTGGGGTGTTTTCTACTGTAAGCATTTAAGTCTATAACAGTTCTTCTAAGCACTGCTTTATGTGAATTTTTGTTATATTTTCATTTTCTTTCAGTTAAAAATACTTTTGAATTCCCCTTGTGCTTTCTTCTTTGACCATGAGTTTCACAGAATTATGTATTTAATTGTGAGCTCTTTGGGAAGATTTCGTAGGTATCTTCTTTGTATTTAATTTTAATTTAATTTTTTTTGAAAGAGTGCTCGCATGCACACATGTGAGTGAACATGGGAGGGGCAGAGAGAGAGAGAGGGAAAGAGAGAATCTCAAGCAGGCTCTGTGCCCAGTGTGGATCCCAATTCGGTGCTTCATTCCATGACCATGAGATCATGACCTGAGCCAAAAGCAAGACTTGTAAACTTAACCAACTGAGGCATCCTGGTGCCCTGATATCGTCTCTTTTGATGTTTAATTCCATTATTGTCAGAGAAAAGTCTCTGTATGATTTTAACTATTTGAAATAAATGAGACCTGTTTGATGAGTCAGCATATGATCTGTTACTTAAATGTCTAATATCTATGTGAAAAAAAGTGTATTATTCAATTGTGAGGTTCCATTATCAAGTAGATTAATTTTTTTATAGTATTGTTTAATTATTCTGTATTTTAGTGATTTTAAGCCTACTATTCTACCGATCACTGAGTAAATAATTTCGAAATCTACATTATTTTCTTCTTCAGTTCTGTCCATACTTTGATATTTTTTGAAGATCCTTTGTCAGGAATATTCTCATATTGTCTTAATGAATTGACTTTTAATGTTATGAAATGCCCTTCACCTCTGATAATATTGCTTGATCTGCCATCTCTTTTGTCTAATATTGATATGTCCACTGCAGCTTCCTTAACAATTAGTGTTTTCATGATATATCTTTATATCATTTTACTTTTGAATTTCTTTGTATTGCTTTAATTGTGTACTTGTAGAAAGCGTGTAGTTGAGTATTTTTTTATGTCCGATATCGTCTGCCTTATAATTAGTGTTTTAGTCCATTTACATTTAATACAATTAATGGTATTATGTTTAAGTCTTACTGCATTTAATGGTATTATTAAGTTTAAGTCTGTCATCTTGCTTTTTTTTTTCTGGATGTCCATTCTGTTTGTTTCCTTTTCACTCTTCCTGCTTTCTTTTGTATTGTTTCCTTTGATATATTTTTTTTTTACTTAATCTACTAATTTACTTGATATTTAAATCAACCAGTAAAGAACTCAATACAACTCTGTTTAATTATTTTCCTCAGTTGCTCTAGGGTCTAAAATGTGTATTTTTGTTTTATCACAACCTACTTTCAGATAGTATACCAACAATTAGGACCTTGAAACTGTATACATTCCCTGTCTTCTTTAGTTCCTTTGTGCTGTTAGTGTATTTTTACCTTCTACATGTGATAAATCATTTTTTCCCTTTATGTGGTTAACTATTTTTTAAAGATATCAAAAAGGAGAAAGTCATTTTATATTTAGCGAAGTATTTATTATATATGGTGCTCTTCATTCCTTTGTTCAAATCTGTGTTTCCATATGGTATCCTTTTCCTTTAGCCTGAGGGAGAATTTCTTTTACATTTTTTTATACTGCAGTTCATTTGGGAAAATATTCTCTCAGCTTTTCTTTGTCTGAAAATGTCTCCATTTCACCTTCAGTTTTAGAAAATGATATTGTGAAAAAAATTTTTTTTGAAGGCAGTACTTTCAAAGTATATTTTTGAAAGTATATTTATGCCTTCAACATTTTACTATCTATGGCTTTCTATTACTTTAAATTAGAATTCTGTTATTTTACTTTTTTTCTCAATGTAATATATCTTTTTTAGTGAATTTATTTAATATTTTGTATTTTATTTATTATTTTAACAGTTTATCATGTGATTGTGTGTTTGTATTGTTTATTTTACTTGATGACAATGTACTTCTTTATTTTAGGTATTGGTATTTTTTGCATCAAATGTGCAATATTCAATTCCTTATTTCTTCAAATGGTTTTATGCAAATCACCTCCTTGTAGTATTATAATTAAACTTATCTAAGGCTACTTGATATTTTCCCATGGATCTCTGGAGTCCTCTTCTCTTATTTCCAGACATTTTTCTCCCTGAGCTTATATTTGCATAGTTTCACTGATATTTCCCTTTTTGGTTGGTCAGACATACATGTTCACATTTTCATATCAGATATCCTACTTTTGTATTCCAGAATTCTCACCTGTTTCTCTTGGAAGTTTTTTTTTTCATTTTTAAATTTTTTTTGTTAAAAATTTTTAATGTTTACTTTTGAGAGAGAGACATAGAGCATGGGTGGGTGAGGGAGAGAGAACGAGAGAGAGAGGGAGACACAGAATCTGAAGCAGACTCCAGGTTCCAAGCAAGTTTTCCCTTTTTCTAATGATATTCTTCATCTCTTTAGTCATCATATCCATCGTTTCCTTTAAATCCTTAAGCATCTATGTAATTTTTTATACAGTCCTTGTCTTTAATTTCAACATCTCTGCCATCTCTATCATCTCTGCATTTGTTTTTACTATTTCTCCTCATTTTATGTTATTGTTTCCTGCTTCTTCACATATCTACTTTTTATTACATGAAGAACATAATACTATATTTTTGAGATCCTAGATTTTGTGAATTTTTTTTATAGAGTGTCAAATTTTCTTTTGGCAGACAATTAGTTTTCTGTTCTCTGAGCTTTATACTTTGAGGCTTGATTATAGTCATTGTTTTGGTGGATCTAAAACAGTTCACAGTCTAGGGCTAAATTATTCTCATTTCTCAATTGTAGCCTTTTGGTGTCTTAATTGAAAACCCAGAATATTCAGTGAGGTCTCTCCACTCCAGCCAATCAGCATGCCTGTTTCCAAGTACTGGGTGATTTCTTAACCTCTGGTCATCTCACAGCTTTCCAGTATTTGTTTTCTGATGGGCCTCATGTAGTCTGACCCTTTGTATCCAGAACTTTGAATTCATGGTCACCTGTACAAATTTCTGGAACATCTTCTCTGTGCTGCTATTTTCCCCTTGCTATCCGTTCCCATAAATTCCCATCACCTCAGTAAACTAACACCCTGCTTTTTCCTTCTAACATCAACAGGTCTACAACAGTCTAATTGTGTTCTATCCACCTGCACCACAATCTGGAAATTTTGTTCAGCACAAGAGCTGAGACTATCATGGGAACCCTTCCCATGGATCAAAGGCTTGTACAGCATGTTAGCAACATCTGAAAACTGTCACTTCATATCTTTTGTATAGCTTTATAGTTGTCTACAGCAAGCGGACTGATTTACCAGTTATTTCTATCAAAACGTTTTTTTAATGTTTATTTTTGAGAAAGTGAGAGAGAGAGAGAGGCAGAGTGTGTGTGTTATGTGTGCGTGCGTGCGTTCCTGTGTGTGTGTGAGAGAGAGACAGGGAGGAGGGAGAGGAAATACCAATCAGGCTCCATATTGTGAGCACAGAGTCCTAGGTGGGACTGGAAACCATAAACAGTGAAGTCCTGACCTGAGCTGAAATCAAGAGTCAGATGCTTATCCTTCTGAGTGACCCAGGCACCCTTCAAAGCTTAAAGTGACCACATGAGTTTTTTAAAATCTGTCAGCACTTACCCAGTTGGAAGTCTATACTCCCCAAAGACATGCTTCCTTTCACCCTCACATTTTTCATTGCTTCAAAACCTACTTTTCTATATACAACAACTGCAAATTAGCTTGAATCTGGTAAAATGATCATTGGTTTTATGTAAACTAAACATAGTATATAAAAGGATAATTCCACTCCTGAGTAGCAATGCTGAAGATAGATTCTGAAAAAGAACAAGGAACAGAAAATATTTTTTATGCCCTTCAAATGACATAATTGATTTTACATATGTGTAGGCAGGCCTAGACTTGTTGCTTTACAGATAATTAAATTTAGAAAGTAGCTTATATTAACTGAGACCACCCATTTGTCTTACAGGTGGGGAAATTGAGTGCTGGAGTAGATTTACTTTGTCCACGATTTACAAAGCTGGTAGGTAATATATTGTTTTCATTTTAATATTGATGCATTTTGCTCCAGTGTTCTTTATACTATTATGTGGTTTAATAACATATTAATTTATGTAAACTTAGAACTTTATGTTTTGGTTTATATAAACAAGCTATAGCAATTTGAAACCATGGATTTTGGATCAATTTTGTTATTTAAACTAAGTGACCATTAAGTGATTGATACATAAATGTAACTGATTCGATCATGTGAGTTACTACGAAGTTCAGAAGATTATATAAACCTTATCCTTACTTTTTGGTGTGTGAACCTTGACATTAAACCTTACCAGAAAAAAATTCTTTTGAGCTTTCTACTTGATTCAGTTCCCATTTGTTTTAAAAATACAATGACTTTGTACATATAGCCTAATTTGCTGTTTTACTTTTAAAAGCTGTGCAACTACATCAGAATTAATGAGTGGGATCCTTCAAGGATAATTCAGTAATTTCCTTGTCTTAATACATTTTACACCTTCAGATGAATTGGTAAGGGATTGCAGTGGGATTAGGAGTCTATTAGTATTTCTGGTTTGAATAAGTCATTCTACTTTAATGATATTTAGAATAGGCCTAGATTGCTGTTGAATGATATATAGTTATGAAACTGAGAAACAGTTGCATTTTTATTTTATTTAGACACTATGTGTTTAAACGTTACCCCCCCAAAGATACACAAAAGATATACATATACATGCAAATGAAAATAATTGCTTTTAATTATTTGCAAGCTTGTACCTAAAATGATCATAGCAATCTATGGAATGGCATGTAACTTAAACTAAATGCCTAAGATATGAATTGTAGCTGACTTGAAGGACTTTTTTCCTTAAGTTAAAATCTATATACATATCCTGAAAATCTGTCAACTAGCTGGTACAGTTGTGGACCAAAGATAAAAGAGTATATGAATGTGTACCTCAGAGGTTCATATAGAATTTATAAGGAAAAAAGTGGCATTTTACATATTTTGCTGGACACATGGAAACATAAAAGGCTATCCCTTGTGAGTGACAACTAGTGAGTCTTTACTACATGTGGCTGAATCACTTTCTTGGAATATGACAAAAAACATATTAACAGCATCCCTTCTTAAATTAGGGAAGGAGGACAAATTAGGGATTTGACTAATCATTGAAAAACTTGGGAATCTGTTCCCTTTCCTGCAAGCTTTTAGGGTTTTATTTGAAAAGGAGAATTAATGAAAATAATAGCATTCCCAAATGGAGTTTATAGAATTCACAGACCATCAATAACTTTTATTAAATGATCAAAGAAAATACATACCAACTTAGATTTTCTACTTAGGTATGATAGAACAGTGAGTCCAAATATGAACAGATCATCATATATCGAATATATATTACCAGAAATATAATCAGCAATTCTGTATCTTTTATTTAATTTTATTTCTGGGAGTGTCTACTTTATATGTATTATAATAGATATTAAATAATATAAAATGTAATGTCAATTATATAAAAATAATAAGTAATTTATACCATGTGCTATATTTCTATTATGCTTATAAATATATATGGAAGATATATAAACATTTATCTTTATATTCACATATAAATATATAAACATAGAACTTAATAATACAATACATAATATAACATGTATCATAACAAAATACATGATATTTATAATAATATATGTAAGTATATATACATATATAATAAATATGTATGTATGTAAACCATGCTGTTATAGCTGGAAAAATACAGTATACTGTGGACTGATTATTAACAGACTTGATTGCTTGGAATCTCCAGAAACTTTTTTTTAATGCAAGCAGTGTACTTTCTGATCCTCATATTCCAGTTTTCCACAAATAATATCATAAGAAACATATAAGAACCAAAACACATAAGAAATATGAAAGAACTTTAAAAGCTACATAAAGAAACTATAAAGATGTTGACAATACAGTGCTTTCAAATGACAATGAAGAAGTTGATGATGTTGAATAAGAAAAAAAAATATGATGTAGTGGATACCGTCTGCCAAGATCTCCTTGGATCCTTTGTACATGTTCTGTGTGCTCTGTCTTGGCTTCTGTGTGATTTGTTTCTAACAGAGTGCACCTGTGACTCACCTTGGAGGGTGGCCCTTGGGTTATTGCAGCAGTTGGCTGGAAAGTACAGATACTTAGAAGGGCTTGGGAGTTTCCATCTGCTTATGATGGCTCTTAGCCAATAACTGGTATAGGAGTTTCAAAGCCCAGCTCCTTGGTCATAAATGCAAAAATTCTGATAACTTATACTATACAGTTTCCCCTTTGGGCCACTCTCCATGGATTCCTGCCCAAAATTTCTCCATTGGATGACATCCTTTTCTGCCCTTCCCTATTCTTTCACTCCCTCATGAGGATTATCTGCGAGCCTTTCCTTAGAAAATCAGTTATACAAAGATAGTTGTCTCAGGGTCTGTTTTAGGGAAACCCAACTAAGACAGATGATGACCCCTCCCCCCATTATATACCACATTGTGGTTTTCTTTATTATATTACTTTATCTTCAATTCATCTTGTGAGGCTTTTGTTTCAACAATGAAAAAAGTGAATCTTTAGAGGTTAAATAATTAACCTGAAATCGTATAGCAATTCAAATACAAAGAGAACTTAAATCTGAATATTTCTCAAAATGCTAGAAGATCTTCTTTTAATGACTCCCATCAAAGTATATATTGGAACACTTTGGTTTTTAAGATTGTTTCCTTTTGTTTGGGGGAAAATTTTGCTTAATTTCAAACATTGTGGATATATAAGATAAAAACCATTTTAGAGAAAGATAAGCTTATTTTACTTGCCTATAATTTTTATAGGCATAAGATTATTGGGGGGAGAAAGTTCTTTAAAAATCTGATTTATGTTACTTGAATAACTATAAAACAAAAGAAAAAATGAATGTATTGATGGTCAAAATAAAATATATCTCTTCTCTCGGATACTCCTGAGAAAAACATCCGCATTAAATCCATTTTAAGTATCTCTCTATCCAATTTAATGGATACTTGAAATATCACCCTTGGTGATTGCATTTGAAAGGAAAATACTTGCACACTTTTATCTTTCACAAGCTTTTCAATAATAAACTGAAAAGCTGAAGTCATTGGTTAAACAAGTGGACTGCTTGGTTGCAAAAAGAAAAGTTTACACCAGCATTCAGAAAACATGTGTGCTAATAACTGTTTATCATCAAATGATTCATCAGTTGTGCTTTACAGGATGGTTTCCTGAAGTTAACAAATAGGACTATGGCAAACCTAAAAAAAACAAAACAAAAAAACCAAACAACAACAACAAAAGAATAACAACAAAAAACTCTGTCCAGCAAAAGAAACAATAAGCAAAATGAAAAGGCAAGCTGTGAAATGAGAGAAAATATTTGCAAATTATATATCTGATAAAGGGTTAATGTCTAAAATATATAAGGAACTCCTACAACTCAATAGCAAAAAAGCAAGTAATCTAATTTTTTTTAAATGGGAAGAGGAGCAGAATAGACATTTTTCCAAAGAAGACATACAAATAGTGCTCTATAACACTAAGCATCAGGGAAATGTGATTTATTTATTTATTTATTTATCTATTTATTTATTGTGGGTGTTTTTGTTTTTGTTTTATAGTTTGTCAAGTTGGTTTCCATTTTTGGTGTTTTTTTTTGTTTTTTATTTTTCTTTTATAGTTTAAAGGGAAATGTGATTTAAAACCACAATCAGATAGTATCTCACACTCGTCAGAATAACTATCATCAGAAAGACAAGATCTAATAAGTGTTGGTGAAGATGTGGAGAAAAGGGAACCCTGGTGCACTATTGGTGGAAATGTAAATAGATACTGCCCACTACGGAAAATAGTATGAAGGTTCCTCATAAAACTAAAAATAAAGCTACCATATGCTTTAGCAACCCCACTTCTGGCTATTTATGCAAAGGAAATGAAAATAGGATCTCTCAGAGGTATTTGTATTCCCATGTGAGCAGAAAGTCACTACCATAAATAGTGAAGGAATATCTTAAATATGAAGGGAAATGTTACCAAATAGCAAGTCCTACCTGTGGGATGGAACAAACAAGGGTAAATAGGTGAATAAATATGAGCACACTTGTATGGAAAACAGTGTATTCCAGAAGTATTTGCACCTGTATGTGGCAAAGTTTTGACAAAATTGTCAAACAATTTAATGAGGAAAAAGAATTTCTAACAAATTGTACTATGGCAACTGGGCATCCATGTGGGAATAATGAACCTTGATAGCTATCTCAAAATATATAAGCAATAATGAGGGAGCAGGGATCTAAGTATAAAGCCTACAACTATTCAGAATATAGCAGAAATCAAAAGACCATCTTTTAAAATGTGTGGAGGGTAGCTTTTAATATAGCTCCCAACAATCTCCATCCCCTGGTATTTACACCTGTGTTATTCCCTCTCCTTGAGTGAGGTTTGGACCAAATGACTCATTTAGAATATATAGAATACAGTTAAGAGTAATGGGTTGCCACTTCTACGATTAGATTGCTTAGAACACTGGTTTGGGATGCAGGACTTGGCTTCAACCTCCACTCTGCAATGTAATAGCTGTGTTAACTTAGGTGTATTTAGGCTCTCTGGACCTCAGTTTTCTTATTTGCTGCTGGGACAATTATACCTACATCCTACATACACAGCAGGCCATAATGTATTAAATAAAATAATGTATGTAAAGTGCTCAGTGAATTGTAGATATTATACAGCAAATCTCTTCACTTCAGTGATTCTCAGATTTCCCCTGAGCAATGGAGTACTGCTAGTGGATATGAAAGTTAATTTTCAGCTGTAGCTTCACAATGAAGATGTTGAGTGAATGGGCTTGGTTAAAGGAAAAGAAGGGAAATGGACAATTCAGGCATGAAAATGAAAAGATTATTGACAAACGATATAAACAGAATATTCCTTACCATGAATAGCACCCAATTCATGATTTTCTTTAGGACTGTATCTTGGATACAGAGATAGAGAATTGTAAGTAATTCTTTCAAGAAATATTTATTTGAACACATTCAATAGTTCCAAGTTCCATGCAATATTCTGGGCACTGGGCACTGTGGCAGTCAGCATGTTGGACACACTTCCAACCAACATGGAGATTTTGTGCTAGTGGTGGTAAAGAGGGCTACATATACCCAACACACAGACACACACATACAGACACACACACACACACACACACACAGTAATAAAAAGTATTGAAATAACAAAGAGAGCTACTGAGAATGAGACAGGACATCTAAAATTGCTTGTGTTAAGTGAGGCTTCTATAAGGAGGTGACATTTAAGCAGAGACTTTTGCAACAAGTCAGCCATGTGAAGATTTTTATATTAAAGTAATCCTACTTGCTGTAACAAATAAATGCTAAAATGTCAGTGGCTTAATGTAATAGAAATATTTCTGTCTCATGTAATGGTCTAACACAGTTGTTCTTGGTAGCTTTCCACTGTCTGTTGAATTGGGGGTCCAGGTACCTTCTATGTTTTGGTGCACCATCCCTTAGGGCTTTAGAATCCTCTAATTCCAGAAGGTTGAAAAGAAAAGAAACAAAAATCTTAAATAATGTGGCCCCAAAGTGGCATCTATTCCTTCTGTTCACATTCTGTTGGCAATAACCGATCCTTTGGCCAAGGAAGTTTAAGTAAGTTAATATTTATAATGTACTTTTGACAATTCTTGGAACATGTTAAATAAGAGTTTTTGAATAAGTGAATCTTAGAAAAAGCACTGAGGTGGGAAAGTGCGTGGTATGTGGAGCAGAAAGAAGGCCAGTGTGGAACAGGATTGTGCCCAGAAGAGAGGGTTGTCTAGAGGAGCTCAGAGAGGAAGGCTAGGGTCTCACAACAGGATATGGTCGGTTTTCAGTCCACTACTCCAGCAGCTTCATGTGTGTGTGTGTGTGTGTCTTGTCTGTCTGTCTGTCTGTCTGTCTGAAGTATCTGACTCCCATAGCAGAGGCACATTAGGATCAGGGACCATTTTCAGAAGCATATTATGGAGTAAATTGTCTTTTGTAATCAATAGTAATGGGAGTTCAGTGAGGGGGTGGAATGGGCACTAACAGAGGAGACTGACTCAAGTGTGCTTCTGTCTCTGATGCAAGACAGATATATTGGGAACTGACATAATTCTCCAGAGTTGATGGTTTCTTCCTTGGAGATGGGTTTTAATTATAAATACTCATGAGGTTAAGACAATAGCCTTAAGCACTTCTTTGCCCTAATCTTACCCATTAGTTCTTCTTAAGCAAGTGAATGTGTTTTCCAGAGGAACAGAGGCTGTTTTGCCTATAGCAGAAATTGTGTGTTTACTTCAGAACAATGGAACATAGATCAAAAAGAATTTTGGAACTGGTGTTATGGTTTTAATGTTCATTTGAATGTTAAGACCTATGCCATTAAAAGTTGCCCTCAGTACCTATTAGGAAAGCCATTGCAATCCATGACTTCAGAATTACAGTAGTATGCCATATAAAAAATATATATATTCTCCTAGAATTTTATTTCACTCCTTTTTATCGTAAAACCTCCAACACCTCCTACCCCATTCCCAGGTGACTATGATCTTCCTATTTTACAAAGAAAAATAAGAGGTGTTCACAAACTCATGTGCTTCATCTACCCATATATCAGTGTCGTTATCCATACATGTAGCTTTCCCTCCAGTTACCTTGTATGAAGGGTCTCTGTTCCTATTTATGTCTGCTGTAATCACAGTCTTCCCTGTTTGAGTAAAAGGTAAACCCATTTTTCCAGTTGCTCAGAGCATAAACCCCAGAGCCATGTTGAACCCTCTCTTACACCACACATTCATTTTGTTGGCAACCTTTAGAATAAGTTGGCTTTACCTTCAGAATATCCTGATTGGCTACTATTATGACCCAAGTTATTCTTATTTCTAAGGTTATTACAATAACTTTCAAAATGGTTTCTTAGCTTTTCCCCTGTACCTACAACAGTGTTCTCAACCAGGGGTAACCTCTCCTTCCCTAGGGGACATTTGGCAATGTTAGAGACCTTTTTGGCTGTTAAAACTATCAGGCAGGGGACTACAGGTATCTAGTTGGTAGAGGCAAGTGGTGCTGCTAAACAGCCTGCAAGGCACAGGACAGGGTCCTACAACAAACAGTTTTCTGGCCCAGAATGTGAGTGGTGCTCATTCTGAGAAACTCTAATTTGTAGTCTATCTTATAGACAATGGGCTGGGTCAAGTATGTGGAAAGGTGAGTCTTCCTGCTTAGACCCCTGCTTAGACCCTCCAGTGGCTGTCCAATTCTCTGAGTAAAAGCCTAATTCCATTCAGTTACCCACAAGGCCCTCAAAGGTATTGTGTGCCAGCTCTGTCACTGGCCACATCTCCTTTCTCTCTCGCATCCACACTGACCCTTGGACATCCTGGTCCTTCGTACTGCAGGGCCTTTGTATTGACTGTTTTTTCTAGTGAATTACATTCCTAACAGATATCCACAATGCCCATTCCCCCTGCTCCTTCGCAGTTTGTGCAAATATTACCATCTCAGTCACCCCTCCCCTAAATATCCCTATGAATGTTGAACCACCTTGCAGCATTCCCTATTCTCCTTAAAATTTTTTGGCATAGTAACTTTTTATTATATACTGTCTCCACTCCCCCCCTCCTCAAGCTCATATGTTGAATCCCCAATTTCCAGTGTCTCAGAATTTGTATTTGGAAATAGAGTCTTTAAAGAGGTAATTCAGGGGCACCTGGGTGGTTCATTCAGGTAAGTGTCCGACTTCGGCTCAGTCATGATCTCATGGTTCATGATTTCAAGCCCCATGTCGGGTTCTGTGCTGACAGCTCAGAGCCTGGAGCCTGCTTCTGATTCTGTGTCTCCCTCTCTGTCTGCCCCTCCCTTGCTCGAGCTCTGTCCCTTTCTCTCTCAAAAATAAACATTATTTTTAAAAAAAAAATTAAAAAAGAGGTAATTCAGTTGAAATGAAGTCATTAGGGTGAGCCCTAATCTAACATGACTGGTCTCTTTATAAGAAGAGGAGGTTAGGACACAGAGGGGTACAGAGGAAAGATCAATGGCACTCCCACAGGGAGAAGACAGCCATCTACACAGCATGGAGCAAGGTGTTCCAAAGAAACCAACCCTGCTGATGCTTTGACCTCAGACTTCTAACCTTCTCACAGAATTGTGAGGGGAAAGCAATGGTTTTTTAAGCCACCCTGTCTGTAGTCCTTTAGTTGCAGTAGCACTAGCAAACTAATGTAATTACCTTCCGACATGCAATACAATTTAATTTGGTGTTAGATTTATTGCTTAACTGTTATATTGCTACACTTGATTGTAATCTTCCTGAAGGCAAGCATTTTGTCCTTTCTGTTTGTTTGAGATGCCTAATTTTGTTCTTGCTCAAGATATATCCTTTGTAATTGAGGAAGATATGACACAGGAAAAAACTGCTTGAGATTATAAATGGATGGCTGAGGGAGTGCAAACTCCAGAATTCCTCATTCAGTGTCTGTTTGGCTCTCTTTTGAACCATGTAGGTGCTTTAGCCTCAAGGATAAAGAAATGGTAGAGCAGAGCTGTTGGCAACAGAAAACCTCACATTCATCACCAACACACCTTATACATATATGAGCAATGAGGATGGACTGCCAGAACCATCCAACTGTTTAAGAAATGCACTTAACTTGTTTATGAAGAATAAAATGTATAGACCTGTTCAGATTACAGTACTTGCTAGTGAGTGATGAGTGATAGAAAAGAAGAGGAAAAACGAAAATTCTGAAGGAAAGCTACAATGTAGAAAAATAGAGGCAACAAGCGAAAGGTATTATGAATTGGAAGCAATATATGGGTTTTGTGGCTGTGTCTGTGCCTACGATCATGGAAGATAAACTAGCTATGA
Organism: Cryptoprocta ferox; assembly: GCA_028646485.1. Taxonomy (NCBI): domain Eukaryota; kingdom Metazoa; phylum Chordata; class Mammalia; order Carnivora; family Eupleridae; genus Cryptoprocta; species Cryptoprocta ferox. Next base: position 15,830,780 of record CM053568.1, on the reverse strand, counting down.
ATAAAAATATTCACTCCTTGTCTGTACCCAGGGTAAAATTTCAGTTTAACACATTGGCTCTTTCTCTGCCGCCCTGCCCATGAGCTTGCCAAACCAACCAGCTTATGTACAATTAACAGAGAGGTTTCCAATACAAGGAGAGCTTTGTTCTCATGGAAGACTATCTCTGTGTTTTCATCTGTCTCAGAGTGTGTGTGTGTGCGTGTGTGTGTGTAACCAGAATCATCTGCCCAAATAAATAAATAAAATAAGCAAATGGGAAGAGGTGGTGAGGGAACACTCTCCCTGATTGAAATCTATTTTCATCTCATGAAAAATATCTTAATTTTCACTTATATTCCATGTCTGTAGCTGAGGGCCATTAAAACTAATAAAACTAAATCATTTGTGACAGATCTTAGAAAACAGTTTCTGCAATCCACTGCGCTCTCAAATGCTCATTAGAAATAGTGGTATTCTTTTCAGAAGAACGCTCGCTGAATGCTTAAAACGTGTTCCCTCCAACTTTTGACAAGTCGAACTGGCAATGGAGTGTTTGAAGCAAAGCCTTGACATAAAAAAGATGTTGCGCAGCTATATCAAATATGACCGGGAACAGCACATCAAGGCAGGGAGCGTTAGGATCCAAGGCTGTTAGAGGAGGAAGAGAATCAACACATTTGTTTCTGCTTTCGATGTTTTCTGGCATCAGAGTAAACAAGGAATTTGCATTGCGTGTAGGCAGAACATTCCACAAGACTGTAAGTCCTTAGTGTCAAAGACTCATGGCTAAATGTCATGTAAGCCCTTGAAGATATTTTTATGTTCACCTGTAAAATGGGAACAGTCACGAAAAATAATATGTGTAGTAATCGTAATGCTTACCTAAATTGTTCATTTTTTATGGGGGTTAGAAACATGAATGTATGGTAAGAGACTAGAGATTTTAATTATTAAAGAGGCACTAATGTTTGTTATTTATAACAACAGTAGCCATCATAATTGAGTACTTGGTGCAGTACATTTCATATTTATGATTTCTATTTTCATAGCTTAAATTATCACCATGTTACAGAATTGGGTACTCTGAGTCAGGGTAATTATTATGTTAATATTAACAAATATTTTAATATTAGAAGGTACAATATTATTACTATTACCAAAGAAGCATTACATGAGAAACACAGAAACAAAGGATGTGGTTAAAAGTTAATTAAAAGGCCTGTATGAGTCAGGGCTCAATCAGAGAAGCAGAACAAATATTAAGGAATTTGTTTATAGGAATGTGACTTTATGCAATTGAGGGAGCAGGATAAATAGTCTCTTAGGACTTTGTCTTCACGTTTGGTACTGGAGCTTGAAGTCTGCAAGGCAGGCAGTTAGGAAAGAAAGATGTGAAATCAGGGAGGCTAAGGTCAAGCTGCAAACTGCCAGTAGGAGCTGGAAACAGCTCAATCTGGAACCCATAGGCATGAGCTGGAACCTGTTGTCAGTTCATTGATAAAGTGCGTGTTCTTCAGGGGAGAAACTGTACCCTTTATCATGGGGTAAAAACTCGTCTGACCCAGGAGTCAGAGAAGCTGGGAAAGCATCCAAGAGAAGGTAGGGCATTGCAGGCCCATCTCTGCGTATGCCAGTGAGCAGAGCCCGTAGGTAAGTGAAAAGGTGTGTGAACTACAAAAGCACCTGCCCCGGCCTTCCATCATAAAAAGCAAAATGGCTACTGTTTCACTTCTGCCCTCCAAATCTTGTAAGGAAACATCTCTTATGGTCCATTATAACTGGAAATACACAAAGAAGGAAGTTCAGGACATAGTTCTGGCTTGTCAAGTTGACATTTCACAAAACTACCAAAGTCCGCTATTGTCAAATTAACAAATTTATAAAGTCACACTGTTGCCTAGCGTTAGACCACTATGCTCTAAGCCAACATTTGCTAACCCTTTTCTTGAAAGAAGATAGAAAGACCTTCTTTTAGTTTTTGGGTGATATTCATTGTTCTAGCTGGTTCACACTCTCCCTTTGATATCTTGTAACTTAAATAATTAGATATATCTTATGTTACATGGAAGGGGAACAGGAGAGGGAAAGAAAATATTACACATACACAGATTACATGGTTACGTCTTTGGGATTATATCTGGTGTTTTATAACTATCTTCTTCCCTTCTCCATTCTGTATTTTCTTTTCTTAGTTTGTTGTGGTCCCAGGTCTATTTTTGCTATTCAGACTTTCACCCCTAAAGTGTCTGGGCCACTGACTAGCCCCACCTGAACTGAGTTGTTAAAGCTTCTGTTTGACTTTAGTCATTGATGTGGGAACACTAAGAGGTAACCCAGAGGTTCTCCTAGAATCTTCCTTCTTACCCCCATTGTATAATAGGACTCAGTATCTCCTTGAGGTCAGAATTGATCACCCCAGCCACTATAATTACTCCATTCTTTGCTTGTTGATTCGTTGGTATGAGTAGCCCAGAGTGGCAAGGTGGTGCAGTTTCAAATTCCAGGTCAGTGGGGTCATTGTTGGCAGATACAGTGATTCGGTGTGCAGCGTACCTGCACATAGATCATACTTTGTTTCTTACTCCAGCAGGTAAGAAAACTTGAGTATATTTGTAATCTAGAAGCAAAGATCCGTAGTGGGAGTAGTTCCTGAGTAGGATCAGCAGTCCTTTGTAGATCATTACCATTTCTTTAGACACGGTGAAACCAATCTCTTACAGCATGTTTGGAAGGGTAGCTTTTACTGTCAAAGAAGTCCACAAGGGGCACCCGACTGTCTTAGTCAGTGGAGCATGTGACTCTTGATCTTGGGGTTGTGAGTCCTTAAAAATAATAAAATCTTAAAGATCACAGAATTTAGGGATTCAAAATCCCGAGCTTGAGTGAAATATATCCATACACCCCATTGCAAATTTGAGAGTTCTTTTCCTTCTAGTAATGCCCAAACTTTAATAATAGAGACCTCTGAGAGATTTGGGATTAATTTACATTGTAACTTACCCCCTGAAGGATTCACCTTTGGGTTTATTTTGCGAAATCCTAGCCCTATGGTCAAAAGAGGTAATGGCTTCTTTTTACGGCAAATACAATTTCAGATCTGTAATGCAGATTTTAGCTGGTAAATTAAGGCTGTGTATTCATTATTTTCTTCCTCCATGTTTCCAGTACATTTAGAAGCAACCAATCAACTCCATTAGATGCCTTATTTTGACTAAAATATTCTATGGCAGCACGTACTTCGTCACTCTGAGGCTTGTTTTCTATAGGTATTTGATTGCAGTTATCTGCAGGTGATAATTTGCATAACACTTTTGCCACTACATGACATGGACTACTGGTGTCTCATTAGACACTAGAAGTGGGAGTGATTAAGGTTTTTATTTAAATTTAATCATATAAGAACAAACCAGATAACCCTGAACAGTCCAGGAAACCCATCCTTAAACTACTATTCCTCTAGAGTTCCTCTCAGTGACAAATTGTATATCCGGTAGGGTTCAATCAGGGAAGCAAAACTAAGAGAATACATTTGTTTAGGAGATTTGACTTTGCACAATTGTGGCCCTGGCTGAGTAGTTTCTATCAAGCTGTGTCTCAAGACCATAAACTATATATAAAGTAAGGAAAGCTAGGATAAGCTGGAATCCATGATATGGAATTCCTGAGAATGATGAGTTCTCAATGTTTGCAGTAGTGATGAGTATGTGTCTTGCAGGAGGAGAAACTGATGACCTTCATCACAGAACCAAATATACACCTGGCCCTGAAGTGGGAGGAGCCAAATTAAAGAAGAATCCAGGAAAGGTAGGATCCTTGCAGGCATGGCTGCTACCTCACACCAAGGTGAACCCACAGATAAGGCATAGCCAGTGTGAGCTACAAAAGTACCTGCTCAGAGCATTGTTGAAGCATAAAACACAACAAGGCTATTGCTTTCCCTCTCTTCAGTTCTCCAATGGCCGTGTCTCTTGTGGTACATTCTACTGTGAAATAAAAAGAAGACAGTTCTGGGAAAAGTAGTTCAGCCTGGTCAAGGTGACATTTACAAAGCACCACAAGCCCCATTGCAAATGACACCCATATTTATATCTGGGTAAACTTAAAATTGTTTCAAATGTTTGCAACACTTTTGCTGTTAATAATACACAGCCAGAGATAGTTGTCATATCTACAGTTTGCTGGGCGTTGGTACTAGGAAGGAGAGGTATAATGTATTAAGTCTGAGCAGCTCCTGAATAGATTATATAGGAAAATGTTAATTTGGGTCTGAATTGTGAGGCTTAAATATAGCATTTATTAGCTATTTATCCATAGTTATTTGGCATGAAACATGTACTCATAAAATACTAGTTTCTTTCCACACTGCTAAAATTTGTGCTCAGGCTCTTTGACTTTTAACTTCATGAATTGTGTCAACCTATTCTTATCTATTCTCTTACCCATCTTATGGGTCTCTACTAGCCTCACTGGATTCTTTGGCTTTGAAAAGCAAAGCAAAAACACACTGTAAAATGAATGACACTTTGTAAATGGGAATGTGTTATAATTATCATATTTGTTTCAAAATTAATAATCATTTGAAACCTATTTGTATCCCCTTGATAGATAGAAATTCCCTCTTTCAGTGGGATTACACTGAAAGGATGCAGAAAGGTAGTCTTTATTTTCACCTTTGTCAGGGGAATGGGGACACATGAAGTTACCACAGTGATCTTACTATGAGAACAGCAGGTGGAAAGAACAACTGAGCACTTCTTTAATGTTGGAAAGGGAAATGGAGGCCATGTGAACTAACAATTGCGTTATGTTGCAATGGAATGCTGCTTTTGTTTTTGTCAATGCATGTGAAGTTCCCATCTGCAAGGTACACTGAGAGGATTGTTTGTTCATGCACCAAGAGATAGCGATGTCTCTTAGAATTCAACATGGCCTGAAATAGCTCTCTCACTACGCAAGTCCCAATGTGGTCTGGGTGGGCCATAGATAGCACTTGATTACCTGCCTTCTCTGCTATGAAAATGGGTATTTAAAGAGTTACAGGTGTCTATCTGCACGTCTGGTAGGATGAGTAACTCATGCAGGTGAACATTATTTGTGGGAGAGTTTGGGAAGGGAAACTATGCCCAATGTTTATTGGAAAGGAAAACTAGAACAGTTTGTTGAAGAATAATACCTTATTCAGTAGTAAGCTAGCATTAGAGGTGATAGAAATAGAGATGCGTCCTCCTTTCAAAAAGTCTACAATCGTATTGGAGATGAATTTATTTTCCAGGGAAAACAAAAAGTGATAAATCAAGAATTTGTGTTCCTGCTTTAGATTCTGTGGGCTGGGTACAGACAAATAATGTAAATTTCTGAGGATGAAGAATAGCTATCAGTTTGTGGTCAAAAGTGGGGTTTGATTTCTAGCTCTGCTGCGTATTAGAATATAGTCTTGAATTTTCTAACTTTGAAATGGCAGTAATAAACTCTACATCACAAAGATTTTGTGATTATATAAAATAACATATCTGGGAGGCATCTGGCTGGGTGGCTCATTCAGACGAGTGTATGACTCTTGATCTCAGGGTCATGAGTTTAAGACCCATATTGGGTATAGAGATTGCTTGAATAAATTAATAAGTAAATAAAAAAATAACGTATCTGAAAGTTAGTATTTCTAGGCCACTTACCAGTTTACAAAAATACTTTTGAAATATTTAGCTGTGATTCCCAGGAGAAGTTGGTACACAAAAAAACTCTGGAGGAAAAATAGAGTTACGTACACACACATATTTAATTTTATGTGCAAGTATTTAATGCAATTTAAGATTTGAAATTACATTTACAGTATGTGCAACATTCTCATGCTCATCCAATAGGAGAAGTGGCTTAAAAAGGGTAAAAAAACATTTCATTGATTCATTCAAAATAACCTGAGAATTAGGCTTTCAGACATTTTTCTCCCCATTTTACTAATGAAACAATTATGATTTAGAAACATTAAGTGGATTTTCAGAATTACACAAGGCTAGGGCTCTTACATCCAAGTCTGATCCCCCACACCTGTTGTACAAGTATCATAGATCATGTTGCAAAGGCTTCACACACACACACACACACACACACAATAGATAGGATTTCAGTCTACCGACATCAACAGATAAAGTCATGGATGAATGTTAGGAGAGGTGGGAAAGTGAGAATTCATAGAGCTTATTCTTCTGCAAAGGTATGAAAAAAGGCATTGATGCGTTTAATTTGTGTTTTTGTTTTGATTACTTTTTTGATAGAATTAGAAGACTCATTGTCAGAAAGAATGATGTTGATGCAATATATCTTGAATTTTAAGAAACCATGTCCATCAGGGGATTTTACATAAAAACTAATTTAGGTATATTGAATATAATCCTTGTTAAGTAGGCAAAAACAACACTGATGGGACCCAAATTGTATGTGATTTAGGGGAAAAAAAGGAAGAAAAGAACAAAAGGAATGGGTGGAGGGCATAGATCGTGACAGAGACCAGGAGAGATTCAGGGATATATTAAGGAATGAGGGGACTTTTTAGACAAGGCACTGTATCCTGGGGCTAAAGTGTTTTTACATCTTTCATAAAAAATAAAGTTCCTAAAGATTATGGAATTTAAAAACATACATTGAACATTCGTGTCAGAAAGATCTTAGGAGAACATTATGACTAGATCTGTAACTTCATTTAAGGATTATGACCGTACAGGTTAAGTGGACAAGTACTGTTGAGATAGTCTTCAGAGTAGCTGGACAGTGGGGGCATCTAAGAGTAGATGTTGAGTCAGGAAAACCAGAATACAGATAAAGGTTTGAGCGCTTCTTGAACTCTGGTCTCATCAAGAAATTGAGCCTAATTCATTTCCCTTTGAATACAGGCTGACCTTAATGACTTCTATAAACAGTGAGCCTAGGTTACAGAATGTGAGACATCTTCCACCCAACTCTCTGTCAGGAAATGTGCCTCTGATGTTGTGTTTCCCATGTGGGAAATATGGCTACCCTGAAGCCCCTCGCACAAGAGAGATCACAGAGAGAGATACGTAAGAATAGAGAAAGATGCCCTGACAGTCCCATCTCTTCCAGTCCTCCGTGTTTTGAGTCTAACCAGACGAGGGGTGTGACGTGTGAGTGAAGAAGCCCTAAAGATGGTTACAGTCTTAGCCAACGTCTGACTTTTCATGCATAACCCAGGGTGAGAACCATCTAGCTGAGCCCAGTCAACCACCACTGTCTGGAGACATAATAAATATTCTGGTCATATGCCGCTGAATTTGGGATGATTGGTCATGCAACAATAGATAACTGAGTGTATGTGCCTGAAGACAATTTTCATTAGCTTCATTTTTTTAATAACACCTACCCCATGAATTTTTGTATGTATTAATTTAAATAATCTTAGAATAGTGCCTACATAATAGTTCTGAACATTTTTAGCTTGTAAAAATATTAGTACTGTCCACATTATTAAAGGTAGTATTAAAGCGAAGGCAGTTGTATAGTAATGCAGGTCAAGTTAAAGGACTTAGGATACCCTTTCAGGGTTTTATTATATTAGTTAGGGTTCTCCAGGGAAACTGAACCAATAGGGGAGGGAGAAGGGGAGAGAGGAAAAGAAGGGAGGGGGTAAGAGGAGAGCGAGGAAGAGAGATATTGATTCATTTTGAGGAATTTGTTCATATACTTATGGAGACTGAGAAGTTCCACAATTTACTCTTAGCAAACTGGGTAACCCAGGAAAGCCAGTGGTGTATAATTCAGTCCAAGTGTGAAGACTTGAGATCCAGGGAATCTAATGGGGGTGAAATCCCAGTGTAAGGGCAGGAGAAAGTGAGATGAGTTGTCCCAGTTTAGCAGTAAGGCAGGAAAAAGGGGGCAAATTCTTCCTTCTTGCACCTTTTTTCAATCCAGGTTCTCAGTGGATGGGATGATGCCCACCCACATTGGGGAGGGCAGTCTGCTTCACAGAGTGCATCTATTCAAATGCCAGTCTCGTCCAGAAACATCTTCACAGACACTCAGAAAAAAAATGTTTAATGTGGGCACCCTGTGGCTTGTCAAGTTGATACGTAAAATTAACCATCATGCAGGGTTTACTCTACAAAGTAAGAAAGCCTCATTACTAGACAAACTCACTCTGACATGCCTAAAAACGATCTCATCCCAGCTGCTTTCAATTTGATTTAGTGTATCACCCCGATTTTCCTACAGACCTTTCTGTGTACTCTAAGACTTATCACAATGTGCCAGCTTTGATCTCTAAGGAAAAATACATGGATAAGAAGAGCCTGTAATGGTGATATATGATCAGAGATTCAGAAATACCAAATCATACCCTGTTAAACCACACTTCCCAAAAGGTTTTGGAAGGTACTGTAGACAAAAGAGATAATACAAAAGTAAATACAAATTTACCTTATTAATATCCTTATAGATGCCTAATAATCCCTAACTAGTTATGGTTTAAATCAAATAAGGGCCTCTTTAATCCTGGGAATACCATGCTTATTGCCTGTGGGAAGAGAAAACCTCTTAATCCACTTATACAACTAGTTCCTTGCCATGAAAGGGAAGGATGTAAGATGAGCAATCTGCCCTGGGGCCTGACTATGCCAAAGGCCGAAACAGAAAAGCAATAAAAGGAAACTGGGATTCCTCATTTAAGGGGAAATAAACCTGCCTGAAAATAAAGCATAGCCCAGTGGATACTCTGGGCTCATACTAAGAGGAAAAAGAAACATCTCTTCCCTTAGAGAGTTAAGGCAGGGGTGGGAAGAGCAGGGCCCGGAATAGGAAGAGGAGGCAAAATATACATACTCTTAAGACAGTGGAACCAGGTGATTTCCTCTGAGATATGTTGAAGAGGCCTGTGCAGTTTCTGTTGGATGAAATCAACTCTGTCCCCCTGGTGACAACTTCGTTGTCCAGGGGATCAATACTCCAATGAAATACAGGCTGTACATAAAAGAGGAAAAATACATGTAGGGTGACTTATAAAACTGTGCCCCATGCTTGCCCTTCCAACTAGATGTAACAGACCAACATAATGAGCCCCCTTCTGCAGGTGGTGTAGATGTGAAGTATATAAGAAAAAAAGGAACCTTTAAACCCAAATCCCATTCCTAAAAAATGTTACTCTTCTCTGTTCCATAAAATTTACTATAATTTCTAGTCTTGGACCCAGAGCGAATGCCCTGTATCTAGGAGATGTAGCTAGGGTATCTTATGTTTGTGTTTTATTTGTATCTTTAAAATAAAACTTCATAAGTCATAAGCAAAGATCTTTTAGGCCTACCCCTACATTAGCGTTTAAAGATCTAACTAATATATATTCATGAGTTTATCTCTCTCCTCAAAGAACGAGTGACTTGCACTTTGGTATTTTGGTTTTGTCTTTTTTTTTTTTTCCCTCCAACTCTCTGTGAACCATAGCACCAAACTTAGTACTTCAGTTAGGATATGTTTTATAAATTGTTCATTCAGAACAGAGCTAAAGTTCATTCTAATCCAATTCAGATATGTAGTTTTTTCTCCTGTTATATATTTTTGTATGCATAAACACTAGAGACAAATAGCTCTTAAGTCTCTCTTACAGGTAGATTTCTAAAAATTCTTCAGCTTTCTTTTGTTTTCTTTATGACTTTGGTCCTTTCCTTCCAGTTGCCCATACTCTTTTCTTGACCTTCTCCAATTAGTGCCCAGTCTTCTAAGAATGCAGTGATTAAAACAAAACAAAACACACACACACACACACACACACACACACAAACCCAACTAGATATAAATATTTAATAACGATATGGCAGAGTTCATACCAATGACAAAGGTCATTTTTAAATGCTTGAATGTTATATTCTTTTTGTATATATTTTAGTATCACTTTGTTGGGCCTCCCTTTCAGTCGAGAGTCACCAAGAATAGAATCCACAAGAAACTGGAGTTGATTAATTGGATTTTATTTTAGTTCAGCCGAATGGCCCCTCCAGAGCAGGTTCTCGGAAGAGAGCCCCGCCCAGTAGAAGCTCAGGGTCTATATAGGCTACAGCAGAGTAGGAAAGGTCATCATTGAGGTAACCAATCATAGTTTACAGCATTTTATGGGGGTCAATCACATTTTGACACACAAGCGTTAGATTTGGCGGAAGCCTATCATTTGTAAAGTTCTTTGTCTCAGGAGAGATTTAAAATGACCAATCATAGGTCAAAGGGAGAGGCGAAGCAAGTGTACAGAAGCGAGAATTTTGCAGTTAAGGGGTGAAGTTGTGTAACAGTGTCTTGAAAACAAGTTAACCTTTAAGTTATAATTACTGGTTACATACTAGGACTTCCAGATCCTGATTGCTCAACTCTTAATTGTCTACCAGGAAGAGAGTTAGAGAGTGAAACAATGGCTGGTATGTTCCCATAAGGGTCAGCTTGACCCAGGAGGGGTCTTACTACTTAATTTTTTATCAAAAGAGCATTGCGTTGTAGCATAAGCTCTACTGTAACTTAACTCTCTAGAAGATGATCAGAGAGCTTTCAGTCAGTACAGTCCTCTGAATAGTCAACCAAACCTATAGAAGGTAAGTGAGTGGATTCTTATTCAAGAGCCCACACATCGTGCCACAGATGAATTCTCCCTTTTGATGAAGAGTGTTTTAAAACAGGTCACTCTTCAGAATATCTTTTCTGGCCGTTGCTGCTCTAACCTTTGGGAATTTAGGAATGAGGTTGGATACCTCTGGAGAATAATTGACATAAATCAACTCTGTACCGATTTCACATCATTACCTTGAAAATAGATGTCTCCTACTTGTTAAAGGATCTTGCAGAGGTTTAAATTCAGAGAATTGGAATTAAGCAAAACTTAACTTATGTATCCAAAAAGCTAGTACTTTAATAGATAACAGAGAAATGCAGGTGTGGAGTTTTATGGGAGATCACAGATGAGGATTGTGATGTCTCTGAGTTATATAGGGTTTTAGGAAACTGAATCCAATGACTTTGTTTAGGAGAAGATGCAAGGAAGTTAAGTCACATTGGAAATTAGTGGCAAAATAGGGGCTAGAACTAATATTTTATTATTTCATGTGTAGAGTCCCTTCTGTGTGCTATTGCTCCTGAAATCCCTACAGAGTCTGCCTATATTCTTACAGCTGTGAATCCAGGGAGACCTCAAAAGGAATTTGACTACGTTTCATGGTCTAGTTATAGTTTCCAGGTGGACATCTCACTTCAAGGCTTTCTCTGATCCAACAGAGATTTTATCAGGACCCAGGAGGACATTAGGATATTTCGCCCCTTTTTTGCTACAGCCCCATCTTTGTATTTTAGGGAATGAGGTCTGACTCTCTAGGGTCATAAGTACAGTTATGCTTTCTGGAGCTTTTCTCCCACTCTCGTTCCCTTTTGAGGATAAGTTTGCTTACATAAGCGCTTAAAAAGCATCTACTTCCCATTAGCCCTCTCCAGTCTCTCCTTACCTTATCTTTTGGCTCTGGAGCATATCTATTTGTATTTTAAAGACAATGGACACTGTTGTTTATTTAATCTGCATACGAAGAGGGGACTGATGTGTCACTTATGCAAACTTACGCCACTGATGCAGCCTGTAATATAGCAGGGTTCCCAGGATAACACATTTCCATTTCTGCCACTCTGCATATTTCCCTTGGGGCCATCCAGAAAGCTCTGCTGTCTTTCCATATATGATAGACCTGGATTCTATTTCGGATGCATAAAAATAAGAAATACTCTCCAGGGATTTGTTTATGTGATTACTGTGCCAAACTCTAAAAGGGAAATGGCACATGATATCCATCCCTTGCAGACATCAGGGGAATTTATTTTTCAGGGGCAAGCACCCTAGCTATGGGAAGTGATTATATCTAGATACAAATACTGTTAAAAGGACATTTATCTAGTAGATTACATACCAAAACTCTTCCCCAGGCTTCCTATTCCCTCTCCAGAAATGTTTTAGCAGGGACCATAGTCTGTGAGTAACAATGCCTCTTGCATTGCCATCTGTATATTCTGTCTTCCTACCTTGGCCCATAGACAAGCCCCATGCCTGATCAGTTTTCATGGTCATTCCATTCAGTGGGGTGATTTGTTCAGATAAAATGGAAAATTGAAATGGAACTGTTGCTGGATACAACATCGTCCACTTTTTCTATTTTGTCAAAATGCCATGGTTGCTCATTTTTTCATGGCCATGAGTTGAAATAAATTAAACTTCCCAGAGGCAAAACTTCTCTGAGATCAGATTGGAATATATTGATTAGCTCTTTGAGGCCTGATGGATTGAAGGTTCTTGCTTTTATAAACACATTTACAAACATGCCTTAAGAAACAGTTGCTTAGCACTGGCTAGACTGCTTGTGTTTATTTAAAGCTGCAGGGAAGGGCGGACCTGCAGCCTCTGACTTTAACCTATCAATGTTTCCATCCCAGATCAATGGTGACAAGTGAAGTATTGCTCCCTTTAGTGACTTCTAAAACCAGCTCAAGGCTGGCTTGCCCAGTGATGTGTCAAGTAATACATCAAAGTCTCAGGAACATCTCAGCTTGTCGTAGAATGCTAGAATATTAGATCCAGGAGGGCCTAGGCATCTTACCCATTCTTCTAATGGTGTAATTTATTCAGTTTGCAATATGGATGACTTTAGAGACAACTTTAGAGTTAGAGAAGATTTTCTGTTCTCTGGCTTAAACTTCTAATAACTGGTCACCAAATATACAACATAAGTGACTGAAGTGGTCTAGTAGGCAGCGTTATGAGTGGAAGGCATGAGCTTGCTTCAATGGGGCAGCAGTCCCTCTACTCCAGGTGATTATTTTCATGGAAGAGTGTGGGCCCAATATTGCCAAACAGGTAAAATTTTCAAAAGATTCAGGAAATATGGATATGATGTGACAATTTATTAAAAATCTAAAACAAAACAAAACAAAACCCTAAAACCTTTGCAGGCAAATAAAACAAAGATTCAGACTGAATTCAGTCTAAGAGCCATCCAGAATATGATCTCTGATTTACTCATAATCTCATGCTGGTGAGAAAAATGAGATTCAGAAAAATGGATGCCCTGAGTGAATGGCACCAACGACACAGGAGCTCAGCATCAGCAGGCTGTTTCACATTCTGCCTTGACATGGAGAATATGAGGGAATTATCATCTTGCAACACACTCTCGGTCCCAAGTCAGATTTCAAGACTAGTGGATACTCTACCCCAACTCCAAATTTAACTTCCAGTAACTGAGAGCTGAGTTGTTGAATTGACGTTTCCAGGATCACACTGCAAGTGAGAAGAGCAGAGACTGGTCCAGTCTGGTACTGTTTCTATTACATGACTTTCCAGGGAACTGGGACTTAATGATTTGCTGAGACTTTTCAGATCTTGTAGAAGGCCTTAAAGAATGATGAATGATGACTAAAAAACCCTGAGAGTCATTGACTATTAAGCAAGATATTTTCAGGTTCTACATCAGAAGGCATGGTAGTTTAACAGATTTTTACTGCAGTTAACAAAACAAATCAAACAAACAATATACGTGGCTCACACAAATTGGCCTTTTTATTAATTTATTTTCCTTTACCTAATAAGGTAATCTGGAAGTGGGCAGTTTTGACAGTGGGTTAGTATCTCATCAATATCAGGACTTGTGTGTCTGTGATAACATTGTTCTTTGTCTCATGGTCACTGATGGGTGTTGTTATTCCAGGTGTCACAGAAACATTTGATTGGTAAAGGGTGTTGCCTTACTAGCTGTCCTCAGGGAGCCAAAAGCTTTCCAAGGAACCCTGAATACGATTGTTTATTTATGTCTCTTTGGAGTTAATTGTGCACATTATCATACCTAGATACAAAGGAGGCTGGAGAAGTGTGTTTGCCCCTCTTGGCATCTGGAAGTTGGCATGGGGCTTGGGAATAAGCGTGATGTAAACCAAACTGCAGTTTGATTTCCTTTCTAGGGAAGGAACCCGAAGGATTTTGGAAAATTTGCAGTGAGGGTTAGGGGTTCACTCCACTGTATAACCACCGTGCTTTATTCCTGCAAGAATTCTGAGTAATAAAGGTTGACTGTACAGCCCGCTGATCCTCTGGACTGTGTGCTCTAATGCTATCATGTAACTGCTTGCTAGATCATCTTTGGCTCTGCCCTACTGAGCTGCTTCCACCCTTCATTGAAACGTGTCCCTTCTAACGGCTTGGAGATGGTTATTGGATTCGCAGGAGACAGAGTTATGAAGCACATCAGGAACACTGGGGAAAGAGAGATGTGATTCTGCTCAGATTCTATTAGAGTAGAAAACATGCTGGATATCAAAGGGAAATTTATGTAATGTATTCCAGCATTGTTCGCGGTAGAGCATCATGTTTTATGCAGGCAGAGGCAGTCGGGGCATGCAGTGTGAGAACTCTGCTACAGACACTGAAACAAACAATAAAACAGTGAATGGGCAATGGGCAGAAAATAAACCCTGGTTTTTATGGGAAGCGTTCACAATTTCCATTCTATACCAAGACTTCCTAGTCTATGTCAGAGAGAAAGTCTTTTTAAAAGCCTATAAGAAATATTTTTCTATTGTTTTACTTAGATTCTAAGTGAATAAACACCTACCTCCTTTAAAAATCAAGGCTGCATGATTTAAGCAAACAGGATAGCCTTGAATAAATGAATGGGGAGAATTGCAGGATTAAGAGAGAGTGGTGATATGTTTATCTCCTTTAGGAGGAAGTTCAGAGAGACTCAGAAGACTAGGATTTCCAACTGAAAGTAGAAGAGATAGAGTTGAAGAAGCTAAACGCAAGTAGGGAAATACAATTCTTAGGAGGCTCAAGGAAGTTGTAAATAGGTGTTAGCATCAGCAGCTGCCAGAGTTATCTCTGATCTCAGGGGAGCTAACAAAGCCTATGATTGCTTCAGAGAGCATTTCTAGAAGGTGGTGAGCATGCTGCTGGACCGACATGGGTTTCAGAATTTTGATCTTTGCTTGTTTATGTCTTGCTTCCCATCACCAAAGTGTGGTTTGTGTAAACAACTCAAGGTAATTGCACTTGGATTTTCAGTCGTATTTATAAGAGGAAGCATTAGGGCATTAGTAGTATGTGTTGAGGCAGACATAATCAGATATTAAAATAAATGAAAACTTAAATATAATTCATGAAGCATTACTTCTTTAAGAGTGATAACAACTTATATTTATGTACATGTGCATTTTGGGCCAGCTAGTCCACCCATAAATTCAATCAGTTAGAAATCAGCAATGCCATGATCCCACCTGGGTCTGATGAAGAGTATTATATTTACATCACTGATCATAAATGCCTGACAAACTAGTAAAAGCTTTTAATGTGGCATATATGGAACAATATAGATCAATTTAAAAATTAAATTGACTGTTTAATTAATAACAAAAATATAATCTTGTATATTTTACTCATTAAATGTAAGTAACATTTTGGAGTACCTTGCTATGTCCCTTCGTACTTTTCTAAATCAGTTAAGTTGTATAACTCATGTAATCCTCCCCAAATCCCTAATTGGTGGGTAATATTGTTTTTTTAATGTTTGTTTATTTTTGAGAGAGAGAGAGAGCAAGCAGGGGAGGAGCAGAGAGAGAGAGAGAGGGACAGAGGATCTGAAGCAGGCTCTGTGCTGATAGCAGTAAGTCCAACCCATGAACTGCAAATCACGACCTGAGCAGAAGTTGGTCACTTAACCCACTGAACCACCCAGGTGCCCCTAGTGGGTAATATTCTTATCCATAAATTATAGATAAGGAATGTGAGAAGAGGATATTATTTATTTTGCTTATGTTCACCTATATTGTAAATTCTGGAGTTGGGTTTAAATACAGGCTTTGAGACTCTAGACCTTATACCACTGTGTCCTGCCATAATCAACAAGGATTTCAAAATATTACATCAACATATTCCACAAGACAAATGTGAGTGGCTTTAAAAGAATTAAAGCATCTTTAAGTATAACTTTCATACAGAGTTTTATCTCTTCTAAACCCACTTCTGCTAATACATAAAATAGGAACACATGGAAGCCTTTAAATAGTTTTCAAGTAGCGTTGATAATAATTGCTACTATTGAGTGTCTAATGTGTATTCGGCACTAAACTTCTCTATTATATTTCATTTAATCCTGGTATATATCACCTATTATTTACCCGCATGGCATAAATGAGAATAATAAGGGACAGATGACTGAATAACTTATCCGGAGTCATGGCATTTATAATTGGTAGGTTAGGAATTTAGTTCATATCTACCTGATTCAAAAATACTAAATCTTAGCCACACCAAGTCTAGTCTGTGTACTGTTATACATTTGTACTATTGTACTATTGTAATACTTTGTCCATTGTTAGCTTTAACACTCTGAATTTCATTATGAAATAAATATAATAATTCTTCATTTAACAGATAAATGTCTTGAGACATTAGGTGAAAGAAAGAGGAAAAATAAATTTTAGAGAAGCCTATAAATCCATTAAGCTAGTAGAAAAGGATAGATTTTGTATTTAGCTTTGTTTGCTATTTCTTTCTTTCTTTTCTATTTGAGGATTATGTCTGAATTTATAAGTCATACAATAAGTAATAATTTAAGATGTGGATTTGCTTTCATTTGACTTTTTTTTTATTAAGAAATATGTTCTTGGATTTTCATTCCATGATCCTTTCCTCACTTCTACCCAAGGGAGGAAGTGCTACTAATCTTATTAAAATGTCCAAGAATTTGAATGACCAACAGTTAATAGTGGAGGGTTATACTGAACCAAGTCAAGTTCATGTTCTTGGCTTTTTGTTTTCTCAGCCTGATCAGTGCCTTCCTCTTTGGAGACATTTTTGTCATTATTCTACTTTGCTTGTAAGTGCTCCCAGTTCAGAAGCCCACCTAGGGATCTCATCACGAGGATACCAATTTCCAACAACTTTAATAGCAAAGAAGGATTTTCTTCTGTTGTCCCAAATGTCCATTGAGTCTATCATTAGAGTTTAATATTGTGTCATAGGCTCTACAAAGGGCACCTCCAAAGGAGGGAGCTTTGAAAGAATGGAAACTATCTTTATGTTTGCAGCCTCCAAACTTTTTAAGGTAGAGTACTTTGAAGAAAATGAAAGCTTTTCTAAGCTTTTGTTTCCTTTTCTTTTTTTTTTTTTTTTATAAATTCCAATTAGTTTAAGTGTGGGGTCTTTATGGAAGGAGATGAACCATCCCAAAAGGGAATGAAGATCTTGCAATATATAAATGCATCAAACCAACATGTTGTACACTTTAAGCTTATACCACTTTATGTATCAATTATATTTCAATGAAGCAGGGGGGGTGGAATTTTCATCACCAAATCCCCAAACATAATAATAATTAATCATCATCATCATCATCATCATAAAAAGATTCTAGAAGCCCTGCAATAGAGTGGCAAGACTCGGAGAGGTATAGCTCCGTTCTGGATGTCAGGAACCTTACCTTGTTGTATTAATGATCTGAGAATAGAAAGGATATCTGCCCTAGAGAACAGAACAGATGCAGCAATCTTTCCTGGGGTGAATTCCCTTTGTGCAGACAAATATGACTCACCCAAATCTGTCAGAAAGGATTGGCTTATACTGTCTTTCTCTTCCTAGCCTCCATATGCCAATTCCCTCTATTTCCTCCAGTCTTTACAAACCAGGTAGTTTGAGAGGTGCTTAAACCCCTCTTGACCAAATATTACTTTTCCCTTCATCTGCCTGAAAATAGTCTCAGAAATCTCCATATTTCACACTTCAGTAGAGAAGTGTTTGTGGACCTCTTTAAAATGCAAACAGACTCCCAAGTGGAAAAATTATAAAACCATCATTATTCATTCACACCTTGGTGTGGATTAGCTCATCAGAGCTATTACCTAGCAACACTAGGATAGTCTGGTGATTTATGATCTGAGATGAAGGAGAACTTTCCATTGATTAATGGTAATGGCCTGGAGAATGGAAGAATGTTGAGAAGGGCATTGGACCCCTCAGAGAGCAAGGACAACTCAAAGGAAATATTTTACAACAGTGGCAAAGAACAAGAGCTCTCAAGTCAGTCTATTTGGTTTCACTGTTTACCTTAGGTGATCACTCTATGCAGAGAAGTTTTTGTTGTTGCTATTGTGACAGTCATTAACATTGTTATTTTAATATTATGTGAGTAATCTCAGAATAAGAAGATTGACTCACATAGTTCAAGAAAAGAAAGAAAACTTTTTGTATAGTGGTTTCCCATATGGCCAGGACCCAGTATAGCAGTGTGAAAGGAAGATGGTCAGACTTAGATTCAGTGACTCCATTCGAGATATCAAATTTCGGAATTTCAGTGTCTTCATTTGTTATTTGGATCTGGTAATTCCTACTCCTAGGGTATGGTTAGGTAATAGTTTATATGAAAATTTGTATGAAACTAAAAAACTGTTATTCATGCTTTTAATTAATTTTGTAAAAGAAAAAAAGAATGCTAAAATAGAATTTGATAACATGCATTCATGTTTTTGAGGCTTACTTGTTAATCATATTTGGGTAAAATTATAAAAACAGCAATGCTTTATAATTCTCCCTCCTCCTCATCCCCAATCATTTATAATAAATTGGCAGGTAACATGCGATAGAATCACTTAAATGTCTATATATCTGCTTTTCACTTTGTTCCAGCTAATTGGTTCAGCTAATTGTTTAGGGATGAACCTAGTGATCTCATGTATTTTTGTGCCTGTGATATTCATGTTAGACAATAGACTTCCCTCTGACCTACAAAATTTTTAAAAAATTTAGGATTTTTAAGGTTTAACTCCAGGATATATGAGATTGTTGAAAGGTGTCCCAAGTCCTAATTTCCTTTAGATGTTTTAAAGCAGATGATACCCCCAAAGTAAAAGAGGTTAAAACAAACCAAAACCAAACAAATCAAAACAAAAAAACTAACTCTCCTGTTAACTCTGGAAATCAAAAGACTCTGAGTTACATGAAGTCAGGTCAAAAATTTACACCTTTGGGATACGCTTGAAAAGTCAAATCACTGTCTTCTATGGAGGACAGTAATTTCAGGAGAATAATACTATTCAGTTAATATAATCTGCTTTGCTGTGACTTTTTCAAGGTTATCTTCAGCTTCTTCAGAAACTCTAGGAGCAAGATTCTAAACTAGGAGTCCATTAATCAGGACTGTGTGTGGCGGGGGGTGGAGTAGGTGGGGAGAGATCACATTTATTTTTACTATCCTATAATTGAAATTTAGCATTCCTTCATTTATTAATGTAGAAAACAAACTACATTAATAATAGCAGTAATTGCATTACTAGTGACTTTGCATTAACAGAATCAGATATTTTCACGTCACATTACATATTACTTACACATGCATATTACAGTTGCAGATATCTTAATATTATTTGAACTTAGGACTATTTGATATTTTGTTGGTCATTAGTTCTCTGCTATTTTATTTACTACATTAATAAAAGCAATGCATTACTATTACCACAGACTGATTTTTAAATATTTAGATAATTCTGTTTTAATAGCATGAACTCCCTTTGCAATTCTGTGTTTTTTTAATGGATTTAGAAACATTATTATGGAAAAGGGTCCATGGGCTTTACCAAATGGCCAAAGGGGTCTATAGTATTTTAAAAAAAAAGTTAAAAACTACCCTAGAGAAAAGAGTCCTGGACTACAAAATACTTTCTATAAACTTTTCATAACACATATAAACTGAGCAGTTGTTTTTATACAAGTGAATCTCTAGTAGGATAGAAAAATAAAGCTAAAGTTAACAAGGGAACAAAATTACCTGTTCTCACATTTTGTCCACAAAAATGATCAAAGTTTAACCAATGGCTCGGGGATACCAGATTATGCTTTCTTTGGAATTATCAATAACTATGAAGTGTCTGAGATGTTACCCTACTTGCAAGCCAACAAGTTAGCCTGACACAACTTTATGGACGGAAAGCATGAAACTCTTGGGTCAGAGATAAAGTAATTTATTTTTTTACTACACAGCAAGCATTAGGAGCTTGAGTTTCTATTAATATGAATTCTTCTAGCACTTCAGTCCCACAAGACTGATGCAGAGCAGCCCAGGTACTCTAACCATGGTGGGTTTGGATCATCATTGTAGCTAAGGAAACTCAAACTTAGGACACTCTGATAGTTATAATTGGCTGCAAGCAATTTTAACTTGCCCAGTCTTTGCTCTGACCAGAGACTCTATCTTCATTATACCAGAGGCAAACAAACTTGCCTTCTGCCCCTGAAAGAGACTTTATCTCTGTTTGTTAATTATAGTAAAGCCTTGAAGACGCATTCTGGACCAAAAACTGTCTCTGCTCAGAAGATATGCAGAAACATGAACTTCGTGGACAATTGTCCTCTGGGAGGAACTTAGGCCACCAAAGATGCCATTATCTCAGTTATGAGCAATGTGTGATTATGTATTATGATTATCATTCTTCCTTATGGCATGAATTAAATATATATATATATTTATATACATTTTAATGCATGTTCATATATGCAATCTTAATTATATTTCTATATATTTCTATAAATTTATTTTACATATATTATATGTACATTTATTTTATAATAATAAATGCATATACATTTATATACATATTTATATAAGTATATTTATAATATACATTTGTTATATATTTTTTTCTAATGATTTTTATACATGGTCAAAGTTAAGAATCACTGCTCTAGGAAAAAAAAAATCACATACATAAAAGAACACTCTGAAATATTATCATCTGAGTAAGACTTAATATTAAGTCCTCACAGAATTAAATGCCATCTGGGGTGCCTGGGTGTCTCAGTCAGCTAAGCATCGACACTTGACCTCAGCTCAGGTCTTGATTTCATGGCCTTAATCTAAGGGTCGTGAGTTCAAGATTGTGAGTTCAAGCCCCACGTTGGGCTCCATGCTGGGTGTAAAGTCTACTTAAAAACCAAAAAAAAATTGAATGCTGTCCTTTGGAGTTCTCTTGTCATCAGAAAAGGGAGGGAAGCTCTAATTAGAAGAGCCTGCTAATAAGTCTATCACCACTGGAAGCAGTCAAGCATAAGGACTGACATATACAGAGTGTGCTGTCTGAACAGAAAAAAAATTTACATTAGCATTTAATAACAAGTCATAAAGAATCATAGCCATCTGGAAATTAAAGAGTGCACATTTGAATAATCCAAATGTCAATAGAGAAATCACAGTGGAAACCAATAAAACCTTTCAAATTGAATGATAATTAAATCACAATATATCGAAGTATGTAGCTAAAGTAATATAATACAGCTAAGATAATTAACAGCTTTATGTACCAAAGTAGGTAAACCTCACCATATAACTTTAGGAGAGAAAGGCCAGACACATAAACAAATACTGTATTTTAAAGAGTGTTTCAAAAACAGGCAAAACTAATCTGTGGTGATAAAAATTAAGACAATCATTATCTTGGTGGGGATGTTGACTTGGAAGAGCCACAAAGGAGGATTTTGGAATGTTGGTAATATTTTAAATCATGGTCTGTCACTTATCTAACTGAATTTATGAAAATTTATTAAACCATCTGTTCATGACTTGCATACTTTTCTGTATGTATGCTTAAATAAATACAAAAATTCATTTAATATATCTGGGCAATAACATGCAAAATGTTTCTGGAAAACAAAAAGCATGATTGAAAGCAATTGAACTGGCATGAGCTGGAAGAATATGTCAACCATTTTCACATATCCTTGACCCCATGTTTATACAGCTGAATAAAACAAGAATAACCAACTATGATTTTTGGTTTGAGATCCTGTAAAAAAAAAAAAAAAAAAGTACTACCAGTATATTGGGCTCCTGTTGAATCTTTCTTATCTCAACTCTAGGGTTTTTTTTTTTTTTTAATTTATAACGAAAACATTTACTTGGCATGGAGGGTGAACTCCATGTTTATCGGAACTATGGTTGATATGTAAACTCAAGTTCTGGTGCATAATTAGACAGTTGTAGGTATCAATTTATTTTTCCAAGTTGGCCCAGCCTTGTCTCAATTCTTAATCCATCTGTTGTTTGTCCTTATTGACATCTCTTTCTCCTTCTATGGATTGTTAACCCGCCTGAACTCAAAAAAGCGTAAGTGGTTGAAACATCTAGACATGGGCTCTTCACAGACCTCACCCTAGTGGCTTGAACTTTACTCTGCAGTTTACATACGAGTTTGGCTATCTGGGCCTATGGAAGTGCATTAATACTTATCAATCAGATCTTGGTTTAAAATCACTTTTCTCTGGCAAGTGTTTTTCCCCCCTATATGAGGACCTCTAATTTATGCTAAAAAAAAAAAAAAGCTGTACTTTTCCTGCATAACACTTATTACAACTGTTATTAAATATTTAATTATGCATTTTTATTATTACCCTTATTTCCTGCCAGACTAGGAGATCAATGAAGACAGGACCCTCTGTTTTGTTTATTGTTGATTCTTTAGTACTTGGTCCACTGCCTGCAATTTATTAAAAAAAAAAATCAATGAATGTGTAAATGATAGAATAAATGGACTCACCTGGCTTATGGATTCCTGGATGTCTTTTTTTTTTTTTAACATGCCTAATTGGAGACCCAGCTCTTGATATTTACAGAATTTGAAATGAGTCATTGTACTTCCTCTCTTAGATGCACTTTCCGAATTCAGATCCTGAAGGCCAGTCTGTTTTCCAATGATTAACCCACCGCCCCTATGTTAGTAGCATCTCCAATTCCTAAAGGTAGATTTTCTCAAACCTTTTACCAGTGGGATTTTTGACTGGATAATTCTTTGTCATGGGGAGAGGGGTGCTGTAGAACTTTGTAGAATATCTAGCATCATCCCTGCCCTCTACCCACTAGATGTTGGTTGGGCAGCATCCCTGCCATCCATCCTCTCTCTAGTTGTGCCGACCCAAAATGTCTCCAGCCATTGACAAATGTCCCATTGGGTCTGTATTGTACCAGGTTGAATATTGCTGCAAGGGTAGTTCTATTTTTAAATAATGGCATAGAAACAAACTTTCATCACAGTCCTCAAACTCTGGCTCTATATATGGGGATGGAGCTGAGGGTTGCTGGTCAGATCACATTGTTTCCTCTGGGTTGCATTCTCTGGCTGGCTGGGTGGCTTCATCCCTGGCCTAGTAAGTTTTTAATTGGAAGGAAAGAATGGAGTGTGCTCCAGAGAGTTTGGGAGTGGTGATAGGTATTATGCAGTGTTCTATTTTTTTCTTAAATGCCTGTATTAAAAAAAAACAGTTTAAGTACTAGGATAATCCTTTCTCCAACCCCCACATTGATGCTATTTGATACATCCCTTAAAAAGCACAACAGTCTCCCCAGGCTAGTAAGCTGTAGGAAGTAGGAAAATAACCAAGAGACTTACTTAAGTCTTTTATTTTACTTTTTTGTACTTTTTTTTTTTTTTTTACCCAAACTGCCTCTGTGTGAGTGTGAATACCTACACACAACAAAAGGAAGTAACATTAGGAGACAAAAGGAAATTTCCTTTTTAAGAAATTATCACAATGTAAGAGAGCTTGAATTGCCATGGAAACAGCCTAGTCACATCCTATTGAATGATTATTTCCAAAGGAGTCTCTGAGACATCGTTTGTTTCTTTGAAATTGGGTGGAGAAGGGTCGTGTGTGCCAGAGAAGTGGGGGATGTGGGATTTTCCATCACTGTCATTCAGGGAGCTGGCATCTGCTGAGACGGGTATATTCAGCTGCTTCTTCCCAAAGAACTTTGTTATCCCAGAATCATCTGAATAGGTATTTTCCAGGGGAGAATAGCAAGAGGTGGAAAAGTATAGAATGTTTTTAAAATTGAAGATTTTTTGTTTAATATACATCACTGCAGTCATTGTGTCTGAGTAACAGAGGAAGTCAGAGAATATGAAGACCTGAGAGTATATCCCCCTTGAGTTGTGCTTATAACTCAGGCCTGCACATGCATGTGCTAGGAGTCTAGTGTGTGCTTCCACAGTCACACTGGAGTCTACATTAAGTCTATTTGGATCAGTGCACAGAGCCTTCCAGCTTAGAGTTTCTGCATCCAGGCTTACTACTTTTTTCAGTTCTTTCTTTCATAAGGCCAGAATGCACTTTTTAAAAAGAGGACCACCTATCATATCACTGCCCAGTTCAAGACCATTCACAGACTTCCCACTGTCCTCAGGAGACAAGTCCACATGGTCTGATCCAACTCACAATCTGAACTTTGCAAAATCTGTTCAACTTCAGCCTCCTTTCTGCTCCCCTTATTTTTTTTTTTTTAATTCTAACAGGACCAAACTTCCTTCATTTTCTTATACTTATTCTCTCTCACCTTTTACTCTGTATATGTTTTCCTATGCTCTAAAACTGGAAAGACCTTATGCATTTCTCAGCCCTCCTCCCCATAACCGTTGTCTGAATAATTCTGACTTTCCCTTGATGTTTGTCCTGGGCTGTTACCTATTCCAGGAGAGACCCTCTCTACCCAATTCCTTTGCTTTCCTAACACTCAGCTGTCCATGCACCAGACACAAAATTGGGTGAGGACCTCTCTTTGCTTTTATAATCTCCTGGTGCTTATCCTGCATAATATTCCATTTGTAGTAGGTTTACTTGTCTGTCTTCCACACTGAGAGACCTTTCTAAGTCGGAGAGCTATGTTTGGTCCATCTCCTTGTCTTCAGTTTCTAGTAGCGTGGTACCAAATTGATTGTTAGCACTTAACTATTGAATAAATGAACAACTTTATAAATAAATGAATAAAGTAATTAATGTATGAATGACTAAATAAGTTCCAAACATTCTCTTCCATTCATGGACAAACTCCTGTAATCTTTCATCTCACCACTACTGTAATACTTGTATAATCTAGTCCTGCATTTGAATGCCTCCTGTCCCTTACATGATCTTCCTTACGTTTTTTCTCCCTGCTCGCTTCCTCTTCCCCTGCCTTCTTTCTTCTCTTTTACTTCGTCTCCTTCACGGTTTCCAGTTTAAAATGACGCAGTATGTGTTCAGTGGCACTGAGTGACTTACTCATAATCATGCAGCTATTACTTAAGTGGTAGAGTCTGTACAAAGTAGGGATGTCCTGGATCCAGCCTGTTCCATTGCGAAAGGTGCCATTTAATTCTCCACTCTAATTTGTGTTGTTCTGGAATATAACGTTTTTCTCTTCCTCTCTGCTCGAAGTGTTTAATTAAGACATTTTCTGACTCTGACGGATTACAATATCTGGCCCCTCACTCCATCTCTTTGGTTTTTATCCCCAGACTCTGAGTTTTGATGTTGGATACTCTGTGATTCTGGTTTCCTGAAAACAAATCGACATACTTTAATGGGAAATGAACTGACCTGGGAACCAGGGATCCTAAGTTCTGCCTCTCATTAGCTGTATAGCCCATGTGACCTCTCTGATCCCCACTGCCCTCACCCAGGAAAGAGGATCAATGAAAACATCTCACTGAGGCCCTTAGAGGATTGAGGTGGTTTGTGTGAATACATTTTGTAAACCTTACAATTACTTAAAGTTGGAAGTTTTATTAATTAACATTATTGTGTTTTCCCAAGTCCTCTGGATCTTAATGGGTAAGCCACAGTTCCTGCCAAGCCAGGAGACAGCATTTCTTGGGCTCTGGTATCCTTCTCATTCCTACTATTTCCACCTCCCATGGGTCTTCACCAGCACCAGGCAGATGAGATCTGCAAACACAGCTCATTTTAGGTTCAGCCAGAATGTTTTCTCTTGCCAGCATGTCTGTACTGCACAGTTCTCTGGATCTTGAATGTGCATATTATGAATACGCCAGAGCCCCTGTTTAAAGACAAGGAGGTTGGCACCATTGATTGTCTCCCTGGATAACCCCGCATCCCATAGTCTGCTGAACCCAAAGCTTGGTGTGTTGAAATAGAGACTGCATGTGGTTCTTGGATAGGCCTATTCCT
Organism: Cryptoprocta ferox; assembly: GCA_028646485.1. Classification (NCBI taxonomy): domain Eukaryota; kingdom Metazoa; phylum Chordata; class Mammalia; order Carnivora; family Eupleridae; genus Cryptoprocta; species Cryptoprocta ferox. Next base: position 15,804,808 of record CM053568.1, on the reverse strand, counting down.
TGGGACAGGACTGTGATCCTAGGGAAAGAGGGTCTCTTTTATATTTAATCTCATTTGGGTATTCCCAGAAAACAAGAGTTTGTTCTATCTCCATGCTTCTATCTCCTTGTCCTAGTGAAAGCATAAAAAGTCCTTACTGATAAAATGTCTTGAATGGGAATAGAACTTTCAAATTAAAGTTTAAGTGCTATAACACCTACTTTCCCCCCATTTGACTAAAAGAAAAAATATGTTTTAGGGTGCTAGGGAGGACTAAATTGTTTCTGTCCTGTTCAGTTATGAGACCTGGCAACATTCATAGTGATTTAGTGATTGTGCTGCAAATACGGTAACAAGGGGTGCACAGGTTACCTTTAGAGGTAGATAGGTCTGGATTGGCAACTCATGTGTGATTTTAGGCATGCTATGCTACCCGACCCCTACTATCACTGTCTTCTTGTCTATAAAATGGTAATAATAATACACCATAGAATTGTTGCAAAGACTAATAAACAAAACACCTTATGAAATCATGGTGCCTTATCAAAATCTGATACTTAGTAAGTATGCAATAAACGGTAGTTTTTATTAAAACTGTATTTCAAAACCTGGTCATAATTCTTTGAAGTAGAGAGGATACAGAATGTGATCCATTCTACTTGCAAAGGAAAAAAATAATTAGGGGTGTTAAATAAATGATCCAAGTTTATGTAATCAGCAAGAAACAAATCTGATGTGCCAAACCAGGTCTTTTGACGCCAAAATTCATGCTTATTCTACCATTTTACACTACTTCTTAAGACTAGAACCACTGCTGACCTTATAAGGTATAAAATTTGTTGAGTAAATATCTCATGAGTGATTTGAATTTCCTCACATATTATTTGATTAGAAAGGAAGTATACACTGTAAAGATAGAAATATAATTTATGCAGAACAGAAAACTCTTGTCTCAAATGTTGGCAGTCTACACAAATAAATATTCCCCTTAGTATACAATTTTGCAAGCCACAGTGACATTTCGGGTAGGGTAGCAAGAGTCAGAAAGCCCTGTTCTCTGATTATAACGTTTTCATAAAAAATGTAAAGACAATACTATTGATAATAATGATATGCATAATGACATGGTTTAACAGCATTTTGCAATTTATAAATCACCTTCAAAGCAAACTGGTCATAATGAAGTAGCTGGTATTGGATTTATTCTCCACTAAAAAAAATAACAAAACTTGGAAAAATAATACACAACCCAAATAAAAATTGGCAAGATATTTGAATAGGTACATCATGAAATAGGATATATAATGGCTGGTATATAAAAATTTCTCATTCTTGAAATCATCAGGGAAATGCAGATTAAAACCTAAATGAGATGGCACTGCACAGTCACCAAAATGGCTACAACTGAAATGACCAATAATATCACTTGTTGGCAAGAATATGGAGCAACTGGAACTCTCATGTATTGCCAAAAGTTTAAATAGTTTATCCTCTTTGGTAGTATCTTCTGGAGATGCACATATCCCATAATTCAATAGTTAACACTCTTTAGCATATAATTGCCAAAATTAGTACAAATGTGCACCAAAAGACATGAAAAAGCATGGCCATACAAGCTGTATTCGTAATATCCTTAATCTGGTAATAATCTATATCCATGAATAAGAGAATGAATAAGCAAATTGTAGTATATTCTAGAGAAAACTATTATACATATAGCAACACAGATGAAATTTAAAAACATTATGTAGAGCCAAAGAAGCTGGGTATAAGAGGTACATTCTGTATAATTCCTTTTTCATTAAGTTCAAGAATATGCAAAGTGAATCTATGGTTGTTGGAGGCAAGGACTGTAGTTACAGGAGATAGAGATGGGATTTGCTGAGCAAAGGCATGGGGGGGGGCACACATATTACATGGCACGTACTTATATTAAAGAAATAAGATAATTCAGGGGTGCCTGGGTGGCTCAGTTTGTTGACCATCTGGCTCTTGATTTTGGCTTCAGTCATGATCCCAAGGTCATGGGATCGAGCCCCAAGTCAGGCAAGTCAGGTTCTGTGCTGAGCATGGAGCCTGCTTAAGATTCTCTCTCTCTCTCTCTCTCTCTCTCTCTCTCTCTCTCTCTCTCTCTCTCTCTCCCTCCCCCTCTCCCTTTCCCTCTCTCCCCCTCTCCCTCTCCCTCTCTCCCCCTCTCCCTCTCTCCCCCTCTCCCTCTCTCCCCCTCCCCCCTTTCCCTCTCCCCCGCCCTTTCCTCTCCCCTTCTTGTACACGCACACACACACTCTTTCTAAAAGATACATATGTATTAAAAAATACATGATATTCAACTTTAACTGTCCTATATTTTTATTTCTTAATCTGATAAAACATTATGAGGAGAACTTTTGGGTTTTATGTAAATATTTTCTGTCCTGATCTGTATATGGATGTATGAGTGTAGAGATATATAAAAATTCATTTAGCCTTACATTTTAGATTTGGGCACTTAATTGTATATGAATTTGTTTGAATAATGATGTAAAAAAACTAAAACCAAAAAATAAAAATTAAAAACGCAATATATCCATCATCTCAACAATACTTTGATTTACTGATTGCACAGATGATAAAACAAAATAAAAAGCTATGAAATGACTTACTCAAGGTTACCTCACAAATACTAGAGTCAAGTCTGGAAACTTAGTCATCTGATTTTTGTCCCCAGGGGCTGGACCCACCATGAGGATGGTTCAACTTGGTGACGAGGTTATCTTAGTTGATTTGTTTAACAGTGTTTCAATTGTCCCTTTCAACAAACATATTTTATTTTTGTTATCTCTTATTCTTGTTCATTTGACTTAGGAGAAATAATTGAATTAGACAAAACCCTTGGATTGGTCACCCATTAGTCAACATAATTGTTGCCGTGTTACTGCAGCTTCACATCTGTGAGTGCTGAGGTGTCCTCATGAGATGAATGCAGGGTGATCTAAACTTGCTCTCCTTGGAAGAATCTGAGATCTTATGCACCTGCAGTTCACATCACTATGGGTCATGTCTTGTACAGGAGAAAAACTCAACAAATATAGTTACTTGCAAACCAACATGTGACATGTGAACATAACCCAGACTTATGAAAGAGTCAGTGCAATGACCTGTGTTTATTTCAGAAGTTAAAGTCACTAGGATGAAATACTGTTAGGATTCCTGTTAACATGTCCACCTTCTCCTGGTTGGTTTCTAAGCAATCTGCTTAAACAGGTGCCTTTGCCCTCAGGTTATAGATTGATTTGGAAAACATACATGTAAGAATTATGGAGCCAAGGAATTGTAAAGAGGAGAAGAGAGTTACACCATTCACTTCCTCCTGCAGTCCACTTTATAGGCTTTCTGAAATCTGACATCAGGTTGGGTAAGGCAGGACTTCATCACAAGCACAGCTGGGATGAGCAATGTTGTGTAAATGAACCTTGATCATGAAACAGTAGGGGTGCCTTGCTGAGAAGGTTTTGTGATTTGTATGTATTGAGCTCCTATACTTGGAATCCTAACAAAAGGCACCGAATGTTATATCAGAAAACAGAAGAAGCTTCAGTTCCAACCCTACCATTAATGTGCTTTGATAATATTTGCATGTTTCTGGACCTCAGTATACATGTCTGTTAAATGCCAAGTCATAAAGAACTCTCAGTTGATGTGAAAAACACATGAGATGATGCATGCATAGGTATTTTTGGAACTGTAAAATGTTGCACAAATGCTAAGCACAATAACTAAGTTTAATGCTAAAAGCTGTAGCTAAAATGCACATATACCTATTTGCCAGGTAAGCTCCACACTTTCCCACTCATTAAGTCCAAACATCCTGCACAGTCAATGTCTCTAAATTCTTATGCATTTTTTTTACTATGATCAGGTTATATAAATGCTTTGCTAGTATTCTCATCTAATCTTCACAAAATATTTAGTCATACGAATTATCTCCATTATAAAGATAAAGAAACTGAGGCTCAGAGAGATTAAAAAACTTTTCTAGGATAGGTGATCAATATGCTGGGAATCAAATCCAGGTCCATTTAAGGCCAAAAGCCATAGTCTTCATCAGAATTCCCTACATTTTCTTTGTTCAAATGCTACCTTTTCCACAAATTCCTCTTTGATATTATAAACCAAAATATTTTGTTCCTTCCTTTATACCCTCTTAAAGCATTGCTTTGGGAAATTGTATTCATTCAAATAATTTCTTAAGCACCTTCTGCTGACAGACCACTGTTTAAGAGCACTGGCTACAAAGTTGGTAAGAAATGCCCTTCTGTATTAGTCAGTACAGACTGTTTCACTGTGGTAAGGAACACTCCTAAACTACTCAGTGGCATATGGCAACTAAGAAGTTTTTTCTTGTTTATGTTTCATATACAATCCTTGTGGGTTGATGTGGGACTTTGCACCATGTAATACCTTAGAGACATATTTGGCAAGTTTCAAACTGAGTTTTAGCTTTGCTAGGGCAGAGAAAGAGGGAGAATGGGAAATACTGCATGCACTCTCCAATTCTTCATTGCTTTAACAAAGTGACATCTTATTTCTGCTAATACTTCATTGACTAGAACTAGTCACCATCTTTGTACTTAAAGCTATAATCCAAAGGCATTTTGTAGAATATAAAAGTCACAAAGACAGTGAGTTTTGCCTCTTTTGTTCGCTGGCATACCTTAGTTACTTAGGACAGTGTCTGCTATGAGGTTAGCACTTGATAAATTGAGTTAATTCATTTAGAGGGACATGTAACACTAGTTATTTTTATTATTTATTTTTGCATGTCATCCCTTTGTAGATAAAGTTTAGAGTTTATTATTTGCAGTTTTTAGAGTTTCCATATTTATTTTGAGAGATAGAGAGAGAGAGAGTGGGAGCAGGGGAGGGCCAGAGAGCAAGGGAGAGAGAGAATCCCAAGCCGGCTCTGTACTGGAAGGATGGAGCCTGATGCAAGGCTCGAACTCATGAATCGTGAGATCATGACCTGAACTGAAACCAAGAGTTGGGTGTTTGACTGAGCCATCCAGGTGTCCCTATTTGCATTTTATACAACTTCGAAGATCTCCCTTGCCTTTCTTCTCACAACACCTACTGTAACATTTTACATATTGAAGAAAATAAATGTTTCTTAAATAATTACATAATGCAGGTTTCTCCTGCTATCTGAAAGTTGTGTTCCTATGATACCTTTTGTAAACTGAAATGTTATAAAGCAAACAAGCAATTGGTATTAATTTACATGGAAAAAATGGTTCCCAGAACCCAGAAATAACCTTTTGTAGGCTTCTCTGATGATTTAGGACTCATCTTGCTAATGGATGCACAAAATAAATGGGAATCAAGCACAGATGCTCCCAGACACAGCTCAGACCTCTGATGGCTGAGTGTGGTTCCCTGGGAAGTAGCTGGGTGGGGCCACCCTCACTGCTTGAAGTGTGTGCTGCCTCTATAACAGCTGTGGAACAAACACTGAACACTATTTACACTTTTCACCTTTTTTTCATTAAAGCAAGAATCCCCTTTGCATTTCGTTCAGTTAACAAAGACAGGTACTAATGTAGGTCTTTCGTAAAAGCAAAGCAGTGTGATGTGAGCTTTCGAAAAGTGGGGGCTGCCTGTCCATTTCTGAGATGTGTGGGACGGTTGTAATCCTTTCCATCTCATTATCATATACTTGACAGTATATGCGTTTATGTATTCAAAGGCAATTAGCAATAGACACATGCTTCACATTTTGCCTTGAAGTGGTTCAGAACTCAAGCAGTTTGGTGGATTTGCTAATCCAGTTTTGGAAGTGTTTTTCTTTCTTCCTCTGTCTGCCTCTCCCTGTTGTTTACCTTTCATTCTCTTTCTTCTTTTTCTTTTTTTTTCTTTCTTTCAAAAAGGACATTGAGAGTTTCCTGCTTTCCAGTTAAGTGTTTTAAATATTAGAATTCTAGTGGTTCATAACTGTTAATGATAATCATGTATTCACCTTTTCTAAAAAGTGAGGAATTAGTAAGAAGTCAGTTTAACCTTTGTTTTCTGTGTGGTCACAGTGTGTAAGATACAATTAATGGATAATGTGGCTTTGTGCCTCATTCCTGTTCATCTGGAACATGAACTGTACCCACCTCCCTTGACGGCCAGTTGTTTCTATTCAAGGTAGAAGAATGTGAAGAAAGAATATATCACAGTGCTTAAGAGCATAGGTGTTAATTAATTCTTAATTTTGGTTTTCTGTTTTTCAAGCAATACTGTTAATTTTTAAGATATGTAATAGTATATAGAGTTTAAAATGTCAATGGGATCTAGCAATCAAACAAGTTATATTTGGATCTGGCTAAATGGCCTTGAGCAAATTACTTATTTGTCCTTTGTTTTGTAGTAAATATTTTATTAAATAACACAGAGATAATGCTGAGTATATGAAAAGACTGTATTGAGGAATAAATGAGGTAGTGTATATAAAACGGCTTAGTACAATACTCTGTCTGTGGGAAGCACACCATATATCATAGGGAGAAAAATAAAAAGAAAGTGCTCACTGTTGATATGATCTTGATTATCAAGGTTTCCTGTTCAGTTATGTCCAAAAAAGCCATTGTGCCCCAACTTCGTTCTATTTCTGCCTCTGCTCCTTTCACAATGAGAGTTCAGTATGTCTCCACTTACAAAATCAGATCCAATGAACATCTACCAGGAATCTATGACCTTATTGTGTTCAGTTACAAGTACCAGTACTTCCCCACCTCCCAAACAGTAACTTAAACATGTTAAGGGTTCACTTTTCTTTCACACAGAAGAAGTTCAGAGGTTGATAGTCCTGGGCTCACAAAGTCATCAGGGACCTATGTCCTTCCAACTTCTGACTCTACCATCTCTAGTGCATGTTCGTAATCTAAAATGACCACTTTAAAGGAGGGAAGAAGGGAAATGGCAAAGGGATAAGGCCTCCTTGAAAATAATTTTGGAAGTGTTTTCTAATGTTGTTCATTCACATTTCACTAATCACCCTTAGCCACATGGGAAGATAGAAAATGTAGTTGGACCTGATGGGGAGGGGCCAAGATGGTAGAACAGTATGGAAGTTCTCTGCTTCTTTCATCCTGAAATGCAGCTAGATGAACACCAAACCATTCTGCACACCTAGAAAATTGATTTGAGGACTAACAAAACAGTCTGCATAACTTGAGCCACAGAACTCGGCAGGTACATGGCACGGAGAAGTGAACTGGGGGAGAGAGAAGTTCGGGAGGGTGGGGAGCTGGTTTTCTTTGCGGAGAGAGGATGGAGACAGTGCAGAGAGTACAGGAAAGGCACTCCCCTTGAAAGCACCTGGAGAGAAAGAGAAAGAGTGGAAACAACTGCAAGAAACTGAACAAGAAAAGGAGAAATGAGAAAGGAAATGGGAGGTTTCATTACCATTAGGACTCTATAAACATGTAAGAGTAGAGTCATAAATTCCACAGGCCGATATCTGGTGGTGCTCTGGTGGGTGGGGCAAATCCCTAGGAGCAGACAGCAAGATCCGAGGGGTCCTTGGGCCATACAGAAAGAGGCTGTTCCCCTGCCAGGAGGACATTTGGTAGAGGCCGTGCAGCCTACCCACAGTAAAAGGTCCCAGCAGACCCCAGATTACAGCCATGTTTGCTGGTGTGGAAGTAAACACCAACATGTTTGCTAAGGTGTGGTGAAGCCTGACCCCAGATGTGTGTTGTGATTTACCATAGTCTTTGAACTACCGCTGCTACATGATCATGTGAAATTTTTCTGGGGCATGCTGGGACCCAGATGCAGTCTCTGGGCCTCTTCAGTGGCTCGGTTGTGTGAGCTTTCCTGGGGGCAGGCTGGCACCTGGCCATTGCTTGGTGAGATCCTCCCCCAGAGAGTTGGAGTGGCTTCAAGGCACAGGGCCCTCAGAAGTGAGGGGTTTGCACAAGAGACTATTAAATACAGAGAACAAACTAAGGGTGGATGGGGTGGTGGGGGAGAGGGAAAGTGGGTGATGGGCATTGAGGAGGGCACTTGTTGGGTTGAGCACTGGGTGTTACTGTATGTAAGCCAGTTTGACAATAAATTCTATTCATAACAAAAATTAAAAGCTAAAAAAATGACAGGTTTGGAAACACAGCCCCATCTGAGATAAAATTCATGATGGAGGTTCTGCTTGGCAGGCTGATGGCTTGGTTGCAGACAGTGTACAAGTGGGAAGTGGATGGAAGCTGGAAACAAAGGAGGGGTGCTTGATTGCCAGTTGGTGAGAGCACAGACTTCTTATGGTAGAGACTGGGAAGCTGGGTGACACCATTTTCACCTCCCCCATGCATGTGCATACACACATAAGCATGCCACTCCTATCCACCCCACTAAGCTAAGCAGTGTCACTTAGTGGAGAATGGAGCCATTACACAAAGCCCTGTCCAGCTGCACCAACCAAGCTCTAGAGAACGACCACAAGTCTCTCCCCCTGCTTAGTGTAAAAACTATAAAGTGGTTCCTAGTTTGACTTCTAGGGGAATCTGGATGTAATTTCGTTCGGATTTCATTCTGTTCAGTGGTCCATTCATTCATTTTTTTTTCTTATTCTTAGAAACAGAAAGAGAAAAACCTTATTTTTATTTTCTGTTTTTTTTTAAAAAGGTTTTTATATTTTTTCTATTTTTTTTTGTAAAATTTTTGGTCTATTTCACTTTCTTCATTTCACTTAATTCTATTTTATTATATATATTTTTTAATTTTTAAATGTTTTCCTACTTTTTTTCCCTTTCCCTTTCTTTTCTTTCCCTTTCTTCTCTATTCTATCAATTTTTTTTTCAACAACCAGACCAAAACATACCTTGGATCTAGCTTCCCTTATTTGATTTTTTTGTGTTGTTTTAATTTTTTTTAATTTTATTAATTCATTTTCTTCCTCCAAAATGATGACACAAAGGAATTCACCCCAAAAGGAAGAACAGGAAGAAATGACAGGCAGGGACTTAATCAACACAGATATATGCAAGGTATCTGAACCAGAATTTAGAGTCACAATAATAAGAATACTACCTGGGGTTGAAAAAAGCATAGAATCCCTTTCTGCAGAGATAAAAGAAGTAAAATCTAGTCAAGACAAAATTAAAAATCCAATAACTGAGATGCAATCTCGAATGGATGCCGCGGCACCAGATGGATGAAGCAGGGCAGCAAATCAGCGATATAGAAGACAAAGTTATGGAGAATAATGAAGCAGAAAAAAAGAGGGAAACTAAGGCAAAAGAATATAAGAATTAGAGAACTCAGTGACTCATTAAAAAGGAACAATATCTGAATCATAGGGGTCCCAGAAGATGAAGAGAGAGAAAAAGGGGTAAAAGGTTTATGTGAGCAAATCATATTGAAAAACTTCCCAAACCTGGGGAAAGACACAGACATCAAAATCCAGGAAGCACAGAGAACTCCCATTAGATTCAACAAAAACCGACCATCAACAAGGCATATCATAGTCAAATTCACAAAATACACAGACAAGGAAAGAATTATGAAAGCTTGGGCAAGGGAAAAAAAGTCCTTAACCTATAAGAGAAGACAGATCAGGTTGGCAGCACACCTATCCACAGAAACTTGGCCGGCCCGAAAGTAGTGGCAGGATATATTCAACATGCTGAATCAGAAAAATATGCAGCCAAGAATTCTGTATCAAGCAAGGCTGTCATTCAAAATAGAAGGAGAGATAAAGAGTTTCTGAGACAAACAAAATCTAAAGGAGTTCATAACGACTAAACCATCCCTGCAAGAAATTTTAAGGCGCACTCTCTGAGGGGAGAAAAGACTGGGGGTGGGGTGGGGAGAAGACCAAAAGCAACAAAGACTAGAAAGGACCAGAGAACACCACCAGAAACTCCAACTCTATAGGCAACACAATGGCAATAAGTTCATATCTTTCAGTACTCACTCTGTATGTAAATGGAGTAAACGTTCCAATCAAAAGACATAGGGTAACAGAATAGATAAGAAAACAAGATCCATCTATATGCTGTTTACAGGAGACTCATTTTAGACCTAAAGACACCTTCAGATTGAAAGTAGAGGGATGGAGAATGATCTATCATTCTAATGGTTGTGAAAAGAAAGCTGGAGTAGCCATACTTATGGCTACTTATATACTTATATCAGACAATCTAGATTTTAAAATAAACTGTAACAAGAAATGAATAAGGGCATTATATCATAATTAAGAGGTCTATTCACCAAGAAGATCTAACAAATGCAAACACTTATGCCCCCCACATGAACACCCACATATTATAAATTAATTAATCACAAATGTGAAGAAACTCTTTGACGATACAATAATAGTAGGGTACTTCAACACCCCACTTGTAGCAGTGGACAGAGCATCTAGGCAGAAAATCAACAAGGAAACAATGGCTTTGAATGACATACTGGACCGATGGACTTAACAGATATATTCAGAATATTTCATCCTAAAGCAGCAGAATACACATTCTTCTCTAGTGCACATGGAACATTCTCCAGAATAGATCACATACTGGGACGCAAATCAGCTCTCAACAAGCACAAAAGATTGAGATCATATCATGCATATTTTCATAACACAACACTATGAAACTCAAAATCAACGACAAGAAAAAATTTGAAAGAAACAAAAACACTTGTAGACTAAAGAACATCCTACTAAAAAATGAATTGGGGGTTAATCAAGAAGTTAAAGAGGAAATTAAAAAGTACATAGAAGTCAATGAAAATGATAACACCACAGCCCCAAACCGCTGGGATGCAGCAAAGGTGGTCATAGCAATTCAGGCCTTCCTAAAGAAGGAAGAAAGGTCTCAGATACACAACTTAACCTTACACCTTAATGAGCTGAAAAAGAATAGCAAATAAAACCCAAAACCAGCAGAAGACGGGAAATAATAACGATTAGAGTGGAAATCAATGTTATCGAAATAAAAAAAGAAAAACAATAAACAGTAGAAGAGATAAGTGAAACCAAGAGCTGGTTCTTTGAAAGAAGTAACAAAATTGATAAATCCCTAGACGGCTTGACCAAAAAGAAAAAGGAAATGACCCAAGTAAATAAAATCAAGAATGGAAGAGGAGAGATCACAACCAACATTGCAGAAATAAAAACAAGAATAAGAGAATATTAGGAGCAATTATATACCAATAAATTGAGCAAGTTGGAAGAAATGGACAAATTCCTAGAAACCTAAAAATTATCAAAACTGAAACAAGAAGAAATAGAAAATTTGAGCAGACCCATAACCTTTACTAAATTGAATTAGTAATCAAAAATCTCCCCAAAAACACGCACCCAAGGTTGGATGGCTTTCAAGGGGAATTCTACCAAACATTTAAAGAAGATTTAGCACCTATTCTTTTGAAGCTGTTCCAAAAAATAGAAATGGAAGGAAAACTTCCAAACTCATTCTGTGAGGCCGGGATTACCTTGACTCCAAATCCAGACAAAGACCCCATAAAAAGAACTACAGACCAATTATCCTGATGAACACGGACGCAAACATTCTCAAGATATTAGCCAACCAGGTGCAACAATGCATTAAAAGAGTTATTCACCATGATCAAGTGGGATTTATGCCTGGGATGCAAGTCTGGTTCAATATTTGCAAATCAATCAATGTGATACATCACATTAATAAGAGAAAAGACAGGAACTACATGATCCTCTCCATAGATGCAGAGAAAGCATTCAACAAAGTACAGCATCGTTTCTTGATAAAAAGCCTCAAGAAAGCAGGGATAAAAGTTTCATACCTAAAGATCATGATAGCCACATACAAGAGACCCACTGCTAATATCATCCTCAATGGGGAGAAACTGAGAGTTTGCCCCCTAAGGTCAGGAACATGACAGGGATTCCATTCTCACCACTGTTATTCAATATAGTATTGGAAGTCCTAGCCTCAGCAGTCAGACAATGCAAAGAAATAAAAGGTATTCAGATCAGCAGGGAGGAAGTCAAACTTTCACTCTTGGCAGATAACATGATACTCTGTATGGAAAACCCAAAAGATTCCACCAAAAAACTGCTATAACTGATCCATGAATTCAGGAACACCACAGGATATAAAATCAATGCATGGAAATCGGTTGCATTTCTATACACCAATAATGAAGCAACAGAAATAGAAATCAAGGAATCGATCCATTACAACTGCACCAAAACCCATAAAATATCTGGGAATAAACCTAACCAAAGATGTGAAAAATCTATACAGTATAAACTATAGAAAGCTTATGAAAGAAATCAAAGACACAAAAAATAGAAAAAATACTCCATGCTCATAGATTAGAACCACAAATATTGTTTAAATGTTGATGCTACCCAAAGTAATCTACATATTTGATGCAATCCCTATCAAAATAACACCAGCGTTCTTCACAGAGCTAGAACAAACAGTCCTACAATTTGTATGGAACCAGAAGAGACCCCGAATAGCCAAAGTAATCCTGAAAAAGAAAACCAAAGCTGGAGGTGTCACAATCACAATAATTCAAGATCTGTTACAAAGCTGTAATCATCAAGACAGTATGGAGAATCCAGAAATGGACATGCAAACATATGGCCAGCTAATCTTTGACAAAGCAGGACAGAATATCCAATGGAAGAAAGACAGTCTCCTCAGCAAATGGTGTTGGGAAGACTGGACAGTGACATGTAGAAGAAAGAACCTGGACCACTTTCTTACACCATACACAAAAATAAACTCAAAATGGATGAAAGACCTAAATGTAAGACATGAAGCCATCAAAATCCTAGAGGAGAAAGCAGGTAAAAAACCTCTTTGACCTCAGTGGCAGCAGCTTCTTACTAAACACATGTCCAGAGGCAAGGGAAACAAAAGCAAAAATGAACTATTGTCGGGACTGAAGGAAACAATCCGCAAAACTGAAAGGCAACCGATGGAATGGGGAAAGATATTTGCAAATGACATATCAGATAAAGGGCTAGTATCAAACTCAACACCCCCAAAACAAATAATTCAGTGAAAAAATGGGCAAAAGACATGAATAGACACTTTTCAAAAGAAGACATCCAGATGGCTAAGAGACATGAAAAACTGCTCAACATCATTCATAATCAGTGAAATACAAATCAAAACCACAATGAGATACCACTTCACACCAGTCAGAATCCCTAAAATTAACAACTCAGGTAATAACAGATGTTGGCAAGAATGCAGAGAAAGGGGGACTTTTTTGCATTGCTGGTGGGAATGCAAACTGGTGCAGCCACTCTGGAAAACAGTGTGGAGGTTTCTCAAAAAAATAAAAAAACAGAACTACCCTACGACTCAGCAATTGTACTACTAGGTATTTGTCCAAGGGATACAGGTATGGTGTTTCAAAGTGATACATGCATCGCAATGTTTATAGCAACACTATCAACAATAGTCAAAAGTATGGAAAGAGCCCAAATGTCCATTGACAGATGAATGGATAAAGAATATGTGGTATATATTATTTATATATAAACAATGAAGTATTACTCGGTAATCAAAAAGAATGAAATCTTGCCATTTGCAACAATGTGAATGGAACTAGAGGGTATTATGCTAAGCGAAATTAGTCCTCAGAGAAAGACAAATATCATACGACTTCACTAATATGTGGAATTTCAGATACAAAACTGATGAATATAGGGGAAGGGAAGCAAAAATACTATAAAACAGGGAGGGGACAAAACATAAGACACTCTTAAATATAGAGAAGAAACAGAGGGTTGTTGGAGGGGTGGTGGTTGGGGATGGGTTAAATGATCAGGGGGCATTAAGACACTTGTTGGGGTGAGCACTGGGGGTTATACGTAGGGGATGAATCACTGGATTCCACTCCTGAAATCATTATTGCATTATATGCTAGCTAACCTGGATATAAACTTAAAAATAAAATAATAAATTAAAAAAAAAGAAAATGCAGTTTTAAGCTCTTCATTGCTGTCCTCCTAACTCAAAATTAATTTGTTTACTATTAAGAAGGAAGAATGGAAGGTTAAATTTTGGATAGACCACAAGTGGTCTTTGCCACAGTGGCTATTCTCCATTCATTGAATCCATTACTATGTTTTAAATTTTCATTCCAGTGTAGCTAACAGACAGGGTTATATTAGTTTCAGGTATACAACATAGTGATTCAACACTTACTTATATTACTCAGTGCTTACCAAGATAAGTGTATTCTTAATACCCTTTAACTATTTCACCCATCACCCACTAACCACCTATCTGATAACCATCAGTTTGTTCTCTGTAGTTAAGAAGTTTTGTTTCCCCCCACACCCCGTTTGTAAACAGTTTCTTAAATGCTACATACGAGTGAAAACATATGGTATTTTTGACTGGCTTATTTCACTTAGCATTATATAATCTGGCTCCATGCATACTGTTGCAAAGGGCAAGATTTTATTTTTTATGGCTGAATAACATTCCATCACACACACACACACACACACACACACACACATACACATCACATCTTTTTTTATCCATTCATTTGTTGAAGGACACTTGGGCTGCCTGCATATCATGGCTAGTGTAAATAATGCTGCAATAAACATAGGCATGCATATATCTCTTTGAATTAGTGTTTTTGTATTCCTTGGATAAATACCCAGTAATGCAATTACTGGATCATAGAGTAGTTCTAGGTTTAATTTTTTGAGGAACCTCCATACCGTCTTCCATAGAGACCATACCAGTTTGCATTCCCACTGACGGTGCATGAGGGTTCCTTTCTCTCACATCCTTTCCAACACTTGTTTCTCGAGTTGTTAATTTTAACCATTTTGACTGATGTGAGGTATATCTCATTGTGGTTTTGATTTGCATTTTCCTGATGATGAGTGATGTTGAGCATCTTTTTCGTGTGTCTATTGGCCATCTGTATGTCCTCTTTGGAGAAATGTCTATTCATGTCTTCTACCCATTTTTAATTAGATTATTTGTCTTTTGAGTGTTGAGTTGTAAAAGTTCTTTTACATTTTGGATACTAACCTTTTATCAGATATGTTATCTGACAATATCTTCTCCCATTCAGTAGGTTGCTTTTAATTTTATTGGTTGTTCCCTTTGGTGTGCAGAAGCTTTTAATTTTGATATAGTCCCAATAGTTTATTTTTGCTTTTGTTTCCCTCAGGGAACATCTAGAAAAATATTGTTTCCACCAGTGTCAGAGAGATTACTGCCTGTGCTCCCTTCTAGAATTTTTGTGTTTCAGGTCTCAAATTTAGGTCCTTAATCCATTTTGAGTTTATTTTTGTGAATGTAAGAAAGTCATCCAGTTTCATTCTTTTGTATGTAGCTGTCCAGTTTTTCCAATGCCATTTTTTGAAGAGACTGTTTTTTTATTTTCTATTGCATATTCTTGCCTCTTTTGTCATAGATTAGTTGACCATATCATGTGGATTTATTTCTGGGGAATCCCCATGACTGTTTCTTGACTACCTCATATGTGATAGGCACTGTGCTAGGCTGCAGAAGTGGCTGTGACAGACAGATATCACCTGTTCTTACTGTGACCAAGAAGGGAGAACAGAGGATCTAGGTTAAAAGACATGTGGTATGTAGCCAGTCTGTAAATACTGGAAGTGAAGTGCCAATAGAGATGGAAGCCAGTAGCAGAGCTACTGTAGGAATCCTGCTGATCACAGGAAGAAGTATAGAGACAAATAGGCAATGAAGAGTGTCATATCAGATTTCAGCTACTTTTCATAATCATAAATCCCCTATCCTAAATCCTAATGTGGTTTTTCAAAGGGTGAATTACAATGATAAATTTTATTTATTTATTTATTTTGTTTATTTATGGCCAACTATGGTTTTATGGTCAATTGGGTTATTATTATTCCCAATTCTTCAGCCCTTCACTGTGATGGAATTAATACATCAACAGCCTCTTGCAAGTGATTTTTCAAAGCCTCTGAGCAGAGTAGGGAGAGTGTATTGCCTACTCCAGGGATGGACTTGGCCATGTGACTTGATTTCACTTATGAGGTGTCAATAGATACAATGTGAGCAGAGACGTTAGGTGTGTTCATATGATTTGTCTTATCCTCTTATGCTTCTGCCATCTGCTTTAAGAGGAACATACCCTGGGTAGCTGTTGGTCACAGAATGAGGAAACATGCTGAGCAGATGTGAATATATGTATAGCCAAGAGCCAAGCCCAGTCAGTCAGAACACAATCGTAAGTCAAAACACAGAGTTGAAAAATAAATTTATTGTAAGCCACTGAAATTTGAGGTTGTTTATTATACAAAGTTATTACAACCAATATAATTTTTTTCTTTTTATGTCTTATTTAATCCCTGTTATAATGATGCATGTCATACTTACTTTAGAGATTAATAAACTAAGGTTCTTATAAGCCATTTAGCTTAACTGAAGGCACAGAGCTAAACAATTTAGAAAAGTCAGAAATACTTTGATAACTGCTGGCCTCTAAGACTCTTATCTTTCTAGTTTCCCACGCTACCTCTCCTGCAAATTGTCTCTTTTTTCTCATGAGGTTGTTGTAATCACATAAAATACCATACTGAAAATATCTTTGTCCAGCGTAGGAAATCTCCAATTTTCAGTCTGAATTTCTGGTGGGTCTAAGTCGATGCCTGATACTAAAGTAAGGGTATGACACAGGCATGACCAATTGCAATACTGGAGAAGTCTACTTAAGGTGATTGGTTCAGGGATAAGAATATAGCTGAAGCCAAAATTGATCAAAGATCAGGAACCATCCCGGAATCCGTTCTTTCTGTGGTGGTGGGCACTAAAACCCAGGTAAGCCTGAGGCTGCCAGTGGCCCTCTATGCTGCCACATGAGGAAAATCTGTTTGAGTAGGAAGCTTTACAGAAGAAACCACCACTGAAAGACGACTGCCCAAAAGACAGAAAAAACAAAACAAAACATATTGCGATGATGTCACTTGCCTTTCTTGCTGTAGTTGTACTTGGAGCTGTACTTGTTCTCTTACAGGAACTCTCAGTATTGTAAATGCCTTCTTTTTATAGGTACAGTGAAAATAAGCCATATGGACAATATAAATTAAGGTATCAAAATCACGTATTTACAAATATATGTTTTTCTTATTTTTGGCTAATAGAAGAAAAGAGGGTGTATATGATATCCGTATCATTAGAAGTACGGTGAGTCCTAGACCTTGCTTTTGAGTTAAAGAAAATGTCCTTGGGATCAGATATTTTACCTACCATCTGCCTCTTAAAATTCTTGGTTATATAGTCAGGTTAATCAAGGGGTTGATATCGCTGGACTCTGATTAATCAGAGATTCTTTGTTGTTCCTAAATTTTGTTTACCTATTGAAGGGCAACAAAAATTCTTTGTTGCTAAGATAACCCTTCCCTCCCTACTACCCAAACAAAAAACCCTGACTACCCTTGTTTTAGAACTTATAAATAAAGATTTTATTTTTGTCCGTATACTTTAAACATTTCTGCTGTGTGCAGCTCAGTGATCATGTTTACTCTTGAGTAAACCAAAGATGGCTCTGTGTGTCAGGAAAGCATCGTGTATTACTAGTGACACATTGCCTATTCTTTAATTTCACATATCATAGAGCTGGTTACAAAAGGATGGCTTGATGATTTGATGCCCTCTTTTTTTCTGATTTGGAACACTCTGCTTCCACCCAGCTTCTGCCTCTCAGAACCTGTTGTCCTTTACAAAATCTCTTTATCCAGCTGTCAAGTATTGCCAAGAAGTGGGGGCCATGGTGGAGGAAAGCAGGATGTAATAATTACTGGAGAGAAGATACCAGCATCAACCTAACATTATTTACTGCAGTTGTTTTGCACCACTGAGATAATTGGGCTGGAGTATTTCTCTATAACGAGAGAGCGGGAAGACCTGGAAGAGAATACAGAATCTGAGCAATGGGAGGGAGAGTGGTAATTCCAAACACATGAGAATTTACACTTGCAAGTCACTGTGAGAAAATGAAGAGTGAGATGCGTAAGAAGTGAGGTTTGGTTTAATACCTGTGGTTTATAAACCAAATCACATAGTTGGTAAACTGGGCAGCCCAGATCCAACCTTGGGTTTGTGTGACCCCAGAACGTATATACTTGATTGGTGAGTCACATACATATATCCATTAGTACTAACTGCTTTTAAAATTAAAATAATTATTCAGATTTTAAGTAAAATCTTTTAGATATTTATGCTTAATTTTCATTTCCTTGTAGTGTTCTCTAGGCTTAGAGAATACTCTCTCCACTTACTATCTTCATTTACTTATTTATTTGTTATTTTTTAAAATACATATCTTTTTTAAAAATTCATTTTTGAGAGAAAGAGAGAAAGCATGTGCCAGGGTGGGACAGAGAGGGAGACAGAGGATCCGAAGCTGGCTCTGTGCTGACAGCCGAGAGCCTGATGTGGGGATCAAACTCATGAACCGTGAGATCATGACCTGAGCTGAAGTTGAACACTTAAACTGACTGAGCCACCCAGGCATTCCACTTACTATATATCTTTAAAAATGCAGTTTATGTGGCCATTATTATGAAGGTGTGATGATGAGGAGGTGGAGGAGGAATAGGTGGATAACACATATTTGTATCTTAGTAAGTAACTGCTGTGCGCAAGTTCTGCTATCTCTGCGTGCTTGGACATGACACTTTGGACAGAAATATGTGTCTACCTAGAGTTTATATTCTAGCAGGAGACATCCAGTAACAAAACTAATAGGTGAAGTATGGTATGTTAAAATTAGAATAATTTTATGGAAACAAGCACACAGTATGTTATCCTGTTCTTAGCCAAATGCTTCGATTTCTCCCTGTTCCAGGAGTAAATGGTAAGATGTTACTTGCCACCCATTGCAGTTCAGGCTAATGAATGGATATGTATGTTGTGTTTCCAGTCCACACATATAAGTGCCAGAGTCTGAGCCCCAGAGCTCCCTTCTTCATCACGCACAGGAGGCAACAAAGTTCAAAGTATTCATTCCCCTATCATCTTGGGTCCCTGAGTGACCAGACTCAACTTGTGGGACAAGTAGAATGAGGGAGAATTGTAAGGTGTTCTTCTAAGCCACTAAAACTTGAGGATTTTTTAAATGACCAAAAATATTTTGATTGATGTATGTCATTTTATAGACACTATGCAAAGCACATTATGCACATTACAGAATTTAATCTTTACAACAATCCTATGACATATGCATTATTATTTACATTTTATATAATCATGAAACATATCACACAAAACTCCAGTTATCTATCCCTGTATAACACACAATCCTAAAACCTAGTGACTTGAAACAATTTATTATTATCTGTTGTAATTCTCATATCTCATTATCATATAAGTGGCTTGGTATCATCTAGGAAGTTCTCAAGTGGGGTCTCTCTAGTTATTCCAGTCAGATGTTGACTGGGTCTGTAGTCATGTGAAGGTTTTACTTACTATTCAAGATGGTGTGCACACATGGCTAGAAATTGATTCTGATTTAAGGCTGATAGATCAGCAGGAGTTGTCAGCTGAAAACTCTACATGTGGTTTCATCATTTGACTTTGACCTTTCAAGCATGGCAGCTGGGTTGTTTGGGGGAGTATTCCAAGAGGTATGGGCAGAGGTTTCACCTTTTATTATAACCTGTTTTTGTTAGTCCACTGCATTCTATTAGTAAAGCAAGTTACTATGGCAAACTCGACTTCAGGCTGAAGTCGGTTCAGGGGGAGAAGAATTAAAAATAAGTCTTGACACGGCCCATGTTTGTACAAGGAGAGAAATAATGCATCCATCTTATGTGTTATATGCAGTTATAAGATATAATCCTGTTTCTTGATGATCTTAAAATATGTTAAGGACTTAAAATACCTAATTTAGCTTATTAAAATAAGCCACTGGGGGGTGAGGTGGGGTAGGAATTGAAACTGGACAGGGCATGGTGTTTGATATAGATCAAGATAGGCTATATTATGTGTGAAAATGAACTAGTCCAAAACCACAGAGACTTAACACGACAAATTTACTTCTTGTTCACGCTGCATGTACAAAATTGGTCAGAGGGGAGTATGCTTATTGTAGTTGCTCAGGCATTCAGATGGATGGAGTTTCATCTCATTAGATTCTACCACTAGATGCATTTCCAGTATCAATGTTGCAGAAGAGGGAAATACAGTACATTGCATCCTGGATCTTAAAACTTCCACCTGGGAGTGATACCCATAGTTTCTCTTACATCCCATTGGCCAAAATAACTCATATGGTCATGTCTAAATTCCTTCCATGTGCCCACAAGGAGTATCAGAATATTTTGAAACAGTCCTAATACTTCTCTACCATTGTCATCTGAATTCCTGTATATTGGGACTAAACTGAATTTAGAGAAAACAGGTAAATTGGAAACCACCTTTTCTTTGTGGGTCTCACAGCTCTTCAATGTTCATTAATTTTCGAATGCCATTACCTTTGTTCAGTATAGTAGGCCAGATATTTGCATTGATATTTGATATCTTATATAACTTCAAAGTATATATGATACTTTCACATGCCTCTATTTCCTGATTTTTAAAATCATTTCAATATAGTAGTAAAGTTATTATTTGCTCTGGTTTGTCAGTCAAAAAATAAAGGGTCAGAAAATAAAATAATTGGCTCCAAGTTGCATTGCTTAGTTCTTTAATCTTCAAACTTGGTACCTCCATCTATATCAAAGATTTTGTACTAATTGTCTTAGGACTGGTTCAAGATGTCCCGTGAAGCCCGTAAAACTGCAGCATTGTGTATGTGTGAGTGTGTGTATGTATTCTTGGGTGGTTTGTATTCACTATATCACTCCGTGTTGTCAACAGTGAATAGGTAGATGGACATTGAAATACTATTCCTACACTTGCAGTCTGTCTTAACTTCAAAAGGTGATGCAGAGTTCAAAATAAGACTTTGTGGGACTTTCTACACCTGCTTACTTACACGTTTCACACTGGACTCCTTGCTGACTCATGTCTTCAGTCTCTTCCCCTGGGCTGTGAAAACTGAAGCTCCCTTCACAGGAAGCAGTGGATGGGAAATGCCATGTTTTTAGTGCTAAGCCCATCATTTCTAATGTGGCTCACATCTCTGTGGATGGCAGAATTTCCTGATGACCTGGAGAAGCTTCTGTAAATACTCAGGCACTCATCCACTAATTTCAGATCACTAGCTTGTTTCCATTAAGTAATCATTAAAAAGTTTTTAATGTTTATTTATTTTTGAGAGAGAGAGAGAGACGGGGGGGGGAGGGGCAGAGAGAGAGGGAGACACAGAATCTGAAGCAGGCTCCAGGTTCTAAGCTGTCAGCACAGAGTCAAACGCGGAGCTCAAACTCATGAACTGTGAGATCATGACCTGAGCTGAAGTCGGACGCTCAACCAACTGAGCCACCCAGGTGCTGCAAATAATCATTTTTATTTTGAATCTTTATTTACACTTATCAGGGCCTTTTCAACTCAATTTGCAAAATGATGATTTATGTGTACCTAAAATAGCACATCATGGAGCTCAGGTCACTTTCATTTCTCAGTCACTTACCTGTTTTATGCAGTATAACAATACAGAAAATTACAGGCATAAGGCATGGGCCATGTTAGTTTCACATGCAAGTAAGTAATCTGAACATCAGCATACATAAATAAATATGGTACCAAGGAGTCAAAAAGACCTGGTTTAAGTCCTTCTTTTCCTGATAGCTCTGTGATCTAACTTGCCTGAGTTTCAGTGACTTCAGCTATAAATATAGGCAAGGTAAGAACATTAGAGATTATCACGAAGATTTCCTAAAATACTGCATACAAAATAGGTGAAAATACACAGTTGTGACTAAGTACATGACCTATTTAGGGAATGAATTTTGAGTATAAAAATGTAACTACATGGGAATTATGGAAGAATGAGATTAGGGGGAGAAACCATGACCTTAAATGTCAGGGTCATCCAATTTAGATTTCATCCTGAAATCAAAGAAAATACAGTAAAACATTGAGAGAGTAATTATTGTTTTCAACTTTTTAATTTTGAAATAATTTAAGACCTGATGAGAATCTGCAAAAAAAAAAAAAAAAAGCAAAGTTTCCATGGCCTTCGTTGAGCCTTCCTCAGTGCTAACATTTTATGTAACTATAATATGATACCCAAACCAAGAAACTGAGATTGGTACAATATTATTAAATGAAACACAGAACTTATTCTGATCCCATTGGATTTTGTATGTACTCATTCATTTTTGTGTGTATATACGGCTTTGTAATTTTGTTACATACATATAGATTAGTGTAACCACCACCAAAATTTGTATACAGAACCTATTCTATCACTAAAAGAAATTGCGTAAGTCCCTTGAGATCTATCTAAGTCACTACGTGCATCAGTATTTCCTTTGTTTTATGGCTGAGTAGTATCACATGGTGTGGATGCATCATAGTTTGTTTATTCTTTCACCAATGAAAGGAGGACATTTGAATTGTATGTAGTTTGGGGTTATTACAAATGAAACTACAGTTAACATTTACTTACAGGTTTTTGTATGGATGTTATGTAATCTTATTTTAGTAAGATAATGGGGGGAAATGCTGAGATTATGGAAGAAATGGCTCTTCAAGTATAAGAGAAACAATTCATGGTGTTGTACACCCATTATTTCAGTGGTGGGGCCCTGAATCTGGGCAGCAGTGGCGGGGTTAGAAAGGAGAAACTTGGAACAGGCCATCAACGATGTAGAAGTAACTGATCTTAAGAAATTCCTCAGGTATGAGAGGTGGTAATTTGGATAGGGTGTAGACAAAAGTTGTAAAATTTTTAGTTGGGGGATTTGGTTATGGTGATGCATGAAGTAAAGGACATAAGGACCAATTTGTATGGAATAAGGAGTAAATTTTGGTACTATTGAATATGAAAGGGAGAACATCCCTGTGGAAGTGTCTGGCAGGCATTTGGAGAAACGAGTCTAGTGCTAAGCAGTGAGATCAGTGTTGGCGACATAAATATATAAGTCATTACCATGGAAGGAATGGATGCAACGATGGTTGTCAGGATGTTGCTAGGGAAGAGAGGCAAATATTACAATAGGAAGATCTGGAATATTTCAGTGTGACTGTTTCTACTCTGGATTACAGAAAGAATCCCCAGATTTTACGTACTTTGACCACCAGTTTGTGGTCTGCGGCAGTTTCAACTCTCCCCAACGTTCCCACAGATTCCCAAGGGCAGATTTGCTCATGGTCCCCTTGGCACTATGGTTGTGTTTTCACAAAAGCTGGTTTCTGTCTGACATCGTTTTGTGAGCTCAGCCATGACCATCAACCTTTTACTTGATCCCACCAACCACACACACACTCTAAATAAAACAAGATAAAACAAATGAAAAACAACAATAGAAACAGCAAAATTTTTACACAAAACACTAAACATTCATTTAATAAATATTAAAACAAATGAAAAACAACAATGGAAATAGCAAACCTTTTACACAAAACACTAAACATTAATATAATAAATATTAATCTCTTACTATAATGTCCAAGCAATTCTTGAGATATTTTGAGCAGTAAAGTCATCTTTAATGTAATCAAATATTAAGTGAACAAAATTTTAAATTTTCCTCAGCACTTGAAATTTACGGTTGTTTTTTTATTCCAAATTTAGTATTTTTAATAGGTTATTAGAATTTTAGGGTACAATATCATTTTGGGGAGCTGGGAACAGAATGATTTATATCAAATAGTGACCCATAACTGACTAGGTTTGTGACATTTTGGAAAGCCATTGAATTTCTAGAAGTCTGTTTTCTCATCTTTGAAATGCATGTAATATCTAAATCATTTTCACTAAAAGGCACTTTGAGGGTAAGATAGCATTTTTTTTTGATGGGGAAATTTGAAGAATCAGAAGTGCCCCAAAATGTTAGTCATTCTTACCATAAATAATAGAAATTTCTTCATTCCAGACTCACTGTGTATCTACTCTATCCTAAAACACAAAAATGGTCATATAATTTTCTTGCTCAAAGCATTTTTTGAGAGAATATCTGTTTCCCTCAGCATGAAGTGAGACTTTTTCATCATGAGTAGTAGGGCCATTCCTGTTCTGGCGCACATCAAACAAACCAGCCACACTGTAGGACCAGCTCACCATGGCATCCTTCTACATCCTGTTCCTTCTTCCCTGAAGACTCCTCCCTGCTTCTGTACCTGATCCGCCAGGGCACTGCTTCATCTCCCCTGCATCCATGAGGCATTCCTACAAGGAGCCCTTGCTTACGTTCCTGTGCTAAGGTTTATTTTTCTCTGATACAGCACTCCTCACATTTTTATTACCTTTTCTTGTTTAGTTGTACTGTTCAGCCTTTGGGTGGTAAACTCTCTGAGTACAAGGGCAGCTACACACCATTCTTGTTCACTATCCCATCTGTAGTGCTTGTACCGATGCTGTAAGAGGAGAATCCATCACCCATCTCTAAGAGGTAGGAAAGAGACATGGATCTTCCCTGGAGGGTGTTGGAACTCTACTGAATAACTTTTTTAAAGGGAGGTTTTTACTTATTTACTTCTTAGCAGAATCTGAGCTTTGGGTATCCCTTTAATTGGTGCTTCTATAGGGCCACTAGGTGATTAGGAGACTTTCCACTTGACACTGGCAAACCTCACAACTGAAGTTAACTCTAGGTACAAAGGAGTTGGGTTTGAATACCTGAGATAGAGGCCAGCAACGACAGAGCCCAGATTTATGGGGCGGTGTTTACAATGAAGAGACACGGCCTATTTTTATTTGATCTGCGCCATCCAAAAAGAAAATTGGAATTATAATTAAAGCAGGGGAAATGATAACTTAAGCATCGATTTTCCCATAAATGTGCCAGCTCTCAGAACAGTGGCTGGTCTCTATGTTCCATATCCTGCTCTGTAACTTAGATGAGTGAAACCTTCTCTTTTGATAAGTCGACCTACACAGGAGTGTATAAATTTCAGTCTGTATGCCCTGGTGACTCATCTTTATAGCTGAGATACTTCTCAGGGTTTGGATTAAAGGGAGAGACCCTTAGAAAAATCAGGAAGAGGTATCCTGTTGGGAATAGCAGTTTGCTAGCAGAGACTCTTTATAGATCTGCCTCTGATAAACATGCAGCCCCATCACTATTTTAGATTTCCCCAATCTCTTATGGAGATTAAACACAAAGGGATTACCATTTATCTGTAAAGGTAAAATTTACATCACCTATAATCCTTTCATAAATAGATATATCAACCACCACATTAATACAAAGTGCAATCTGAAGGCAGAGGGCCATTATACTTGCTTACTGTCAGATATAAAGCTGCAGTTGCAAGTCATGCATGATTTTAATAAGGTTTGATAATATCCTATCAGCTGGTGGGAGCTATAGATTGAACTCTTAAAGATTTTTGGCTTCAGTTTCCAAATAATCAATCATGTCAAGATATGAAAATCATTTCATTCCCTTCAATTGAAAAGAAGATGTGATTTAAAATGTCAGCTCTTGGATATATGAGCAGAATTCCTGTAATCAATCATGTGAAATAAACCATCTTATTTAGTAGCTCTTTGAAAGAAGGGAAGCTTTGGCGGGGGGGAAACCACAAACTTTTTTTTTTTTTTTGCATAATGTGGATGAAGATCACATATCATATGCATATAAATAACAAAATATAAACCTGGGTTTTCTTATTTGTTTCTTCTTTCAGCTCAGTAAACTTGGTGAGGAATTGAATGGACAATATTGTCCAACAAGGGAGGACAATATTGTCTATTTGTGTGTGGGTACTGAAATTAGGAACTGGATTCAGGTCATTTGACTTCGTTTAGAATCATCTGCCTGGATTCAGTTAAGCTCCAGTTGTCTGGGTAAGCCACATTGGACAAAAAGCTTTAAATGTGAGCCTCAATTTCCCTATCAGGTTAATTCCATCTGTTCATGCTCATGTGCGCAATCATGGTAGAGAATGGATGTGAGAAAGCTTTGCAAATAGAAACTCTATGAAGTTCTCCACAAACCTAATTGGTTATCATCATGGCTAGACTAAAGAATATTTTAAAAAACACCAGCATTACCTCTTGGTAAACCATTAGAAAAAAGAGCAGTGCACTTGGAGTATGTCTAGAGAGACTGAATTCACACTTAGGACAGAGGAGCTTGCTTGAGAAAATTGCTGTTACTCTCAGTAAATGAAATCAAACTATAGATTTTGGTAATTTGCTGTGTGACTTCAGGCAAGTCACTTACTTCTCTGAACTATATTTTCCACCTCAGTAAAATAAAGAGTCTGGATTGTATAATCTCTAAAATTTTTATCCAGCTATAAAAATTGTTATTTCTTTTTTTGTTGTTTGTTTTTTAGATTTATCATTAACCCCAGTAGAAAATGCAGATCATAGCCTTTGGCACACATAATACAGATTCCCATGTCGAATCAAATTTCTTTAACTTGCACTGAATTTAAGAAACTTCAGTCAGATTTGGCAACACATCTATATGACAATGACGACAAGAAACAATATAGGTAGAGTGATCTTTAGCAAACTAAATTATTTTATTTATGTTAGGTTTAACAAAATTTATTTATTTATTTTTATGTTTATTTTTGAGGGAGGGAGATTGAGACAGTGTGAGTGGGGGGAGGAGGAGAGAGAGAGGGAGACAGAATCCAAAGTAGGCTCCAGGCTTTGATCTGTCAGCACAGAGCCTTATGCAGGTCTTGAACTCACAAACTGTGATATCATGACCTCACAAACTGTGAGATCATGACCTCAGCTGAAGTCAGATGCTTAACCAACTGAGCCACCGGGCAGGCCTAACAAAATTTAGTTGTATCACCCTAGCTCCTTCCAAATACTGCCTTTTGTAGTTTCTGCTTAAATAGGTTTAAGAAGGGCCCCTGGATGACTCAGTTGGTTGAGTGACTGACTCTTAATTATGACTCAGGTCATGATCTCACATTTCGTGGGATCGAGCCCCGTGACGGACTCTGCACTAACAGCCCAGAACCTGTTTGAGATTCTTTCTCTCCCTCTCTCTGCCCTTCCCCACCTCACTCTCTCTCTCTCTCTCTCTCACTCTCTCTCTTAAAATAAATAAATAAACTTTAAGTAAAGAAATAAATAGGTTTATGAGAGTTTGTTGGGATAGAAGTCCTTAGGGGACCTGTATTAATGATTCATTGTAAGCAAAAGTAATTATTTTGTCAACCGTTATGTATTCCTGGATGCTTTTAATGTGCCTTGGAATATTTGAAAATAGTAAATTATCTTGAGCTGTTTAATATTTACATAATTGATTTCTCCATTTATGAAAATAAGAGGACTTTCTTAAATTAAGGGAAACTTTAGTACAGTTTTTTTTCCGAATGTTCTCGGTGCCAAAATTTATGGGTAAGGGATTTTTAAAAAAAAAGTTGATAAAAGGTAATTTCATTCCTTAGAAGCCAAAAGTAGCATGTGGAGGCACAAATTAAGATAGTCAGTGTAGAAAATGTGTTTGACACTTGCAGCAGCACCCAGAATATTTTATATGTATGTATGTATGTATATGTATATGTATATATAATAGTTTACCTTCCCGTCTTCAGCAAATCAACCTTCAAGCTCTTGTTTCTCCTATCTCACCCTGTATATGCAGAAGACTACTGTGTGTTTTGCATATTTTCTCTTTCATTTTGACTGGCTGCCAAAAGTTACTCATATTTTATGAAGCACAGAGAGTGGCATGATAAGAGTTCCTTGTTCCATCATTTCTCCATACAGAAGAGAGACGGGTTTCTCTTTTCCTTCTTGTTCATTAATGATGCACGAAGCTGAGACTTTTAAACTCTCTCTCTAGTTTTATCCTCCTCTGTTTCTTAGGAATTTCTCACATTACTTGACATGCATAGTTATATGATAAAGACTCACCAGGGCTGTTAATCCTGCTGGTATGCTTCCTAAGCAATCTTGGCTCATCCACTGGCTGGAGAAGCAGTCTGTCATTTTTAAAGAATGACTGCTTTATCTAGGAAAGAAGGAAGGGAGGGAGGGAGGAAGGAAAGAAGGAAGGAAGGAAGGAGGGAGGGAAGGAAGGAAGATCCCTGCACATCCACTAATCCTGACAATGTTCCTAATCTCTCTCACTACCAGAATGTAGACTCCCAACATTGACTTTTCTTCATTCTACCAAATTAATAGAAAATACTCTAGTGATTCACTGAGTCTGTGATTGAAGCAAGCTGGCGATGGTGACCTCACTCTAACATCTCCCCCATGTTTGGAGTTAGAATAAGTAGATTTGCAATCTAAAATCAGCATTAACTAACTCCTAGTGTGATGCCAACTCACTTTTCCCTCTTTCCTTCCTGAAACATTGGCTCTGCTTGGCTTCCAGTCCACCATAGCTCATGTCTTTTCTGCCAGGTTGCTCCTTCTCAGTCTTGTTTGCTTGTTTGTCTTCATTTCTGACATCTCTTATTACAGGAATGCACCAGCTGTCAGTCTTTGAAACTCTTCATTCCCTCCTCTCACTATCTCGGTTATCTCTTCCAGTCCTGTGACTTTAAATACCATCTATATATGGAACATTGCTCACCTTTCTATATCCATCCCAAGACTCTCTACTAAATTCCAGGCTCATATATCCATCCATGTATCTGACATCTCCACTTACATATCTATACTACATTTCAAGATTGACAAATCCAAAACCAAAGTCCTGCTCCCTACACACATTTCCCATCTTTACAGATCACAAATCTATCTTTTCATTTATTCAGGGCATATCCCTTGGAATTAGTCTTGACTCTTCTGTTGTTCTCACAGCTCACATTCAATCCATTAGAAAACCCCGGCATTCAGTAGTCAAAGAAAGAAATCCCAAACACTTCCCACGATTTTTACCAAGACCATCCTTGTCCAAACCACTGTTGTCACTTGCCCACATTATTGAAGTAGTTTCTCAACTTTAGTAGTCTCTGTACTTCTGCCTCCATTCCCCAGGTCTATTCTGAACTTCACAGGTGTCATCCTAGGAAACATAAGACATTGTGCCACTCCTCTGATCAAAGTCCCCCAACATATTTGCAGCTCATTTTAAGTAAAAACCAAAGCCTTTGAATGACCTGCAGGATCCAGCATACTGTCTCACTCCCCTACTTCTCTGAGCTTACCTGTGAGGACTCTGGCTCACTGTTCTCCAGCCACACTGGCCTCCTGATTCCTTGAAAGTGCCAGGCACAGTCTCTTCTGAGGGCTTTGCTGTTTCTGGTCTCTCTGTCTGGAATGCTTTTCTGCTAGATATTTATGTCTTTGTGCAAAGGTCGCCTTTTCAGTGAGGTCTTCCTTCATCAATTTACTTAAAACTGCACCAAGCCCAGAACTTCCTATCCCCCTAGAAGGCAAACTTTATGGGAGCAGGGATTGCTTATTTTATTGGACTGTATCCCCGGCACCCAGAATAGTACCTGAAGAAAATACTCCTTAAACATTTGCTCAATTAAGAATGAAAGGTAGGCAAGCTACCTCTCTCATCATTCCATCCTAACTGGCTGTGACCATCCAACTCCTCTGAAGCTTCTTTTACATCCTGAAAAAATGCTAATGTACCTTTTTCCTCCAGTCTTTTACCTACACCACTTTGTACCCCACAGCCTGTTTTCTGTTTGGAAGTATTTTCAGCCACAAGTAACAGAAATCACAAAGGTGGCTTAAACAAAAGTTTTATTTTTCTCACTTGAAGATATATTTAAAAATGAATGTTTGCTAGCAGTCATTCAGCACCTCAATGCTGTAAGGGCTCTGAGAAAGCTAGCTTCATGATTCTGTTGGCCTTTGCCTCGTGGTCACAAGATAGTTGCAGCAGCTCCAATCTTACACAACAGCTTTCAGAGGCACAAAGCAGCTTCTGTGTGAGGCAGGTGGGTTATGGTATGTGCCTTCCTCTAAACAGATAGTAAGGGACCTTTGTCAGGTAGCCATCTTCCTTATGGTAGTCTTACCTTGGTATCTCTTAGACTCAACTTCTGTGAATAAAAGTGAAGGTGGGGATGGTTTTTTGGAGGCACAAAGATAGTGTCAGCCTCAGCCCCTTGCCCCTTTATTAACTCCTATTCCTCAAGTCTTAACTACCATACCCTTTTATGCCTGAGGCTTTTTCTGATACACCTTTGCCTGTGAGAAGTCTGGGCTAAATGCCCTTCTTCTTGGGACCTATAAACCTCTGAAGTTTTCTACAACAATGCTTTTGTGCTATGCTAGAAATCAACATTCCTATGTGCCTTTCCCTGTACCCCAGCTCCTCCCGCCCAGCACACACATACACTCACAAACACATTGTAAACTCCCAGTTAAAGAATCCAGCATAAGAAAGGATTGAGACCTCAGGATAAAGACCACATTTTTACTGTTCACATTTGAATTCCCAGCGTCTAATACTTATCTATAGAGTAAATGAGTACATGCATGAATGAATTTTTTTAAGTTGAGGGGCTTTCTCTTAATGACCTTTAAAATCAATTTTGCATTAAGTTACTGTTTTCAGGATTATTTAGGTCCTTTTCTTATGCATCTATAGCCTAAGCCAATATTTAAACTTTTATTATCCCCAACCCTCCTCTCCTCTTTTTTTTTTTTTTAAAGGACTTGAAGCCTCGTTGGTTAAATAATTTAATGCATTGGCACAATTAGGGAAATGAAATATGACACCTCTCAAGATGTAGGTGAAAAGATAAAGATATTATTTGTTCTGAGTTATCACAACGGCATTCTCTCCCCACTATGATTGTGCGTAAGACTTCCCTTGGACAGGAGTAGACAGGGGTGAAGGATTTTATCTCCCCCGTGTTCAGGAACAAGGCAATTCTAGTAACAGAGAAAGGTACAACATGGCACCGATAACAGCATGATTACTGCCTGAGCGGAGAGAAGGTACTTCAGAGTAGATTCAAGGTACATGCCCTTGCACAACCATTGGAGCTCAATTTCCAGCTTTGTTTTACAGACCATGTGATACTGGCCACATTAGTTAATCACCTCAAGCCTCTGTTCACTTGTGAACAGGGATCATACTCAATACCTCCACAGGGACTGTCATGAGCTTCAAATTAGACACTTTGTGCAAAGTGATTAGTGTTTTGCACACTCTGTTCTCAATAAGCCCTAAAATTTATAGTCATTATTATAAACAAGGAACTATTAGATCATGAAAATAGAGTAATTGAGTATACAAAATTATGGGTTAAACTAATTATAACAAATGACTTTATATCGATATTTGCTTCCTCTAATGGTTGGGAACCGTATTCTATTTCTTCTACTTCTCTATCCAGCTATCCAAATTGCTGGTGCACTACAAAGGGTAAAAGTAACACAATTTTCTAATGGGCCCACTTTCTCCAGGTTCCTTGTGATGTCATTAGTTCACTTGCCTTACCTCTTTCCAGAGACATACACCATTTTATTTCACCTTCTTGTTTCTAGTAGCCTTAACATTGATGTAAGGTTTCAGGAATTTTAAATCAGGGTAACTGTAGATATAGAGATATCCTTGAGTTCAACTGGTACTGCCCCTTCATTGCACAGATGAGAAAATGGACTCTTCTGTGATTGGTTTGAGATTGTGGAGCTGTTACCAGAGCTAGGGTTGAAACACAGGTCATTGGAATCCACATTTACTGCATATCTTACATTGCATCCTACTGAATTATTCATGGGAGCAGAGAGTAGAAATGGGAGGTAGTGCTTTTTATAAGGGTATTTGCAAGATCAGGTCAATTTTAGGTATTTCTAAACATGGATGGTAACAATAATGTTGGGTGGCCAATGGTCTTAAATATTGTCATCAACTATTCTGATTTCCACTAAGACAGGATCTGGGCCTAGATTGGCCATTTATTGAAAATGGGCTTATCTTCTAAGAAGATATCAGAAATAAACAATACATGTAATAAATTAGTCAATTTTATAGTAGGCTAGAAGGTCATAAATATTACTATAAAAAAGAAAGAGAAAAACAGAGCAAGGTATGGGGTATTAAGAAGGCAAGGGATGGGGAGGTCACAAGGCAGCATTAAGTAAAGTGGTCATCATCGGTCAGCAGAGGCACAGTAGAGTCTCATTAAACTCTCATTTAAACATCCTATTTGGCACTTTTTTTCTGGACAGTGTAGTTCTTAAAATATATGTGTGCACAAATGTGATTATACATGAATGCATGCAAATGTATATGAAGATATAACTCATGGTTAGAAGAAGGGCCTTAAAGACAATCTGTTGAATCCCCAGCCAGTGTTTGAATC
Organism: Cryptoprocta ferox; assembly: GCA_028646485.1. Classification (NCBI taxonomy): domain Eukaryota; kingdom Metazoa; phylum Chordata; class Mammalia; order Carnivora; family Eupleridae; genus Cryptoprocta; species Cryptoprocta ferox. Next base: position 15,772,538 of record CM053568.1, on the reverse strand, counting down.
TCTTTTCTGGCAGCATTATGAGCTCAGATCAAATAATAGGTGAGAACAATTAGAAAGTTCATGAGTCAATGATTTGTTTACACACCTCTATGAAGGCTAATTACTTGTTAGCTAAAACATGGGCCTCTGTTTTAGTTAGAGAAGCCAGCATAAGAAAAGAACTGGCTGAGAAGCTGGAACCCTACAATCATTAGAAAACTGTCAAGAAGCTAAACATAATGGTTAAAATTTTCACATGTTGCCATAAAGGGCTTTAATAAAGGCAAAATCGTATTGAAAACCTTAGAGTGTCTGCCTTCTCTCTCTCTCTCTCTGTCACACACACACACACACGCAGTTAATCAGATATTTATGCAGTACGAAATTGTTTTTGTTTTTAACTATCACCTCTGACATACTTAACAGTTTCTCATTTTCAACACTAGACCAGACAGGGCTTTAGGGTTGCTGTGTGGAACACAGGAGGCCTAGCTGAATTTGAATTTCTGATAAATAGTGATTATTTTTTTAGTGTAAGTATGCCCCAAATATTGCATGGGGAATTTTTATGCTAAAACCCATTTTTTGTTTATCTGAAATTCAAATTTAACTAGGCATCTTGTATTTTTATTTATGAAACCCGGCAACCCTATAAGTCTTAAGTGCTCCGGAGAGAATTTTGGTCAGACATTACTTTTCTCCTTCTTCGTGCTCTAAACTGTATGTCCCTGTAACCGTGAGAGGGAGTGCTGCGGTATGATTGCCCATGCTTCAGTCATTAATTTATGCATTTATTCATGCAACATTATTTTTGCACAGCTGCCTTGTGTCTGGTACAATGCTCTATAAAAACGTAAATATATCTGACACAGTGGTAAGCTAACTAGATCTGAACCCTGGCCTCAATTAGCTTACCGTCTAATAATATCTATTAGGAAAATATTCCGAAGTGTGATAGTGTTATGTGGACAGAGCACATATCACTACTGTGTGAATTTGTCAACACACAGTGTATAAGCCAATAATCACTGTGCTAACAACATCCCTGTGTAAACGAGAGAGGGGAAGTCTTTTAAAATAAAGGTTTCTAAATACTGATTGTACATCAGTGCTGGACATGGTACATGACATTTCTGAGCACTTTGTGTTTGTCAGACGGGTGCTGGGCTCAGCATTTCATTTAAAACTCAAAGCAGCACTAAGAGATAAATCCAATTATCATCTCCACATTACTAAGAAGGAACGTGGGGCTGAGAAAGTTAAGTAAATTGCCCAAATCTATACAACAAGGATGTAATAAAACTGGGATTCCGCCAGAGGCCTGACTATTCAGAATATATTGTCTTCACCCCTGTGCTCTGCTCCTTGAGAATAAGTCAGGAAGCCTACTAAATATTATAGATCCCAGAGTTTCTGAATCAGTAAGTCTGGGATAAGGTTTGGAGAATACATTTTTAACAAGCTCCTTGGTGAATCTGATAGCAGCAAGATTTTGGTCCTGCTAATTTAGATGATGGTAATGTAATCTAATTGAAACCACACTGTTGTGTAACCCTTACCTTTACAACTGTTCGTTCTTAGAACCTCATCGGCAGGGGTTTCCTGTTATGAGATGGGTGGGGGGAGGCAGAAAGAGAGGGGAGCTGAATGAATAGTGAGTGTTCCCATTGCATATGCATCTTACTTCTTTTTCCTAGACCACATTTTGCCCAGTTTGCAAAACCATTCCTTACATGGTCTGGCTCATGGTCTCCCATGATTCTGCTAATTTAGTCGGGTTAGTCATGGTTTCAGCGGTAGGCATCTATTCTTTCCCAGGCATGGCTTTCCCACAGATTGGGAGGGAACTGGTTTAAAACATCTGGGCTCAGCCTGCTGTATCCATTACCTTTGCCAGAGAGGGAGGCTGTGTGTTGATGAAGTGGCCAGGAGATGGGCTCATGTGGCAGGTGGACTTCTAGAAATAGTGAGGATGGATTGCAGACCTGGATGTGTCTGATGGCAAGGTCTTAGCTGTGGGGTGGTAGGAGTTCCAGCAGTTTGATGAGAAATCCCCACAGTGAACTATTATTATGTTCTTTCTTCCTTTCCATTATTTCCTTATTTTTCTCCTTTTCTCCCTCCTTCCTCCGTCTCTTCCTTCCCTCCTGCCCCCTCTTCTTTCCATTTTTCTTTCTCCTCCAAAGACATATTTAACTTTTTTTCCCAGTGAAGTACACTTACATACAGAGAAGTACACAAACCCAGAGTGTACATCGTGATGGATTTCCACAAAGATAACACGCCCTTGTAACTACCACCCAGATTAGGAAAGAGAGTAATATCAGCACACTAATACTCAGTACAAACACCCAGATGTGTTGCTATTCCCTCCCCCAAAATTAAAATTATCTTGATTCATATAGCCAGAAATTAGTTTTGTCTGTTTTTGAACTTTAACTGGAGAGAACAATCCACTGTGGACTGTTGAGCACAGGACCTATTTTGCCCTGCATTATGCTTGTGGAATTTACTGAAGTTGTTTGGTACAGCAATAATTTGTTGTTTTTCACTCCTGAATACTATTTCATTCTGTGCATGTATCAAACTTTATTATTTGTACTGTTTGTGGGCATTTAGCTTACTTCCAACTGTGACTATTACTAATACTACTAGTGGTTGTATAATTGTGCTAGTGGCAGTGCTAACAGCTATTACCAGTGGTAATGCTATGAGCATTCTTGAATTGCTTCTTGGGGAAACATCCCCGCATGCAGCTTTTGGGTGTGCGACCATGGAAGGAATTGTGATGTCGTAGGGTAAGTATGTTCACTTCTGGAAGATATTGGCAAGCAATTTCCCAAGGTGGCTGGGTTAATTTACAGCCCACATGTAGTAATTGAGGATTGCAGGTGTTCTGCCTCCATTTTTTTTTTAATGTAGATATCCAATTAACCTACCCAGCACTATTTACTAAAAAGGCTGTCTTTTCCCTAGTGAACTTCTGTTTCACGTTTTCCTTAAATGAAGTGACAACATATATTCAACCAACATCCATTGATCTGGTTCTGTATTGAGTCCTGGCAACAGAGGTGAAATGGAGTATAGACTCTGATCTCAGTCCTGTACTGCAAATATGAAAGAAGCCATCTTTTCTGTCCTAGCCTTGATTGTAGTTGGGATAACAGACAATAAATAAATGAACCATCAAATAAAGTAATTTTTCATGTGGTGAGTAGGAAATGAGAGGAGGAGACAAAGGAAAAGGCTGTGGCAGAGAATGGAGGATGATAATACAGCAGATGAGGTGGAGGAAGGAATCTCTGAGAAGGTAACAGTGAAACAGAGCTGAGGGAATGTGCCAGCATATCAAGGAAGTACTTATTCTCATTTTAGAAAAGCCAGCGGCACAGTATGTGAGGCAGCCCCTGGCGTGGCTCACTGTGGGAACTGTCAGAAGGTTAGCAGAAGGGTGGCAGAGAGCTGTGAATGATGCAGAAAATGGCATAACAAGGGAGCGAGAGCAAGTGCAGGATCTCCCAGGGTTCACAGGCTGCAGTGAAAGATTTCTGTTTTCTTCTAAGGGTACACTGGAAAGCCACTGGGGTGTTTTTATGGGCACAGTGTCACAGTCTGCTCTCCGTGGTCGCATAGTGAGTACATCGGGTATATGGAATTGCATCAAAGCGCAGGAAAGAGAAAGGAGTCTACTGCAGTGGTCCCCAGGACTGGGAGTAGGGACAGAGTGGGGCATCGGGGAGGATTTCCATCCTCAGTTTGCTTAGTTAAGAGTTGTGTTTTCTAGGTAGTGAAGAACCTTACTTGTTCCTTGTCCCTAACGGGTTAAGCATTTGCAGTCTTCTCCAGCCAATCTGTAGGTCATTTCAGAAGGGCTTGTCTGCTCACTTGGTTGTTCCCTACACTTGAGTCCTGGCTGCTCAACCAAGGTACAGGCTCTGTAAGGAAAAGAACAGCTTTCCCCTCAGTATTCTTTAGGATGGAAAGCAGGAGAGATTCTAAGGGGGTCAGGGGAATGGTAGAAGTAGTGATTTTGATTCTGTCATTTGAAAGCCACAAAATCTCTGGCATGTTCAGGTGACCCCTCAGAGAAGGAACGGACTTCTGGGTTTCATATACCCTGAACTTGTCAGAGTATTTTCTAGTGTGGTCAAGAGAACTTAGGACTTGGTATTGAACAGAGCAGTTTGGGTTCATATTGTGTCCCTGTCATTTGCTCTATGCAGCCTTTGGTCACATTTCTCTGGGCCTCAGTTTTTTTCATCTAAAAAGTGGGGAGTGAGTCTTCCTTTGGGCCTTGCTTTTCAGAGTAAATCTGAGAATGGAATGAGCTATTCCTCATGTAAATTATGAAGGGCTTTTCCGTTGAAAGGAATTGTTAATACATTCAGGATTTTTTGATCCAGTCACAGCCTCTTGCCCACCATTCTCTGCCATTACTATCAGGGCTGTCACTTTGTGCTCATGCATTATGGGGAGCTCAAGGTTTACTTAATTCCATGGGGAATGGCAATTAGACCGTATTAAAGGCATTCTTCTAAACAAGCAGCTTCTCAGTCAGCCATCCTTGAACAGGACTGTTAGGACAAGTGCCATGTCTTATTGGCCACTAGATGGCGCCAGAATTCCTTTCTGTAGCTCCCTCTCCCACCACCCAGCCAGCTCCCACCATTATGTGTTTGCATCTGCGCAGGCTCCACTGGGGTTGTGATGAATTTGTTTGCTGGGAAAATCGTTTTTCCCTCAGGAATCTGTGGGACAGAAAATGCCTTGTGGCCTCAGCTATTGTGGAACTTTCTCTTTCCTTGGTCTTCCATTGATTTATCTCCTAAAACCCTACTCTTTCTCAAATTCAGAACAAACAAACAAACAAACAATAAGAACAGTGGTTTATACGAGTTTTCCTATCTCTGGGAGCCCTATTCCTAGGGACAAATCACATACCACTTCTGCTTGTATACACACTGCGTGACGCATGCCATGCTGTTCCTGATGAAGACGTTATCTGCCTGCCTCTGCCCATCCCGGAGCACCAGGAGAGAGTTCTCCCATATTGTCACTGCTTCCTTTCCAGGTGGCCAGAGAAACCCTTCCCAGGCTTTCCTCCCCATGGGATCTGTAGTCATTAGTTAGGTCAGGCGACTCTCCTCCAGAGAGCAAATTCACTCTGTAAGCAGCTCAACCCAGCCAGCTTTCCCTCTCATTGGCGAGGCAGGGTCTCTTGCTCTGTCATTCAAAGACCACAAGATCACAGCACTGCACAGATGGCAGGGCTGAGGGAGCTCTTCAGATCTTCTAACCCAGGGACTCTCCAACTTTAGCAGTAGAATCACCTGGAAGGTTCCTTAAACACGGATTGCTGCACCCCATCCTAGAGTTTCTGGTGCAGTTTATCTGGGATGGGGCCTGAGAATGTGCATTTTTGCAGGTCCCCTGCTGATGCTGTTGCTCTTGCTCCAGGGATCACAGTCCTGAGAAACAGTTTCACAGGTATGGAAACTGAGGTTCAATGAAGTTAAACGACTGTTCAAGGTCACAAAGCAAATTGAAATTAGCTAAGACTCAGAATTCAAGAGTCTTTTAAGCAGAAGCTTTTAAAAGTCCTCATTCAAATTGGAGCTGGTTAAAAATTTCCCTTTCTACTCTTTATGGGGAAAGGATTTGCTGAGCAAATTTACAAATGAAATCAGATTGTAGGGGGAATGTTTAATCTGTATTTAATCACTTAAAATAGAGTTCTATTATTTTTTGTGTTTAAATTAAAACACAAAGTAAGAGGAACCTGTTTCTGAGTAAAGGGACTGACCTTTTAGTGTTGCCACTGCGATGATGTTCTTTCTCATGGTTGTTGCATGTAGGCAGAATTCCAGGGAAGGTGTTCCACTGATTGATTCGCTTCCAAATATTCGTCCCTAACACTCTTCTTTCTCTGCCTCCATACCGAACCAGGATTTCCTCCTTCAAATAACTTGGATATGTTGCTTTGTTAAGATAGCCAAATGGAAAGGGACTAATTTAAACTTCTCTTAAAGAGGTCTATTCTAATAAATTTTCCAAAACTGTGGTTCACCTAGCACTTGTGGTAAGTGGCATGACTTGAGAAGCATGTGTGTATGTGTAGTTACAGTAATAATAGTAGTTATTGTTACGGATTTATTTATAATGATAGCTTCTATTTGGGGCAATAGATGCTATGTTTCAAAAAGTTGTGGTAGTAATATGAAGTTTCATTTTAAATGCACTGTATGAAAGATGAGTCAATTTCTTAGAATATATCAAATTTCATGATAGGATGTATAGTATGCAGGTGTAGGCAAAGTCATTCAGATATTTGAATGAGGGAAAGTTGGTAAATTCCATGCCAGTACCTGAAATAATTCCGTTTACAACTGGAACCAGTATGCCTTCAACCTTAGAGATGTTCAGGGGTCACCATTTGGAGATGATGGAAGTATCCCCACAGATTAGATAATTTCTTTGTCCCCACCAGTTCTATAAGCCATTCCATTAATCTGTCTAATCATAGCAGCCTCCATGATTCTGGATAAGCTACCCTATTTTGGAGGCAAGGCATCTATGTTATTTGGGCAGTCATCTACCCTTTACTGAAAATTCAGTCCATGTCACATGAAACCTCTGCCAAAGCCTCATTCTTTTTTGTCCTCCCTCTGGTCTATATGCTTTTGGTCTGTGCTCCGTAATAGTCATAGTCTAATTGATCCAGCCAACATTTGTTTAATACCTACAATGTGTGAGGCACTGGCCCTTGAAGTGACTTTCCCATTAAATGGGTTCAGATACAGAGAGGAGGGCAGAGAAGCAAACCAGTGGCACTGTTAATACGCTGAATTGTGTGCTCTCAAAACTCACTGAAGCACTCACTGAAGTCCTAACCTCCAGTTCTCTAATGGAGAACCTCCAATGTACTCTAATGTATTTGGAGATATAAAGAGGTACAGTGAAGTCATATGGATGGACTTTAATCTATAAGGACTACTGTTTCTTTAAGAAGAGATTAGGACACAGATAACAAAGATTGAGGGGCAACTATGTGAGGACACAGAGAGAAGGTGGTTATCTGAAATCCAAGGAAGAGAAGCCACTGAAGAAATCAAACTTGCTGACAGCCTGACTTGGATTTCCAGTCTCTTCCAAAAATAGATTTCTGCTGTTTCAACCAGTCTGTGGTATATTGTTATGGCAGCCCTAGGAGCTAATAGTTGCATTGAAATATGAATGCCAATAAGACGAATGGGTGAAAGTGTCTTCAGAGAGAGTGTCTGAGGGATTCTCTCAAGACGGAAGATGAGTTTGTTAGATACACATTAGGAAAAGCATTCTCAAATGAAAACATATACAAAAAAACAGTTGTTCATCTATCAGCTGTTATTCCAGACCAGCACATAACTAGGTGTAGAAGGATGTTCATTAAAGCATTGTGTATAAAGTAAATCTTTGAAAGATAATAAAGTCCAACCATGGGGCAAGATGGAGAATTAATGAATCTATAGTAAAGTACATGGAAAAACTCAGGATTCATTTCCTGTCTATACTTAGGTAATAAGCATCCTATACTTTATTACAGTACTAGCATTTCACCAGGTTAGTTTGATTATTTAAAGTCAAACAAAAAGTAAACATACACAGATGATTTTACTAGGCATTTATAATGTAGAAACCATTCTGATGATCGGAGTGATGTTTTGGGGGTGGAATAAGGAGATACTCGCAATTGCAAGGTAGTATGAAGAAGAAGAACTAATGTACTATATCTACATGGCTGAATTCAGCTCAGTAAGGAGATGGTCCATTTATCTCTTTATTACTGTTGAATCACCTCTGCTTAGTATAGTCCTTAGAACCTGAGATTTCTAAATAAATAGTTTTTGAATGAATGCATGAGTGTTAAAAATCTGAATTATAAAATAAGTCTATGCATCTGTTCTGGTTTCAGTAAAATTTTATTATAAGCTGGTAACTAGGTTAATGGATATTAGATTGTCATCTGCATGCTAAAGATATTTGAGCAGAAACATAGCAGTCAACACAGTATAATGTGTTTTTTTAAGTGTGTTTATTTTGAGAGAGAGAGCGAGCGAGCGCAAGCACATGAGTAGGGGTGGGAGGGAAAGAGAGAGAGAGAGAGAGAGAGAGAGAGAGAGAGAATCCCAAGCAGGCTCTGCGCTGACATTGTGGGGCTCAGTCTGATCCCATGAACAATGAGATCCTGACCTGAGTCGAAATCAAGAATTGGATGCTTAACCAACTGAGCCACCCAGGCTTCCCAAGACAATATGATGTTAAAGCAGTAAATGTATACATGTTAAAAGCATAGGCAAAACTAGGTTCTAAACCTGGTTCCTCCAGGACATAATCAACCTCTCTGAGATCCCATTGCCTCATTTGTAAAATGAGGACAATCGTGTGTGTGTGTGTGTCTAAGTGTATATATTTTCTGACTATAAAAGTAAATACCTTTACTCTTAATGGTTTAAAAAATATAGGGATATATATATAAAGAAGAAAATAAAACAACTCTTTCCCTCACCCATCAAGTGATAAGCACTCATAAAATTTTTGATATATTTCCCCTCAAATGTTTTTCATATGCATTTATATATATTATAAATTTGGCATCATTTTGCATTTCCAAATTGGTGCACTGTTTTGTCACCTCATATTATATAGAGATTGTTTTTTATGCCATTAAATATTCCTTGTAAATACCATTTAAATGGCTCTATAACATTTCAGAGTATGTATTTATCATAATTTATTTAATCATTCTCCTAATTTTGGACATTTGGCTTGCTTCCAATTGTCAGCATCAAGGGTTATATTGTAATAAACCTCTTGGCTCATAGTCATAGAAGGGAACTTATAAGTCAGTAGTATCAATCTTAAGGCTCTTGATATATATTGCTAAAATATTTTTAATAAATGTTATGCTGCTTATACTCCCAGTATATTTATTTGCTTGCTATGTTATGCTGCAGTAAAAACCACATCAACATTTCAGTGGGTTCAGAAACCAAGGCTGATTTCTTTCTCCCAGTATCTACTGACTAGATCCTTTTGGGCTCTTGTCTATGTGTCTCCTTCATTCTGGAATTCAGACTGAAGCAGCAGCTTTATATGGGGCATGCTGTTCTCAAACAGAGGGGAAAGGACAATGCTACAGTCTCAGGATGCCTCCTAATGCTGCTGCTCCCATACAGTGCATGCCACTTCTGCTCACATGCCATTGGCTGGAGCAAGTCACATGTTCCAGCCCAGTATAATAAGCTGAGGAAGCTACTCTTCCCTAGTAAGGGCATAGCCACAGGCCCTCTAGAAGTAGAACTGGTAGAGAGGGGCAGCGAATATTTAAAACAGTATATCATACAAACACTGAAATAATTCTGATTCTCCTTCAGCTTCACTGACTGGCAATTTTTAAATATTTGTACATCTGATAGAAAAAGATGCTAACATATCTTATTTCCTTTAATGCATTTATTTTCTTATGAGACTTAGAATATTTTCCTGGTTTGTGCCATTTGGGTTTGGTTTATTGAAAATTCTTGCCCTTTTTTCTATTATATTCTGTATTTTGGAATAAAGTTTTTGTTTTTTCTTTTTTTAATTAAGAATATCATGAGCTTACTGATCAAGGTTAGTGTATTTTTTTCCTGATTTCCCTTTAAATGTGTTTATATTATTTTTGATAAATGACATATTAAAATTCACATGTAGTCAGATTTATCATTTTTCTTTGTATTTTATTCCATGGCTTTCTTTTTTTTAGAAAGCACTATTTTATTCCAGTGCTTTCCTTTCCTAAAACCAAACACACTTACACCTAATCTCTCTTTTATGGTATTTTCCTTTAACCCTTTCCATCTAAGGTTATTTTGCAGTTAGCATGTGGGCTAAGGATAAAAGTTGACTTCGCAGTAGTAAACCGGAATATAAGTTACACCATTCCGCACCTATCATTTTCTTGTTCACCTTCTTAATTGGAAGTGGAGGCATAAAGCAGAAAGCATACTGAATGGAGTGGGGAGTCCAATTGACTTAAATTCTAGAAGTAGTTTTGGGATTAAATCGTTACATGACTTTAAGCATAATTCAGATAATTTTGCTGGTTCTTTTCCACTTCATCTGCAAAGGAAAACATTGGATCGCAAGGAGCCCATCTATCCCCAGATTTCTTTGGCTCATCTCTAGATCTGATCACTGCCCAATCCGGTGGCAGATGTGGCTAATGCAATGTGCCACTTTTTTTTTCTTTATGAGTTAGAGTGGTCAATGAATTCTTCTTCTCATAGTAACTCAAGAAAGAATTGTGAATTCCTAATCCAAATATGTTCTTAGGTAATTTTGCTTATTCTATTCAGAAATTGCCTTTTTATCATGCAACCTAAGGTCTATATAGGTCCTACTAATAACCAGTGTTCTAATCCAACTGCTCTTGAACCCATAGTACTTTTTATATATATTTTTAAAGATATGCCTAGATCATTGTGAATTCATGAGATACATAGTTACACATATTTTCAGTATTTGCAGCTAAGTTGCCAATGGATTTTACTATGACAAAGAACAGAAATGTTCTTATTTACTATAATATTAGTTAGTTGGGGATAAAAATAGAGATAAAAAAAACAGACACATACATACAGTGAACAAACTGATGGTTGCCAGAGGAGAAGAGGGTGGGAGATTGGGCAAAAAAGAGAGTGGGAGGTACAGGCTTCCAGCTATGGAATAAATATATTGTAGACATGAACAGTACAGCATGGGGAACATAGTCAGTGATACTGTAATAGTGTTATGTGGTGACAGATGGTAGCTACACTTGTAGAGAACATAGCATAATGTATAGACTTGCAGAATCTCTATGTTGTACACCTGAAACTAATGTAACATTGTGTGTCAACTGTACTTCAATAAGGAAGGAAGGAAGGAAGGAAGGAAGGAAGTAAATAAGTACATAGTATAAAAGTTCAAAGTCCCAGTCTGTCAGAATTGGAAAGAACCTTATTACATCATCTATCCTAACCTGTTCTGTTGACAAAATAGTCTCCTATAGCTCAGAAATATGAACCAGCTTCTTTGGCTTTCCTAATATAAAACAGCAATTTAAAGGCAACCAGGTTCTTGAATCCACTCCAAGGTCCAAATGCTAACGGATGGGACTTTTAAAATCTCCTATGGTGAAAGGCTGGTGTTGGGAGAGAACTTTTATCTTTAGTATCTGAGGCCAGAAGTCATGGCTGCTGGAATTTTAAGTAATATCTCAGCTTTGTGCCATTCTGTACTAAGGAGTACTACAATTAGCCTGTTTCTTCTATATTTACAGGCTATATTTTAGAGACACTAGTCTTCCTTTCTTCCAGTAACAGATATGTACAATCTATTTGATTTTTGGAAGAAAAATAGCACCTAACCCATTGGCGCTAGATATAGTTATCTAATTAATTTCATATCCCTTTGTGGTTACAGGCAGACTTCATATGCCCAGGAAGTCATAGAACAAATGGGAAAAGTTCCTTATAGGGAAAAATATTTGAAGTTTAAGTGCTTATTTATAATATTTATACTGATAATATTTCCTCTATGTTTTACTTTTCTCACCCTCTGACACAAAATGTATGTAATAATGGTGTTGGGTTGAGAAGAGATACAGGGAGTTATTATAAAGTCAGTGTTTATACATTTTTGTTCTCTCTCTTTCCTTTTGAGTTGATTTAGATGTAGACCTTACATTATTCCTACGACTATGGACTTCAGACTATGAGCTATGTGTTACTAATAAAGATCCTGTTACCACTAGACTCTGTCGTATTATCAATTACTTTAGAACTCAGTATGTTCCCACTTAATCCATGTGAGTGGCAGACTAGAACAGGCTATTCCAACACTTAGTTGATGGGTTGAAAAAAAACAGAACAACTAGCCACAGATCTTGGTAGTAACAATAGAAAACAGCATCACATCTAGATCTCTAGCCTTTTAAACACAGTGCTTCCTTATGTATTAAATCTTTTCTCCTACAAAGTTAATCATAAATTCTTCCATTCATATCAAGACCTGGAGCCATGAACACTCCTCTTTAGTTGGCTAAGAAAAGAAATGAATCATTTCCTTTTTGTTATCCATCCTAGTAGCAAAAGCATGTTGATATGGTCAAGATGAGGCATTAAAATCAAAATGATGTAATGAATAAAAGGCAGCATAACTTAGAAGCACTTGCTTCCACTGTAGCTTAAAAGAGTTAGCATTACGCCATCCTCATATAACATTCTAGGGGTGGGTCTATGGATGGATTGGGCAATATTTCAAAAACAGCATTAAAGACCAAGGAGTTAGATATAGCAAAAGACCACCACAATAAATGAATAGTCACTGACAGAGACTGTTCTCAGGAAATGCTGAATAATTTTCCCTGATATATGGTAAGGTAAGACATGTAGAATTACAGAGTGATTAACATATAAAGGCCCATGATTATGCTTTGTTCTAATCATTTCCTTAGTGTAGAAGCTTAAGGTTGTGTCATCTACCCAACATCACAGAGTGAGCTAGAGGAATAGCAGGTGAATTAGTTATGTCTAATTCCAAACACAATAGCTTAAGGCAACAGGTAACCTTTAATATATCTATCAGTTTCTATATATACATAAGAAATCTTGGAGAAAGTTAGCTGGGTATTTCTGCTATGTAATTGTTCATGAGGTTGAAGTCAAGGTGCTGGCTGGAACAGCTGTCAGTGGAAACCTGGACTGGGGCTGAAGAATTTGCTTCCAAGGTGGCTTCCTCATGTGCTCAGCAAACTAGTAATGGCCACTGGCAGAAGACCTCATAGACATACGGAAGACCTCATACCACATGGCCCTCTTTATAAGCCTCTTGAACATCCCCTCGATGTTCGGCCTCCCCCTGACTGAATGATCCAAAGGAGATCAAGGCAAAATCCCCAATGACTTTTAAAACCCTCATCTCAGATGTCAGCACCATGATTTCTGCACTATCCTACTGGTTACAAGATCAGCCCTGTTCGATGCTGGAGGGGACTACACAGTGCATGAATATCAGGAGGTGAGGATCACTAGAGGTTGAAGAACTTAGAAGAGTGCCCAGCATCTAGTCAGAGTAATTGTTTAGTAGTACATTAATAGTAAGAGTAATTAATATGACTATACTAATATCTTGTTGCATATAATAATTCTAGAGATTAATTTTATTTTTTTATGTTATTGTAGTATAATTTTTGTAGGTTAAAAAAAGGAGATTTAAAAAGATATTAAGAAAGTGAGAAGCTGGATTCTTTGACTGTGGTGTTTATAACCAACCTAAGTTGTAAACCTCTCCTATTTTTTAGGGAAAAAAAAACAGTGAGATAGCTATGTTTTATTTATATTTGGACATGAACAGAGGATGGATGAGTAAAATATACAAGTAGCTATAATACACACTATAAAATAACAAGGAAGGTCACAAGAAAAGTTCAGAAAGAATTCTATGGGAGTTTGGGAGTTTTGAAACTTTGTGGACTTAGGAGAGACTTTGTGTAGGAAAATCATTATAACAAATTACCTACAAATAATTAGATTTTAAAAAGTAGAAAAGCAGGAACAGAATGTGTTAAAATGCATTGTTGAGAAATTGTAGAATATTTTTGTGATGGAGGGAAAAGCATTGCTTTATTTGGCTGGAACAGTGGATGGAGACAAGAAATATGAATTTATTCTTCAGGTAATGTGGAAACATTGCAAGCGAAGAATGTCCTGATTCAGGAAAAATTCATCAGGCAAACTAAAGTTAAACTAAAGGATAAAAAAATGGACACAGGGAGCTCAGTTAGGAGGCAATTGTACAAGATACTTGACATTCAATGAGAATCTTAACAAGGATGTGTCAGAGAATCAAAGTAGCTTATTTTAAAGATAGAATTTACAGCATGGGACACCTGAATGAGTGTGGGTGCTGAGGAAAAAGCATTAACCAAGCACTTTTTTCTCCTGGAGCTAAATGAGTTGAATTTAGTTCACATGGTCTCTGTTTTCTTTATTCATTCATTCAAAACCATTTTGTTAGTGACTACATTGTTCTAGTTGCTGTGAAAATTCTGTGAAGGTGAAGATGAACAAGACACAATTTATGCCCTATTTCTGTATCCCCTGTAGGGTAAAATATGCTCAAAAAAGTATTTGTACTTGTTGTCTACTTGGGGTCTTTGATTCCTCTCCTCCTATTTGCTCTTAAATTTATTCCAGTGTGGTATTCACCTCCTTCATTTTATTAAGCTGTTTGTGTCAACCCACCAATGACCTCAGTGTTGCTAAAGCCATTGGCCAGTGCCTATTTTTTCTTTTATAGGTTTTTACTCAGTTTATCTCTTTTGATCCTTCTTGTCACTTGTCTTTCTGTATCTCTCTGCCGATTTTCCTCCTTTTTCACTGGCTACTACTCATAATTTCTTTTGCTGGTTCTTCTTCCCTACTTCTTAATGTTAGAGTGTCTGACAGCTCAGTTCTTGACATTCTTGTCTTTACCAATACCACATTCTTGATGATCTCATGTAGTCACCTGGATTAAAATACTATATTGGTGCTGAAGATGTCCAAATTTATATTTATTATTTTGGACTTTTCTCCTGACCTCAGAACCATTTATCTATTCATCTGCCTACTCAGTATGTCCATATAGATGTAGAATTGACATTTCAAACCAACCAATCCAAAACTAAACTAATGTTTTCCCCCAAATCTGTTATCCCTACAGGTTTTCCCAGGTAAGTTGGTAGTGTCTCCTTCCTTGAGTTGATCATTGGCTCCTCTCTTTCTTTACACTGCCACATTCAATAAATGCATCACTGATACTATGGGCTCTACCATGATATGTCCCAAATCCATTCTACCATCCTGGTCGGCATCTCCACCATCTCTCACCTGGGTTACCACCTTTGCTTGCTATACTTGTTACTCCCCGTCCATCTAATCTCACTACAATACAAGAATAATTATTTTAAAGTGTAAGTCATAATGTGTCATTCATTGTTCAAGTGCTACGTTGGTTCCACACTTCACTCACTAAAAAAGCCAAACTCCATATAATCATCTATAAGGCCCTATTCATTCTTTCCACCAGCATCACCTTATTAGTGTTCAAGATAACATTTTATCACTTCCCACTACATTTATCCATGTTCTTTTTTTTTTTTTTTCTCTAGAGTGTCTGACCTTTTAGCTGTTCATCAACACGCCAGGAAGTCATAGCTTAGGGTATCTGCACTTGTCCTCTTTGCCTAAAACTCTCAGTACACAGATATTAGTAAGGGTAATTTTCTTACCTCTCAAGGATACCTACCCTGTGTCCCTTATTTAAAACTGCAGAATGTCATGTCCACTAAAGCACTCTTGCTACCTTTACATTTACCCCCCTATCCTTTTTATTTCCTACGTTATATTACCTGTGCCATGATATATTTTTATTTGTTATGTTTATTGCCTGTCTCTCCACATTAGAATGTGCTTCTCATGAGAGAAGGGACCTCTGTCTTTTTGTTCGCATAGGAATATCTGACTCAGAGAAGACAATAAATAAGTAAATTCACAACCCGGGGTGGGGGGAGGGACAGTTACATAAATATAGCATATATAGCTATGACCAAATATTGCTGTAGCAAGGAAGGAGGAGATCTGCTTTCTTGGGTGAGAAATTTCCTTCAGGAAAAGGCTTATCTGAGTGAGCTGTGGAAGTATTGATTTTGAGACCGTGATTGTTAAATTTTAATAAGGATGGCAGATCTCTATTCTTTATATCCTAGAATGGAATTTCTAGTAAAGAATAGAGGAAATGTTGAAGATTTTTCCTGTCACATGAGAGTAAACAATTTAAGATGCAAATAATTCCACTTGAATTAAACCTTAGTTAAACATCCTGTGCATATAGATATTTTCCATATCCACCTGCCAACCTACTGATTCATCAAGGCCCAGATCAAATGTAATCTCCTCCAAGAAGCCCTACTTGCTATTAGTCCACTAATCAGAAGTAAGCACTCCCTCTTAAAATCATTGGCTACCATCCAGTTCTCCCTTCTAAATTATAAACTCATTGTGAAAATAGATCTTCAGACTTACCTTTGTGTTCCCTGCAGTTCATTGAAAAGGCCCCTGCATATAAGTTGTAAGTAAGAGGTTATACTAAATTATTCCTTAGGATACTTTTTTTTTTAATTTATGTATTTAAATTCAAGTTAGTTAACATACAGTGTAGTATCGGTTTCAGGAGTAGAATTTAGTGATTCATCACTTAGGTGTAACACCCAGTGCTCATCCCAACAAGTGCCCTCCTAAATGCCCATCACTCATTTAGCCCATCCCCCCACCCCCTACCCCTCCAGCAACCCTAGTTTGGTCTCTGTATTTAATGGCCTCTTGTGGTTTACTTCCCTCTCTGTCTTTATCTTTTAAAACCTAGCCATATATTTGAATATCTCAATCCAGTTTCATTGATACATCTAATTTTGGTGTACTGCCATAGGGCATACAGAAATTGAACCTATGAATTTGGTTTTATGGGCCCTTTCAACCAAGGAGAAGAAAGAAAAAAAATCTTTCAACATTTGTGTTTCAGGAAGTGTGCTGGGCTTTTTGCATGTGTTACCCCATATAATATTCAAAATAGCATTATTTAGCAGGTATAATTGTCCTTTTTTTTTTTTGCAAATAAGAGAACTGGGTCTAATAAATGTTAAATGACATCTTGAAGGTCACACATCTTATAAGTGACAGAGGTAGAGTTCTAACCCAGTTGAATTATTTCACTAAATCACGATCCATGTGACAAAGGAACAAAAGAGAAACAATGACAAATTCAAAATGTTGAGAAAACATTGGGCTGCAATAAAATGGATATGATGAATGTCACATTGGGGCATAGTTTGTGGAACTAATTCCACAGTGCCATAAACAATTGGTTCTTGGAAGAGTTCACACTAAAGCTTATAAGACAAGTTCTATTCTTGACTCTGTCTTGGGTAAAACACTGGTGTCGTCAGCAGCATTAAAAAAGGTTGCAATGCTAAGGCACGGTGATGGTTATATAATTAAGTTTGACATCTTCACTGGAGATCATATCAGGTGCTGCTAGCTCGATGAACTTTAAGAAAAAAAAACCAGAATGAGTTAGAAACCGCCTGAAGGAAAAGTTATAAAATTAAAATCCATAGAATCTAAAGGAAATTGGTTTAAGAATAAATTATGAGAATCCCCAAAGGTGTATCGGCTACAGAACAACCAAAAAATAGAAGCTAAGAGGGTGATAATAGAACCAGACTGGCTGGATACAGGAAGAGAAATTGATGCAGGTCAGAGACTTCTGTTTTAGACTAGCCTGTGTAATTCCAACTGTGAGAGATCTATCTAAGGGACAATAAAATAGGAAAAGAGAAATAGTAAAGAAAATAAAAAATACTGTCTTGTAGATATCTAAAATAAAGCCTTATACCTTATTGAATACTTTATACAGCCATACATATTTGACAGTTACATAATGTGAGAAGTGAGATGGAGCTTTGCAAATACTGTGACCGAATGCTAGCACTTTACCAAAACATTTCTTCTTTCTGAGCACACATTTCCTAGCATTTCTTGCATTATTTGTGCCCATGTCACTGAGTACTAGCCAGTGGAACATGAGCAGAATTGACGTGTGCTACTCCAGGCTGAGCCCATAAAACTCTCTTAAGGATGAATCTCCACGTTCCCTTTCATGCACATAAGCAAGATATCTGTGGAAGGCATGATAGACAATGATAGAAGCACAACATGGAAAGATACTGCATTGCTGTGCTGCCCAACAATTAGAAACATCAATTGTTGCATTTATTTCTGGAAGAAACAAGTCTCTATAATGTTTGACCATCATATGATTTGGGTTTGTGTGTTACAGTGGTAGGCATTACCTTAAATTCTATAAAGATTATCTAATCCGACTGCATCAATAGACAAATGTAGACGCAAAGACTCAGAAAAGTTAGGAGTAGGGTTAAGAACAGAGACAGGCTTCTGAAAACTAAGAGGATACAGCTATGGGGAAAATTGGAGCATAGAAGCAGAAAACTGTGGTGTCTGAAGTGAGTTAATTACTAGATATGTTATTTCCTCAAGGAAAATACCCTAAACCTTAATGTAGAATTTTAGGATTTTGAATGTCATGGTTTCAGTTTGACTTCCAAAGTTAGAAGGAATCAGTGGAAGTCATAAGTTTAATGCAAAAATTGCCACTATGTAAGAATAATAAAGGTGTCTCCACAAAAAACACTCAATAATTTTGAAGGTCTCTAATCAAATTCCAGTTGATAGTCATTGCTTGTACGTTAGGCACATGTAATGAGTATTTTCTTTGGAAATTTAATGGAAGATGGTCATGAAGGTAGACTTATCACTGTGTTTTTAAACTGACAGAGAATGTAAAAGTAAAGAATTCAAATAAATACTAGAAGAGTATAAAATGAACATAAGGCTAGGAGTTAAGTGACATAGATCTTATTTCTGACTCCTTGATTAATTTACTTATCATTGAAAAACTTATTTATGTTTCTTTTATTTGTGAAATGATAATTATTAGTATTGGTTTTTAGTTTGTGCTGAAGGTGAAATAAATGGGCAGTAAATAGACTATATCAAAACTCTTTAAATAGTACACTATCTCAGGGAAACTACCTAAGCTTTATTATTAGTGAACAGATATTTGTCACTGGAAAAAAATCTTATTTTGTCATAAAAACACCAAAGTTGGGCAAGACCTTGCTGGAGAAGGACTTAGATCCTTTCAATGACTTTGCTATAGAAAGTTCAGGACACAGGAAAAAAAGAGATCAGCCAAGCGTTCTGTTCCTTCTATATTTCCTAATAAATGTGATAAATACTCAGATATTTTCTAGACAGTATCACTCCTCTGACCACAAGTAGAAGTTTTTGTTTGTTTTTATTTTTGTTGTTGTTTGGTTTGTGTTTTCTGTGAATCTAATCCTTCATTAGATCTTTTTTGTTGTTGTTGATATTTCAGTGTGGACGATTAAGGGAACTAAGTCTCTGTAGACTTTTTAAAAGGGGGAGATGTTCTCTGATTCCTTTGACTACCCTCTCCCAGAAAGAATTTCAGCTAAACAGGACATCAAATCATGGCTGTCTTAGATCATTAGGATACCTACAGACATGTTTAAAAAGCAAATCACACCATTTCCAAGCAAAATCTTAAGTACAAGACTCAGCAGGTTTTACATTTTTTTATTCCCTCAGTGTGGTCTGTTTTCATGGACAAAGTTTACATACAGTGAAGCCCAGGCAAAAACTTAGATAATAAACACTATCTGCTAATGTCACCTGCTTCCAGTGGGAAAGCCAACAGTAGGATATGGTGATATTCCAGTTTAGAGGACTCACCAGAATCTCAGAAAGAGAAGCACAACAGTGAACCTTGCTCTCATCTTTAATTTCCAGCTTTCCATTAATAAATAGGACTCAGGGGAGTAGAGGACAAATTGGTAATATTTATCCTGGGAGGTGATATTATTTATCCAGAATATGATCGAATCCAGTTAGTGTGAAAGCCGTTACTTCTGATAAAACCAAGGATATGTTTAATAGGTCCAAGGGGGGGACTCAACAATGCAATAGCAGATGAGATTGTGGATAGATGAGAAGGTGTGCTGGCTGGTTGAAATTATGCTTAAAATGAATCTTTACATGAGGATGGCTGCTGAACTGGTTGAAAGCTTTTTATGCAAGAGATGGACAAATCATGGCAAGAAGTACAATAAAGACTTCAGACATCTGTGTGCCCTGACAGTTGGCAAAGCAAATTTTATAAAAAGAGAGAACTGTATTTAGGTGCTTAACTGACTGAGCCACCCAGGCGCCCCTGTATTTAGGTGCTATATAAGTCACTCTCATAGATTATGTTTTCAGGTTAATAACACTGAAGAGGAGAAATAAAAATAGTTTTAGAAAAATGATGTGATAATTTCAGGATACTGAGGACATTTCAGTTTTGAAGAATTTTGTGGCAAATAACAAATGAAAAGAGTGATGGACAAGTTGATAAGCTAAAATATGTCTACAGGGTTGTTATTAAAGTGAAGCTCATGGAAGACATATCAAAGAAGAACTGAAAAGGACCATGGCTACACTTTCCCATAAGAAGAGAAAATATAAGGGGAGCAAACAGCCATAGTTAAATGTTTTAGGATTTTATTTAGAAAAAGAAGACTTGGCGAGAAGATGATTAAATCTGTGTTATGTGTTGAATAAGGTGCTATACTCTTTAATTGAAATATCACTTTCTATCCTCAAAATATCCATTGAGAAAGATGTTATTTTCCCCTATTTTGTAGATGAATATACAGAATTAAGAATTATATGTAAGTAAATAGTGTGTGAAATAGTGGGTCAACTTTTCCCTTTAACAGGCCTGAAGATACCTAAATCCTTTATGATTATTAACACAGTTTCATCTTTCTTTAAAAAATGTAAAATTCCCAAACCATAACTATTAAGTCACAATAAGATCAGTGTGTACCATTCTTAATAAAATATATTTTCCATGTTGTAATAAATATAATATGTAATGCTTAAAAGTTTCCCAAAGATACTTCTGCTTAAAAACTATACCAGCTTTCTTTTTAAAAACCTTATCTTAAACAGTTTACTCTTTCCTAAAATTTCATTGTCTTAAAAGACTATAGTTCTTCTGAGAGATTTGGTTTCCATCAGATATTCATATCTTGAATTAGATCAAAGGCATTTGTACATATTCAGAAAACACCAGAGAAATACACACATAAAAGTTTACACATTCTCTCTTCTCCTCTTCCCACCCCCAAGCTTATAGAAACATTTGGCAAATGATCAATAAATTCCAATAAAATATTACTGCTTTACTAGAGAGTATTCATTCTTGAGCATCTCCTAAAGAAATACACATATGACCTTTGTTATATACAAATGTCATCAACTTCACAAGTGTATGAACCATTTAAAAATGCTGAAAAATTTTGACTCTGGAGCTCCATTTCTGGAAATCCACACTAAGGGAATAAAACTAAACACAGATAAAGCATTATGGAGCCAACCCTATAAAGGATAAAATAGTAATTTATTTGTGACCCAATCTTCTAAAGTATCAGATACTCATTAAAATATAATGATTTTGTAATAAAACTAAAAAAATTTGAATGCACATAAAGTGGATGTGAAGCCAATAAATTAGTATAAAATTAGTATATTTAACATGACTTCAGTCTCTTAAAACATGTCCAAAGGAATTAGATGAAAATTGTCAAAATATGACCAACAGCCAGGATTTTGAATCATGCAATAATGTAGGAGATTTTCTCTTTTCTTCAAAATTTTATGTACTTCTCCAAACATCTACCTATTATCTTTATAACATGTAAATCTCAAATTTTAAATTAATTAACCAAATTTTTAAAAAAATATCTAAGGCATTCAAAAATATAAAATAACCCAATGAGCACAAAGCTTCTACACTGAAACTCAAAAGACTTTCCATCGACTTCCCTTCTCTAGAGGGAGGCAGTGAAGTCACTGTTGCTTGTTTTTAGTGTGTGTTCCTGAGATATTCTGTGAAAATATATAACCTATTCAACGATTCCACCATTGATAGATAGGCAGACCACCTTTTATCCACTGATGCCATGCATACAACAACAAAGAATATCTTGAAATTCAGATATTCTGAATTTAGAGGCCTATGTTGGAGCATTGATAATTTTGTAATAATATTTCCTGGTGTGGCTTTTCAATCAGTGGTTTAAGTTCCCTGATTTTTGTAAATTATCTTTCTTTGTCTTTTAATTGCTCCAGAAGTGGAGTTAGGGTCTCGCTATCTTCTTTATAGACCATGGTTCTTTCACAGCGCCTGGCCTACCTACGTCCAAAGTAGACTAACTTCATATTGCTCTGAAGAACACAATTAGATCTAAAGAGCTGAAGTCATAGGGAAGCATATTTCAGGTCACTACAATGAAGTGCTTTCCAATAACAGTGATAATGGCAGTGGCACTAAGCTCTCTTTCCATACTTATGTATAATTTCTAATGGCCTTTCTCTTGAGCTGCCTTATGAGTCACTTATGAGTTCTGCAGCTTTGGGAATAATCCAAGAGAACCTGGAATGACCCATCAAATATGTTGAGGGATAAATTATAAATCCCAAAGGGGATGGCATAAAATATTTTTTAAGATTCGCTTCAAGTCCAGCATCCTCTTTTGTCTATGTTAGAAACTTTTGGATTAAGAATGTAGTTAACATCCTAATGAACTTACTGAGAAGGGTTGGGAAGTCACTTAGCTGTTAGTTCTTCACACTATAAAAAAAGTGAATAGTCATGTCAGAAGGATACTACACAGATTAATTAGCTGATGTCTGCAAGGTGATAAAGATTATACAACACCAGGTCTACCTAATAATAAAGGCTGCAGAAAGGGCCAATTGGACTTTTCCCATTTAACCAGCACTTTGTGTTGGTAAAATGGGGGGCAAAGGGTGAAATGGCCAAGAAGAATAAAAAAATAAAAGGAGTGCATACCACACAAATGCAAATGCTTAAAAAAAAAACATATGCAACAACAACTTAATTAACCTATAGAGACCTTTGCCACCCAGTGGTCTCAAAGCAGACAGATTAGACAGGATGTTTAAAAGGGATTATAGTTTGTAATGAGAAAAAGTATCTGGAGTTAACTAGTAAATCCTGGTGTGGGCTTTTAAAATGACCTTCTAATTTTGCACTTTAAAAAATAAACTTTATTTTTTAGAATGGTTTAAGATTTACAGAAAAATTTTGAAGATATTTCATAGAATCCCTATATACCCCATAGCCAGTATCCCCTATTATTAATATTACTACATTAGTATGGTACATTTGTTGTAATTAATGAACTGATATTTGTACATGATTATTAACTACTGTCCATACTTTGATCAGATTTCCTTAGTTTTTACCTAATTTCCTTTCTCTGTTTTGGGATCCCAGCCAGGGGACTATAATACCTTTAGTCATCATTATCTCCTTAGGCTCCTCTTGGCTATAATATTTTATCAATGTTTACTTCTTTCTGGTGACTGTTGTTAACTGTATTCTATCTCCCAAAATTGATATGTTGAAGCCCTAAAGTCCAATGTTATCGTATTTGGAGTTGGAGCCTTTGAGGGTAAATCAGGTTTAGATGAGGTCATGAGGGTGGGGCTCTCATGATGTGGCTAGTGTCCTTAAAACAAGAGATACCAGAGAGTTTGTTCTCTCTCGTTCTCCACCATGTGAGGATACATGGTGGTCATCTGGTGGTCATCTGCAAACGAAGAAGTATCTCACCAGCACTCAACCATACTGGTATATCAACCTTGGACTGGTAGGTAGTCTCTAGAACAGTTAGAAAATAATGTTATGTTGTTTAAGCCACCAATTTTATGATATTTTGTTATGGCAGCCTAAACTGAGATAATGACTTTGATAGTTTTGAAGAGTAGTGATTGGTTACTTTGTAGAATGTTTTTCAATTTGCGTTTCTTTTATGTTTTTTCTCATGATGAGACTGGGGTTATGTGTTTTGGGGAGCAAGACCACAGAAGTAAAGGGCATTTTCATCCTAATATATCAAGGCATGTACTATCACCATGACCTATCACTTTTAATGTTGACCTTGATCAACTGACTGAGGTCAGGTTTGTCAGGTTTCTGCATTGTAAAGTTAGAGTTTTAACCCTTTCCAAACTGTATTCTTCAAAAAAAAAAAAAGTCATCATGCACAGTCCATACTTAACAAGTATAGAACTATGAAGGTGGACTGTCTACATAACTCATTTGAACTTCTTCTACCTGAAAAGCTTGTCTTCCCTCCATTAATCCATTCAATCATTTATTTGTATCACTATTAACTTAAGGATATTCATTTTACATTTTGGGTTCTAACCTCATATGAATTTATTTTCTTTTTGATAAAAGTTTTCCAGCTTTAACCAGAAAATTAAACCCAGTTTTGCTGTCTCAACTCTACAGATCAGGAAACAGAATTGTCTATGATCACATGCAAGTCCAATCAGTGAGATTCCAACACAAACTTTTGAAAACCAAAGGGCTATATATTCCAAGTGATGTTTCTACTTAAAGTTTAACTGATCCTTTGATTTCTGTCTATTTTCCCCCTTTTGGATGCCTATATTTGTAGACTATCGAGGTTTTAAGTGGGTTGTTTAGCAGATTTTGGCTGTAAAACAAAACCCAACTGAAATCTGTTAATCCTTTCTCCGTTACTGATGTCCTCATATCAGGTCACACTGTTTCTTTATTGGAAAAGCAAACCAGATTGTTGTTCCAGGCCGGTTTAAAACACATAATAGTGAGACACAAATATATATCACAAAGGATCACCCATCATTCCTCCAACTCATTTGCGCATTTTTGAAAATGAAAACAGAATTGCCAGGAGGTATAAAATAACACTTCTATGACAATATGGGACCTCAGTTTCATTCCCAACTTGGCCATTCAGTATCCACAACAATCCACTATCTTTCCTTGTGCGGTAATGTTGAGATCTGTGCCCAGTTCACCAGGGCATTGTGCAGCTTATTAAATATAGGTATTGTGTTTTGGAACTGTCCTTGGAATGAACGAGATGGATGCGAAACAAGATTAACCTCTCTTGTGTTGTGTGGCTTTTCTGAGTCTGATCAAATGCATAGCACATATTTTTCAAAATGTACATGAGAAAATCTACAATATATGCAAATGTTAATAAACTTCCCCTAGCTTTTATGATCACTGTTAGGACATGACATATTTTAGTTGAATTGTCAAATGTGTTTGAGAGCCACGTTTGATTGTACATAACACATAGGAAAGAGAAAGGTAATTTCCTTATTGGAGGAAATTCATTTTGTCACACACATGATTGATACCATGACTGAGGAAAAGGGAAGTGCATTTGGCAGGAAATTGATTCAATTTACTTACTTAAAGAAGATAACAGAGCAACCTACTAACTCTACTAATAGTAATATAATTATGATTGAGGTTACTAAAACACTATAGAAGCCATATAACTTTTTCTGTACAGCTAAAACACACACACACACACACACACACACACATTAGATCCCTAAATATCCTAGACAAATTTTTGTATTCCTATTAAACACCATTCATTCATTCATTCATATCTGCATTTGATACATTTTTATCAAATGTTACTATAGAACAGGCCTTTTACCAGTATTTGGAGATATATCAATGAATGGAAACAGGTGAAAAATCCCTTTCCTCACTGAGCATGCATCTATGGTTATTGGTGGCTATGTTATTGTTTATTATGTTACATAAAGTATGTTAGGTGGTAGTAGTTGACTTGGAGAAAAATAATGCAAGGGATGGGTGGCAATTGTGGGAAGAGGGTTGCATTTTTAAACAATGGGGAAGGACATACTAGAGATGAAATTGTATCAGAGGCCTGAGGGAGGACAAGGATGGCGCTATGCAGATTCCTAGCATTTTTGGCAGAAGACAAGCAGACACATTGAACCAGAGGAACATGCTTAGTAGAATTTGATTATGTGCCCAGAGTGGATCCAGTGAAGAAGAGAGTAAAAAGAGGTAAGGTGAGAGGTAAGAGAGGTCAGATCTTATAGGACGTTTTAGGCGATTATAAAGGCCTTTTGTGTTCGAAAAGAAAAGAAGTTAAAAAGTAAAGGGGAAATGAGATGATCATGCCTCCCTAGAAGCAAAGAGAAGAAAGAATTTCAAGGAGAAATTTTATAGTATTCTATACCATCACCTTATAATAAAAATAGTCATTGTTCACTACCTGTGATATTCACAGAACTGTGCCATCTATGTGAATAGCCACCATGTTTGTCTTGTTCTCCCTTGTCTTTACTACAACTAGCCCAGTACCTGAAACAGAGAAACATACAATAAATATTTATTTTTTAAGCAGATGAATACATTTTCTAGTTTAATAATCACAGAATAATTGTAAATTAGCCTTATGTTTTACAGATGAGGGAGAGAACAAGAGAAGGTAAGGGACTATAAGAGGCACCCTCAAGTTTTTTGAGTCTACTACCACTGGTGGTCTTTCTAGTCTTGATCATAGAACTCGAAATTGTCAGAGTAAATACCTGAGATCTGGGACTTTCCTCCCTCTCTTGAATATCAGAAAAATGTGAACCTTACCTGCTGCTCATTGCTGGCTTTGAATATACCTCTTGGTGCCAGTTTTGCCTCCCCACTCTCAGATGTCACCAGGTACCCTGCTGAATTCTCATCTCGCCAGCCACAGCCTAGCTTGGGCATCAAATGGCCAAAATAAGCAAACAAGAAATTATCACTTGGAACAAACATCTGATTATCTCAGCAGCAATTGCAATGAAAACAGAACACAGGAAAGGGCAGCTGCCTACTTCACTGCTTTCATTCTAGGCTCTGATTGTCATGGGATGAGGTGGCCTTTCCACCTGGCAATGGATCATGGGGCCAGGTGGTGCCAGGTGGCATGGACTGTAGGGAAGAAGTTGGAACATCTGTGACCCACCCATTCGGACTCAGATGAGTCTGTTAAAATCTCTAGGGTGCCCTAATCTGGCAAAAAAAAAAAAAAAAAAAAGAAAGAAAAAAAGAATAAAAAAAAAAAAAGAAGGAAGACACCTAGGAATCTGGCTTAAGATCCTAGCTGCCAAGTTTCTGTACTGGTGATCTTAAGCAAGATGTTTTACCTCTCTGAGATACTGTTGCATCAGCAATGAAATGTTAATAATGCCTAACTCATAATGTTGTTGGGAGACTTCATGGAAGACTGGGTGGAAAGAACTAGGTATGGTAGAGAACACAAAATTGTGGCTGACTGATGCAAAATGGCACTTAGAGCATCCAGTTTACTAGAGTTCTTTATTGGGGTTTGGAGCAAAAGTATATTGAATTAATAAAATATTATGTTAGACATTGTATTGTCAATAGATAAACTGAGGCATATTAAAAGTGTTGTGTTTATTTGAGCAAATATTGATTTGATTGGATATCCAATCTAGTGGATAGAAAGGAGCACAAAAGAGCTGTACAAAATGGAAGACTTTTATAGCAGAAGGCAGTGGGAATAAGGAAAGTTATACTAGGCAAACAAAAAAGCAGGTTGGTTTTTGCAAAATTACTTTCCTTTAAGGAACGGCAGGATTCTATCAGGAAGATGGCCTAACTAACTAGTGCTAATCAGGCAATTCCTGATTGACTGGTTTAAGATACCATACTTGGGAGAGCCAAAATGGTAATTAGGTTAAGCCTTGGTGTGGTGATGTGGGCTTAGGATAGGCAACTGTATTTTGGGTCTGTTGACTTGTTGTTTTAATTTTTTTTAAT
Organism: Cryptoprocta ferox; assembly: GCA_028646485.1. Classification (NCBI taxonomy): domain Eukaryota; kingdom Metazoa; phylum Chordata; class Mammalia; order Carnivora; family Eupleridae; genus Cryptoprocta; species Cryptoprocta ferox. The sequence continues at coordinate 15,745,136 of CM053568.1, read as the reverse complement.
GTTTATTTTTGAAAGACAGAGACAGAGAACAAGTGGGGGAGGGGCGGAGGGAGAGGGGGACACAGAATCTGAAGCAGGCTTCAGGCTCTGAACTGTCAGCACAGAGCCGGATGAGGGGCTCGAACCAATGAGCCGTGAGATCATGACCTGAGCTGAAGTCCGATGCTTAACTGACTGAGCCACCCAAGTGCCCCTCTTCTGACTTGTTTTTAACACTATGGATACCACACAGGGAGACCTTTCTGTGCCTTATGCAAATACTGGTATTGCTGGGTCCTCAAGTCTTCCAACATCATCCATGTTTCCTAATAATCTCTGTGAGAAAATCAACCTCCCTTTATTATTTATGTATAATTTCTGTGTAATATATGCTATAGTGAATATGGTTATAGATCTTTTGGCATCACGGTAAGTCAGGGGACATCTTTAACATCTTCCTTATGGGTTGGTAAGTTGGGAGACACCTTTAACGTCTTACTTATAGGTTGGCCTTCTTGTGAGGTGAGATTGATCCCATAGGCAATCATGGTTGAGGAGTTTTTGAGAATTGAGTGGGAGAAAACGAGGTGAGTGGTTGAGGTGAAACAGTTAAACTTTTCCTTGACTCGTGAAGAAGACAGGATAGCCATATGACTAATAAAGAGTCTTAGAAACAATTTTAACTGTGTCTATGAGGATAAATAAGGAGCAGAGAGAGAGGAGGACTAAGCAAGATGCTTATAAAGTTGTACAGGCCCCTGGGGATTATACCTAGAAGGTTCTTAAGGACAGCATCAGTGCTAGTCCAAAGGGATGTTTGTGCAAGTCAGGAAAAAAGGTTCCTCTTACTCCACATACTTCACTGCTACCTGCCAGAAAGATGTGATGAATATGCACTTTTTTGGTAACTGATGTGAACAGTGGCAGCTTGACATGTGCACAGCTCATTTTCATAGCCGTGTCTTGTAACCTCTTTAACACCTGAAGCTTGTAATTTGGAAATGTGGTTACATTGGGTTATTAAATGCTTGGAAAGAAGAGGACATTTTCTGTGAACATTACCTTTGTCTTACCTTTCGTAACTTCTGTTGTGCTGTTTGCTTCCTTCCTCCCTTCTATTCTTTCTTTCTTTCTTTCTTTCTTTCTTTCTTTCTTTCTTTCTTTCTTTCTTTCTTTTTCTTTCTTTCATTTCTTTCTTTTCTTTCTTTCTTTTCTTTCTTTCTTTCTTCCTCCTCCTCCTCTTCCTCCTCCTTCTGTTCTTCCTCCTCCTCCTCTTCCTCCTCCTTCTGTTCTTCCTCCTCCTCCTCTTCCTCCTCCTCCTCCTCCTCCTCCTCCTCCTCCTCCTTCTTCTCCTTCTCCTCCTCCTCCTCTTCCTTCTTCTTCTTCTTTTTTTTTTTTTTGGCAGTTCTCTTCCTCTTTGGCTTCATCTGAATATAGAAAAAAAAGAAAGAAAAAGAAAAATATTTTATGAAAATATATACTATGTGCCAGATACTATGCCAGTCATATATATACATACACTCATTTACTTCTTATAAAAACTTGGTGAGGTAGGGGGATTATTTATTCCATTTCATGGATGAAGAGGCTGAGGCTGAGAAGTTAAAAAGCTGCTATATGTGGTAGACTGATGTTTGTACCTGGACATGTCTGACTCCAGAGATAGTGCTAGTGAGAATAGCACTACAAACAGTAAAAACAAACAAACTCCCACCACTTCTGTCAGTTTGGTCCAGCACTTTGTGAGCAGTGCATGCGGTGATCCTAGGAAAGCCCTCCTTTTTCTTAAGGCCCTCTTCACATCCATAAAACGATGGAAGGATTTGAGGTCCTCCTGTTCAAAATGGGATCTCTAGATAAGTAGTATGGACAGCTCCTGGGAGTTAGAAATGCAAAGTCCCCTCCATACTTCCTGAATCAGAATTTGCGTTTTTAACAGTAACCATAAGTAATTCGTTTGCACGTTAAAGTGTGAGAAATATGCATCCAGGTCCTTTAGGTCTTCTTGAAATCTAGTATTAATTGAGCCTCAGTCAACATTTGCCTGTAGTTATTTATTCCAGATAAGGCAATGAGGTATCACGGAACATGGGAAAATCCTGGTTCATGTCTGAGCTACCTAATCTCACCTAAGTCCCATTGGGTGGGTGGTCCCTTATCTTCTCTCTGGGAAAACTGGAAGTCTGAGCCAGCAGCCAAATGTTTATGTCCTACTGATAGGAAGCCACAGCCTGCCTTCTTTTTTTTTTTATGTTTTTTGTTTATTTTTGAGAGACAGAGAGAGACAGCGCAAGCAGGGGAAGGTCAGAGAGAGAGGGAGACACACAATCTGGAGACAGGCTCCAGGTTCTGAGCTAGCTGTCAGCACAGAGCCCGATGCGGGGCTCGAACCCACGAACTGTGAAATCATGACCTGAGCTGAAGTCTGACGCTTAACCGACTGAGCCACCCAGGTGCCCTACAGCCTGCCTTCTTGACTCCAAGGTCAGAATATAGAGTTTAGAGTTATTTTAGGAAGAATATAGAGTTTAGAGTCATTTTAGGAAGATACACACCCCTTTGAGTCATATGCTTCACCACAGGTCCTAGAACCTATCCTGTTCTCTCTCTTAACCCTAAACTCAATTGCGTGGCACCAGCAAATTTGCTTTAATGTCCCTGCTCTCTGGCTATCACTCAGGGATATTCTGATTAGCTGCATCCTAAGGGATGACAAATGGATGCATGAACTACTTCTATTTTTATTATGCTGCTCGATGATTAGACTCTGGAAGGAGGGCAAGCCTATGGTGAAGTCTGAGTAACCTCATCCCAACCCTTTGGTAAATAAAATGAAAATTTTAAATCATCAGAGCTTTGAGGCCATCTATTCTGGGTTTGGGCCACTCCTGGTTTTCAAATCCTATTTTAAACTTTCCTCTGTCACTAGCAAGCTGTTACAAATTTCTCATTCCCTTGTCATTACTCATTCTCATATGAGTCCACCTGTCTGCCTGGGTCCATATCTGGAAACCAAGGGTAAACTGAGAAACTGGTCCCCTCATTAGAATGATTCTCCGAGATTCTACCATATGTGGTACAGATGGAAGTAGTGGAGCTAGGGCAGAGACAGAAATAAGAAGTAGGAAAGGGAGTCATGGAGGAGGGAGATGGAAATGAAGCTGCAGAGAGAGAGACAAGTTGAGGAAGGAAGAAAGATTAAGAGGGAATGAAGAAGAAGCAATGGGGTTAGCTCTGGGGACGGAGGAAGATGTGAAGGGAATAATGAAGAGAAAGAAAATGGAAAGAAAACTCAAGTGAAAGGAAGATGTAAAAGAGTAAAGGAATTTAATACAGTGAGACTGCAGTGCGTAGTCAAAACAAGCAACAGAGAGAGAGAGAAACATCAAAACAGGAAGAGAACATATAGGGAGAGTTACCAAAGTTCAAAGGGCCAGGTGGTCATATAACTTATTATCCATACTTTGCGAGTGAAGGAGGGAAAGATTAATAATGATATTAACAGATGAAAACAAGGTTGTCCTGGGCAAACTGGGATTATGTGTTGTGTCTATCAGAGTGTCTCTTGAAATTCTGATCAACTTCATCTCTACCTCCCTTATATTGCTTGCTCTCAATTGAGACTCCATGTGGATTTATTACAAAACAAAAGGATTGCAGGGGAGGATAGTGCTAGGCCTATATTGGAGGAAAAGAAAAAGGTGAGCTTGGGGCTGAGAACTGTTTCCTAGAAAATAAAGCCCATAATTCTAGTGAAGTTATTTGACAGAAAACCATTTTGTGGTCTCTAGTATAGCCAGTTATTTCCACAGACTCTTCTGTTATGTGAATTAGGCATTATTATCAAAATTTCACCTGCAAGGGGGAAGAAATATGAATGCCTGAAAAGGCACTCTTAGAATAAGCAAAGGTAGGTCCAATTATACAATGCATCTTTATTCTGCCACCAAAATATGTCTCTAATACATACACATCTTTTTTTTCTAATACTGCTCTCATAATTTTCCTGTACATTATTTCTGCTCTTCCAATCCTTCCTCTATATCATCCCAATCTTGGTCTATACTTCTCAGAAAAAGCAGTTTCAACCTAAGTATCACTTCCTTCTTATTAAAGCCTTCTAGTGCCAGTGGAAACAAGCTGGTGAAAATTGGGGCCTTTAATAAATTCAGTATAAAACGATGCTTAATGACAATAGTTAATGCTTACTTATATGGGAAATAATACCTAAGTCGAGTATCTGTTCAGAATATTCTATAAAATTATGATTTGGTAAGTATTTTATAGTTATTTCAGATAAAGCATGTCACATTACTTTGCGAGTTTTAGCTCTGCTGTAAGGTATCAGGTCATCTGATTCATACATCTCAGAATAGAGCTATAGAAGGATGCATGAGGGGAATGATTGCTTTAGGATCACTGTAGTCCAGCAAAGCTAACTCTATAAAGGGAGCATATGAAATAGGAAGGAGACAAGAGTACTAGTCACAGCTTTAGTACAAATTGTGAAAATGGAAATCTCAAAATTCACTGGGTCTCTGTGGTCTCATTTATTCACCATAAGAACAAGTGTTTGACAGGCAGAGCATGTTTGGGGAATCCTTGCTGCCACTCCTCTTTCCTGTGCCCATGGTAGCCATCACTAATTGGTTAGGACGCACTTCCTTCGCAAAGTCATAGCTTCAGAACCTTTATTAACAAAGTGCCCTGACCAATCAGAGAGTGAGTGGACTTCATCATCATGTAGGAGCTACGTGGTCTGACATTTTGTTTTTAATTATAAGTCAATCATTCCTTAAAGCTCTCATACATGACTCATCTCTTCCTTTCCATGATCAATGGAAATATCTACTCTAAATTTATATGTCCATTCCTCAACCATTGCAAGGGTTTTCTTACTGGTTTCCCTGCTTCCATCACCCTCCCATTCCTGTCTATAATTACAATGGGAAATTCTAGAAGCATAACCAACTTTTAGTTGATTTTAGATGACGTTACTATTAGTCCATTATAGAAGATTCATACAATCACTCACAAAACTGTGGCATGCAATGAATATGTAATTCTTCATTTTGCACACTGCAGTTAGATTGTTACATATTCTATTTATTAACTGTGCACACTCCATCCCCTGCCTGCCCAACCACCCGCATTTCACTTACTACCTTTTCTGTCCTCGAACTACACAGGTCTTTCAGATTCTCGGTTATGGGCTGTACTCCCCCCAGCCTCAAGCCTTTGATGTTTTGTTTCCTCAGCCTACAATGTCTCCTTTTCTACCATTTTTCCTGGATGAGTCTAAGTCATAATCCAAATGTCAGATTCAATGTCACTTCCTTTTTAGCCTGAGATAAATATCCCTGTTGCATTTTTTTTACTTCCCTAGTAGATTTATCACAACAATAAAGAAATCAATGAATTTTGTATTTTAATATCTCTCTTGCAATAAAATTAGATTCCCACAGGAGCAATTGCTACATCCTTCTTATTCACTATTATGTCTTCACCTATCAGTGCATTGGGGGTTTTTCAAGAAATATTTGTGAAATAAATGAATGAATGAATGAATAACTAATGAAACTAACATCCAGCATAATTAAATGACTTGTCCCAATTAAATGTGCTTACTAATCACTGAGATTTAATGTTAATCAGTTTTTATAACTCCATGTCCAGTGTATGTCATTGAGGAAGCATATTTACCCAGAATACAACACAGCCTCTCTGAATCTCAGTTCATTATTGGAAAGAATGGAAAGGAAAAAAAAGAAAGGGAGGGAGGAATGAAGGAAAAGAAGGTGGAAGAAATAAAGAGAGGAAAGAGAGGAATAAAGAGAAAAAAAGGAAGAAAGAAAGAAAAACTAGGTGCTCAGCTAGTCACAGAGGAAACTAGAAAGATGAGGTATCTCTATTGTAGCTCCATTTAGTGCTTGACAAAGATCAAGAAAGCTTCAACTTGGTAAAAAATAAATAGACTTGGGATAAGCTGGAATGAAAACTGTTCATGACCACCAGTAATTTGCAATGATTCTTAAGTGAAAGGCACTTTGGTTTCTGAGCTGAAGGTTATTCTTCTTGAAGACTTCAGATATCATCATCATTATCATCATCATCATCATCATCATCAATAGCATTTATTAAATTGTTCTTTATATGTCAGGTACTATTCTAAGTGTTTGAAACATTTTATTATCACAACTTAAAAAGTAAACACTCTTACTATCACAATATTCTAGGTGGAGAAGTTAAGGTGCAGAAAAGTTATAATAAGTGGTGAAATACTGCATAGCTCTCATGCGAAAGCTGGTACTATCCATTATTAGTGCGAATTTAGAGTAAAGGTACTCTCATATACCAATATGAGAGTATAATTTTATATAGCTTTTTACAGGGCAATTTGTCAATAGGTATCAAAAATTGAGATGTATACATCCTTGGCTCAAGAAATATATTTCTGGAATCCATCACAGAAATATCTGCAACATTGGATATAGCAACATGCAAAACAGTAACAACAATACACTTTAAATATATATCAATTTAAAAATATGTCCATTGTGTTAGTTTCCTAGGGCAATGGTAACAAATTATCAAAACCTGGGTGGCTTAATATAACAGAAATGTATTGGCTCACAGTTCTGGAGACTAGAAGTTCAAGAGCAATGTATTGGCAGGGCTGTGCTCTCTCTGAAGACTCTAGGAGAGACTCCCTACTTTCCTCATCCAGCTTTTTGAGGCTGCTGGCAACGCTTGGCTCACAGACGCATCCCTCAAGTCTGCCTTTGACATCTGATGTTCTTTCTCTATCTTTCTCCTCTGTATGTGTCTCTGTTTCCAAATTTTCCTGTTCTTATAAGAACACCAGTCATTGCAATAGAGTCCTCCCCAATATAGTTTAACTATATCTTAACTAATTACATCTGCAAAATTATCTTAATTTCCAAAAAAGGGTTGGATTCAGATGTTATGGGCAGACAATAATTTTGAGAGAATGTTATTCAACCTCATACATCCACACTCTAGATTATTTTATTATACAAATAATATTAATTATTAGAGTGAACAAGCATACGGTTCCTAAATGCCAAGTACTGTGCTACATCCTTTATGAAGACTACCCCATGCATTCTTCACTACAACATTAGTAGAAAGGTACATTTATTATTGCTATTGACTGATGAAGAAACTGAAACTCATGGGGTAAATCGGTCGTGCATGACATAGGTAGTATGGGATCAGACCTGCATCTGCGTGAATGCAGAACACATACCCTCAACCATGACATCATTTAAAACTAATGCAATACAAAATTAAAAGAAAAACTAACACGATCATTGTTTTGTTTTAGATTAAGTAAGCAAGCTATTTGCAGTACAATATGTATAGTCTAATGCAGTTTCTGCTTATAGGATTTATAGCTATGATTATAATTATGTGATAGAAATATGTTAAATTATATAATATAAAAATAATTGAAATATAAACATTGATGTCTAATTTTCAAAAATCAGTGAATATGAAATCAGGATGGGGTGAGAAATGATTATCATGTAAAATTTTTACATGGTGCTGGTTGGTTGAATCTTTTCTTTTTTAAACAAATAGCATAGGTTACTTTTATAATTTCAAACACATAATGCAGGGAAAGAGACTTAGATGTCACCAGTTTTAACCATACTTTCTTTTCTTGATATTAAAAGCCTTCCAGTACAAGGGGGCCTAGATAAAATGTAGATGATTTGCCCTCATACAGGATATTTTGAATCCAGAATTCAATAGAATACATTCACTCCCCTCATCTCATATTTTGAGTAATAGGCATCTACTCCATTCATTCAGCTGCTTATTAACTGAACACAACTTCTTGCATATCCATTCTGTATTCCTCTTCATGCTCTTCCAGATCTCAAACTCTATGATTGTGCTTCTATGAATATTAAGAAGATATAAAAGTAGATTATTAATATATTTAGACAAAATGAGGGTAGGGGATTGGGAAAAGTTTATGGTATTTATAAGAAAATAGAATGTACTTAATTTAATATTTATGGAAATACAGAGTTGTAAAAGAACTAAATGAAAGATCGAAAAACTATCTAATACTTTTCCCTCTGTAGTTATGTTTTTTTAAATGCTTTTAATGTTTAATCCCCTAAATATAATTTTCTTGTGGGGTTTTATTCACTTTTGTATCCCCAGAACCCAGTGAATTTCTTGGTATATGATAAATATCCTGTATAAACTAGTTAAATTAATTGCCTTAGTAAAAATAAATGAGATAAATGTGAAACATTTTCAAAGGCATAACATGTTGCACAGGAGGCCACATTTTACAGTAAAAAGAGCAATGGGGCTTCAAACCCAGCTGCCCTGGGTTCAAAAACACCTTCTACCTCATATTAGGTGTCTAACCTCTGGAAGTCACTTGAGCCTTGCTGTCCCCATCAGTAATGATCAGGTCTTCGTATTTTGCCTAAATACTTTACTTTCATAATCAAGTGAGATAATAGACCATTTACTATAAATATGAGTAATTATCAGTGTTACAAATGGAAGGAAATTCACTCATCCATCACCCCCACAGCTAGCTTCCTGTAGCACAGTGTTCGTATTTGCTTATAGTTCATACATAAGGGTCATATCTTGTTGGCCTAAGATGTTGATCTCTTTGAAAGGAAAGAGTCTATTAGCCACATATTGTACCCATAGGGCATAGAAAATTGCTAGGTATATGGTTTTTAAAAGTTTAATATTTTTAATGAAAATTAAGTCATTTTTTAAATTTATAATAAGACTTTTGAGTTACTAAAGTGATATATGTTAGGTGTATGGTTAAGTCTTTAATATTTCCTAATAGAAATTAAGAACATTTTATTTGACTTATAATACTGATTTGGGTTACTACAGTGATACGTTTATTATTATCATTTTAACAAAAATGGAAAAATACGCATAAGAAAAGGAGAGAGAAAACAAAGAAAACCTTCATAATACCACCTTTTTAGAGACAGCAAGTTTTACCGTCTTAGAGCATGGCTTTCATGATCCTTCTCTGGATGTTTACAGGACTTCATAGCATCATGAGAGTCAGTCTGGGCTCTCATATGCAAGGTGATTAAAACATCAGACTGCCTGTGTCACACTTCCAAGCTCGGTCTTCTCATCTTCAAAAGGAGAATAATAGCACCTACCCCATGAAGTGACTGGGGATAAAGGAGACAGCAGAAATGAATTGCTTTGTGACCTGCCGATATTTTCCTCTGTCTGAGCACCTACACCTGTCAATGAACATGCTTCTTCAACACTGTATTAAATGATTACAGAATAGTCCAGTGGAGTTTACATAAAAGGATGTGCAGACAATGTGAGCTTCCTTTTCAGTCTACCACTTAGATTGCTCTGTTTTCTGTCTCTATGCTGGGCAATTTCTCAGCTGGATTTTGCTTTAGACCCCCTCTTGCACAGCTTCTGCTTCATGGTGACCATTTTTTGGTTCAGATTCCATTTTCCTTAGTGCCTTCTTACAACATACTTCTAAAGATAGCAACTTGTGAGCCAAGAACTTATGCTCACCAAGCAAAATGTGTCTGTTGGCAAGTCTCCTGGGCTGCCGTCATCCCTGCTCAGCTGAACTGATAAGACAATGGAAGACCAAGAGTTTTTGGCCTGAGCCTTTTCAAATTACTCTTCATTCTGCTTGGGAAGGAAGCATGAGAAGGTAAAAAATTCAGCATGGCAGTGGTAACTCTTACCTTTAAGTCTGCCAGAATGGTGTATTTCTAGTAAGTGGGGACAGAGTCCCTTATTGTATGGACTACAGGAAGACAATTCCTTGTACACTCACCAGTACTGGTTTAAGTTCCAAGAAGCTGCTATTTAAGAGAATCATTGCCACTTAAGTCGATGACATGTTCTAGTTCTAAAATTAGTGCACAGAATCCGTAGTTGATACATTTGAGTGAGATTCCTGACTTTCTAACTTATCAGCTATGTGATCCTGTGAAAATTTTTTACCTTCTCTAAGCCATAGTTTCTTTACATATAGCATGGTTCTGATAATAGTACACACCCAACTTACTCTTGGGGATATTATGATGTGTAAGGATAGAATCGTACTTATAAGTATACATTAGTATACTTATTTTTAGTATACTGTGGTCAGTATAACTGTTTAGTAAACAGCTACAATTTGTAACTGTTTACAATATTCCAGACTCCTTAAACTTCAGGTAGAAACATGCTGATTTTTTTTTCTTTTTTGAAAATGGTCTACTCTCCATAATGAGTCAATATAGTTTGGGTGGGTTCACCTACCCACTTCTCTATGGGTTGAAGTATAAACTAGTCACAGCCAATCAGCATATTCCGTCCTCTGTGATACTGTGATTGAGGTCCATTGTACTGTTTTTGGATAAATCTATCTCAGGATACTTATCAAAACTGTTGGGGAAAAGATGCTTTCTTGTCACTGGAGTTGTGCTGCCCATAACTATGGAAGGCTGTAGCTTCCATGAACACCGTGGATACGGATCATACCTAGACAGAGGCCAACTCAGAGAAAAACAGTGAGATGATGTTCCCTGAGTCTCTGGTCTGCAACTGTCAGTTACATAAATCAGCATTTTCACTTCTGTTCTTAACCAGTGTATGCTGAGTTTTCTTACTTGCAACTAAATGAATCCAAACTACTAGAAGTGTTATCGTGTTTTATTTTCTTTTAGATAAAGAAAATGAGTCTAAAAGAAATTCGGTTTATAGTGCAGTGCTTAACAACTAGAAAGTGGGGCATCTAAGCAGTTTGGTAGAGTGGTTCCTAAAGCCTCAAGTTCTGGGTTCAAGGCTAGTTGCATCACTGAATTGCTGTAGGAACTTGGGCAAGTTTCTGACATTTTCTGAGCTACAATTTCTTTGTTTATAAAGTGGGGTTCATGGTCCCTACCTCATAGGCTTGTTGTGTGAACTATGTATATACATTAGCTAATTATTAGCCATAACAATGATAATAATGCTAATAGTGAGCAGTTATTTAATATCACTAACAATTATGCGGTAACATTATTTGGGATCCAAGTCCATATCTCTAATTTCTCACCTTGTATTTTTTCCACCATGACTCTTTTATTAGGATGGGTGATATACGGAGGCTAAGGGCTATGAGTCATTGAATGAAGAATGAGGAGATAATAGCCTGAATGGAAGGATTCTCATTGCTATAACCAGGCCTGAGGTCCTGGGAATCACAACTCAGATGGTGGCAGTGTGAATGGAGTGGAGCAAGGGAAAAGACTTTCCAGGCTTTCAAAGCTTAACTGGTTTGCTGGCAGCCATTTGGAAATGCTGCCATAAATTTCCCTGTGCTTCAGCCCCACTGGCCTGACCACCTCCCTTGAAAGCTCATCTACTCCTCACTTGTGTGAATTCCTCTGCGGGCAGAGTGGCAGCATGGAATAGCACAGACACCACCTTAAATCACCGGCTTCATGTTCCAGCCCAGCTGCTCGCCTATTTCAGAGGCAGCTTGGAACACTGCATCACTGTCTTTGAGCAGCTTGGGGGACGATGGATGACATGGTCTCAGCCGGGCAGCTGCTGGGACTATGTTTGTTTCTCCTCCATGGGAGCTGGGTTCTCCTGGTGTTATCTCATTCCTTAAGAAAAGAAAAGCCACTTTGACATGAATTCCATATAAAAAGAGGTGGGATCTGAATGATGAATCTCAAAGTGATCACCAACTCCTGCTTCTATTCCCCAGACTGAAGCTAAAACCCAAGATTTATTGTAATTAGTACAATTAGTGGTCAGGAGCACAAGGTCTGTGTTTTGGCAGAACTAAGTTTGAATGCCATCTCTGCTGCTAGCTAATCCTGGTGATTGTGCATGAATTTCTTATCCATCTGCACTTTAGTCTCCTGCTATCTGATTCTCAAGACTTCTAGTCATTTCCTCTTGCCACAGCAGTTTTGCATGGAGGGCCAACCCAAAATTCAATGGCTTAAAAAAGAAGACTTGTTCTCATAATCACATGGGTTTGGCTGGCCTCAGCCAGAGAGCCCTCCAGGCTGCAGCAGTGAAAGGCGGCTCTGCTTCTCACTGTTGGTTGTTGGCTTAGGTAGCTGTGCTCCATTTGTCTTATCTTCCTTGGATCTGCTGGTTAACTGGGACCCATTTATTCCCTGGAGCTGTGCTCCATTTGTCTTATCTTCCTTGGATCTGCTGGTTAACTGGGACCCATTTATTGCAGAGGCAAAAGAGATCATGGAAAACATGTGCTTCAAGCTGAAGTCTGGAGCTGGCACATTGTTACAACCACTGTGTGTCATTGGCCAGAGAAAATCAATGGTAAAAAATTGAAGTCAGGAAGGGGGAAGTGAACGTAACCCAGCATGCAGCTATGGCAAGAGGGGGGATACAGGCAGTGGATGAAGAATTTAGCCATTTAAATCCTGTTGACAGGATTGCGTGAGAGGTTCATGTAAAGTGCTTGACACAGAAGTTTGCAAATAGTAAGACATGTACCAGATGGCACCTAAATTATTTCTTGTCTATTTTGCAAGGCTGTAAACAGTAGACTTGAGAAACTTAACAGAATACCATGGGGGAAGGATAGGGGAAAAAATAGTTTCAAACAGAGAGGGAGGGAGGCAAACCATAAAAGACTCTTAAATACAGAGAACAAACTGAGGGTTGATGGAGGTGGGTGGGGAGCGGGGAAAATGGGTGATGGGAATTGAGGAGGGCATTTGTTGGGAGGAGCACTGGGTGTTGTATGTAAGCGATGAATCACGGGAACCTATCCCCAAAACCAAGAGCACACTGTATACACTGTATGTTAATTAACTTGACAATAAATTATATTAAAAAATGATAATAAAACAAACAAACAAAAAACACTAGGCTGGAAACTCTGTGCTGTTTTTTTTCTGTTACTCCCAAATCCATTTCTTACCCTTCTCTTCCTGTGTTCTGAATCACCGGGAGCAACAGCGTGACACTTTCCAGGAGGTCTTTCTCATTGGCCCCTCTGTAGATAAGCCAGTGAGAAGAACTAATGGGCAATTGGAGGGCAGAAGAAGGGGAAACTTCCAAGCGGCCCCCTCACTCCTTGAGTATCTCCCAAAATGTCTTCATCTCTGTGGTTCCAGCTCCCACTGGCTTGGTCCTACCATCCTTCCAACTCTGTCTCTGGCAATTTCACCTCCTCCTCTTGTACCGCCAGCCCAAGAAGTGATAATGGCTTCCTGTTCTTGGAATCTTTAGGTTGATTTGGACTCCCTTATTTGGCATCTTAGCCATTTTATTTGTTTTTGTTTGTTTGTTTGTTTGTCTAATTGACTAAATAAATTAAATCCCTTCTATTTGTAAAGCCCAGCATTGTTTCCTAACTAAACTATGACTGTATTAGTTTTCTATTGCTGCATAACAAATAATCATAAACTTGGAGGCTTTGAACAACACCATTTAACATTGCACAGTTTCCGTTGGTCAAGAGTCTAGGTGGGCTTGGCTGGGTTCCTTGCTCCAGATCTGACAAGAGTAATGTCAAGGTATTAGTTGGACTCAGTTTTTATCTGGAGACTCTGGGGAAGAATCTACCTCAAAGTTCATTCGCATTGCTGGAAGAACTCATTTTCTTGAACTGGTTGGACTGAAGTCCCTAATTTCTGTAAGCCAGAGCCTACTTTCTGCTCCTCAAGGTTGCCCATATTCCTTCTCACATGGTCCCTCTCCTATATTCAAACCAGCAACCACACAGTGAGTCTTTTTCACACTTCAAATCTCTCTGACTCCTCTTCTACCACCAGGAACAAGTGCTTTGCTTTTAGGGATTTATATGCTTACAATGAGCCTACCCAGCTAGCCCAGGATAATCTTCCTATTTTAAGGTCAATTGTGCCATATCACATAATTATGGGAGTAATTTGTCAACTAATTACAGGTTCCAGGGATTAAGGTAGACAGGTGGGAAGGACATCTTTGGGTGGCCATTGGAGAAGTTCAGCATCTCCCACTGATAAGAACAAGAAGGAGCTGTATTTTCCCTAATCTGCAACAGTATTGCAGAGTATACAATTGCCGTGCTTGGCATATGTTAGGTTCTAAGTAAATATTGTGAATTATTGAATAGAAGATGGATATCTTAAAGCATTGTTTGAGGCTTCCCAAGACTCATAAAATTCAGCACATTGTATACATTCTTTAATCTTGTCAGAGGCCCCAAAAGATATAACCTGATGATAACAGTTGAAACTCCCTTGAATCAGGCTAATAATTAAATTGTAAAGTCAGATCTTAAAATATCTCCTTTAGTTGAAAAAAAATTCTTTAAACAAATTTTAAAAGGATGAATGTAAAGACCTGAATTTAGATTCCTAAAACATCTTTACACATAAGGAAATGAGACTTACCAGTAGCACATATGAAAAATTAGTTGTCAAGTTCAATGTGTATCAGAAGTATAAAATAGCTTCTCTCAAAACTAAAACAATTTAAAGCTAAATTAAGGAAGTTTAATGTCAGACTCTAGGAAGAAGATAGTTCTGAACAATTTAAAGGGGATTTAGACAAATAGAAACAGACCAGGAGGAGAAAAATCATTGTATGTGTAGTCTCTAAATCATACTGTATGGGTAAGTTTAGTCTGATATGGTTAGACTCAGGAGACAAACGAGAAATAGAAACATTACCAAGAGTTGAACTGACTTGGGTAGATCAATGTAATAAAGAACTCAGAGTTGGGTAGGGGAGAGGAAATGGGCAATGATTGCTTAATAGGTACATGTTTCCTTTTGAGGTGATGACAGACTCTGGAACCAGATAGTGATGATGGCTATATGACATTGGGAATGTACTTAATTCTACTGAAGTATACATTTTTAAATGTTTAAAAAGTTTATGTATATTTTACCACAATTTTTTTGAATTAAAATGGTTAAATGGTAAATGGGGATGCACGTATTTTGTCACAATAAATTAATCTAATGATGTCAGTAATGCTGCTGAAACCTGATTCTGCATCAGAATCATCTGGAAGGACTTGGTTAAAATATATACTTGACACTTTACACTGGTGATTCCTATTCAGAAAATCTCGAGTGATGCTTAATAATTCATGTATTTAACAGATATTTATTGAACACCTCATTTGCCCCTGGCACTCTGCTGTCACTGACCTGGAACATGGGCCAGCTTTTGGTCCATGGTAACCTCAAAGCTTTGTTTTCTATGACTGCAGTCATTCAAGCAGTGACATTGGCGATGCAGTTCCAGATTAAAAAGTGAGTGGGCTTTGAGGACCCATTATTTCTTGTCCAACTCTCAAAATTATTTGAATTAACAATACTGTAAGAAATCCACAAGTTGATTATGTATCTTGACTCCAATAAGAAAGTGAAAAAATCTTCCATTTCTTCTTTGTGCAAATGATATGATGCCAAAATTGACCTCAGATTTTAGGGGAAACACACATGCTCATTTTCTGAAATCTCCATTTGTGATGCCTAAGTGACCAATGAGGGGTGCTCGAGTCAGTGTACCATAGAGATTTAGAACCTGGGTTCAATTATTGGGTCTAGTTCTTACTGTCTCTATGAACTCGGATTTTGTTTTTCATCTCCCTGTACTAGATCAGGTTGAAATGGACCCAGATTTTGAGATTGGCATGTATCAGATTTGCTGGGAGTGCTGCTGGAAACAACATCGAGGAAGGATGAGGGAAGGAGGGTTGGGAAGAAAGAAAAGTCAAATTGAGAGTGTTTTCAACAAAAACTCCAGCCAGTCCTATAAGAACTTCTGAATGGGATATCAGTATTGTCCTGTCTGGAAGCTTGGGTGGAGGTTGGGAGAAGGGTGCTTCATAGCCTGTAGATTCCAGCCACTGGATGTAAGCTTCCCTTGGGGTTGTTACATGGCCTTGAGTGGGGCACTTCTCTTTGGCCAATGACACTTCATGGAGGGGAACTCATCTAGGAGACCCTCCCAGCAGTTGGAAAAATAGGGTTTCAATTCTGAAGCAAGAATGAAGTACAGTACCATAGGGATGGTACCGCAGCATCGACTGTACTCTCAAAGTTCCATTTTTTCTGGCTTAAGGAAGGATAGAAAAACCTACTTTGGGCACCTGAATAGTTTAGTTGGTAAGTGTCTGACTCTTGATTTTGGTTCAGGTCATGGTCTCATGGTTCATAAGTTTGAGCCCCATGTCAGGCTCTGTGCTGAGCATTGAGTCTGCTTAAGACTCTCTCTCCTCTCTCTTTCTGTCTCTCTCTGTCTGTTTTTCTCTCTCTCCCCCTATCCCTCTCCCATACTCATTCATTCTCTCTCTTTCTCTCAAAAAAGAAAAACATCTACCTCATAGAGTGATCATGCTGTTTTTAAATAGATTAATGTGTACATAATGTTTATCATAGTGCCTGTCTTAGTAGTGCCTGCCTTATATTCCTAGCTGTTCCAAAAATGACACATACAGTGGGCAGAATTCTAAGATGACCCACATCTTTATATAATCCATTTATGTATGGATGGAAGATGTGAATATGACAACATTCCTGTCATTATATGGCAAGAAGAAGTTATCCTGGGTGGACCTGACCTAATCAGATAACCTCTCTAAAAGAAGAGAGTTTTGTATGGTTGGTTGTAGAAATGAAAGCCAGAGAGATATATTTGGCTGACCTAGAAGAAAGCAGAAATCAATCTTGTGAGCTACTTATGGAAGGGGCCAGGAGTCAAAGACCTGGGAACAGTCTAAGGTGTGGAGAGTGGTCCTCAGTCTAGAGCTAACAGGAAAACAGGGACCTCTGTCCTGTCGCCACAAACAAAGGAATTCTGCCAACACCCGGCATGCCCAAAAGAGGACAGAAAACCCCAGATGACAACCTCAGTCTTAGTTGATACCTTGAGTTCTGCTGAGATTCCGAGTGAGGAACCTAGTCACTTCATACTTGGACTTGTGATTTATAGATACTGTGAGATAATAAATGTGTTTTGTTTGAAGCCATCAAGTTTGGAGTACTTTACAATGCATCAGTCAAAAACTAATGAAGCATAGTATTATTTTTATTGATATATAGTTTATAAACAATATTATATTAGTTTGAGGTACACAACATAATGATTTGACAATTATATACATTACAAAATGCTTACCACGGTAAGTGTAGTTACCATCTGTCACCATACAAAGTTATTGCAGTATTCCTGATTATATTCCCTTATGCTGTACTTTCATTCCCATAACCTACTTATTTTAGAACTGGAAGTTTGTACTTCTTAATCCCTATTACCAACTCCCCACCCACCTCTATTCTGGCCACCACCAGGTTGTTCTCTGTATTTATGAGTATATTTCTGGTGTTTTGTTTATTTGTTTCTTTTTTAGATTCCACATATAAGTGAAATCATATAGTATTTGTCTTTTTCTGTCTGATTTATTTCACTTAACCTAATACCCTCTAGGTCCATCCGTGTTGTCAAAAATGGCAAGATTTGATTCTTTTTTATGGCTGAGTAATATTTCAGAGTGTGTGTGTGTGTGTGTGTGTGTGTACCACTTCTCCTTTATCTATTCATCTATTGATGGACACTTGGATTGCTTCCACATCTTGGCTATTGTAAATAATGCTGCTATAAACATAGGAGTGCATGTATCCCTTTGATTTAATGTTTTTGCAGTTTTTTGGATAATAATGTGATTGCTGGATTGCAGGTTATTCTATTTTTTAATGTTTTGAGGATCCTCTATACCATTTTCCAGAGTGGCTGCATCAATTTATATTCCCACTAACAGTGCTTGATGGCTCCTTTTTCTCCACACCGTCACTAGCACTTGTTATTTCTTGTCTTTTTGGTACTAGCCACAGGTAGGAGGGGATGTCTCATTGTAATTTTGATTTGCATCTCCCTGATGATGAGTGATGTTGAACATGTTTTCATGTGTCTGTTTGCAATGTGTATGTTTTCTTTGTAAAAATGTCTGTTCAGGTCCTTTGCCAATTTTTAATTGGAGTGTGTGTGTCTGTGTGTGTGTGTGTGTGTGTTGGTGTTGAGTTGTAGAGTTCTTTATAGATTTTAGATATTATCCCTCTATTGGGTGTAATATCTTCTCCCATTCAGTAGGTTGCCTTTTTGCTTGTTGATGGTTTTATTATTATTATTTTAAATGTTTATTTATTTATTTTGAGAGGTATCAAGCAAATGGGGGAGGGGCAGAGACAAACAGAGAGAGAGAATCCTGAGAAAGAGAGAGAGAGAGAGAGAGAGAATCCTAAGCAGGCCCCACACTGTCCGCACAGAGCCCAATGCAGAGCTTGATCCCATGAACTGTGAGAGCATGCCCTGAGCTGAAATTTCGAGTCAGAGGCCTGATGGGCTGAGTCACCCAGCCACCCCGAAGATTTTATTATTATTAATTTCATTTTATCTTAGTTTCTCTGGAAACTTTTTCTATTCAAGGTTGAAGTCTTCTGAACCTTTCACAAAGTAAATGATGAAGACAGTGGAGGAAGCATCAATGATGGACCTTTGGAGAGTTATCTTTAAGTTTGACTCTTTTGTCTCCTGTGGAATTTTGCATTAAACAGACTGAATGCCGAAGATAGTTGAGACAAGTTGTAATTTAAAACCCTGGTTTGCCAGGAGAGTCTCATTTATTCCCATAGTCACAGTAGAGTTAGTAATTGTACCCTCTTTCAGCCTTAAGAGTATAACAGGTGGGGTGATAGATTATATGATCACCTCACAGCTGATCCATAACATCCTAGCTCAATCCACATTAGGAAAACTCCCTTCTTCCTTTTTTACCTATTAGCTTATCTGTCAATACTTGATGAATATTCACTATGTGGTAAAGATGTGGATACAGCAATGAATAATGCAGACTAGTACATTTCCCACACACACACCCTTCCTGGAGCTTGGAATCTAATAAAAACTATAGACACTTGGACACTATTATGCAATATTGTAAATTTTATTGTTGAGAGACATGAGGACTATAGGGCTGCTGAAGAAGGTGTGGAGAAATTTGGACTTGGAGAACATGAGCAGCCTCTCAGAGGAGTAAGGGAAGGTCAGAGGAAGAAAGCATAAGAGTCTTCCAAGTCATATAAACACATTTGGATATTTTCCTAAAGGAAATGTTACAAAGGTGAAGTGTTTAAAGCAGAGTAAATTAAATGTCCCATTGTTTCTCTACATTTATGACTTTATTTATGTCATGCTGGCCAACTGAAATGCCTTACCCTCTTCTCTGCATATTAACACCTCCTTCTGCTTCTTAAAGTCTACTATCTTGTGGTAATTTTGTTTCCTGGTAAATGTGAATGAATCTTATATGAGTATTTTGATGCAATACATCCTAAGTTTTTATATGAGTTGCCTGGATGCATGTCTTATTTTTCCCAGGTAAGTTTCGACAGTGAGCTCACTGAGAACAGTGATCATGCCTGTTGGTTTTTGCTATGTAGTAAATTTCTTATCACCACTTACAAATTCACATGCATGATTTCAGCATATATATATTAGGTGTTTCTTCTTTGTGCCAGGCAGATGGAGGCTACAAAGTAAGATAGAATATTCTCCCTCTTCTTAGAGGCTTGCACTGTGATGGGATAGATATACAGGACAAAGAAGAGCAGAGATAGAAGTATAGGTGTTTTAAAATGTAGGTTTTATTGGGGCACGTGGGTGGCTCAGTCACTTGAGCATCCAACAGTTGATTTTGGCTCAGATCATGATCCCAGGGTCATGGGATTGAGCCTCATGTTGGGTTCCATGCTGAGTATGGAGCCTGCTTAAGATTCTCTCTCTCTCTCCCTCCCTCTGCCCCTCTCTCCTGCTTGTGTGTGCTCTTTCTCTCTAAAATTATAAATAAATAAATAAATAAATAAATAAAATATAGGTTTTGTTGTTATTCAGGTATTGTGAGACCAACAGAACAGGAGATGACTGTCATTGAAAAGATTTTGTTAATTACCGTTCTCAAGAGGTGGGCGCACTCCATGGCATGCAGGGCCGAATGGAGAAGCACCAGGATTGGCCAGAAGGTAGAAAAAGTGGGAAAAACAAACAACATGAGCAAAAGCCCTTATTTTGGTTTCCATGGGAAAGAACAGGTGAGACTGGGCACACAGGTTTAGGGTTGGCTTGTCTGAATAATTGCAGCAGGCTCTGAGGTATAGGGGCTGTCCTGAGTGGTCTGGTACCTGGACTTGGGACAATTAAGGAAGAGGAATATTGGCTTGGTGTGGAAGAGTCAGATAGGGAACACGTGTATGGAGACAGGGGTACTCCAAAGTTTGCATATGGAAAGGCACGATCATAGATGAGTTGTTGGCTTTCAAACAAGACAGTTGGCTAACCCTGAGAAGAAACATTTACCCAAGATCAGCACAGTGCCAGATATCAAAACATCAAAATAAAAATACATGCTTAATACAATGGGCAAGAAACCACAAGAAGGCAGAGAGCCTTTAATTCTGGATAGAATGAATTTATTATGAAAATAACTACAGCAACAGCAACACAGGATCTGGACTTGATTTTCGGCATCATTATGCCAATGAAATTCTGTGGGGACTTGTACAAGCCACTTCATCCGTCTGACTTTCAGTTCCCCAACATGAAAAATGAGGATGATGGGTCAGTGGTTTTCTGACTGCACTCCCCTACAACCCAACAAAGGCTCTTAGGAGGACCTAGTAGAGCCAGACAAGATCACTGGTATTTTAGGCTTTTACCAGAGCTTCAGTCAGAACAACAATGCTTTTTACACACTGGAACCAAGTGTTGCTAATTGGGAGTACATGAATGCACCACCACCCTCCATAAAGAACTATGTTTGAGGACAGTCTCAGAAGGAGATAGCTTTTCCTTTTTCTCCTTCCTAGTTATCCTTCTGTATTGCTTAGGAAAACATCTTGAGACTCTGGATGGTAAAAGAGAGGATATTCTGGGCTGGAGCAGATGGCCAGAGGTAAGCAAAATTCTCCATGATGGCTTCAGTGAGAGCCAAGAGAGCCCTCAGGAGTAAACCAATCACATGCTGCAGTTTGCCTGCTGCCGAGGACTCTCAATGAGCTCTCCCTACATCTGTCTCTCATTATAGCTCTCTAACCTCACCCTCTGCATCATTCATCCATTTCAGCCAGCAGTAATCCCCAGATCATTGATTCATGCACTGTAGAGTGATAATCTGACCCACCCAGGATGACCACAGGACTGGATTGCTGGGAGCCTACAGCAGTGGGCTTCCCCCCAACCCCTGAAGCATCTTTGAAACTCCTCCCTATTCTTTATTCCTATTTTCGGTGCCTTAGTTCATACATCATTACCCCTCATCTGGTCTGTTTCAGTGGCCTCCTACTGAAGGTCCGCCCACCTCCACTCATACATACATAATGGGTCACATACTAATCATTGCACACATGCTAATAATGGAATATTCTCTTTTAAATATTCTTTCCTGGCTCTCCATTTACATTACCATAAATTCCTTAGGACCTAGATCTTGCATGTGTTGACTTTAATAAAGCTCTTTAAACCTTACCCACGTATGCGTTAGCTATACTAGATGACACTCCCACTCCTCTTTCTCTCTCACTTACCCAAGAGTAAGTTATCTTTTTCTTTTCAAGTCTTATAAATATTGACTTTCCCCATAAAACTGTTCCTGTTAAAAGCAACTTTTTCTATCCTAAAGGTTAATTTGTATTCTAGATACTTGCTTACACATCAGTCGGTCCCTTTCAGATTCAAGAGCTGCACAGTTTTCTTATAATGAGATTATATAAAATTAATTTAATAAAATTTGAGGATCACTGCAATATCTCCATTTCAGAGATATATCTTTCTGTTATCCATTTTGGTAGGACATTTCTAACCAAGTCAACTGTACTTGGATGGCTAGCGAAAGATCATATTCTCCAAAATACATTCTTTCCCCACCAACCTAGGGCATGGAGAAGAGTATTATTAATTCCTGAATTTCCTCCTCTGTTCTCTCCTAAATTCGTCCCTAGTTAGGCTTTATCACCAGCAACCCCCTGAAATGGTATGTTCCTCAATTAGTCCCAAGTTGCTGTATTAAATGGTCACTTCTTTTTCTCTTATTCAGACTCTCAGAACCTTTCAAAACAGTTGATCATTTTCTCTGTTATAAAGACTTTTTTTTTCCCCTCTTGGATTCTTATACAACATACTCTCCTGGTTTTCATCCTACCTCGCTAGCTTTGCTTTCTCAGTTACCTTTGTTGTTCACTCTTTCTCAGACTGATCTCTAATTTTTGGCATGGCCGATGGATTAATCTGGCCATCTCTGAAATTTTACCCTTGGTGAACTTGTCCAGTAATACTGTAGCTTTAATTACCATCTTTAATTACCACCAGCTTTTTACCTCAGGTACTGAATTCTTCAACCACCACACTCCCATATAAAAGATCTTTCTAATGTTTTCCTTGGATATGAAATACCATGAATTATCAAAAAACAGAAATTGTAAGCCTTTGTCCAATTCACAACTTGCTCTTCCCCAAGTTTTCTCATTTTAGTATGTGATCCTCTGACCATAAAATCTGAAAGTCATCCTTGATTTTTCCTCTCCTTTGGACCCCATCATTCTATCAACTTAATATTCAACATAATATTCCACATTCATTTGCTTCTTTTTATCTCCACTATTATTGCCTGAACCTATCACCATTTCTTGGGATCTGTTTTAATTCTCCTTATTGGTCTTAACGTTTACACTCTTATCCCATAAAATTCACTCTCCACACAAAAGCCAGTGTGATCTTTTCAAAATATACACCAGATTATATATATAGCTTACCTACTCAAAGTCTTTCAACTATTTCCATCATAGTTCGGGGAAAATCTAACCTGCTTTTCATGATCTGGAAATAGATCATGAGACCCCTTAAAAACCAAACCACTGATTCTTTTCAGTGTCTCTTACTCATTCTTTGTTTTCCTCTTTGTGGTCCAGCCCCACTCTCTGTCCCTGAAATAGTCCAATGTTAGTGCAGTCCTATGGCCTTTATTCAACTCTTCCCTTTTACTAGAATCCTTTCCCTTCAGATATTTCATGGCTATTCTTTCCCACCCTCTGTAGGTCAGTGGCATCCACAACCACCAAATCTGAAGTTTTTCTATCTTATTATCATATTTATTTTCTTCAAAGCACTTATCACTAGTATAAATTATTTGCCTATTGGTCATTTTTCATTTCCCCTGATCAGGTATAAACATTGCGAAATCGAAGACATTGAGCCTCACTGTCTTCCCTCATGGAAGAGTACCTGATTTATTGTAGTTACTCATTTATTATTTGTTGAGTAAGTAAATAGTTAAGGAGAGGATTTTGAGAGCCTTAGAAAGCTGGATGCAAGTCCTAACTCTTCCATTTCCTACTATTATGACCCTAGAAAAATCACTTTGACTTTCAGAGACTTAGTTTCCTCATCTATAAAATAAAGATTACCTTGTTACTATGATGGTAAAATGAGACTGTACTTTGAAATCCTCAATATGATGCCCCAAATATGGAAAATACTCAACAATGAAAGTTTATTTTCTTATTTTTATATTACTACTATTGTTAGGTTATCCTTATTGCCTCAGCACCTGTAATCTCATTATTATTTTCACTACATTGGGTTACAGCTTGAAAATGTAAATGTTACTTGCACAAGGTGATAACATCACTGTCATTCATCACCTCCTTATAATCCTCTTTTCAAAGACTCTTGTCTTTGAGTGCAAGAAACCAAAGCTCTGAGTGAATAATGAGCTTAGCCTAGGCACATCTGAGCTTTTGGAGGACTATACTCAACTTTTCCTCTACATTCCACTACCTATCAGAAGTTGAAACCACAGTTCATAGGTTTCCTGGAAGAAAGGTCAAATGACCCCCATACTGTATGAATAACTTCAAAATCAGATTTATTTTTGTTGTGTCAGTCAGCAGTTGGTACATAATAAACTACTATATAACTTAGTGCCTTAAAACAGCATGCACTTAATTAGCTCATGATTCTGTATTTTGGCAATTTAGACTAGACTCACTCGGTGGTTCTCCTGTTGTTCCTGGCTGGGTTCACTCATGCTTCTGTGGTGAACGCTGGTTAGATAGGCAGCTTTGTCCCCAGGCCTTGACTGGTTGTCAGATGGAGGTGTCAGGGACACTTGGGTTCCATGCCTTTCATTTTCTAGCCAGTTGGCTTGGGTTTATTTGCACGCTGAGAGCAAGTTACAACAGCAACAGAAGTAAAAGCTGTAAGACTTCTTAAAACCTAGGCTTCTAAGTGCCATGCCATCTCTTCCTCCACGTTCTGTTGGTCAAAGCCAGTCACAAGGGCAGCCCAGATTCAAAGGACGGGAAATCAACTCCACTTCTTAATGGAAGATGATCCAAAGTATTGTGGCTTTTTTTGGAGGGACGGGGGAACCTATTACAATCAAATTTCCTGAGGAAAGTATGATAGATATTAGCAAACACAGAAATTAGCAATGAACAATCTGGTACATTCAGCCACTGCTATTTCTCAAGTAATGTCAGATAGCTCACACCTATGTACTATATCTCCTTAGTGAAAGTCCTTCCATACAGCTTTGGAATAAGTGCCTATTCCCATCTGCCTTTACTTCACTGGCTTGTGTTTTCCTGTTTTACCCAGTGGCTAGTGTTCTTATCTCCCTTTGTATTTAATTGTTTTCTTCTGTCGGTCATGTAAAACTGTCATGTTCCTTTACTCCACCCTTTAAGATACCATCACATATTTTCTGTTCTATTTCTTCAGGACTCCACTGGAAGGCCACTGCTTAACTAATAATCAATTCATTCAACAATATTGGTAGCTATTGGTGAAATACCATCTTGGGTCAAATTGGGAAATTTGTTTTGGCCTAAAGTTGACAAAGTATACTTTTTTAGATAATTTCAAGCAAAGTAACTAGAACAGACAAAGAAAAATGTGGGCCAAAGAGATGGTGTTTTTACTTGGGAGTAGAGTACCTCTTTCTGTGTGTAAAGGTAAGTCTGTTTCCCAGGTTCCAGGAGTTGTGGTGATGTTAATACTTTTAAGCAATAATGGCACATATTACAGAAGTCTTTTGTTATCTTCCCAAAGACCCCGAGGGAAAACCCGGTACTCTCTGTACAAACCACATGCCTGTGTAGGTCCAGAGCACCTGGTGAATCCAGTGCTCAAATTAGTCAAACTGATGATTTGGTATCCTGTAGCCAAGTATCTAAACAATCAAAAAAACAGATGGAAATTACTGGGGTTTGGGGTGTAATATAAAGAGACCAACTAGGCTAAGAGATGGTTGGTTGACAGGTTGGAGCTGGCTGGCTGGCTGCCTGAAGCAGATGGGGACCCCACTGGTGTATGGCCTTCTTCCCAAAGGCGGTAGTGCATACAGTGGCTGTGGACAGAGGCTCTTTTTCAATGATCCAGTCAGTGTCAGCTGGCTGACTTCAAGCAGCCAGAGCAACATTCCATGCAAGCACAAGCTGTACCACCAGAGGGTTCAGCAGAAGGATTCCAAGTGGGCAGGTTGTCATCCTTCACACAAATGCAACATGCTTTATGAAATAAAATTCATTTTCTCATTATAACGGAGCATTATTTTGTTTTATTTTTATAAACAAATCTTAAGTGAGAAAATGGAAGAGCATTTACTGATTTGCCCAAGGTCACTTGGAAAATAGCTGAGCCAGCTCTAACATCTAGGCATCCTGAATCAGAAACACTCTCTCCTGTGTGCAGATGAAGGGAGTGAGCTGTAGGAGTGACAATAGTGATTAATGGAGAATGCAGTTCCTATCCAATGTGGACACCATAGGGAGGGTGATCAGAGAATACACTCAGACAGTATTCTCTAGTCATCTGAAGTGGGGGTTTTATTAGGTATAATCTCTTTCCAAAATGAGAGATTTCCCCACTTTGATGGTATAACAATCAAAAAGTCAAGAAGAATTTACAGTCAGCAAACTCCTCAAAAATGGTGGAAACAAAGTTATTCTCTCTGGTTGCCTGAAATACTTTTGTCTTGTGAAACAGGATGAAGTCTCTGCCTGGTGGATTAAAGATGGCCAAAAATTCTTTGTCATGCTTCCCTTGAGAATTGGAGTTTATTTTCCCTTGCATTGTAA
Source organism: Cryptoprocta ferox (assembly GCA_028646485.1). Taxonomy (NCBI): domain Eukaryota; kingdom Metazoa; phylum Chordata; class Mammalia; order Carnivora; family Eupleridae; genus Cryptoprocta; species Cryptoprocta ferox. The sequence continues at coordinate 15,719,004 of CM053568.1, read as the reverse complement.
CTGTGCTTGCCCCATGACCACTTGCCACAAGAATGAAGAAGAGGGCCTACCCTTTAAGAGGGCAGGAAGTATTTGCTTCTTCCTTTTAAAACACTTTTACTTGACATGCTTTCTTCTGCATCCCAACTGTTATGGTAGGAGAAGCCCAGGCCACAGTGAGTAGCCATGCATTACCACAATAGCCCAAATGAGCTCATGGTCAACAGCCAGTATCAAATGCCAGCCATGAGAGTGGGTCATCTTTAGAATTTTAGTCAAATCAAGCTTCCAGATGACTATGGCTTCAGTTACCATCACATGAAACAGAAAACCACTCAGCTGAGCCCAGACAATCCAAATAATCAAAAAAGATAATAAAATATTTCTTTTTAATATTTTTTAATTTATTTTTGAGAGAGAGCCCAAATGGGGGAGGGATGGAGAGAGAGAGGGACTGAGGATCGGAAGTGGGCTCTGCACTGACAGCATTGAGCCTGATGCAGAACTCAAACTCATGAACCATTAGATCATGACCTGAGCTGAAGTTGGATGCTCAACTGACTGAGCCACCCAGGCACCCCTAAAATGGTTCTTGTCTTAAGCCAATAATTTTCAGTAACCAAAGAAACCAGATAACCAAAACAGAAATTAGTACCTGGAGGCATGATGCTGTTTTAAAAAATATATGAGTATATGGCACTGGTTTTGGAACTAAGTGGTAGGCAGAATGTCACAGTGCTTCAAGGAAATCCTTAAGGAAGATAGGAAGGGCAGGGAAAATATTTATATTTGAGTCATTAGTGGTGAAAACTTGGCAACACTATCAGCTAATATAACATACAAAGTAGAACACATACTTAAGGAACTTGTGAATTTAGCTGAGAGTATTTAGAGGTAGAATAATGTTAAAGGGGACACTAATTTCTTTCAGCTACATGTGATAATGTCCATATATAAAGAGATGAATTGCAGAAGGGATTATTGAGTTTTTAGGTAGAGAAACATTTTGAACTGGGGCTTGCTATGTTCAAAAATAAGTGATTCCCTCCCACCGCCTTTAATTCTCAGAAAAAGTCTCCCAAAGCAGAGGAAAAACTGTCCTTAGGGCAAAGATTAAAGCCAGGGCACTATGTGGTCTCAATGTAAAGTCTCAAGGGTGAATCTTATATTTTTCATTTTTATTTTTTTAAGTAGGCTTCATGCCCAGTGTAGGGCTTAAACTCACAACCCTGAGATCAAGGGTTGCCCTACTGACACCCAGCCAGTCATCCTGCATCTTTCAGATTCTTTCTTAAGGTCTTAGAAAGTTGTAAGGCAGTACATCTCAGCCAGGCAATGAGTCTTCTAATACTTTGAAGGTCCCTTATCTTAGACCATTTATGCTAGAAATGAAGGGTTCTAAGAGTCTTAATGGTAGTGTTCCACAGTATTCGGACTCCCAACCCAATGTAAAAAGGGACCAGTCTCAAAATGATTGCTGGGTTCAGATTTTTGGATAATGGATTAATGCAGACTTTGGTTTATGGATTGAATTATAAATTGAAACATAGTAAACATGTAATTTTTAATGTTTTTGTTTTGTTTTAAATAAGCTTGAAATTAAAGGTAGAGAGTTTAAAATGAAAAGAGATTTTTGGATATCAAAAATTTTTATGTGCAAGAAGAAGGCTGAAGATGCTAATTAGATGCAAACATAGGACATTTATTATAGAATGGGAAGGATCATGTAAAGGGCAGAACCAATAGCGTAGAGAGTACAGCCAAGAGTCTTGAAGAACCACACTAAAAAAATAATTGCCAACATATACTCGGCTTGATTTCAGAATTGCTATGAATCACTGATATGCCTCCTATTTTCTAGCCCACTTTTTTTGAATGGGGTACAGAGGTGGGCAAGAGCCAATAGTTAAATTCTCAAGAATTTTTCGTGCTAGTTGACAGCATGTTGATACATGAAATTGGCCACAGTGGGAATATTTACACGATAGAAATCAGCAAACACTACACATTGACACTCCTCGTGTCCCTGAAGAGTGGGTGGTAAACATTTAACACTAGATGGAAATGTGAACTGTGGTTCTCCTATCCCTATCTCACTTCAGCTCATTCAAACTGGAGTATTGGGGGTCAGATTGTTCTCCTTAGTTCATTGGGTCTTACATTGAGAGGAACCACATCCCAAAAGTCTGGACCTCAATAAGATGACAAGATCCTACTCTTGGATACATACCAAATTACAGAATGAGACAGAGGTCTGGAAGAGAGAGAGAGTTTATTTTGCAAGTGGAGAGAATATAAGTAATTTATAGGCATAAACCAAAATATAGGTGACCTAAAGATGTCCACAGCTTCTTTGTCTCTCTCCCTAGTGAGAGTTCAAGTTTATTCCTCTCCTTCTTGAATCTATCCAAGCCTAGGACTACTCAACTTCTAAAATGTGGCAGAGGTGATATGGTGTCATTCAATGCCCAGACTTTAAGGTGACTGGCAGCCTTCACCTCCTCCCTATTGGAATACTTATGTTTAGACCCTCCATCTTAGAATCCAGCTGCCATGCTGTGAGAAGCCACGCCGTAAGGATAGGCCAGATGAAAATGCTTTGGTTGACAGCTGCAGCTGAGCTCCCAGCCAGCAGTCAGCGTCAAATTCCAAGTGTGTGAATAGACCGTCTCAGAGATTGAACCCAATTAATCCCCTAGACAACCATAGCACTAGCCAGCTTTACATGGAGCAGAAGAACTTCCCCGCTGAGTCCAGCCATTCCAAAGAATTGTGGTTTTTAGCCATACAATTTTGGGATGCACTAGCAGACAACCAAAACAACAAACTCCTTCCATATTAAACTGTTGCAGCTTCTACTGTTAGAGTTCAGGAGAAACTCATGCTCAGGGTCGATATTATAAAATAAACCCCTCATTTTACAGATGCATACATCTTAAAGAGGGTGAAGCACCTTATGTTTCAATCTTAGTGATTGAACTTGTCCTGTAACTCATATTTTTTTTAACTCTTATCTAATATTTGTTCCTTTTTATTGGGCTTTTTGGTCATTCTTTGACTTGTAGTACAGATTACAGTATATTAGCAAACCTTATCTTCCTTCTACTCTCCGACCTCAGGTTTGTCGTGCAAATCATGAAAACTCACCTGGCCCTACCACCCAGAAAAGGTGCTGGGACTCTGACATTTGTATCCATCATCTCTACCTTGAGCACTTAATTCTTTACCAGGGATGTGGTAGGTGCCTGACTTGAGTTAGATGTCTGCTAAATCAGTCTGCCTCTTTTCCTCACTACCTCAAGCAACATGTGTCTAAGAAGCTTTCTTCATGAGTTGGTTTTCAGCAAGTGTTTATTAGCTCTCCTCTATATGCAAGGCATTTTGTTAGGCAGAAAGTTAAGGCAGACATATGAAGTACATATATTGAAATTCACTTAAAACTCTCAGAAAAAAAGGAGCATAACAGTTTGAATTATACATGAAAATAGAAACTCATCATGTATATGTAAACACAAATGTAACAACACTAATTTATAAGCAGTGACACAACATAAGAGGATCATGTGTGCTTTTTGTGAAATTTTTCAAAAAATTTGCCAGCAAAAGCATACACATAATCTCCATATAAGTGTTTACACACACACACACACACACACGCATGCACATTCTATACATCTTTTTTCTGAATTATGAGAGAGTGACCAAAGAGTCCTTTTTCAAGCTGAAAAAGTTTAGGAAATTTTTTGCCCATCAACAACTCAAAACTTAAATGGAAAAAAATTCATACTTCACAGCTGACAGCTGACAAGAACCCCATGAGGGATTGTCTTCTACTAACCCCCAAGATGGAAAAGAAGGGAAAAAAGGAATATAAATTGCACAAACCCAGGAAAAAATTGCTTCTGAATTGTGGCTGTTAACTCCATCATGTTGTGTGATCACTCACATATGCATTCAAACAGGCTTTTCTAGTTTTATATAATCTTAACATATTGAAGAAAAGCTCACACCTTGGAAATTTCCAGACAATTCTGTTCAAATTTCCTTTAAGAAAATTTTTTTAACTCACCTCATGAAGTACTCTTTATTGTAAACATCAATAGTGCATGCATGCATGCATGTGAACTTTAATTTTTAATAATAGTAGTAAGTTATAATAACTCTTAATAAATGTTCACTATGTACCAGACAGTTCATTTTCACATATGAACTCATTTAGTTTCCCCCTTAATACGATAGTTTTAGCAAATGAGAAAACCGAGAGAAAGAAAAGTTAGTTAACTTTACCAGAGTCTTCTATCTGGGAAAATTCCAATAAGGGTTGCAATAATCATCATTCACCGAGAATCCACTTAGTGAAGAATACTTCTGTTACTCAAAGTCAATAAGGTAACTGAGAATCTAGGAGGGTAAGTAATTTGTCCAAGATCACTCTGGAAGGAAGCAGTGAAACCTGGTTTTAAAGCCAGGTCTGTCTTTCTGATACACTGCAAAAGCTTTGAAGTATAGTTACTGAATCTTCCATATTATAATCTGCATTAGATGATTACTATATATGAATGAGTGGATGAGAACAGATTAAACCACTATTTAGGGGAAGAGGTTACAGGTAGATTTACATAACTGCTAATGGTTTAGCTAAGTTATGATTTCTTCTTTTTGTAAGATTTCCTCATAATAAAACTAAGAGCTATGAACAGCAGAATTCCTGTTTGATTATTTGGGATAAAATGCCTTGAGGCAGGGGCTTCACAAACGTGACAGTGTAGTAAATTTGTGGCCAAGTGAAAATATGCTAGTCCTTTGAGACATCTCAGTTGAGGGCTTTTTCAGAACCAATAAAGATTAATTTTTACTTTTCTTTTTAATTTTTTTTGTATAATGATGCATTTTTGAAACAAAGAACTTATGTCTACAGCAATGCTATTCACAGTTCTACTGGAAAAGATCTTATCTACAGGTGAGTGAGTGTGTTATTGGTGCCAGCACATCTCTTTGTTTTTGTTTGTTTGTTTTTAACATGTATTATGTTGGGAGCTAGAATTAAATTAGGTATTATGTGGAGAAAAAAGATTTAAAAAATAAGTGGGGTTTTCAACTCCTGAAGTCTTCTTTGGGAACTTTCTCTAAAAATGTTCATGGCATTATATAGGCACCATAACCCCTGTCTGCCACACGTTTTGTAAATAAACAAGAAGAGGGGTTACCATAGATTATCCAGAATGTCTGTTCTTGCTTTGCGTCCTTTATTATGGTTAAAAACATGGATAGGCTCTGATAACAGGAAGTTAATAATCGAAATATTGACTCTGACATTTCCAGCTATCTGATCCTGGACAAATCACTTAAACTCTCTGAGTATTTGTTTCCCCATGTCTACAATAGTGTTAATAACAGTTATCCCTATGACATGTTGGGAGAATTAAGAAATGAGATAACATGGCTAAAACGTTTATCTTAGTACCAGACTCATAGTAAAGGATTACAGCTAAGATTGTACATATAATATGATAACTATTATAAGCTGAGTGTTTAAATTTCTGATTATTAAGTATGGATGAGGTAGAGGGTCTTTAAAACTTAAAAATAAGCCAAAATTTTCATTATCTCTAGCTAAAACATAACTTACTGGCAGGTAGATCATATATTTTTTCTACTAGTATTTCTATTTAGAAAGATTTTATTTAGGTAGATTACATAGATATTTAGATTTAGATAGAATTGAAGATCCTTTGAAGATGACAGAAGGAAGGAGGAGCTAAACAACATTGTGCTATAAGACTTGAAGTCCCCCTGTTAAATGTCACAGATTTCAGTCACTGATCAGTGAGTACATACATCACTCATGCAAAAGAAAATTAGACTGATTCAAAAACAAAATATTTAGGTAAACATTCCTAGAGGGTTTCTGATAGTACTGTACACTTAATGATTTGAATAAATCTAGCTAACTCTTGATTGTCCACAAGTGAAAAGATATGAAGAGATATATAGAATGCACACATAATACAGATTCTCACCTGAGGATATTATTTTCAATTTATTCTCTAGTTTCTTATTTTAAGAATTACAGGGGCTCCTGGATGGCTCAGTCGGTTAAGCGTCTGACTTAGGCTCAGGTCATGATCTCACGGTTCATGGGTTTGAGCCCTGCATCAGGCTCTGTGCTGACAGCTAGCTCAGAGCCTGGAGACTGTCTTTGGATTCTGTGTCTCCCTCTCTCTCTGACCCTCCCCAGCTCACGCTGTCTCTCTCTCTCTCAAAAATAAATAAAACATTAAAAAAAAGAATTACAAATGAAGAACAGAGGCAACTGAAGGGAATTTTGATCTCTTGGTCTCCCTTCCTGCAATGCCTATACATTTCTCCCATCTTCCAAGGTGTGTATATCTTCATGGAGTCAGTGATAATACGTTGACTAAAAGAAGGAGAAAAAGAGGAAAAAAGAGATGAAGAAGAAATGTGACACTTTAAAACTCATAAAGCATTTTCGTAGTCAGTGACTTACTTAATTTGTACTGATTTGCACATATTCCATTTAGATCAGCAATTCTCACAACACCCTCACCTCTTACCACCCATTATTGATGGTGCACACATATGCTACAGGCTCTCATGAGCATTGGCCAATTAAAGAACTGTAATTCCACTCTTTGCTCTTGTATACAAAGATACATCAGAGAGCAAGTCAGTGTATGATGAGCCACTCTTACCTACATTTATTTTTTATTTTTTTTTTTTAGCGACTGACTTTGGCCTCGGTCATGGTCTCCTGGTTCCTGGGTTCGAGCCCGGCATCGACAGCCCTGTGTCAGGCTCTGTGCTGACAGCTCACAGCTTGGAGCCTGCTTCGAATTTTGTGTCTCCCTCTCTCTCTGCCCCTCCCCCACTCACGCTCTGTCTCTCTTGCTCTCAAAAATGAACGAACTTAAAAAAAAAT